>JAZHEH010003121.1:4806825-6008531 GCA_036589455.1 Ateles fusciceps | reverse complement strand
CATAACATAAAATATACCATCTTAAAGTGTACACTTCAGTAACATTTAATACATTCACATTGTTGTGCAACCACTATCTGATACGGTTTGTAATTCCCAATGTTGGAGGTGGGGCCTGGTGGGAGGTGATTTGATCACGGGGGTGGGTTCTAATGGTTTAGCACCATCCCCCTAGTGTGGTCTCGTGAACGAGGTCTCTCGGGATCTGGTTACTTAAAAGTGTGTGACACTTCCCCCTTCGCTCTGTCTTCCTCCTGCTGCAGCCGTGTAGTGTATCAACGCTGGTATCTAAGTCAAACATTATTCTTTGTAGGTGTCATACATGCTTATATTTTCTGCAATGAATCTTAAGCAAATGCAAGTTAAGTTGTCCTCAAGAACATTCTCATATCTAGAATACATGAAACTAAATAAAAGATACTGGAGCAAATGCCGAGTCCCTTGACATGGGGAAATGCATAAGATCTAGAACCTTCAGAGTGGACATTTCCTGGGCCCCCATCACATCCTCTTGGTACATTCCAGCCATTGTTGTAGCAACCTCCTGCCCACAGGGGTAACCTGACAGCACTTTGCCTTGTCTGTCCTGGGTACACTTGTTTTCTGCCCTGGGACATCCAGTGTAAAGAAGACCTATAGGTATCCACTTGGTAGTGTAGATGCACAAGCCTGGAAGTACAAGAGAATTAATACCCCAAAGGGCAATAATTGGCCAAGGCCAGGAGGCAGAACTGATGGATCGAGGCTTCCTTTTCTACCCCTTGAGTGAACAGATCTGCAGTCTCTTCTTTATGGCTCTTCAGAGGGTCTCACTGGAACTCAGGTCCAGCTGCCCACGGCAGCGTTAGCTCACTGACACAGAACACTAATCTTCGTGTTGCCTCTCCTCTTCACTGTGACACTATTGCCAGTCTCTACTCTTGTTTCCTGGGGTCATTTTTCAAAATAAACTCTCTGAATGAAAGCCTGTATCTCAGGCTTTATGTTCTGGTGAAAATCCAGGCGAAAACATGCCTCAGCCTAGTCACTGCTATTATCCGCATTTCCCAGATGAGGAAACAGAGGTCCAGCGACTTTAGGAAACTTCTCTTGGGCACAGAGATGGCAAATGACCAAGCAAAGAATCATGCCCATTGGATTTCAGAGCCCAAGTGATTCATGCCACATTCTACTCTCTCCACTTAGCCTTTTTATTCATGTCCTTCCCGTTGTCTCACTATTCCAGGAGGACCCAAGTCTCTACAAACTCCTCTGAAAGCCTTCTCATTGTGCCCAGCTCCCCAGCCTCATCCACCTTTTGCAAGATGTAATTCCCAGCTACCGGAGGACCAAACTCAAATGCCTCCTGCAGCTCACTGCCTGGTAATATTTATAATGGCTAACATTTATTAAGCTCTTTTTAAGTGCAAAGCCCTGTCCTAAATCTTTTGCATGTATCAGCTCACTTAATTGTCACTACAACCCTATGAGGTAGCCACTGCTGTTATCCCCACCTTACCGGTGAGGGAACTCAGGCATACGGAAGTTAAGTAATAGCCAAAGATATACACTCTGAAGAAGTGGAGTCATTCTTCTAAGCCAGGCAGTGTGACTTCTGAGCCAATGCTCTTAAGCTATTGCTTCCAGGAGAATGCAGATGAGTAAACCTGGCTGACAAAGCTCAATAGGCAAGGCCAGGCATTGTGGCAAACTGAGGAGCACAAGCTACTAAGAGTGGGGGTGGGGGATGAGGCAGCAATAAACTCCTTAGCTGCAACTTAGGTTGCCTAAAAGCAGTGTCAGTCTTCTGATTTTTCAGCGAATCCAAACATCCAGATTTTATATAAAGTCTTCTAATTTGTTTAAGACTGTTGGCTAATTCATATTTAAATTACTCTCTGCAAACCAAACAATATAGGTCTGTTCATCAAATTTTAGCCCTCTGCATAATAGTTTGCAAAGTCTACTTAGCTATTTGGTAAGTTCCATCTTTTCACAAAGTATAGATATTATTGTCACAAAGTACTCCCATCATAGTCTATAACTTGAGAGAAAGATAAGATTCATCAGGAAGAGTGATATAATGGGATTGCTTTAATTGTCATAAACCACCTGGAGCAATTGTTTCTAAAATAACCAGCCAATTGGATATTGGATTTTGATGGAATATTGGGCCATGGAGATTGATGCTGGCTCATGAACCCATAAGTTCTCAGTAATGGAATAAAAATGAAGTGTTCTCCACTGTTACAAATCTAGTCTTTACATTGTGTAGCTGGGCAAAACGTTGTGTATTTGAGAGTACCACATTCCATTCCATTCTGATTGAAAAAAAGTAACTTATAATGTTCATTTTAGAAAATGTGAAAAATACAAAAAAGTGAAAAATGTAATCATCATCCTTAACCCTCCTGCTCAGAGATAATATCAACATTTGAGTATGGTTCCTTTTAGCCTTTTTTTTAGACATAGAATAATTTTTTTATAGATAGGTCTCGTCTTGAAGTAATGTAAGGTTTTTAAAGAATTTGATTATAGTATGAATATAGACTCAAATTGAAGAAGTTCAATTCTGCCGGCTTCAAAGCCATTTAAAGTGGTTTTCATGTTTTCAGATTAGCATAGTATAAGCATTTTTAAATTGCTTGAAATGGCATTTTTTCCCCTTTTTCCCTGCTTTTCTAAAAAGCAATGTTAGAAAATGTTAGTTTTCTAACATTGCTTTTTAGCATGAAACTAAATTTTTCGTATACATTTTTAAATTAAATTTTAAAAAATTCTTTTGAGACTCTCTTAACAACCGTTTATGTTTCTGTAAAACAAAAGCGATTCAGAAAGTGTCCTGGAAAGGGAATCTTTCTCACGAGAGATAATAAAAAGTTTGAGGGGAAGATTTTTCTCCGGTATATAAGTTAACTCTCCAGGGAGCAAGGCAATCTGTGGAGCTGTGTTTGTCCTGTCAGGCCACTTGAATATTGCAAGAGTTGTTGTTGCTGATTTTTTGCTTTTGTTTTTGTTTTTTTTTTTTTGAGACAGAGTCTCACTCTGTTGCCCAGGCTGGAGTGCAATGGCGCAGCCTCAGCTCACTGCAACCAAGCAATTCTTCTGCCTCAGCCTTCCAAGTAGCTGGGATTACAGGTGCCTACCACCACGCCTGGCTAATTTTTTTGTATTTTTAGTAGAGACGGGGTTTTGCCATGTTGGCCAGGCCGGTCTTGAGCTCCTGACCTCAGGTGATCCACCTGCCTCGGCCTCCCAAAGTGCTGGGATTACAGGCATGAGCAACCCTGCCTGGCTGAATATTGCAAGTATTGATGAAGCAGAAACTAACCTACTAAATAAGACCTTAGCAGCCAGAGATTGTGAACAGCCCTGCAGTAAATGCTGGGGTTTTTTTTGTTTTTTTTTTTGTTACCCTAATCCAGTCCCCTCTTTCTCCTTCCTAAAAGGACCCTAATTTTTGATCAGACATATACCTAGTCCTACTCACTCTAAGCCAGTCTCCTGTCGACTATGGTTATTGGTCCAGGGTAGGTGAAACCTGTGGCTCCACAATCTGACAGATGGGAGGATTTTATTTTATGGCTGGGGGAGAAGTTTATCTTATTCCACTTTATTCAAACAAGGGAACAAGTAACCCAGACCTCCCATTAGCAACCAAACTGCAACCAAGACTGAACCTGCTGTAGGCTAAAGCTGAAGCAGAAGACAGTAGAGTTCAAACATGCACAGAGCCTGGGTCTGTGAGTTACCATGGGACCTCAGAACATACTGCATCCGGGTCTATCCAACTACGGTCTCCCAGATAGGCAATATACTACTTTTCCTTATTGTTTTACTCTGCATCAGTTCTGCCAGTTACTCACAGCATAAAGCATCCTAACTGGTATAAGCTCGGCAAGGCACGATTTATTTTTAAGCTTCTAGATGTTATAACCAGTTTTGTATTATTCAGAAGTTAAACTGACAGAAACCGTTCTATAGTTTTGCTATGGCAAATCATGATAAACAAGAGTATACTAGTTTTACACAATTTCGTTTAAGAAATTCACCACCAACGGGGTGAATTTTACTATAGGTAAGTTCTAAATTAATAAATCTGACTTAAAAAATCGGTTTTAAAATGTCTCTACCGAAAACATTGTCTGTGCATCAGTTAGGATTGTGTTTAACTTGCTCGATAATGACATCAAACACTCAGGTTCTTTCTCTTTCAGTTCTGCCATCCTTAGTATCCTTGATTCAGCTCTGGGGCCAAATTAAGAGAACTCCCAAGAACAAGGAAAATTGAACAAATGAAGGCTCTGCTAGCTGAGATGAAGAGCAAGGGGAGAGATGACTTTTATGTAGGCAAGAAAGATGGCGTTTACCATAGTCAGTCTTGAGTCGACTCCAACTTCATTCACTCCAGTTTTCTAAATCTCTGTGCATACATCTCCAGTAACACAAAATCTAATTATATTCTGACCATTATTGCCATCACGCAAATATCCCAAATCACATATTTAAAAATTAGGGAAATAATACACTTAAAAGAGAAATGTGTTAAAAATCATGGAATCCTGGAAAATTGCATCAATTTTTTTTGTTGTTATATCTTGAAGAGTTGACACATACCAAGCTTAGAGTCACCTGAAATCCTGGTCTTTTTAAGTAAAAGTTGTGATGAATTCGAAACTCCTTTCAAATCTTTGTTTCATCATTTTGAAGGTCCAACCTTCTCTTGATAAGATTATTTACCTCTTATAAGCATGTGTAACTCTCTAAAATACCCACAGCACAGATGAAATCTTATGTTTTAGGTTACTTATATAAATTAAGAACAAACCCACAAGTCATAATATGAACAAATCTCAAATATATGCTGATGAAAAAAAACCTAACACAAGAGAGTCCATACTGTATGGATCCAATCTTAAGTCCAAAAACAGACAAAGTTAATGCATGATGATAGTAATCAGAAGAGTTGGTGGTGAAACGGGCTAACTGTGAAAGCACAAAGGAATTTCTGGAGAGATGGGAATATTCTGTGCTTTATTCTGGGTGTCTGTTATATGGGTATATGCAATCATCAGAAGTCATCAAACTGAACACTTAAGATCTCTGCATTTTAACTTACGTTAATTATACTTCAATAAGAACATTAAAAAATAAAGAATAGATTTGCACACGTATCAAGAGATGACACGAATTGTGGCACATCCATCGCTGAAATACTGTGCAGCTTTGAAAAAAGGATGAGGCAGATCTGTCTGTACTGAAATAGGATAATCTATGACACAAGCCTTTACGTTTAAAATGTAATATATGAAATAGTATGTAGATCTGCTGTCATTTGTGTTTTTTTGAAAAAGGAGAAGAATCACTAAGACATGGATGTTTGTACACCTACAGAAATAGACTGGATGATACACAGGCACTGCTGTCAGTGGCTCTCTCTTGGGACAGAATCAGTAGAGTGGAAGTGGGGTATATGGAGTGAAAGGGTGGAGAAAGACTGAAGGTTTTCACCGAATGTTTTGAAAGAAAAATGTGCTGGGTGCAGTGGCTTACACCTGTAATCCTAGCACTTTGGGAGGCCGAGGAGGGTGGATCACCTGAGGTCAGAAGTTCAAGACCGGCCTGGCCAACACGGTGAAACCCTGACTCTACTAAAAATACAGAAATTAGCCGGGCATGGTGGGTGCCTGTAATCCCAGCTACTTGGGAGGCTGAGGCAGGAGAATTGCCTGAACCAAGGAGGTGGAGGTTGCAGTGAGCCGAGATCATGCCACTGTACTCCAGCCTGGGCGACAGAATGAGACTCCATCTCAAAAAAAAAAAAAAAAAAAAAAAAAAAAAAGTGAGCCATTCTTGCTCTGGGGTGGCAAATCCTCTTCACTCTGGAGAAAAAGATCTCTTTCATCTCAAAACCAACCCTTGGCGATGAATGAAAGCAACCAATAGAAACTGCCACCCCTGCTTAGGAAGTATCAGGTGATTAGTCATTTTCTGTGGTGCACAGCTGATCTTTATTGCTGCTGCTGGGTCAGGATATGTTTGACAAGGACTCATTTCATTGTATATTTTAGAACTATTAAAATATGTTCCCATGTGCATATATGCTACCTATTTAAATCAATTCATTAAATTAAAAAGAGTAAAGATACAGAACAAACAGGAGGTTGAGAAGAAGCAAAAGCAATTTGCAGTAATTAAGGTGGTCTCGACATTAACGTGGAGTGAGCGTTGTCCACCTGGCCTGCCAATCAGCCTTCTTTGGGACACGTGCACCACCTGTTCATCCACACTTGTCGTTTTTTTAGCACTTACCATAGCCTCTTTGTTCTTTTTTCAGATTCAGAAGATTCTCTCATATCAGGTGCCCCTCTCCAGCCCTCTTTGGGATCTTGATTCACTTTCCCCGTGCATATGGTTTAACTTCACTTCTACACTGTAAGTGAGCTTGAGGAGAGGCACCTGGTCTTACACTTTTTTTGGAACCCATCCCCCACAAAGAGCTGACTGCTGAATAAATATTTGATCATGTAAGTAAGTAACTAATAAATGTGAAGGTTCTGTTTCTCTCAATGTGTAAAATAATTGCTAGTGATCATGTGAGACAATGGGGACTCCAAACAAGTTCCAGACAATCCAGATTTTTAAAAATTTTTGCTTTTCTATGTCAATATTATATTAACGTGACTTGCTTAAAAAATACGTTGTCCTCAAAATTTGTAAGTATAATATGCACAAATCAAATCCTGTTTTCAGTGCTCCAGGGGCTCATTATTTAAAACAGTGTATCTCACTGTTTTTTTCTTAAAAATTGATATTACATTCCCATCCGTAACAGTATAATACTTTTTTGATATGAATAACCATAGTATAATTAATCTGTTTTCTAAATTCCAAAGTCTAGGTCATACATTTCCTAAAGCAAGCCTCAACTGTGCCTGGATTAACACCAAAATGACTTTTTTTCTGGGTCACACACTCAAATCCTAACTTAGTCTCCCCTTTTTATTTTTATTATTGGATGTCAGTGAATGCAATTATTAGAGGGGGACAGGAGACAGGATTATAAAAGACAAAGGCATAATCTTAGAATATTAAAAAAGCGGAGGCCCAGGAGCTTTATATAACAATGAGGGGAAAAGAAGCCTGTCCCTGGGAGAAAAGAGGCCACTTACTCAGGAAGCACAGAAAGGCAAGTGGGCTGGAGAGGGGGACTCAAGGAGAGAACAGAAACTGAACAAGCTCTTCCATCAACATTGAAATAAGGAGAAAGTAGCAAGGAGCTGTTTGAGAATCAGGCTACGTGAGGGCTGATTGTCCATTTCTGAATATTGAAGGAGAATATTGAATTTGAGGGTTGTTTTTTCTCAAATAGGACACATCTTTTCCTAGAAAACTAGCCGTAGGGGACAGTGGTCCCCTGGAAGCAGAGAGAGCTGTATCTGCAGTTGTCTGCACCCAGAGCAAATACAACGTCCTGATGTCCATCCAAGTTGGTTCTTTAATGACGTCATTGGTTTTTATTTTTGTTGTTGCTGTTTTTTTTTAAAAAGCAGGGAGACTGCTTGTTTCTTGCTTTCTCGTTTGCTGCATGTGTGCATTGAAGAATTGATTTGAAGCATGAGGACAAACCATTTCCTAGCCCCCTGCTTGTATCTGTTCATAAGGAAACAGCTTCCTCCAAATGGTTCCTGTGTCCACTGGCAAAGCTGGCCTCACCTCCATTTCGCTCTCTAGCACTGTTGCAGGATTCAGGGGGAGGGGCAGAGGCAGAGAAACCACTGGCTGTTTTCCTTGTTTGCTGTATCTGTCTCCTACTGGGATGTGAGCTCCATGTGGGCAGGGATTGCTGCCTGTTTTGCACTAGTGCGTATATTCCTAGCTCCTGGCACAGTGCTCAGCACATAGCGGGTACTTGATAAATATTTGAATTATGAACAAATGAATAAATTGGTTGCAAGCCTGACAGCTTGCTCTGTGGGGGAAATGGCAGGATTTCAGGGAGATGGAGGTGGAGAGTGCACTGAACTAGTCTCCCTACATGCGATATCCATTGTTGAGAATTCACTTTCACTAGTTTGGTCATTTGACAGTTACTAGTTATTCTGGTGTTAGCTGCCTCTGGCCATTAAGATGGATAAAAAGCCATAAATTCCCTCTCCTCTATCCTCCACTAACATACCATCTACCATCTACTAAGGTGATATGTTACAATGAAAGCATATCCTCAACGAAGTTCTTTTTTTTTTTTTTTTTGAAATGGAGTTTCTCTCTTGTTGCCCAGGCTGGAGGGCAATGGCACGATCTCTGCTCACTGCAACCTCTGCCTCCCAGGTTGAAGCGATTCTCCTGCCTCAGCCTCCTGAGTAGCTGGGATTACAGGCATGTGACCTCATACCCAGCCAAGTTCTTTTTAAAGTACAAACATTTATTAGCAGACAGGCACAAAAACAGTCATACAGGCTGTTCTTAAAAGCTTGGAAAAGCTCACTGCTTGTCTCAGGACTTCTGACCACACCTTTCATGAGAAGCTCGCTGGAAGTCTTTCCCTGATATTCTGAATGGTAGATCAGCTAACGCTCCCAATATGTTGGAGAAACAGAGTCCTCTCTAAACTAAGGGGTGAACACAAGACCAAACAATTCAGGTTGGAGATGCAGCTCTGAAGGTACCAGATTCTCACCCCTTCCAGCAAGGGCAGCAGGGCCCGCTGAAACTTTGTAGTCAATGACATATCTTGAGCAATACTAATGTCGCCAATGAAATAAAAAAAAATGTGTTCTATCCCCCTACGCCAGCTAACAAACTTTCTGGTGTGTATTCTGTTAATGGTTATTTGAAATGCTTAAATGGCCACCTCTGGGAGGGGGTAGATTCCTGATTAGGTTTTTAAATACCAAATAACCAATAGCCACCTCCCTTCTCTCACTCCCTCCCCTCACTCCCCCCCCCCCTCACTCCCTCTGCTCACTACAGGAAAAGTTAACTTACACATACACGTAGGCTCATTCTAAGGTACTGTAGATGACCACTTAGACTCATTCAATTCTCACAACCTTTCTGGAGTAAAAATAAGAGAGAAAATGCCTAGAAAGCATTTATGACATGTTCGGCCTTGTTTAAGGAGATGTATACTCATTTAAACTTTGCATCAACTCCACTCCATTATTACCCTGATTTTACAGGCAAGGAAGGGAAAGCCCAGAGAAGTGAAATAACACATCCAAGGTCACACGGCTGATAAATGGTCAGGACCAAGATCGTAGCCTGTTGAGTTTTGGAGCCAACATTCTAAACCACTCTATTCTGCTATGTTTCCTTCTGAAAATAAGAATTATTGGAATATTAGGTATTCGATGTCCCCAGCAGTTCTTTATCTCTTTTATTCTTCGAAAGCAAGGATCTAATGTTTGTGGGGTCAAATGTGTTCATTGATAATCCCCACAGAAGTTTAAGGCGCTCAGCGACAGTTCAGGCAAATTTATGCGTGGGTGCCATTCAGGAACAATCAAAATTTCTAAAGGTCACATTATCTTTTTCATTCCAAATAGAATTTGATTTTTGAGCCTCAGGGGAATAAATCACTTAGAATTCCTTTACCACCTTTCAAAATAGAAAAACATGAAAACTTCAGATTGGCTAAATGTAGTGACTAAAATGGGAATATTTGGTATATTTGGAAAGAAACAACCAGCTCAGAGACAGCTTTCTACTCTCTCATGCTGAAATTAGCTACCAAGAAACATCACTAGGACTCCAGTGACTCATCACTGTTGAGGAGATAAGAATGTGGGCTTTGGAGTCATCAAGACAGAGTTGGAAATTCAGCTCCACCACTAAATGCGCCTGTTCATGCAAGCTCCTGCACCTCTCTAAGCCTCAGTTCTTCATTCACGAAATGGGAATGATGTGTGCACTTCAGAACAGACTGTTAGCAGTGGCGGAGTCTTACAGGTCTGCAGCAACCTCAATTCTTGCTTCAAGTTTTGTTGAGAGGTTGTATGGTTGGTTTCTGACCTTCTTAAATTATAAGTAGTAGCACAGGTATATAAAATGTAGGCTAGCTCATTAATTAGCCTCCGTTAACCAAAGCCAAAGCCCAGGAGCTCATTAATTAGCCTCCATTAACCCAGCAAATAACCCTGATAGAGTTTGCATTTAGGCTTGATGATAGCACTGCAAAAGGCTATTCATCAGAAACATGTCAATCCTGACGCTTGGTTGCCATTGGTTCCAGTGCTGGAGACAACGGAGCTGATCAGCGTGGGCTTCACAGATTCAACAAGGTGGTCTGTGGTTTTTGTCTTTGCTTGGTCACATTGCAGTTCCAGTTCCTATTGAGAAGGGTCTGAATGCTGTCCTTTCCTTACTTCTGCTATCTGCCTTGCTGTTTGCTTGTCACTTGAGAAGCGATAGGAGCTAGTGCTGTGACCTCCAGCTCTTTGCAATGTAACTGAGTCTATAAAACCATGAGTCACTAGGACACGTGAGCTGCAGAAAGTTCACGTAGTCCAGGTATATAAAATGTAGGCCAGCTAAAGCATAGCCAAAGGCAAGTCTTAGAGCAGGAGTGAAAGTTTATTAAAAAGTATTAGAGCAGGAATGAAAGGAAGTCAAGTATGCTTGGAAGAGGGCCAAGCAGGAGACTTAAGAAATCAAAGTGCCCTATTTGATCTTTGACTTGGGGTTTCATACATTGGCATGCTTCTGGGGTGTTGCATCTGTCCTCCCTTGGGTCTTCCCTTGGGACGGGCTGTCTGCATGTGCAGCGGCCTGCCAGTACTCGGGAGGGGCCACATATGCAGTGCATTTACTGAAATTGTGCGCATGCTCACCTGAGGCATTCTTCCCTTATCAGTCAAGTATTTCTAGAGGAAAGTCATATACCAGTTAAATTCCACTATTTTGCTTCTTAGTGCACATGCTCAAGCCCACTTGCCCAACTCCTGAGATCCTATCAGAAAGCTTCTGATCACTAACTTTAGGTGTTTTCTATCTACTGGGAGACTGCCTTTCCCTGGCACTGGCTGCGACCAATTGCTATTTTAGAGAGACAGTTTTGACAGCCACCTGACCATCATGTGATGGTTGTCTGACATTCCGGGGGTCAGGGGTGCCTCTCCTACCCTGCGAATGTTTGCCTTACCACCTCCTGTAACAAGATCATAATATAAATGCAGTAATTATTAGGATGTTTATTATTCCAGGGCACTTGGTATTTATTCAAGCTTCCTGAGTACAAACAGCCAGAAGAGTAACAAAAGCCAAGATTCCTCTGACTTTGCAAATTGTACAAAGCCACTCCCAGACTGACTTTATGAAACATATGTTAAGAGCCCAGCTTACTGATGTATAATCACTCAGTGTACTGAGTAGGAAGCTGGTTTATGCGCTAGGCAAGTTCTATGTAACTTGCTATATGTAATCAGACAGGGGGAAGCCAAAGTTAAGTTGTTCTCTTTGGCGGGTCCTTCCATCTCATGTGAAGATGTCACTTTAAATAGCTGAAGGACTGCTCTATGGATATAAGAGGTAGACTTCCAGTTCAGGAGGCAGAACCAGAACCAGCTGGTAAGGATTTTCCCAGGGATGGATATGGACTCAATGGAATAGGAAATAGTGACTTCTCTGTTACTGGAAGCGTTGAGGAAACCAGTGATTACAGGCCAACATGGGTGGAGAGGACATTCTTGCCTTGGGGGGGGAACATGGAGTTAATAATAATGGGAATGTTAATAAACCATACCATGGTTTCTATTTATTGAAGCCATGTGTCAGCATTACGCTAGATGCTTCACATATTTAGTTCATTTAATCCTCACAGGAATCTCCCCAATTTTACAGTATTATTTTTTTCACACATCACTAAACAGAAGCTCAGAGAGGTTAAGTAAGTTTCCAAATGTCACACAACTGGAATGATCAACGTTGAAGTTTTGATCCAGAGCCTATGCTATTATACCACCTCCCAAAACGATTTTAAACTTTTTCGGAAACAGATCTCTTATACTACACACCAGTTTATAAACTATGAGAGTTATGTTGTATTAATATATATTTATTTTACAATTTCAAATGTATAATATGTACTTGTTACAAGGTCATCCATGAGAATAATTATTGAAGATAAATGATACCTGAAATTATGAATGAGAGATATTATTTAATATCGACCTTAATATTCAAGTTATATTTTTATTTTGTTTTGGCCCACAGTACTGCAAATGCTGCAGTGTTTTTACTGTCCTCGTTGATGTCTCTGGACACTCTTCAGTTGAACTGATTCAGAAGCTGGAGAGAGGATCAGCAGGACGCTTTGTTTGAAGTCTGAATCATTAACAATATCTAACAACCACACGCTTGCCTTATCATAATCCAGAAGCCAGACTAGAAGTACCCAAAGCTTACAGAAACTGCCAGAATAATCTATGATATAATATTATCATCACATGGCAGTTACTCAACAAATATTCTTTCTGAGAGGCAGTGGAAAACGTTGGTTACAAGCACAAGCTTTGACATGAAGCCGCTCAGCTAATTACCCAGCAGGTTGACCATGGGCAAAACTCTGAACCTCTTCCAGACTCATTTTTTTTACTGGTGAAGTAGAAATTGTCATGAACAATTACTAAGTTCTTTTGGGTAGATTGAGGTAACCTCCAATAGGTAGAAGTAGGTGTCTCCCACGGCATCCTGGACATAGGAAGTATGTTACAATGACCAGGTTCTGCGATATACACAAGCACTCACCAGATAATCATTCCATCTTATTTTATGTGAGCTCAGTGAATTACCAACTCTCTGCCCCTTTTAAGCACCATGACAGTACCTTGCATGAAAGTTTTCTTTCAGGTTGGTGCACAATAGTCTGGCAGCAGATTCAGCTAACCTTCTAGTTGGTCAGGTAACATAATCCTCCATTAAATGTCTTACACCCAGAAGTAATTGGAAGCCTAAGCATAGATTACTATTGAAGGGTACAGGCTACTGAGCTAGGTAGGTTCTTATTTCCTATATATTCTAGGTCAGGAGTGCCTATTTAATATTTCCAGTCAATGCACTCCTTCCTGAACACTATTCGTTTCTTCAGTGAAGTGTCATTTCTACATCCATAATGCTAATTAGAAAAACTTCTGGTGTTGATCAGAAATAAAAATAGTTATGGATTTGAATTATGGATGTGAGTTATGGATTATGTGAATGAACTCCATAGAGTGTATATTTTTATTTAAGAAACCACAAATGTTAACTACCAGCCCTTAGGACAGAAAGATAAATGTTAGCACATACTAAACTGAAGTGTTTTAAAGCGAATTACAAATAATATAACAGGGGGAAAAAAATCTCCCCCGCAAGAATGTTGTGAGAATTAATAATAGTAATTTTTTGAGTGCTTCCTAGTGCCAAATACCATACTCAGGTGATCATGTGCATATTCTGATTTAATCAATATAAAAACACCATGAGGGAGACAATATTAAACGAATTATGAGTAAATAAGCAAACAGTCAATATTTAGTTAGGATTCTTCCCAGTACGTGATAAACATGCAATAAATGGTAACTATTCTTATTTTGCAGATCTGAAGATTGTATCATGCTAACAAACTGTAACCAGCAGCTGAATCGTGTTGGACACTTAAATGAGCACTACACATGTTTAGCTGATGTCAAATGCTTCCCTTTAAAATTCGGGTGAATGTGAGTGAGCCTGAATTTTATAAAGGCCTGTTCAGACCTTTTTAGTCAATGACACATTTCTATTAAATGCAAATACATTTACAGAGATGACAGATATTTCTTTTCTTTTCTTTCTTTTTTTTTTTTTTTTTTGAGATGGAGTTTTGCTCTGTCGCCCAGGCTGGAGTGCACTGGTGCCATCTCGGCTCACTGCAACCTCCGCCTCCCAGGTTCAAGCAATTCTCCTGCCTCAGCCTCCTGAGTAGCTGGGATTACAGGCACGTGCCACCACGCCTGGCTAATGTTTGCATTTTTAGTAGAGACAGAGTTTCACCGTGTTGGCCAGACTGGTCTCGAGCTCCTGACCTCAGGTGATCCACCTGCCTTGGCCTCCCAAAGTGCTGGGATTACAGGCCTGAGCTACCACGCCCAGCTGACAGATACTGCATTCTGAGGTCTATACAAATGGAACTAACCTATAGTACATATCGTGTTGACGCTCTCTAATGTTTTAAATTTGGTATAGTGCACGTTTGGATGCATGTGTAATTTTTTTAAGTCTCAGGGGTTTTTTTTTTTATGTTAACAAATTTTTGAAAACTGCAATAGGAATCAAATATTTGTGGGTGGGAAGAACACACTTTGCCACAGAGCTAATTGCAGATCAGAAACTTTCACGTTTGAGGCCAACACTTTCAATAGCCTCCTGATGGACTGACTTGTCCTCTCTTTATTCATTTTCTGGAACTAAAAATTGTAAATTCGTCCCTTCTTGAATCAGAGTAGGCCACTAGGGTAACAGGAATGAGTGAAGCCAATAGAAACAACTGCCTTCAGGGGAGTGTAGACATCAGTGTAAAACCGAAAAAAAAGGAGACAGCGGGGGATAGCTTCAAAAAGCCGCAGAGTGGGCACTTTCCCAAAGGCGGCGCATGTAACCAAATTTTTAAAGAGTCTGGCTGTATAGCTGGGTCTCTAGAGGAAATGAAAAACTAAAAAGCATGGACATCATGACAGAGTATATCTAGATACAGACGACAGAGATAGGAAAACGCTAAAGGCAACCAAAGCATCCAAAAAGAAAAGCTAATTCAAAACCACAGATACAATTGCTGAGAGCGTATCTTTGATGTGAAAACATGCAAGCCCCGAACCAAAGAAAGGTAATATAATTAATTTTTAGATCAAAATTTGAATGAAGGGAAATATTTTGCATTTGTTTGTCAAACTTGAAACATTAACAAGCCATTAATGACTCCTAAATTCAACAAAGTCATTACCAAACTAATAAAGGCAATCATAGCCAAGATCCAGTTAGTCAACCCAAAGATGGAAAAGACTGAATTAGCTAAATGAAGTCAGATGATGGATTAAAAAAAAAAAAATTAAAAAGCCCACCACTCTCATTAATGGAGAAATTAAGAAAACTGCTACCAACTCCTGCGACTTTCTGTCACCTCAGGCCATCTCTGCTCTCCTTCTTGTCTGTTGATTGTCTTACTTCGATTATGAGGCACTGAGGCAGGACACATCTCATGGCCTCATTCCATGTTGAGCATTTCCTTGGCATTAAATGGAGTATATTCTGTGGTTCATTAGTTCATTCATCCAGCAAATAACTGCTAAATGCATATTGAGAGCAAAGCATTGATTTGAGTTTGCTAGTTATATAAAGATGAAAAGATATGACCCCTGCCCTTGGAGGAATTAACAGTCCAGTGTATAAAAATAATTATAATATTATATGCATACATACATAAAAATAATTACAATGCTGAGGACCTTTGAAAAAGGTGCAATAGGAGGTGAGAGGTGAAGGGAAGGAGGCTAAGGGCTCCTGTGGAGAAGGTTGGGCTTCAGCTGAGAGTTAGGGGCTGAGAAGAAGAGGTTAGCTGTGAGAATTAGGGGTGCTGTGGACTCCCCTGAAGCCTACTGGCTTGCAATTCGCTAAACAATCACTTCTGAAGAAGTTTCAGGCCACAATCTCATGATGGGTGAGATTAGCCATTCCCCCATTCTTACCACTACAATGAAAGCAAGGCTCAGAAAAAAAAAATCTGCCAAATATAAGCTATTTATTAAAGAAATAGTCAGTCATTAACAAGAAAGCACAGAACAGTTCCTGTTCTGTCGGTTAGATGAACTGGCAGCTCTGTGTCCTTTTGTGTGCTTTGTGTGCTCAAATCACCCCTGTGCTGTCTAGTAGATGGAATCACATTCCAGAGGCAGGATTCCGTCAACCTTGGAGCTGGCATCAGGCAACCATAAATCCTAATCCGAAGGCTGGACATGGAGCTATTTAGGGACTCAGCTTCAAGTGCCATCCCTAAGAGTGCAAATCTCCTAATTCTTACACTCTGTGCATACGAGAGTGAAAAAACGTCTCTGAAATGTTTTAGCCAATCCACATTTTAATATCTTTAATTTCAACCATGAAAGCCCACTGCAAAAATCCGTCTTGCTATTTAAGAAGCCATCTCTACATCAATGAAAAAAATGTCGGACGTTTGCTGTGTTGATTTGAACAACCTTGAACGTTGATCAAGATCTAGCCAACACAAACTAACACAGGAACAGAAAACCAAATACTGCACGTTCTCGCTTATTAGTAGGAGCTAAATGATGAGAACCCGTGAACACATAGTGGGGAACAACACACAATGGGGCCTAACAGAGGGTGGAGGGTGGGAGGAGAAAGAGGATCAGGAAAAACAACTAATAGGTACTAGGCTTAATACCTGGGTGATGAAACAATCTGTACTGCCAATCCCCATGACACAAGTTTACCTATATAACAAACCTGCACATGTACCCCTGAACTTAAAAAAGTAAAAAAAAAAAAAAAAAAAAGATCAGCTAATGGAAGCACGTGAAGACTCTCTACAGCTGCACTGTCCCGTATGGCAGCCACTAGCTGTATATGGCTATTGGGTGCTTCGGCAATTGAGTGTGGCTATTGAATTGTTCTCAATTCAACAAGTCGAATTGAGATGTTCTGTAAGTGTAGGATATGCACCAGAAATTTCAAGACTTAGTACAAAAGAACAAAAACTGTAAAATATCTCATTAATCATTGTATATTGGTTACATGTTGAAATAATAGTTTGTGTATATTGGATTAAAAAAATATATATATATATGAATCCATTTCACCTGTTTTATTTTACGTTTTATAATGTGGCTGCTAGCAAATTTAATATTAAATATGTGGCTTTTATTTTATTTCTATTGGGCAGAGCTGTTCTAGGGTCTAGATCACGGAATTTCAAATTAGAGTGTTTGCCGGTATTTCTTGAGCTTGCATTCCCGGTGAAAATGCCATTAGCCTTAGATATGGTTGCATGCAGATTAATATGTAGATTAATCTAAGTAGCATGCCCATAACATTGAATTGTATATGCCAAAGTGTTTTAAAGTAAATTCATTTATTTACCTATTGATTGCCTAATAAAACAGATAAAATCTATACTGTCATGTGGATTTATGTTCTCCCTGGGGTAGACAGAAAGAAAGAACTGAATAACAAAAAATCGTAAAATCGTCAGTGTGGTGCAGGGAGTAGAATGGTGTGATGTGTTAAAGAGTGGCTGGGCAGCTACTTCGAGTTGAAGAGCCGGAGAAGGCCTCTCTGCGGGGATGACATTTAAAATGACATCTGAATGACATGAAGAAGTCAGACATGCAACGATGAGGGTTGTTGGCAGTAGGTGGGGAGAGGGTGTTCTAGGCTTGGGAAACAACTAATACACAAGCTCAAATGTGGGAATGAGCTTGGCTTGACAAGAGAGAGAATCATGCATAAAGATGTTGTTTAAGATCGTGACATTCAATGAGATCTCCTGGAGAAAGAAGATGAATATGAGAGCCATCTAGGGCTTCTCCTTCATATATGAAGGAGAAGGCACCCAGTTTCAAGCCCTAGAGGGGCCCCATATGTAGAGATTGAGTGGAGAAGAAGATATCCATAAAAGGGAAGAGGAATCAGGGAATCGAGGAATAACTGTGACAGTGGGCTGTCACAGAAGCCAGAAGCTGACACTGTTTCAAGAGGAACAAGTAGTTGTGTTGAAAGTGTACTGCTGAAGGGCCGGGTGCAATGGCTTATGGCTGTAATCCCAGCAGTTTGGGATGCCGAGGCGGGTGGATCACCTGAGGTCGGGAGTTCGAGACCAGTCTGACCAATATAGTGAAACCCCGTCTCTACTAAAAAAAAAAAAAATACAAAAACTAGTTGGGCTGTGATGATGCATGCCTGAAATCCCAGCTACTGCGGAGGCTGAGGTGGGAGAATTGCTTGAACCCAGGAAGAGGAGGTTGCAGTGAGCCAAGATCGCGCCACTACACTCCAGCCTGGGTGACAGAGGGAGACCATGTCTTAAAAAAAAAAAAAAAAAGTGTATTGCTGAAGGGTTGGGTAAGATAAGAACAGTAACTACTGACTTCAGCTGATTGGAAGCCACTGGACATCTAGCACAAGCCATCTCACTTGGGCATTGGGAATGGAATTCCATCAGGAATCAGTTGAGAAAACAACATGAGGCAGTAAGTGGAGACAAAAGCTCTAGTCAGTCAGCCCCTCAAGCAGTTTTTCTGTGATGGCAGAGGACCATGTTGAGCCTGAGCAGCAGCAGGGATGGATGAATGTAGGTAATATTGAGTGTGTTATTGCTGGTAGGGGAAAGGTTGAGAGTGGATGGACAAGGTCGCAAGGAAACTTTGACGTTGTGACCTCACAGTAGTTTCCCTCCCCCTCTTGTGTTATAGTAGAGGGAAGGGAAACTACTTAAAGGTATTGAGCAGAGGAGCACAGTGATCAGGTACAAGAAGAAACAGGAAGATGAGAAAGAACAGTAGGGGGTTTTGATTAAGAGGCAGGGGTCAGGCTGGGCATGGCAGCTCATGCCTATAATCCCAGCACTTTGGGAAGCCAAGGTGGAAGGATCCATTGAGCCCAAAAGTTCAAGACCAGCCTGGGCAACATATTGAGACCCTGACTTTACTTAAAAAACAATGAAAGAGGCAGGGGTTGTCCTTGTACATTCCCCCCATCATGGGTTCTATAGACCTCATGGAAAGTTCTAGAAGGTAGTTCAGGAGAGAGAACTGTGCAGACACCCTTAGTAGCAGCAAGCCAACTTACCAAAAACCAATTCAGTCAAAGTCAATTCACCAAAATTCACTTTGCCAAATTACCAATTCACTTGTCATAACATTTTTCATTAGCCAAAAGTTGTTTTGGCAGAACTCACAGAAAGCTAATTTGCTGAAAGCTAAATTGCTCAAAACCAAATAACTGAATAACCAGCTCCCCAAATTATCCATTCATCAGTAACGCTGTATCATAAAGTTTATAGTTAAAATGGTAAAAAGACAAAGGATATGGACGGGCAATTCACAGACAGGAAAGCCCTGATAGCCAAAAAGCATATAAAGAGATTTTCAAACTCACGAATAATGAAAGCAATGCAATGGAAAAAAACACCAACATTTGACTTAAATACATCAGGATGGCAAATACTGTACAGAAAAATAATACTAAATATTGCCAAGTAACACTAGTTGGAATCCCTAGGCAACAGACTCTCAGCATAAGCTTAGCATGCAAGGCATTTATTAGCAAGCACCCGTGGGACAAACGTCTAAGGAAGGGTGTGGGAGGAAATAGGATAGGAGCTTCAATGCTGTCCCAAAGAAAGCCCAGCCATCCTAACAGCCATGAAGTGATATCTCTTTGTGGCTTTGATTTGCAGTTCCTGATGATTAGTGATGTTGAGCACCTGTTCATATACCTATTAGCCATTTGTATGTCTTCTTTGAAGAAATGTCTGTTCAGATCCTTTGCCCATTTTTTAGTTGGGTTTTTTGTTGTCTTACTATTGAGTTGAACCGCTTATCTATTTTGGATATAACCCCTTACTAGATGTATGGTTTGTAAATACAGTCTCTTCACTCCTGAAACCTGTAAGTGTTGGCAAGAATGTGGAAAAAAACCCTTGTACACTGTTGGTGGGAATGTAAATGGGTGCAAGCATTATGGAAAACAGTATGGAAGTTCTTCAAAAAATTAAAAATAGAACTACCATATGTTCCAGCAATCTCACTTCTGGGTATACATCCAAAGGAATTGAAATCAGCATGTCCAAGAGATACCTGCATACTCATGTTCACTACAGCACTATTCACAATAGCCAAGATGTGGAAACAACCTAAGTGACTGTCGACAGATGAATGGATAAGAATATACAATGGAATGTTATTCAGCCTTTAAAAAAAAAAAAAGGAAATCCTGTCATTTACAACAAATAGATGAACCTGGAGGACATTATGCTAAGTGAGATAAGCCAGACACAGAAAAACAAATACTGCAAGGTCTCTCTTACATGTGGAATCTTAAAAGTCAACTCCTAGGAGCAGAGAATATGGTGGTTACCAGGGGCTGAGGGGCAGGCAAAATAAGGAGATGTTGATTAAAGGGTACAAGGCTTTAATTATGCATGATGAGTAAGTTGCAGAGATCTAATGTACAGCATAGTGACTATAGTTAATAACAGTGTATTGTATACTCAGAATTTGTTGAGAGTAGCTCTTAGGTGTTCTCACCACACACACACACACACACACACACACACGGTAACTATGTAAGGTGATGAATATATTTATTAGCTTGATTGTGGTAATTATTTCCCAATGTACACATTTATCAAAGCAACATGGATACACCTTAAATTTATATACTTTTTAATTGTCAATTACACCTCAATAAAACTGGGGAAAAAAGGAAAAGAAAGCTTCATCTAGTCCCACCAGGAGTACTGAAGCTGTGCAACCCCTCAGGAGTTAACCCATGATGACTTGAACTGGTCATTTATACCCTTTCAATTGGATGGTCAGCTACTGACTGGTATGGGCAATGCATGGTGGAGGGTATGACTCTGGGCGAGGTCATCTGCTCCAGCTGACAACATTCCCAAAAGGCCTGCCACTGATGATTATTCCAGCACTGGAGAACCAAGGTCATTTCTGAAGGTGGATCTGAGAGTCACGCAAGTATAGGGTTGGATGTTGTCTTTATTTTAAAATTTTGTTTTCTGGCTGTATTTAGGTGTAATTGGTACATAAAACACCGCACATAGCTAATGTCTACAATTTGGTGAGTTTGGACATATGTATAAATTTGTGTTACCATCACCATAATTAAAGTAACGAACACATCCATCATCTCCAACAGTTTCCCGTGTCCCTTTGTTGTTTTTTTCTATATTTAAAATTTTGATTTTATTGTTTATATCAAAAATGTTTGCATGAATTTTAATTTTTGAAAAATATTGCACTAAAATATTATTTACCTTGATCACTAAGTCTTTTAACTCTCCCTTAAATTTTACCTCGCTCCTCTCATCCTAATCCCAGCCCAGCTCCTGGTCGTTGTGTGAACTAGCTAGACATTCAGGAAAGCAAGCCAGCAGTACTTAGTGACATTGCATGTGAGTATGCTTTATGATGTAGCAATACGCCTCCTGGGTGTGTACAGAAATCATCTATCTCTCTTTAAGGGGATGTGGATGTGCATCTAAAATGGTTATGGGGCCAGGGACAGTGGCTCACGCCTGTAATCCCAGCACTTTAAGAGACCAAGGAGGGTGGATCACTTGAGATCAGGAGTTTGAGACCAGCCTGACCAACATAGTGAAACCCCATCTCTACTGAAGATATATTAGCCAGATGTGATGGCACACAGTTGTAATCCCAGTTACTTGGGAGGCTGAGGCAGGAGAATCACTTGAACCCAGGAGGCGGAGGCTGCAGTAAGCCGAGATTGCGCCATTGCACTCCAGCCTAGACAACAAGAGCAAAAAAAACCTCCATCTCAGAAAAATAACAAATAAATAAAATTGTTATCGTGGAAGAGAGGAGAGCTGGAGACAACTTAGGAGGCCCTTTCCAGAAGATGAATAGCAAAATGAGCTGCATTATTATGCATTCTAAGAAAGCTGTATAATTATGCATTCTAAGAAATACTAAGCAGTAGTCCAGAGTCATAAAAGAAAACCTTCAGCCAAATTAAATTTAAAAGAGTTTAATTGAGCAATGAACGATTCATGAATCAGGCAGCCCCCAGAATCACAGCAGATTCACCGAGACTGCACGGGTGCCTTGTGGTCAGAACAAATTTACAAACAAAATTGGGAAAGTGAGGTACAGAAATTGGAAGTGAGGTACAGAAACAGTGAGATTGATTACAGCTTGGCATTTGCTTTATTTGAATGCAGTCTAAGCGTTCAGCAGTCTATGAGTGGTTGAAATATGACTGCTGGGATTGGCCAACACTCAGTCATTATTACAGGTGCATACTATTAAGTTAGGTTTTCATCTTGACTTACTATTAAGCTAGGTTACAGTTCATCCACAAGGACTCAAATATAGAAATACAGAGTCCTTCTTAGGCTATATTTACTTTGCTTTAACAGTTTTCCCCTTTTGGTCATTTTCTTAGTTTTGAGAGCGTGACCAAAATTTTAGTCACTGATGTTACTATCACTACCGTAAATGTACTTACATGGATTTGAAACTCACTGGGAAACAGAACAGTGGGGTTTGCAAGGAAGGAATGAGGACTGAATAGAGGGTACCTCCTTAAGCTAAAACATCTTGTTTACAGGAGAAAAACAAAACCTGGTCTGTTCTAGGACCTATGTGTTTTCCTAAAGCCTTAGTTTGGTTATGTCTCATTTAGCACAAGTAACTCCATTTTCGTTTGGTTTGTTGGGGCCTAGTGCATGAGCTTAGTCCCAAATAATGGCCTCCCATAATTTTGTTTTTAAAAAAGTCCCCCTTTTTGGCCAGGTTCTCACTTACGTAAGAATGTGAGCCTAGGGCCCAATGCCACTCTCAGTTACCATCATTTTGGGTTTCCGGTCTCAGCACATCATTTATAGGTTATAGTGTCCTCATGGTCGCATATTTCTTTCAGCTTTTGTCATTCCAGTTGAAGAGAGACCATTTGACATTCTAGAGATGGCTGTATGTGAACACTGAAAATCTTTGAAAAATTACAGCACAACATCAGGGAGACTATCACTATGATTATTGGGAGGGCAATACAGAGTTTGGAGTATGCTCCTTACCCAGGGTCCCCATAAACCAAAGCACGTAAAATAAAGAATGAGTTGTATGAAGGGTCTACTCGCTTGACCAAGTGCTCTTTTCATTAATCCCCTACAAGTGAATTTTTATAATCTACATTTGATGTATTTCCCCATAGGCCAGAAGTGCCAGTAGCTGCACAGGTACTTTTCTGTTTAGCCCATTCTATTATTTAGCATAGCTTTCACAAGAGAATTTAAAGTCTGTTGTGTAACGATAGCTTTTAAAGTAGAATTTGCTGTAGAGTCTATTGTGAGGGTGACATTTCTAATTATTGCTTATTTTATTCTAAATCATGGAAAAAGGGCCTAACAAGTGATACCCTTCTATAAAAGTGAAGGCCTCCTGGCAATGTTCTCTTGATCCATGAGGAGTTTTGACTGATTATGAGGCAATGTATGTACAACCAAAGTTTCTCCCCTACATTAGGCCTTCATCTTTTATCTATTAAAGTATATGGTTATTCGTGTCTAAGGCTGGCTGCAAAATCCTTCACAATTAAAAGTATACCCTATAAGTGCACATAATAGACTCCCTTTTAATTTCTATTGTTCATAGAAGCATAAACAAGAAAAAATATCCAGATAAGAGTCCTGTGATAGTAGAAGTCTTTATCAGTGATCTTGGGAAAAATTGTTCACATCAAGGATGCCATCTTCTTCTGGGGGAGAAACTTTCCTGGTTAGTTTTTACCTTAAGGGTTCCAACGGGTGTGTAGTTCCAGGAGTGTGGAAGGACCCTTCTCAGTTGTGAGATTATGAACCCAAGGTTCCAGCTTCCAAAGTTTTGCTGTAGTGTGGATGGCAAGGACAGTCTTTCTCTGACATTCTCAGAAGATCCAATCTTCAGGCTCTGGATTGTGAAGGGATTGTCCTCAATGAACCATAAAAAGTTCTCTTTACCTGGTGAAAATATACTGTAGCATAATGATCTGCTATTATAACATCAGCACTTTTGCATGGGAAAGATTTTATACACCCAGAAAATATGCATTGAAAATAATAGTTGAGGCCAGGCACGGTGGCTCACGCCTGTAATCCCAGCAATTTGGGAGGCCATGGCGGGAGATCACCTGAGGTCAGGGGTTCAAAACCAGCCTGACCAACATGGAGAAACCCTGTCTCTACCGAAAATACAAAATTAGCTAAGCGTGGTGGCACATGGCTGTAATCCCAACTACTTGGGAGGCTGAGGCAGGAGAATCGCTTGAACTCAAGAGGTGGAGGTTGCAGTGAGCTGAGAGTGTGCCTTGCAATCCAGCCTGGGCAACAAGAGTGAAACTCCATCTCAAACAAAAAAAAAAAAGAAAGAAAGAAAGAAAAAGACAATTAAATAAAATACCTTTATAAATGTTTAAATGGACCATCAAGTAACCAAATGTATCTGAAGCTTTGATTGCTTTACCAGGAATATGGAACTAAACATTGGTTTTAAACTATTTCCACAGTTTATAAGTCACCACATCGATATCTCCAATTTGGATTATTTTATCTGTTTCATGACAAGTCATGGAATGCAGAACCTTTAATAACAAAAGCTTTAAGCACTCAGGAAGGACAAGGCGACTGTCTTAGTTCTCCACGAGTCCATGCTTGACATTGGACTTATATCCTCTTGAATGCCAGTTGTTTCTCCAACTCAGGTGCATAGCACTGATACTAACGGGTTATCAGAGGTAATTCAACTTAACCATGGAGTTCATTCAAATTGTGTATTTAAACAATTTTAGTACTGGCTGATTTAGCATAGTAATCTGGAGCCTGATTTTGAAAGGTTTGTTAAATACCAAAGGTTTAAAACATTGGCTATTACAAAATAGAATCTTAGGTTACCATAAGTCATTCATTTAGCCAAAATGGTAACTCAAACATTTTTTAAAGGAAAAAACATTATCCTGATAGAGAGGAGACACAGCTTTCTAAACCAGACCCAGTGAAGATAGCATGAAGTCAACTGACTCTGTCGCCTTTCTTTCCCTTCCCTCCTTTTTCTTTTGTAGTTTACTTATAAGGTAAACAAAATCCTTTCATTATGTTTCAATATTACATAAAAATCATTTTTAAAGAGAAAATCAAATTTTATATTTCCATTGGTGTATTTTTAATGTTAAAGTTAGTTTTTAATAACATTTTACAAGTCTATTCAGTTTAATTAGTTTGGTCTATATCTCTGTTTTGGTACCAGTACCAGGCTGTTTTGATTTCTGCAGCCTTGTAGTATAGTTTGAAGTCAGGTAGTGTGATGCCTCCAGCTTTGTTCTTTTTGCTTAGAATTGACTTGGCTATACGGGCTCTCTTTTGGTTCCATATGAAGTTTAAGGTGGTTTTTTCCAGTTCTATGAAGAGGGTCATAGGTAGCTTGATGGGGACAGCGTTGAACCTATAAATTACTTTGATCAGTATGGCCATTTTCACAATATTGAGTCTTCCTAACCATGAGGGTGGAATGTTTTTCCATCTGTTTGTGTCCTCTCTTATTTCCTTGAGCAGTGGTTTGTAGTTCTCCTTGAAAAGGTCCTTTACATCCTTTGTTAGTTGTATTCCTAGGTATTTTATTCTCTTTGTAGCAATTGTGAATGGTAGTTCATTCTTGATTTGGCTCTCTTTAAGTCTGTTATTGGTGTATAGGAATGCTTGTGATTTCTGCACATTGATTTTGTATCCTGAGACTTTGCTGAAGTTGCTTATCAGTTTCAGGAGATTTTGGGCTGAGACGATGGAGTCTTCTAAATATACAATCATGTCATCTGCAAATAGAGACAATTTGACTTCCTCCTTTCCTATTTGAATCCCCTTTATTTCCTTTTCTTGCCTGATTGCTCTGGCTAGAACTTCCAATCACTATATTGAATAGGAGTGGTGAGAGAGGGCATCCTTGTCTAGTGTCAGATTTCAAAGGGAATGCTTCCAGTTTTTGCCCATTTAGTATGACATTGGCTGTGGGTTTGTCATAAATAGCTTTTATCATTTTGAGATACATTCCGTCGATACCTAGTTTATTGAGAGTTTTTAGCATAAAGGCTGTTGAATTTTGTCAAAGGGCTTCTCTGCATCTATTGAGATAATCATGTGGTTTTTGTCTTTGATTCTGTTTATGTGGTGAATCACGTTTATAGACTTGTGTATGTTGAACCAGCCTTGCATCCCCGGGATGAAGCCTACTTGATCTTGATGGATAAGCTTTTTGATGTGCTATTGCAATCGGTTTGCCAGTATTTTATTGAAGATTTTTGCATCACTGTTCATCATGGATATTGGCCTGAAGTTTTCTTTTCTTGTTGAGTCTCTGCCGGGTTTTGGTATCAGGATGATGTTGGTCTCATAAAATGATTTGGGAAGGATTCTCTCTTTTTGAATTGTGTGGAATAGTTTCAGAAGGACTGGTACCAGCTCCACTTTGTATGTCTGGTAGAATTCAGTTGTGAACCCATCTTGACCTGGGCTATTTTTCATTGGTAGGCTATTAATTGCTGCCTCAACCTCAGCCCTTGTTATTGGTCTATTCAGGGTTTCAACTTCTTCCTGTTTTAGGCTTGGGAGGGTGCAAGTGTCCAGGAATTTATCCATTTCTTTCAGGTTTACTGGTTTATGTGCATAGAGTTGTTTGTAGTAATCTCTGATGATGGTTATTTCTGTGGAATCGGTGGTGATATACCCTTTATCATTTTTTATTGCATCTATTTGATTATTCTCTCTTTTCTTTTTTATTAATCTGGCTAGTGGTCTATTTTGTTGACCTTTTCAAAAAACCAGCTCCTGGATTTATTGGTTTTTTGAAGGTTTTTTTGTGTCTCTATCTCCTTCAGTTCTGCTCTGATCTTAGTTATTGCTTGTCTTCTCCTAGCTTCTGAGTTTATTTTTTTTTATCTTGCTCCTCTAGCTCTTTCAATTTTGACGATAGGGTGTCATTTTAGATCTTTCCTTGCTTCTCATGTGGGCATTTATTGCCATAAATTTCCCTCTAGACACTGTTTTAAATATGTGCCAGAGATTCTGGTATGTTGTGTCTTTGTTTTCGTTGGTTTTGAAGAACATCTTTCTTTCTGCCTTCTTTTCATTGTTTATCCAGTCAACATTCAAGAGCCAGTTGTTCAGTTTCCATGAAGCTGTGTGGTTCTGAGTTAGTTTCTGAATTCTGAGTTTAACTTGATTGCACTGTGGTCTGAGAGACTGTTTGTTATGATTTCTGTTCTTTTGCATTTGCTGAGGAGTGATTTACTTCCAATTATGTGGTCAATTTTAGAGTAGGTGCAATGTGGTGCTGAGAAGAATGTATATTCTGTGGATTTGGGGTGGAGATTTCTGTAGATGTCTATTAGGTTTGCTTGGTCGAGGTCTGAGTTCAAGTCCTGGATATCCTTGTTAATTTTCTGTCTCGTTGATCTGTCTAATATTGACAATGGGGTGTTCAAGTCTCCCACTATTATTGTGTTGGAGTCTAAGTCTCTTTGTAAGTCATTGAGAACTTGCTTTTTGTATCTGGGTGCTCCTGTATTGGGTGCGCATATATTTAGGATCGTTAGCTCTTCTTGTTGCATTGATCCTTTTACCATTATGTAATGTCCTTCTTTGTCTCTTTTGATCTTTGTTGGTTTAAAGTCTATTTTATCAGAGATGAGAATTGCAACTCCTGCTTTTTTTTGCTCTCCATTTGCCTGGCAAATCTTCCTCCATCCCTTTATTTTGAGCCTTTGTGTATCCTTGCATGTGAGATGGGTTTCCTGGATACAGCACACCAATGGGTTTTGACTTTTTATCCAATTTGCCAGTCTGTGTCTTTTGATTGTGACATTTAGCCCATTTACATCTAAGGTTAATATTGTTATGTGTGATATAATTTGATCCTGCCATTTTGATGCTAGCTGGTTGTTTTGCCCATTGGTTGATGCAGTTTCTTCATTGTGTCGATGCTCTTTACCATTTGGTATGTTCTTGGAGTGGCTGGTACTGGTTGTTCCTTTCTATGTTTAGTGCTTCTTTCAGGAGCTCTTGTAAGGCAGGCCTGGTGGCGACGAAATCTCACATAAGGTCTGATTCTTTCTATCATCTAACTTCTCGTGTTCCAGGCCCTAGCTGTAAAACAGGCAAGCTGTACAGTTAAGAGTCATAGTGGCATGTTATAAAGCATTTAGGAGGCCTAATCACCTTTAGATTGTGCAACATTTCTGGCATAAATTTATTTTCATAAATTCTTTCATGACTTACACAGACATTTTTGGACTTTCTGACTTGCCCTAAACATCCTTCTTTTTAAACAACCAGTCATTTTACTTTAGGACAAGGATTTACCGTACAGCGTCCCTTCTTATATAAAATCTCCTTTCTTTATAAGCTTCTTTGCATAGCTACAGGGCATGGCTAATTCCATATATCGCCAGGCCTTATTTAGAAGTTAATGTCTCCAAAATAAGTTGAACAATTTTCAAAAGTCAAAGCAGTTTATGACCTTAAAGCATTTAGCAAACCTAGTATGTGACCTGCATAATTTGGACAAAATGTCTTTATTTTATCAGTAATATTTAAAGCTGTTTTTATTTTACTTTTGAAATATTTAAGTGCTTATTTTTGTTTGGGCCAATTAATCAGAGCTCTTTGATATAAACATTACACACAACACATATATAATTATACAGACATGCAGACAGAAGGTTACTACGGTAGTTGTAAGATTTCTCATTTGCCAGTTTTTAGTTTCTTAACTAGTTATTGGCTTTTAGGTGCAGCCCTTGGAAGAACAGGGCCAGAAAGTGATTTCTGGTGCCTCCTGTTTTTCCCAAGGAGTCCAGGCAATTAGAGCTTGAATATCCAATTTTAATTAAGCTGACTTTTTTACTTTTTTTTTTTTGAGACAGAGTTTCGCTCTTGTTACCCAAGGCTAGAGTGCAATGGCACGATCTCGGCTCACTGCAAACACCACCTCCCAGGTTCAAGTGATTCTCCTGCCTCAGCATCCCAAGTACCTGGGATTACAGGTGTGCACCATCACACCTGGCTAATTTTGCATTTTTAGTAGAGCCAGGTTTTACCATGTTGGTCAGGCTGGTCTAGAACTCCTGATGATCCGCCCGCCTCAGCCTCCCAAAGTGCTGGGATTACAGGCATGAGCCATCGCACCCAGCCATATTAAGCTGACTTTTAACCATAGCAGTCTTTAATAAAGTTCTTTTAAAATTTTTATTACCTTATTTTAGCCAGGTCAAACAGCTGATTATTTCTGACTTTTGAACTTTACCAACGTAACCTCCCAGGTGCTCAGAGAAAGGAAAATTTAAGATAATACATGGAGGAGATGAGACTTGACAAGGTCATGCACATATTAAACTACAAACAACTTACTTCATAGGCAGAGAATTGAACCCAGCTCATCAGTGTGAGGGGGCAAAGCCTTAGCTACTGAGTTACATCATGGGGCAGTCTTCACTACTCTTCCCAGAGGGAATCAAGAGTAGCTAATTTTGAGACTGCAAAGGCTTTTAAGTATTCAAAATAATTTTTAGAGCTAACTATGACATAAACGCTAAAATTCCTGTTCCCTAGAAGGCAGAGACCAAGAAAAAGCACTGCCACATCGTTACAAGGTCAAGCTCCCCAAGGACATAAAACAAGAAGGAGATAAACAATGGTTTTTACCATTCATTCAGCCATTTTCACAGAGAGAAAGAAGGCCGAAATCTGACTGGCAAGAAATTCTTACCCTTTTGCTGGCATTCCAGGCTTCTGAGTTCCCTTTCCCCTGAGCGGCCATCGTGCGTGACTCAGCTTCCCACACCATCATGCCGGGGCAAAGCCGCATCATAAAGGAAAATTATCTTTTTTGTTCTGGCCAGAGTAAAATACGTGAGACAAAAACATAGACATTAGCCACTCTGCTTAGCACCCAATATCAAACTAGCAAGGCTCAAATTTGCCCCTGGTTGGACCCCATCATTTGTTAATCCAACCTCCGACCAGGTGTTTCAACCTGTGGTCTCTGGGCAAGATGGTCACCCTGAGTAATAGAAAGATAAGAAAGGGAAAGGAGACGGAAAAAAAGCATTGCCTGTGGCAGGGTGGAGAAGGCGAAATGATCAGGGAGGCCGGAGAAAGACCCACCCATTGCAGCAACACTGAAAAGTTCAGGTGGCTACTTCTCGGTAGCAAACGGATTTTTCCAGCAAACTCATCTCTCTCAAGTTTTCCCTTTTAGGGAGGAAAAGCTCACCATGTCCCGCGATCCTGTATACATGCCTAATCCTGTCACCCACAGCCTTCAACAAAGAGTGCAAGGCAGATTATGATAAAGAGAATAGCAGCTGACATGCTGTAGTGCCAAACCCTTTCTTAGCCCAAAGGGACTTTACCGAGAGCCCTCATTTTTTAAATGTACTTTAATGCATTGTTGTTCACTGGGAACATTCCACTGTAAGTTTTCTTTGGTAAGATTTTGCTGTTTCTGTAAGACTTCGCTCACTCCCAGGCCTAAAGTATAAGCCAGAAAGAACTCAGTTTTCCAGCGATTAAGAATCCCATTTTTACCTCTGATAATGGCTTTATGCTCAGGTTCTCTTGATTAACTTAGCCAATGATTTCTTTTCCTACCTCAACACTCAAAAAAAGTGAAACAAAGGTGTATATGAATTTTCAAAAGCCAAATTTTATAACCTCTGTAATATTACTGCTTACCACCAGTTCCTTTCTGACCCAGTCAGATGTAAGAGACCTCTAACTGGATCCAAGCCAATTAATTCCTGGATCAAATCCATTCCTGGACCCAGTCCAGTTTCTGTCACGGCTCCAAACCCAGTTTGGATCAGAAATTTATTCAAAGAATCTCGAAGAGCTCAAAACACAAATCTGCGGAACTCTGAGATCCAAGAGGGTGTTTACCCACCATCCTCAGCAGCTCTGAGAGGTGAATGGACACAGCGGGGTCCTGCAGGTACCTTGTGTGTTCACTCAGTGCTTCTGGTGGTCACTAGAAGATTCACTTCGGTTATCGCTTCTGACACTATCTGATAAAAGAAAAACTTCAGCTGAATTAAATGTAAAAGAGTTTAATTGAGCAATTAATGATTTGTGAATCTGGCAGCCCCCAGAATCACAGCAGATTCACAGAGACTCCAGAGGTGCCTTGTGCTCAGAACAAATTTATAGATAAAAATGGGAAAGTGATGTACAGGAATCGGAAGTGAGGTATAGAAACAGTGGTATTGGTTACAGCTGGGCATTTGCCTTATTTGAACGCAGTTTGAACATTCAGCAGTCTAAGAGTAAGGCCACTGGGATTGGCCAACACTCAGCCATTGTTACAGGTGCACATTATTGAGTTACATTTTCAATTTTGTCTATTAAGCTAGGTTATAGCTTATATATTTGAGTCCTTCATCCACAAGGACTCAAATATAGTAGAGTCCTTCTCAGGCCGTATTTAGTTTGCTTCAACAAGGGTAATGAACTAAATGTACAAACATCAACACGTATACACCCTTCAAACAGAGGGTAAGAAACAGAAGATTTGTAGCACCATTCTATGTGTGTAAATTGAAACCAAATATAAACATAACACTACTAAAAAGGTACATGAATTTTAAGAACATATCATGAACACATTAAATTGAGTCCTATGGAGGTGGGGAATGGGAGTGGAGATTGGAGATGAAGGGGAAATATACAAAATAAAAAACAAACATGAGAGGAACCTCATATGGGTCAATAATGATGGTATTTTATGAAGTAAGAATGATTAATTCAATTCTCTAGATTGTGAGGACCAAAATAAAAGAAAATATAATTTCTAAAAAAATTAATAGCAGGCCTGGCACAGTGGCTCACGCCTGTAATCCCAGAACTTTGGGAAGCCAAGGCAGGCAGATCACCTGAGATCGGGAGTTCAAGACCAGCCTGACCAACATAAAGAAACCCCATCTCTACTAAAAAATACAAAATTAGCAGGGCGTGGTGGTGCATGGCTGTAATCCCAGCTACTCAGGAGGCTGAGGCAGGAGAATCGCTTGAACCCAGGAGGCAGAAGTTGCAGTGAGAGATCACGTCATTGCACTCCAGCCTGGGCAGCAAGAGCAAAACTCCATCTCAAAAAAAAAAACACAAAAATTAGTAGCAAATTATATAAAATGGTTTCTAATGCCTTTACAGGTTGTCTGCTTGCTGCTGAAGTTAGAGTTTAGTTTGACTTTTAGTTGTGCTGCAGCTGGTTTACCCCAGATGCTTTACAAGAGATTTGTCAATCCAACTCAACTGAATTTCAATTTTGTGAGTGACTCACATTTCAGACACTAATCCCTTCTCAAGTGCTTGAAATACAGGCAAAATATTTATTTGAACTAGCTGATTAACAAATCTGTGAATTAAAAGATACACAAAAGGCAATGAACTGGAATGAAAAGTATCGGAAGAGAGAAACCTGCTCTACCATTTCTAAATCCTTGTCATCCAAAATGCATGCATTCTAATTTGAAATACCAATGAAAGTCTCACTCCCCAAAGTCATTGACCCAAAATACAGAAAAATCTGGAATATACTGAACTTTGGTCGCAGAAAAACAGCTAGAGTAAACTAGAACTAAGTTCAAATGAAAACTAAACCAAAGTAAATCTTCAAATTTATCAACTAATATTTCATGAAAACCTTTAATATCTGCTAAAAATAATTCCATCCAAAACAAATTAATATAAACATTCTGAACAGTTAAAAGAAATAAGTAAGTCGACAAGCAAGGAGAATTTACTTGAAAATCTGGCTGATCATTTGGAGAATTCATCCTTAGTGAACTGACTTGGAGTAAGGGATTAATCATTTCCTCTTCCCTCCTCAAGCTTGCCTTTCACATTAATCAGAACTGTGGGCACTTGGATCAAAACGCTGGGGGGGTGGGACCGGGGGGAGGGGCGTGAGATTGACCTCAAATATGTTCATCTTCAAGGACAGCCCAGCAGAATTTCAATACATGCATCCCCCATCTCCCTGAACCTGATTACAGGAAACAAAGCAGCAAAAATTAACCATGGGTTGAATCCAGTCCACTTGCAGCTGCAGCCCAAGCGACCTTTTTAAAGCACACATTTGATCATGCCTCTCCCCCAACTTAAACCATTCCAAGGACTCAGGATCAAGTTCCAACAGCATCTTGAGGCTTACAAGGCCCTTCAAAATAAACCTGCCTCTTTGACCTCAGCTGAAGCCTCCTTCTCCTCCCCCAGCCTCCAAAGCCTCCTGGGCTTTTCTTTTCCAAGCTGTTTCCTCTAAAATACTCTTCCTACACCTCCCATCCCCAGATGTCTGTTAGCTACCCCCCCACCCCTTTTTTTTAATGGCTCCCATTAGATACAACTTCCTTTAGGAAGCCTAAAATTAAGAAAACTGCTACTGGTACTGCAGTATTAGGAGACAGTTACATGTGGGTCTCTCGTATTTGTGCACATCTCACAGAGGTATTTGCTTCTCTTTGTTCCAGACTAGCTTTGCAAGAATGTTTGGAGAGCAAACAGCCTTAGAAGACAGAGATGGGGTCTTTCTCTGGAGCAAAGGACAAGTTAGCTTTCAGCCTTGCAAGATAGAAACAATGTCTCCCCTCTCTCCAGATCAAAGGGCAGGTATGCTTACTGCCCTTTATAAGACAGGTTCCCATGGATGGAGCTGGAGGCCATTATCCTTAGCAAACTAACACAGGAACAGAAAACCAAAAGCTGCATGTTTTCACCTGTAAGTGGGAGCCAAGTGATGAGAACTAATGGACACAGAGAGGAGAACAACAGACACTGGGGCCTTCTTAAGAGTGGAGGGTAGGAGGAGGGAGAGGAGCAGAGAAAAAATAGCTAGTAAGTACTAGACTTAGTACTCGTGTGACAAAATAATCTGTACAACAAACCCCTGTGACCCCAGTTAACCTATATAACAAACCTGCGCATGTACTCCTGAACCTAAAATAAAAGTTTAAAAATAATAAATAAAATAAACTATGAGTTCCCTAAGTTCAGGGTTTTTTTCCTGTAAGGCAGCTCTCTATGTGTAAAGTACAATGATCTGAAGTTTTTCATATTGCCTGGATGGAATTTGGAGGGAATTTGGAGGCAAGGAGAACTGACACAGGTATGCTGTTCATGCCACTTGCTGTGTAATGAGTAATAAAGTGCTTTGTCTCTGACCCAGGAGTCTCATGACTTCTGCCAACATCCATGAAATTATGATAAACTAACTTATCAGTTTGAAAGAAGACAAACTCAGACCCTTCTCAGTTCTTGACAGTAATATGGTAACATTAATTTTCTGATTTAGATGGTTGTGCTGTGGTTTAATAGAATTATGTCATTGTTTGTGGGAAATAAACACTAAAGTGTTTAGGAGTGGTGGGGTATCATGTGGACAAATTTCTCTTAAGGACCAAAATAGGTATTGTATTGTACTTGCAACTTTTCTGCATATTTGAGATTGTTTTACCTTTTTTAAAGATTGATCAGTGGGTTCAGGGGATTTTAACCTGATCCGTCCAAAACACAGTTCCCTATTAACTTTCTACTTTGTGGTTTTGGCATTTGTTGACAGTAATTGCCCAAATCCATTATTTCATTAGAGATTTCCAAAATGTTGATTTTCTAATTCAATTACTTATTCTAAATTTATTAACCATAATTCTTCTATAAAAAACAATTTATTCTCATCAACTATCTGGTTACCCTGAAATGAAATTTATATAGGAAAAGCAGGCCAAAAAAAAAAAAAAAAAGATTGATTCTGTCCCTTTATTTTCAAAGTAATGATCTGTTGCCCTAGGGAATTACCAAAGAAATTTGTTTTTTATTGCTTTGGATGAGCTTGTAATTTTTATATAGTTAGTATTTTCAATCCATGGCAGTCATTATTCCTTTTGATGTTCAAATGTCCCGTCTCAGGCCAATGTAAGCCCCTTCAAGATGAATCCAGGGCTCTTTTGTCATGACTTTATCAGTCTTGCTTCCTTGCTCTGGGCACCATTAGGTAGTTTAGGTTCATCTTGTACATTTCTTGACCCAGATCTGAGATCAGTCATTTCTTTAGAGATCTTTGACTCTTTTTAAAGGGAGGTTGCTATTTACAGACTGCAATCTAAGAGTCAGAGGTGTTCGTTCTACTGGTTCAACATTAATTTCAGGCTTTTCAGTGGGAAGAGGTAGGACATTTGCATCTAATCCTGAGTTCATGCTGGTATTTACAAGATTTACATAACTTCTTTGATTTTATCCTTTTTCCTATATATGGAAACCTTGTTTCCTAATCACCTTAATTATATGTTTATCTTATACTTTACTGTGCTTATACTATAGGTTTACTATAATGATCTTACAATACAATACTGCAGTAAAACACTGAATGTAGTTAAATATTTCTTTGTGGTTTGTATTTGTCCTTAGAATATGTCTTCCTAGAGATGTACAGCCAAAATGTAGGTTTTATAATCACCTGTTGGGGTGGCCAACTGTCTTGTTTGCTCAGGATTGAGGGATTCTCCTAGATCAATGCTAAAACCTTTATTTTAGTCCCAGACAAACCAGGAGGGTTGATCACCCTACTTGAAGTAATTCTCTACTCTTTGGTTTAGCCACCAGCTTGACATAGAGTCAGGTTCATTTGTTTCAGGATGTTTTAGGAATTTTTAATTGTAAAAAATCTAAAACATTTATACTCTTTCAAAGCCAAAACCATGTGATAAGTCACATTCAGAGAAGTCTAGTGTCCGTCTTCTCCACATTATTCCCTATCTCCTGCTAGACATATCATTTGCCTTAGTTTTTTAATTTATTCTACCATTTCTGTTTTGAAAAATACGTACATGTAGTAATATCTCCCTTTCTTATACAAAAGATAACATTTTACAAACACTATTTCCATATATTGTGTTTTGTTTCTTTGGTTTTGAGACGGAGTCTTGCTCTGTCGCCCAGGCTGGAGTGCAGTGGTGTGATCTCAGCTCACTGCAACCTCTAGCTCCCGTGTTCAAGCTATTCTCTTGCTTCAGCCTCCCAAATAGCTGGGACTACAGGCACCCGCCACCACGCCCGGCTAATTTTTGTATTTTTAGTAGAGACGAGGTTTCGTCATATTGGCCAAGCTGTTCTCGAACTCCTGACCTTGTGATCCACCCACCTCGGCCTCCCAAAGTGCTGGGGTTATAGGTGTGAGCCACTGTGCCCGGCCCCATACACTATTTTTTAAAGGTTTCCCACATCAGCATTTACTTTAGAACTGCAGAGCCACGTATCTAAATAATCACATCTGTCATCCTCAGAATGGCCCTAAACCTAAGACTCCAGAATTGAGGGAACAAGCCACCCAGCAAGAGACAGGATTCTCTGAATAAACCAGCTTAACTGAGATAGAAAAATTTAACATTTTCTCCCCACACCAAACCCTAGCATTACCTACTTCATCCCAAATAGCTTTCAAAAATTGTTGCTGAGCTCAGACCCAGGGCATTTAGAGATTGAATGCAATGATGGGTTCCCAATGGTGACAGGAATTGCTCTCAGCTCCCAGCTGCTGAGGATGGGAAATGGCTGGTGAGATGACAGCAGGGAGGGCTGCTCATTTAGTTCAGCGTTACAGTACCAGTGTGCAAAGTGCAATGCACGTGAGCAGCTCAGGCCTCTGCTGTTACGTGGCCCGGAGAGGAGTCAGAGTGTTTGTGTCCTGCTTACGGGGCTGTGTGAGACTCTACATGGGAGCTCTTGGCTGGGTGCAGTGGCTCATGCCTGTAATCCCGGCACTATGGAGGTCGAGGTGGGCAGATCACTTGAGGTCAGGAGTTCAAGACCAGCCTGTCAACATGGTAAAACCCCGTCTCCACCAAAAATACAAAAATTAGCTGGGTGGGGTGGTGTGCACCTGTAATCCTAGTTACTATGTGGGCTGAGGTGGAAGAATCTCTTGAACCCGGGAGGCGGAAGTTAGCAGTGAGCCAAGATTACACCACTGCACTCCAGCCTGGGCAACAGAGTGAGTGAGACTCCATCTCAAACAAAACAACAACAACAAATACATGTCAGCTCTTCATATAATGTGTGCTCAGTAGTGTCACAGGAGAAAGATTTTAGGGGCTGCAAGAGGAGTCATTTATGAGATCCAATGATTTCTTTTCATCAGATAAAAAGAAATGTGAGAGGGGACCAGTCTCCTATTGGTTATTTGTGAAGAGCCAGGCTCATCTATTGGTAAACTGGCTTGACCACCCTGCAGACTCAACACAGATTGCCTGTGGCTGCTGGTGTTCTAGACAGTGCTGCCCAGATTTGTGGACCAAACTGATGGCTGCTTACCTTCTACAATTGAAGTACAAGCTCCCCCTGCCCTTTCACATTTCCTTCCTTCCAGGGCCTGTCCCCTTCCCCCTCTCCTTCTGTTCGGGGAAGACACACTCTCCTGGGTTCTTTTTGACTACAAAAGAAGGACATCATCTTTTGAAGATCACACTTTAAATGCGCTTTCACCAGTGGGAAAAGGAGATAGAGAAGCTCTAGCTAAATCCCATAGAAAATTCAGATTGGTGTGTAGAGGGAGAAGAGCACAGTGTTTAGGAAGTCCCTGGAGACTGACTGCATGCGTTTGAATCCTGGTTCTATTATCTCCATAGGGATCTGGGACATATTATTCACCTTTTCTGTGCCTCAGTTTCTCACTTGCAAAATAGAAAACACTGGGGCTCTGATTACCTCAAAAAGTTGCTTTGAGCCTGTAGTGGGTTGAATTGTGGCTCCTGAAAAATACATCCACCCAGAGCTTCAGAAGATGATCTTTTCTGGAATAAGAGTCTTTGTAGATTAATTTTCTTCTCTTTTCTTTTCTTTATTTTTCTTTCCTCTCTTTTCCTTTCTCTCTCCTTCTCTCTCTCTTTCTCTCTCTTTCCTTCTCTTTCTCTTTCTTTCCTTCTCTCTCTCTCTTCTCTCTCTCTCTTTCTTTCTCTCTTTCTCTCTTTCTTTCTTTGTCTTGCTCTCCTGCCCAGGCTGGAGTGCGATCACAGCCCCCTACAACCTCAACCTTCTGGGCTGAAGTAATCCTCCAACCTCAGCCTCCCAAGTTGCTGGGACTACAGGCATGCATCACGTCACTCAGCTGATTTTTTTGTTTTTTTAGAGACAAGGTCTCACAATGTTGCCCAGGCTGGTCTTGAACTCCTGAGCTCCAGTGATCCTCCCACCTTGACCTCCCAAATTCGGATATTATTAAGTTAGACATCTTAAAATTAGATTATCTTGGATTTAGGCTGGGCCCTAAATACAGTGAATAATGTTTTTCTAAGAGAAAGGAGAAGGAGATTTGAGTCTCAGACCCAAGAAGAGGACAAAGTTAGAGGATGGAGAGATGCATCTACAAGCCAAGGAATACCAAGGATTGGCAGCCACCACCCAAATCCAAGGAGAGACAAGGATTATTTGTCTTTTCCTATTAGAGCGTAAGCTCCAATGACAACAGGCCTAGAAGGAGGTTTGCTGCCTAGTAGGTGCTCAGTAAAAATGCACTTAAAGAATGATGCTTTTCCTTTTATTTGGAACATACTTTCCCCCTTGCCGGCCTGGAGAACTCCTATCTATCCTTCAAGACTCCGCTTCTACATTGCCTCTGTCAAATGTCCCTGATCCCCGCCTCATGCTCACTTCTCCCAAACCACTTCCTCTTGTGAACCATTTGGGTTCTTCAAGGGTCCTCTGTGATGGTACTTGTCCTGCCATTGATAACGGTGTCTTTATAAGTCTGTCTTCTGGAAGACCAGGCATCAGAGAAGGCAGGAGCCAGGTCTTGCTGACTGAAGGCCCCCAATCCTAGCACACTGTCCTAAAGCAGGAACAGTTAGTGAGCACCATTTCTAATAAATGTTTAGGAAAACAAAAATGGGAATGCCAAGTTGTGGTGGGTGTAGAGAGGTGGGGTCAGAGAAGGATTCCCAGAAGAGAGATTGGAGAAGAATCTTCAAGGGAGGTAAAAGGACATTCCAAAGCACAAAAAGACATTCCAAGATCTGCTCTAGAGAGTCCTTTGAGAAAAGTGCTACTAATGACTACTGGGCTGGCCAACTCGAGCCGAAAATAAGGTGGTTCAAAGGGTGACATCATTGCCTGAGGAGCCCTCTGTGCTCTCCACCAGAAGCCAGTAACAGTCCCCAGCAGTCCCCTCTTCAAAGCCTAGGTCAGGAAGGTGGAAAAGAATATGCAAATCGCTATTCCAATGGCAGTTTTGCCTGCAGGCAATTTTTGAGACCACACAATAGAAGTTTTCAAATAGATGGTTTCAGGTATCCGCAGTGCAATGAGATCAAGACTCAGGACTGCCAACATGTAGCCTAACAGGAAAAGTATCATTTATGGCAGGCTCATGAATTCTATTTGCATAAAACTTATGAACCCGAAAGCACATACTCCCGATGCAGCAGAAATCAAGACTTCTCCCAGGTTTTGTTTTCTTTGGATGGTGGCAGCCTATCAGACGAATCAGCCTTCGTGATAAGAGATTTCTCTAAAGCTGCAGGAGGCTGCTTATAATAGACTCCTAAAGATATGACTGGCCGGGTGCAGTGGCTCACGCCTATAATCCCGGCACTCTGGGAGGCTGAAGTGGGCTGATCACCTGAGGTCAGGAGTTTGAGAACAGCCTGGCCAACACAAGAAACTCTGTCTCTGCTAAAAAACCAAAAATTAGCTGGGCGTGGTGGTGCACACCTGTAGTCCCAGCTACTCAGGAGGCTGAGGCAGGAGAATCACTTGAACCTGAAAGGCGGAGGTTGCAGTGAGCCGAGATCACCCCACTGCACTCCAACCTGGGCAACGAAGTGAGATTCAGGCTCAAATAAATAAATAAATGACTGGATTTATTCAGACATTTCTTTTATTTCTTTTATTTTATTTTGACAGACAAAGGCTTTCCACTTAAACTGTTTTACAGCCCTTAACTACCTGCACACCTGTTGATGCACCTCCATGCCTCACCTTCCTATCCACCTACCCAGGGGCAAGTGCGCATCTACAGAAGCCTGGCTGTGGTACTGCAAACTTTCTAAAGCACTCATTCTCCCTGGCTGATCTGTAAGCTCGCACGGGCATGGTCCCATGGTTCATTTAGAGGGAAAACAAACCTGACAGGGTCAGGAGAGCTTCTTTCATAGGTAAATTGGAGAAGCTGAATTATGTGAAGTTTGAAGTCCCTTCCAACATTTTAGCATTCTCCATTTCCCTTTATTCCCTCCCTCCACACTGCCTACCCTTACAACACAACATCACGTTTAGCAAAGAGCAGGTGCAGGATTTATTAAGCAAGAGCCTTTCTGTGCCTTCAGGGGGCCTGAGCTTTTCTGCTGGAGCTCTCCAGCCCCTGGTTTTCATTGGTACCAGTTGCCACTGCATTATAGAGTTGAATAAATACAAATTCAATTAAAACCCTGATTCAAATGCTTTGGATAATGTCCTTCATTAGTGTTTTTAGGGTCAACACGTCAAACCAGGCTCCCTGGTTTGACTGACTAATGGTGAGTACCAGAGGCACCCAGCAATAAAGTGGGGCAATATTTCTGGACATCAGGGATGGTTAGGATCACAGAAAACTGCACGGGTCTGGCAGGGGTGAGGGCGATGGGGAAGATGAGGATGCACTGGAACTTGTGAGGGAGGGAGTGGAGCCAGGGAGGATGGCGTTAGAGCAGAGACAAGCACGAAGACCTGAACATGGGATCCTCCTGTTCCAGAGTTGCAAATGTCCCCTGTCCCAGAATGGCAGCATGGTTTAAAAATCCCTAACCTGGCAGGTGCCAGGGCAGGGGTTGCAGGTTCCAAAGCTTACTAAGGACAGTGGCATAATTGCGTGAAACCTTGCTTTTACTCAGTGTTGGAAAGAGAAAGGGAGTAAAGGGACTGTGGACAGAGTAGTCCAATTGTGGATTTTAATGCATAGGGACTCAGCATTGCAAGATCTGTAATTTAATGTGGAACTTGCACATTACATTATAGCAACTAAATCAAATTGAGAACAGCATGCTTTCCAAACAAAATACCTTAGTGGACCAGATTTGGACCTCCAGGGGGATTTATGCAAAATACCAAGTAAACAGAGACTCTTCACAGTGGCGGAACCCAAGAGCCTGGCCTGGGGGAAGCATGTGGGGACCCCCAGATAATCTGTGAAAGAAAGACAAGTCATAACACTCAAAATGCCTAAAAGCGAGGAAGGCTAAGACTATTTGGAATCATGGAAAAAGCTTAGCTCCTTCAGGAAGATTGTATGGTCAGGGTCCAGGGACACATGTCATCCTAGGGTATCTATGACTGTGGTGGAGACTGGAATACCATGAGCCACTCAGGGAAAACAAAACCAAACAAAACCAAAAACTCTCTTCTTAGTAATACGTAACGCCAAAGAAAAATTGCACCTAGGTTATACCAGAAGAAGGAAATGAGGTCAGAAAAAGTGAGACTAAATCACCTAATCAAAATACTGGGTTATGGAAAGAGCTAGCCCACCTGCTTCAGGACTGCAAGAAATAGCAATGCTTTCAGGAGACCAAGTTGGAAAACACAAACCTGTTTAGCCATACTTGATGACATGCAGTTCATGCTCTAAGATTCTGTCTCACTGTGGTTAAAAACTTGTGTTTTCTTAATGATGGGCTGGTAATATTGCACTATTGTAGATGTGGAAGGAATATTGCAAACGAAGTAGCATCGGAGAATCAGTATTTTTGAGCACCACCATGTGCCAGACCCTGTTTAGGTGACTCAGGTATGACAACTGCTTTTGCTACTCACAACATTCTTATGAGATAGGGACTTCTTTTCATTCCTGTTTTGCAAATGAGGAAAGTAAGGCACACATTGGTAACATGACTTACCTAATGTTAGAGCTCTAATAAAAAGTTAAAGAACTAGGATTTAAACCAGTTAAATATAATAATGATAATAGCAATAAACAATTCTATCCTCAGAAGTCTTTGTGTGACTTCTGAGCTCTGATTTCCATTATTAACTCCAGCCTGTCTTTAGAGGGTTGTGAAGATTAAATGAGATAGTGCCTGTAAGCACTTAACCCTGACTTGCCCCATCAATTAGATTAATAGTTATTAGTAATAATAGTAACTGGATCCAGCATTCAGAAGGCTGTAGCAGGAGGAAGGATAGGGACAAATTGCAATGGACTGAGAAGTGACTGGGAGGTAGAAAGAGGTAACAGTTGTAGACTTCCCTTTGGAAAAGTTTTGGGTTTGACATTTTGTTTTGTTTGTGTTGTTGTTGTTGTGTTGTTTTGTTTTGTTTTTTTGAGACGGAGTTTTGCTCTTGTTGCCCAGGCTGGAGTACAATGGCATGATCTTGGCTCACTGCAACCCCACAACCTCTGCCTCCTGGGTTCAAGTGATTCTCCTGCCTCAGCCTCCCCAGTAGCTGAGATTATAGGCATGCGCCACCGTGTCCGGCTAATTTGTATTTTTTAGTAGAGAAAGGGTTTCTCCATGTTGGTCAGGCTGATCTAGAACTTCTGACCTCAGGTGATCCACGTGCCTCGGCCTCCCAAAGTGTTGGGATTACAAGCGTGAGCCACTGTACCCAGCCTGAAGTTCATTTTTAAGAAAGCTTATTTACCATGACTGCTATGAACTGAATTGTGTCTCCCTTCCCTCCTCCAACCACCAAATGTATAGCTGGAAGCCCTCCTTCCCAGTGCGATGGTATTGGCAGGGAGTGGGGGCCTTTTGGGAGATGATGAGGCTAGAGCCTTCAGGATTGAATTACTGCCCTAATAAAAGAGACTCCAGAGAGCTCTCTCTCTCTCCCTGCCATGTGAGGATGTACTGGTAAGGCAATTATCTGCAAGCTAGGATGTGGATGTGGGCCCTCACCAGACACCAAATCTGTTGGCACTTTGATGTTGGACTTCTCAGCCTCCAGAACTGTGAGAAATAAATGTCTGTTGGTTAAGCCACTCATCCTACGGGATTTTGTTGTAGCAGCTCCAGCTGACCAAGACAGTGGCTGCACGTGGAAGGAGAAAGCCTGATGGTGCCAATGGCAAGGGGTTTCAGGTGAGTGAAGACCAACCCTCAGGCATGGAGGGAGGGCATCCAGAGCCCAGATGAGAAACTCAGCCCTGAAAGAGGTAAGAACACTTGTTCCCCTGAAACAGAGGAAAGAAGAGAAGAATGGATGGAAGACACTGGGAGATTTTGATGTGGAAGGAAGAAAATTGAGGGACTGTGAATTTGACGTAATCCAAATGGAAGAGAGAAAATTCAGCTGATGAAAATGGAAGGTGAGGAGTTGGGGGTAGAGGAAACCGGGAGAGGTGGGGCCTGGCTTCCGTGGGGATTCAGGACCAGGAAAAGCACACACTCCAGATCTTCTGGCACAGCTTTGATTTCTCTCCTGCTCCCCCACCCCCATACTACATGCATAGGCACCGGCTACTTACAGGATCTGAACAAAATAGTCCGACCAGAGCTGGCCATCTTGGAGTCCTGGTCCTTTTCACTTCTTAATACTTCTGGTAGACTAGTTTGTATTTAGGATCAGAATTGATAAATGCTGATAGCAAGTTTAGTGGTCTTCTCTAAATCTTCTAGGCGCCAGTAACCCCGCTCCCACCTACCCCATTCTCACACTTGTGAGAGGTAAGTGCTGGATATTGGGTGCCCTTTGGTCTCACAGACAGAAGATTTGGGTTCAGACTTCTCCACTTACTAGCTATATGACTTAAGGCAAGCCAATTCACCTGCCTGAGCCACAGTGTTTTTTAATTATAAAATGTACATATCAGTTCCACCAAGTCACCTGGTCCCAGAAAGCGTAAGTGTCTCCTTCGTCATTCCCATAGACAGGTTATTATCTTACTTGGAGGATTCATCTCAGGAATGAATTGGCATTGTTCAGATAGGTTGAACCAGCCTCTGGATTGGGGGTAGGAGTGAGGGAAAGGAACCTAACTCAACACTCCATCAAAGCTTCACACTGGAATAGGGCCATTTCAGTGAGCCATCTTCCTTTCCTTTAAAATTAATAGAAGGACCAATTTTCCCATAAACTTTAGTACTATTTTTTGCCATTTCCACACCATTGATAGCCTATCTAAATTGATACTCATTTTATGTTTAAGTTTTTAAACTAAGGTGCAATGCATGGCATAGACTTGGAGAACTGGATTATTCATAGGAAAATCAGTGAAGCTGGTGATATATCATGAACTATAGGTATTTTTTTATTCTCAAAGATACAGCAAAATTCAGGATAATTTTATAGGTACTTGAATTAATGATTAGTTTTTGCCTTAAGCATAGTACTAAATGGGACTATAGGTACTTAAATATTCTCATGTCCTCAACCCTCCTGGTGGGAATTGAAAAAAAAAAAAGGCAGAATAAAGTTATTATACTACTACTGTAAGTCTTTTCCCCAAGAAATTCTAAGAGTTGTGCTAATAATGCAACTTGTCCTGGACAAAGCAAAATGATACCCAAAGTATCTCAATTTAATAAATGGGAAAACCGAGGCCAGAAGAGGTACAAGCCCAGCTTGTCAAATATCATGCACAGAAAAGCCACCGTGTAGGCTCAAATCTTCTGAATTCCACCCTGTATCTTCTGTTTCGTTTATTCATTCACACCCACATCATTCACTCACTTATTATTCGTTCAGTGGATACAGTGGACATAGCAGTCAAAGGAGTTATAAAGAATACCAAAGAAATCAAAAAGGATTTTTGGAATTAAGGATCATAATCTAGCTGAAGCGATAACACCAACACAGCAAAAACAAAACACAACAGAACAAAGACAAAATGACACAGTGCCTGGTACTCTGGTTCAAAAGCTACTTTAAAAATCCAGAGAGGGGCCACTACAGTGTGAACCTGTCTGTTAAGGTCTTGCAAAGGAGGTGGAACTTGATGTCAGAAGTGACAACAGTTTTTCTGGGAGGGGAGCAGCAAGGTGAGGGTGGTGGCAGGATAAGTCTTTTCAAAGAGGAAGTGATGGTCTGGATATTTGTGCCCCACCATGATTCATATGTTGAAATCCTAACCCTAGGCACTGATATTAGGAGGTGGGGCTATTGGCAGGTGATTAGGTTATGGGAGATTAGTGGCCTTATAAATGAGAACCCAGGCCAGACACAGTGGCTCACGCCTTTAATCCCAGCACTTTGGGAGGCCAAGGTGGGCAGATCACCTGAGGTCAGGAGTTCAAGACCAGCCTGGCCAACGTGGTAAAACGCTGTCTCTACTAAAAATACAAAAGTTAACCAGGCGTGGTGATGTGCACCTGTAATCCCAGCTACTCAGGAGGCTGAGGCAAGAGAATCGCTTGAACCCAGGAGGTAGAGGTTGCAGTGAGCTAAGATCACGCCGCTACACCCCAGCCTGGGCAATAGAGCAAGACTCTGTCTTACAGAAAAAAAAATAAAAAAAAGAGAGACCCCAGACAGAGCCTTCATTCCTCCTGCCACACGTGAGGTTACAAGGAGAAAATAGTCGTCTATGAGGAATGGGCTCTCAACAGACACTGAATCCTCTGGCTCCTTGATATTGAACTTTCCAGCCTCTAGAACATTGAGAAATAAAGTTCTGTAGTTTATAAGTCACCCTAGTCTATAGTATTTTATTATAGAATTCTGAATCTACTAGAGAGAGGAAAAACATAAGCAAAATAGTAGGAAGGCAAAAATGAATATAGCTTATTAAAAAATAGTGGGGTTGTTTTGAAGTGAACATTCCTTTTGGAAAAGAAGAAGGTGAGAGGAAGGAAAAAGGTTAAGAGAAGGAAAGAAAACCTACAAGGGGGAAGGAGACGAGGGTCTGTTGCATATACAATCGATTGGAATTCAGAATCTATTTCCCTTATCCCTGGTATGTGTGCGTACTGCAGAAGCTAGATAGCAAAAAATGACTTTTTCCCAGCCCCCTTGAACTAGGGATTGTGGATGTCAATTAGGTTCCACTAGCCAGGCCAGCTTCCAGGCATGTAACCTGTGTTGCATAGGACCTCTTGCTCAGAAGGGCCCCAGGTTTGTTTTAAGGCTCTGCTGCTGCAGCCTTGACATCCTGAATAATTTTAGCTTCAAATTCATCTTTTGTAAGTGAAGTCCAATGGAACAGTGGAGCATGAGCAGAGGAGATAAGATCAATATGGGTGTCCACTGTGGTCCCTTGCTGCCCTGTTCCCAGGCAGCTTCAGGGGTGCCCCGAGCACAGAATCTGGTGGATCTAAGATTCTGGAGAGCTCAGCCAGCCTCAAAACCAGAACAAAGTAAGTGTATCAGAGAAACAACCGAGTCTGCAGGCTACTGAGGGCCCTGAGAGATCACGCTTTCCATGTGAGACAGTATTTACTTGGAACACAAAAAAGTGAAGGTATTCTAAGAAACGTGACCCACTGAGATACCCTGATCATGTTTTCTTACTTGTATATTTCTTACCTCTCTGTATTAGGCAACCACTTATGCTGAAAATAAAGACATGGAAGGAAAGGAAAAGATGGGGTAATGCATAATTCCTTTTACTTTCTGTCTTTCCTTAGCCATCAGCAAAGCCAAAGGTAGAGCATATTGATGGAATGTCAGCATATCAAGAAATAAAATAAAAACTGTTGAGTATTTTGTGCAGTACTTTTGCTGTTCTGGTAAAAACAGAATACCTAAGTACGTCTACAAGCTACCAGGTACAAATCGTGTGCTTTTGGTGATTCTACATATAAGTGAAATGCTATCATATTTGCTTTTGAAACTGGCATTGTACAATATAAAAACAAATGATAAAATTCATACTGATAATGTTAATGTTTAATTTTTTCTTACTTAGAAAGACATTGGCCGGGCATGGTGACTCATGCCTGTAATCCCAGCACTTTGGGAGACCAAGGCGGGCAGATCATGAGGTCAGGAGATGGAGACCATCCTGGCCAACACGGTGAAGCCCCGTCTCTACTAAAAATACAAAAAATTAGCCAGGCGTGGTGGCATGCGCCTATAATCCCAGCTACTCGGGGAGGCTGAGGCAGGAGAATTGCTTGAACCCAGGAGGCGGAGGTTGCAGCGAGCCAAGATCGTGACACTGCACTTCAGCCTGGGTGACAGAGTGAGATTCTGTCTCAAAAAACAAAAACAAAAAAAAAAAACAAGTAAAAAACACCATGACAAGAGAAATACTACAGGAAAAAAAGCTTCCTATTTTAGTACCTTTAGTGGCACCCCTTTCCTCCTTCATGAGCAAGGTGCCCCACATACTATGTAGCAAACCCTGTTCGTACATTTGTTTCCCATGTGTGAGATCTGGAAGGCAGGCAACAAGAGTGTGGACACCACCTTCCTTCCTACCCTCTGCCTGCATCAAGGTCTTTGCCACTGCCTGAGGCCAGCTATGTTTCAGCATTTAAGACACTTTCATCATAAGAGGAAAACAACGTGAATCCCAAAGTAATGTTCAAATTAGTTTTGGGGTTCTTTTACTTATCTCAAAGCTAATTCAGGGTTTTGAGAATAATATCATTTTAAAATTAATTTTAATTTTTATTGAGGTAATACTTTTGTAAAATTTAACATTTCAAATAGTATATGATTTTTAAAATTTAGATATAATTCCCAAGTCCAAAAATTCAGCTTTTTAAAGTACACAATTTAGTAGTTTTTAGTATACTCACAAAGTGATCCAACCATTACCACCATTCTAATTACAAATATTTTCATCATCCCAAAAAGAAACCCTGTACCTTATTGGTAGTCACACTCCATTTCCCCCTCTCCCAGGCCCCTGTCAATTACTAATCAATTTTCTGTCTCTGTGGATTTTTAAATTCTGAATATTTCATGCAATTGGAATCATACGATACGAGATCTTTTGTGTCTGGCTCCTTTCACTTAGCACAATGTTTTCAAGACTCATTCTTGTTCTAACAGGTATCAATGTATCATTCTTTGTCACAGTTAATATTCCATTGTATGGATAGGCCACATTTTGTTTATCCATTCGTCCACTGAAATATATAGTTTTGTGTTTTGTGATTTTTGTGGGTTTTTTTTTTTTTTTTTTTGAGTCAAGGTCTCTCATTCTGTTACCCTGGTTGGAGTGCAGCAGTGCAATCATGGCTCACTGCAGCCTCCACTCCCCAGATCAAGCCATTCTCCTGCCTCAGCCTTCAGAGTAGCAGGGACTAAAGTCACACACCACCAGGCTTAGCTATTTTTAAATATTTTTTTTTGTAGAAACAGAATCCTGCTATGTTCCCCAGTTTGGTCCCAAACCCCTGGGCTCAAGTGATCTCCCCCACCCCACCCCCCACCCCACTTCAGACTCCTAAAGTGCTGGGATTACAGGCATGAGCCACTGTGCCTGGCCTGGAGTCCATAAAGTTTGAATGAAATAAGAGTAGTTGCTTTCTCCATTCTTTCCTACTTTTCCTACTCCACAAAGGAAGCCACTTTCTGGTCTTTTGGTTATTTCTCCCGGTATTTACCTATGTTTCTATATATCCTCTTTATACTGCAATTTATTTGTAATTTACATATGTATTTATTATATTCTTACTTTGGAAGATGATCATGCATCATTGTTATACCTCTTCACATACTTATTCTTTCTTCTTTCTTTTCCTTAATATAGTTACATGGACAATTTTTGGTTAAATTACTTTGCAGTTAGATTACTGTGACCATGTCAAAGAATGGTCACTGCTGAGCCAAGAATTACATCCTGTTACTTTTGCTTTTCTGAAGGAGGAGAATCACCTCTCTTCCTGATCTCACATGGGGGAATGCTGCAGGGCTCAGGACATGGGCTACTGCTTTTCCCCTGTCTACACTCCCTCCCTAGCCATCCTCCTGGCTTAAATAGTAACCATGTGCTTATCACTCCTAAATTCATACTGCCAGCCTGGTCTTCACCTGAATTCCAGTCCTTTTTTTTTTCTTTTTTGAGACTGAGTTTCACTCTTGTTGCTCAGGCCGGAGTGCAATGGTGACATCTTGGCTCACTGCAGCCTCCACCACCGGGGTTCAAACGATTCACCTGACTCAGCCTCTCAAGTAGCCTGAATTACAGGCACCTGCCATCATACCCGGCTAATTTTTGTATTTTTAGTAGAGACAGTGTTTCACCACGTTGGCCAGGTTGATCTTGAACTCTTGACCTCAGGTGATTCGCCCGCCTCAGCCTCCCAAAGTGCTGGGATAACAGGCGTGAGCCACTGCGCCCAGCCTGAATTCCAGTCTTGGTTGGTTTTGTCCAGAGCTGACTTGGCATTTGCACTTGGATGTCTAACAGGCACCACGTACTTAACTTGTCCAAAACAGATCCCCTATTTTCCCTCCTGGGGAGCCACAGCCTTCGCCATCTCAGTAAATGGCACTGCTAATTTTCCAGTTGGTTCGGCCCCAAGCCTTGATATTATCCCTTTCATGTTTTCCCTTTCATACCCCACATTCAATCCACAGAAAATTCTGTCAATTCTGTCATCAAAATTCATCCAAAATCCAACCACTTCTCACCACCTCTACTCCTACCTTCCCAAGGCCAGGACAGCAGCATCATCTCTCATGGTTGTTTTGCATTAACCTCCTGACGGATCTCCCTCCTGCCATCCTGGCACCCTGCAGTTTTAGACACCAGTCATTTTCACATCAGCCCTATGTCCGTATCTCCCCCAGTGATTTCCTGTGTCACTCAGATAAAAGGTGGCGTAAGATCTGGCTCTGCTGTCTTTATCCTCATCTCTTTCCACTCTCCTGCTCCTCACTCTATTCCAGCAGCACTGGCTTCCTTGACATACTCGGAACTTTCTAAGTTCATTCCAAGCTCAGTGCCTTTCCCCTTGCCACTCCTGCCTCCTGGAATGCTTTGCTCCCAAATAGCTGCATGACTTGCTCCCTTTCTTCTCAAAGGACCTACCTGCTCAAATGTCACTTCATTGGAGTGGCTGTCCCCAGTTAGCTTGTACAAATCAACACTCTACTATGACTCTCTCTATACTTCTTATCCTGCTTTATTTCTCCCCATGATATCTGTCGCCACCTGACACATTACTTATTTATTTATTGTCTGCTTTCTTCCCGGTGGAAGGCAGGGATGTTGTCTGTTGTGTGTGCTACTATATCTCTAGTGTCTAGAATGTGTCTGGAATACAGTAAGCACTCAACAAATATTTGATGAGTACATGAATTAATAAGAAGTGTCAATAAATGCACGTATTCAATCTACAAGTTGAATTTAGAAGCAGAGTTTTATATTCTGCATTAAATTCTATGTAGCTTCTCCTCATAAATGCATCCTTAGTCAGTAGGACTCCGTGTTTAAGTACCTTTTTCTCCACTAGGATGAAGCTCCTCAGAGGAATTCTCAGTGCCTGCCTCGGAGGCCACTAATAAAATGTCTGTGGGACTGTGCCACCTTAGAGATTTAAAGAATTAATGGACATAACTGCTCATTAGAGTCACATGTTGCCCATTCCTAAAACATGTTTAGGAGTGAATGTGATACATCAAAGAAAGATTATTCCAAAACCATCCATTCATTCATTCAACAGTTATTGATCGCATATGTATTAAGTACCTTCTCTGTGAAAGTTTCTAGTTCCTAAACACTTTATATTCTTGTGTCTAAATTACCACTCGATTCTCCCTCGGTAGTGATCTAAAACACTGTTTCTTGTTCTGACCTCAGTGGAGTTGGGGGAACAGCTGGGTATCAGCATCTGCCTAATCACCTTTCATCCCTTGGCAGCTGTTAAGATATACCAGGATGCTCTTTGCTGATGCCTCTCAAATTTAAAATGGGAACACTGGGTATTCAAAAAAGAGGCCTTGACATTTAAAATACCTGCCCCTTCTCTCTCAGCCTGACAGAAATGCCTGGTTGTTGACATTCAGGGTCCAGCACAGGCCAGCCATCCTTCCTTGGGGCTGGTGTTTGGTTTGGTGGGTTGAGTTCACAAAAAATGAGCACATTTCCTAAGTCATTGAAGCAGGAGAAACTCACATCCTTGGAAGCAAATTGTGGTAGTATGATACAATTTTCATATTTTATATGAAAATTTCATTTTTTTTTTTAATGGAGTCTCTGTCACCCAGGCTGAAGTGCAGTATCACCCAGGCCGAAGTGCAGTGTCACCCAGGCTGAAGTGCAGTGTCACCCAGCTGGAGTGCAGTGTCACCCAGCTGGAGTGCAGTGGTGCACTCTCCGCTCACTGCAACCGGCACTTCCCAGGTTCAAGCGATTCTCGTACCTCGGCCTCCATAGTAGCTGGGTCTACAGGCACCTGCCATGATACCCAGCTAATTTTTTTTTTTTTTTAGTAGAGATGGGGTTTCACTATGTTGCCCATGCTGGTCTGGAACTCCTGTCTTCAAGTGATCCACCCTCCTTGGCCTCCCAAACTGCTGGGATTACAGGCATGAGCTACCACACCAGCCCTGGAATTTGAATTCTATTCAGCTGGTAGGGAGCAATTTTATTTTATTTATTTTTTTCTTTTTTTTTTGAGATGGATTCTTGCTCTGTTGCCCAGATTGGAGCACAGTGGCGCAATCTCAGCTCACGGCAACCTCCACCTCCCAGGTTCAAGCAATTCTCCTGCCTCAGCCTCCCAACCAGCTGGGATTACAGGTATGCGCCACCACACCCGGCTAATTTTTTTGTACTTTTAGTAGAGACGAGGTTTCACCATGTTAGTCAGGTTGGTCTTGAACTCCTGGCCTCAAGTGATCCGCCTGACTTGGCCTCCGAAAGTGCTGAGATTACAGGTGGGGCAATGTTAAAATGTGGAGAAAGAAATGAGGCCAAATTAGAAACAAAGCTCCCAAGTCATATAGGAGGGCTGTTTTGTACTCAGGACTTTACAATTTCTCTACAAAGTCACTGGGCTCCTTGCACTTCTTCTAAACTTCTTGCTTTAATTGGAATGAAAAGGTGTCCTTGGAATGAGTTTTCTGAAACTCTGCTCACTGTGTTATATAAACAAACCAGTTTTATAAGAAAGTGCCATGGAGGCCTTTTCCAGAAGAGCCTTATTTGTAGATCAGAGGTCAAGCAAAAAGGACAATTAACAATAATGTTTTGCAACATTTATTCACTGTTTTTGTTAGCGTCATTTTAAAAAGGTGATCACTTGCAGGTTAAAGGTATGTTTTACTTCAAGAAAACAAGAGGCAAAAGTTTATTCTTTAAAAAAAATTTTTTTTAACTCTCAGAGCCTAACTCTTTTAACTCAAGGAAAGAATCTGAAAAAGCAAGTTTCCCTGTTGAGTGTTCAGTTTGCACATACAGGTTTACGTACACACTCTCTCACCCAATTTGATTTATACCCCGGCTTTTTGTTTGTTTTTTTCCCTCTGGTTCAAAAGGTATTGTGTAAAAGGAAGCTGTAGCCATTGATTTGCCTGTGGGACATTAGTAGGGGAAATGGGCTCATCTGCCTGGAAAGGTGAGCGGGGATTTCAGGACATAAAACTGACTGGGGCCTGATTCCTGTCAGATACATTTGCCCATGAAGTGACCCATTCAGCTGTAATGAGGTAGACTTATTGCCCACGGCCAGATTGTTGGGAGATCTCCCCTGGAGCCGCTCAGGGATCTGCCGGTGAGGTGAGAGTTGGATTGGTTCCCCACACAGCTCCTGGGTTAAACTAGAGTCTTTTGTTTTCCACTGAGAAGTTGGCTCAAGCCTTCAGAACTTTTTGCATGTGGCCAGTTCCCCTGCCAAGTGACTCTGTCCTTGGGAAGGAATGGGCTGTAAACACAGGGACAGCCCAGGTAGGATGCATGGTTTGTAGTTTTTATCTCACACTGTGTTTCTCCTGATATGCCTTTCTTCAAAATCACTTTTCCCTTGACCACTTTCTACTGGGAGTGACTGTCATTTTCTCTCTTTAAAGGATTTGCAAAATCCCGTGTTCTTAATCCTTACTTTCCAAGTTTTACACTGTTCCCCATTGTTTCAGGAAGAACACTCTCAAACTGCATTTTTCCTCTGCTCTCAAACCACCACAACAGAAGACTTCTGTGACCACGGATGTGAGGGTTTTCCCCCCACGCACCAAGCAACAGACACCAGCTCAGTGGCCTCCAATTCAGTTCTGACACTATCTATCCAGAAACAATGTCAGATCCCACAGGTTGAGGGCCCAGTCCCACAAGATCTATTCCACCCACCACCGCCCTGTCTCAAGTCCAAACCTCCAGCACTTCTGACTGAGTGGCTTCAAGTTGGGGTTCCCATGACCCCCAATTCAGGTTTGATTAATTTGCTAGAGCGGCTGACAGAACTCAGTGTAACACTTACTTATGTTTGCCATTTTAATTAGAAGAATATTTTATTTTTTTAAGAGATGGGAGTCTCGGGGTCTCGCTATGTTGCCCAGGCTGGTCTCAAACTCCTGGCCTCAAGCAATCCCCCTCCATCTCAGCCTTCTGCAGTGCTGGGGTTACAAGCATGAGCCACTGCACCTGGCCCTAGAAGGATATTTTGAAAAGTACAAATAAATAGCCAGATAAAGAGACAAATCGGGGGAGGTGTGGAGGGGTACCAGGCACAGGAGCTTCTGTCCTCATGGATTTGGGGCATGCCACCCTGCCACTTGGATGAGTTCTATGCCTTCCTGTCAGCCTCCATGTGTCCGGCTCTCTGGAATCTCCCCCAGACCCTGTCCTTTGGGCCTTTTATGGAGACTTCATTGGTTGTCTGTGATGGAAGCATGAACAACTGTGACTAAACAAGATTGGGCAAAAAGAGTGTGAACTAATCCCAGCATGGCCTGTCTGTTCAGATTCTTCTTAGCCTCTCTGTGCAGGATTTCTTCTTCCAGAGTATGGGGCAGGACCCTCTTTAGAATGAGGGTCATACGACCCACGATCAGGTTAGAGTCCTGCCTCGGGCAGGTGAAAGAAAAATAGAAGGTCAGACAGAGAGATATGTTTCCTGAGCCCTGAAGTGCCCCCAGCATTATAACAAAAGACTGTAACTATGGCTATGAGAGTTAGAGCTGGCAACTGTGAACAAAAGATGACGTATATTACTATAATCCTAATATCACATCCATCCTACCCACAAGTTTCACATCAGAATGTTTCACCCACCTTATGCCCTCAATTTCTACTTGAACCACATTTCCTCTTAGCAAGAATGCAAGCAGACTGGGGATCTTCTGGACTGAGCCCTCCAAAGAACATGAGCAGTCAGGTCACCCCCTGATACCCAACTAAACAAGCATTGGGGTTTTTTTGTGTGTTTATTTATTTATTTATTTATTTATTTATTAGAGATGGGGTTTCACCATGTTGGCCAGGCTGGTCTCCAACTCCTGACCTCAGGTGATCCACTCGCCTCGGCTTTTCAAACTGCTGGGATTACAGGCGTGAGCCACAGCGCCCGACCAATAAGCATTGTTTTTGACGGAGATAAATAATAAAGAAAAGAAAAGCAGCATGTCTCAGGGAGTTAAGCAACAAAAACAGGTGACTGCAAATTCCTTTCTTAACATTACCATCAACTCCCTGTGTGACCTTGAGTTTCTAAGACTTATCGTGAATACAGAGAACCTCAGATAACTTCCTAGGGCTATTTAGAACAATACATATTAATTAATTGGTTAAATAATGCAGTGATTACAAATCATTTTGTATATGCAGAGCTTTCGCTAAGTAATTCTGCATGACTTACTAAGTGACTAAACTAAAAGCAGTGGAGTGAAGTTCACATTGTTTTTTTTTTCCATTAATAATGAGAGCTAACAAATATTAAACCTTCATTATATACCAGGTGCTTAGCTTAGATGATCTCTAATTTTTCTGAACAGCCCTAAGTTGTCAATACTTTTGTTTTTCCCATTTTAAAGATGAGGACACTGAGGCACAAAGAAGTTAAATAACTTCCGAAAGTCTTGGAGCCGAAAGGAGCCGGAATGAGGATGTGGACTGTCACAGTTCACTTTTAGAGTTGGTGCTTTTACTCATTCTGCCATAATGCCCACACATGTCTGGAAGTTTCTCAAACCATTGCAGGAAAACTTTGGTAATTCTCTTTCTTTAAAACATTCAGTCCCATGGATGAAATAATCAATAACTAACACTTGTTGAACAATTACTATGTACAACGGCACATTTTTTTTTTCTTTGAGATGGAGTTTCGCTCTTGTTGCCCAGGCTGGAGTGCAATGGCACAATCATGGCTCACTGCAACCTTCGCCTCCCAAGTTCAAGCAATTCTCCTGCCTCAGCCCTCCTAGTAGCTGGGATTACAGGCATGCACTACCATGTCCGGCCAATTTTGTATTTTTAGTAGAGATGGGTTTTCTCCATGTTGGTCAGGCTGGTCTTGAACTGCCGACCTCAGGTGATCCACCTGCCTTGGTCTCCCAAGGTGCTGAGATTACAGGTGTGAGCCACTGTCCCCAGCACAACTGCACATATTAAACCATTTAATTTTGACATTAGCCCTATGAAGTTGGCACCGATATTATTCCCATTTTATAGATGAGGCACAGAGATGTTAAGAAACTTGTCCAAGGTCCCACACCTAGCAAGTGGCAGAGGCCAGCTTTGAACCCTAGGCAGTCTAGGTTCTGAGTTCATTCTCTTTATCAAGAAATATGCCCAATAGGCGAGCACGGTGGCTCATGCCTGTAATCCCAGCACTTTGGGAGGCCAAGGCTGGTGGATCACGTGGTCACGAGTTCGAGACCAGCCTGGCCAACATGGTGAAACCCTGTCTCTACTAAAAATACAAAAAAATTAGCTGGACATGGTGATACATGCCTGTAATCCCAGCTACTCTGGAGGCTGAAGCAGGAGAATCACTTGAACCCAGAAGGTGGAGGTTGTAGTGAGTAGACATCACGCCACTGCACTCCAGCCTGAGTGACAGAGCAAGACTCTGTCTCAAAAAAAAGAAAAAGAAATATGCCCAGTAAATGACTGAAAGTGTAGTGGAGCATGTAGAATGCTGTTATGGACCCAAGGGGTAGATTTGGCCACTAAACTAACTGTGTGACCTTAGGCTTGAGTTTCTTCATCTGAAAAACAGATGTTCTCCCTGACCCTGCCAGGTTTATAATTCTGTAATTTAACATGTATGCATTTCTTTGTCTTTTCTTTTTTTTTTTTTTTTTTCTTTTTTTTTTTGTGACGGTCTCACTCTGATTGCCCAGGCTGGACTGCAGTAGCACAATTTCAGCTCACTGCAACCTCTGCCTCTCAGGCTCAAGCGATCCTCCCGCCTCAGCCTCCCGGGTAACTGGGATTATGAGTGCGTGTTACCACATCCAGCTAATTTTTGTATTTTTTGTAGAGATGGGTTTTTGCCCTGTTGCCCAGGCTGATATTGAATTCCTGAATTCAAGCAATCTGCCCAGCTTGGCCTCCCAAAGTGCTGGGATTACAGTCATGAGCCACCACACCCAGCCATGTCTGCATTTAGTAATAAAAGTCCGGAGACAATCACTGCAGTTTCAGAAACAAATGGGTAGAAAAGATCAGTTTTGGGAATTTGAAAAGAGGCAGGAAGGATATATAGGTTTGGAATTTCATTCAGGAGCCCTGGGATGCCGGAATCCAGAGTGTTAGGGAGACTTCCAGCAGATGAAGCCACTTGGCAAGAGAACAGCATTTTGATTCCAGCAGGAGAGAGAGCAGGTGTGGTTTATGGAGATGTGAACAGAGGGTCCAACAGGATTCATCCGGAGCAGAAGGTGCAAATGGAGACGAAGGAGGAGAGAAAGCAGAGTTCGGTAGACAACAGTGGCGTTGTGTTTTGCGAATTGGGACCTGATATTGGGGAAAGAGTAGTCACAAAGGGTTTATTTATTTATTTATTTTATTTTTGAGACAAAGTCTCGCTCTGTCACCCAGGCTGGAGTGCAGTGGCACTAACCCTAACCCTACCCCAAGTTCAAGCAATTCTCCTGCCTCAGCCTCCTGAGTAGCTGGGATTACAGGTGCACACCACCATACCCGGCTAATTTTTGTATTTTTAGTAGAGATGGGGGTTTCGCTATGTTGGCCAGGTTGGTCTCAAACTCCTGACCTCAAGTGTTCTACTCATCTCTGCCTCCCAAAGCGTTGGGATTACAGGCATGAGCCATCACGCCCAGCCTAAAATGCAAGTTTTACGGTCAAGGCGGCATATAAAGAGAGCCTTTAAGGGCTTTGTGGTGGAGAGACATGGTTTCTATCCCTCCTCCACCGCTTTTTAGCTTGGGATCCTAAGAAAGTGCCTTAATATTCTCCTTGGTAAAATAGGGATTATACAGACACCAAATAGGGACTCGGTAAACGCTATTTTCAATCCCAACAAGCCAGAACGGCTTCTAGCCAACCCCACCCCAAACCTAAGAAAATCAAAACCCAACTAACTCCTAGCAGTGAGGAAAATCTTTGATCTTGAAGAGGAATGAAGATGTCATGTTTACCCCTGTTGTTCCTTTCAAGTTGCTTGAGATTTCTCAGAGAGCTTAGCCCTGATCTCAGAGAAGCAGGGACGGGAATACAGTGATCGGCCGCAAAACAAGCAACCCGAAATTGAAAGAGATGAACTTGCTCCCAGCGGTAAGTAAAGCAGGGTTCCACTAACAAATCTGAACAGGGGTTTCCCCCTCCTCAGTCCTGCTTCCTCACCACCACCCCACGTAGAGTCAGCTGGGCAGATGCTGGCCGATGGCTGACCCACTTCGGGAGGCTGTTCAGAGAAGGAACTTTGCTTATACAGCTTCTCAGGGCTCCCCAAATGGAAGAAACAGCAGCCTTGACGTCACTCCAGGGGAAAACTGCGGAGACAAGAGCGTCACATACATAGGTGCACGAGGGCAGGTGGGAGAGGGTGGAACAAGCCGACCTACATTAGCTTCCTATGGTTGCTACAACAAATTACCATAGACAGTGGCTTGAGACAACACGAATTTATTATCTCACAGCTCTGGAGGTCAGAGAGCTAAAATGGGTTAGCAGGGCACCGTTCCTTCCAGAGGCTCTAGAAGTTAATTTGTTTCTTTGCCTTTTTCAGCTATTAGAGGCTGCCTGTGTTCCTTGGGATTTTTTTGTTTTTTGTTTTTGAGACAGAGTCTCGCTCTATCACCAGGCTGGAGTGCAGTGGCAAAATCTTGGCTCACTGCAAACTCCGCCTCCCGGGTTCAAGCGATTCTCCTATCTCAGCCTCCTGAATAGCTGGGATTACAGGCGCCCACCACCACGCTCAGCTAATTTTTTGTAGTTTTAGTAGAGATGGGGTTTCACCATGTTGGCCAGGCTGGTCTTGAACTCCTGACCTCGTGATTCGCCCACCTTGGCCTCCCAAAGTCCTGGGATTACAGGCGTGAGCCACCACACCCGGCCCCTTGCGTCTTGTTTTAAACCATTCCTACCTCTGCTTCCTCTTCATATCTCTGCCTCTGACTCTTCTGTTTCCCTCTTACAAGAACCTTTGCGATTCCCTTGGGCCCACCTGGGTAATACGAGATGTCCCCCCCATCTCAAGATCCTTAATGAAATCACACCAGCAAACTCCCTTTTGCCATGTTAAGTTAATGTGTTCACAGGTTCAGGGGATTCGGACACAGTCATCTTCAGGGTACCATTATTCAGGCTACCACACTACCTAAGTTTTGGTATCCAAAAATTTAGCTCATCTCCCTAGTAACTTTGTGACCTCAAACAAGTCACTCCTCTCTAATCTTGCCGCCTATATCAGTAGCAATATGTCACCTGATTTCATTACTTTGAGGGTTTATGGAGTAATCTATATAAAATGTCTACCACTGAGCCTTGCATGGTGTAAATGCTGGATCCCCCCTCCCTTCTCTACCACGTGAGTTGACATTGCACAGTTGAAGGTTGGGAGAGGGCACTGGGACTCTGGCCAGCTGTCGCAGGCTGAATTCCTGAGAAAATTGACCTTGCAATGGAGATACGCACGCAGGAAGTTTATGCAGGAGTGGTCTTGAGGCGGACACCTGTATAGGAGTGTGAAAGAAGCAGGACTAGGCAGAGGGAGAAGTTGGGCTGCCATGAAAATGTAACAAAGGCCCATGGGGAACTCAGAGTTGACTCAAGTTAGGGCAAGGGACCAGGCTTTTCTATCCCTCCATGAACTAGTCATTATATGTGAGTTGCCCAGGAGGGCGGTAACATTGGCCAAGGTGGCTCTCTCCCACAGAGACAATCCTGGGTCTGGGGGAGTCATCAGTGACCCACACTTCCGGCACCTGGGGGAATGCATGCCCCAGTCATGCAGCAAAGATCTGCAGAGTGTCCCATGGCATCCACTACCGCCGCCAACCCTCTTGGCTTATTAAGGGAAGACCAGAGAGAAAACAAAAGGTAAGCGCCCTAGCAAGGCTGTATACCTCAGAGGCTCCGAGCTTTTGTTCCCAAGCAGGTAAGACTCCAAATCCCTTCTTCCCATTCTATGATTTGGGGCACGCCCTTTAACATCTTTGTGTCTCAGCTTCCTCATCTCTAAATTAGAGGATTTACCTCTTAGAATTATTGTAAGGATTAAAAAGATAGTCCATGTCTCAGCAACGATGGATGACGGGTCCCATACATGTTAGATTTTGTGGTTAACAGTATTATCACAGCCCCTTGCCTGCTTGTCCTTTTTGGCTCAATCTAAATGTTTAACATATGGGCTGGAAAGAACAATGAAGACTCCTTCAAGAACACTCATCATGATGTAAGACATGTATACAGGGATTGGGGGTTGGAAGGTGGGAAGAGGGGGGTATTAAGAGCACAGAATCTGGAGCCAGGCTGCCTGGGTGAGATTCCCGGATGTGCCACTAACTAGCTGGATGACCTCTCAGGTCATCGTGAGAACTAAATGAGAGAAAGCAAGTAAATCTCGTAAGACACTGTCTCACACATACTAGGTGCCATATGTGTTGTAATAGTATTCTTAAACTACAGTATAATTCACAAAGGCAACATTTAGGGAACATTCAAGACTTGAAGGTTCTCCAAGAAGTTTAAAACACTCCAAGGCTGAGCACAGTGGCTCACACCCATAATCCTAGCACTTTGGGAGGCCAAGGCAGACGGATTGCCTGAGCTCAGGAGTTTGAGACCAGCCTGGGCAACACGGTGAAACCCCATCTCTACTAAAATACAAAAAATTAGCCAGGAGTGGTGGCTACTCAGGAAGCTGAGACAGGAGAATTGCTTGAACCCGGGAGGCAGAGGTTACAGATTGTGCCACTGCACCCCAGCCTGGGACAGAGCAAGACTCCATCTCCAAAACAAGAAAGCAAGAGAGAAAGAAAGAGAGAGAGAGAGAGAGAAAAAGAAAGACACTTCAGACATACAAAATGGATTGACCGTCTGTTTCATCTGTTACCAGGTTAATCCTTCACTAGCACCAATTCTTTGGATTATGTATTTAATCATTTACAACTGCAACAGAATGGTCAAAGAGGATGATGTTTTCCGCAGTTTCAGGCGGGATTAAGTGGAGAAAAGAAGTTCAGGAAAAATGATTCCAGGGATCAGTAAAGGACTTGGTGTTCCTTGAGAATCCTGCTCGTCCCCACCCCCAGTAAAGTTAAAATAAGAGTGTAGTAAGGTAGGCTGAAGTCTCCATGCATTATGTGATCTTTTCATAATTGTTTTTTTCTACATGAAAAATTAAAACTTGTAGGCCAGGCACAGTGGCTCATACCTGTAATCCCAGCACTCTGGGAGGCTGAGGCAGGCAGATTACCTGAGGTTAGGAGTTTGAGACCAGCCTGGCCAACATGGTGAAACCCCGTCTCTACTAAAAATACAAAAATTAGCTGGGTGTGGTGGTGGGTGCCTGTAGTCCCAGCTACTCAGGAGGCTGAGGTGGGAGAATTGATTCAATCCGGGAGGCAGAGGTTGAAGTGAGCTGAATTTGGGCCACTGCACTCCAGCCTAGGTGACAGAGCGAGACTCTACCTCAAAAATTAAAAAATAAAGAAAATTAAAACTTGAGGAACTTCAAACACCCTTACAAATCTGGCATTTGCTCCGTATTTGCTGTCTCCAATTTTTTTTTTCTCAGTCCATCCCAGCCTGGCATACCCATGCTGGATAGTGCTGCAGAAGATATGAATGATCAGAATAGAGCTGGGCCTACACTACTGGAATTGAGAAACATAGAGAACAGATTGAAGAGAACATTCTCCTCACAGATGGCCCGGGCTCCAAGCTAAGAGTGCTTGCCCCAAACTCTGCTCCTCATCTTGCTCCTCATTCTGTAACAAGTTGAAAAAATATCAAATGTTTACTCTGATTTTGCTTTTCAAATGTGCTTGGTTTTCAAGCCCAGCTTCTTTGTGAGACTGCTCCACTGGACCCAGGCTGGCTTTGCAGACCTCCTGCTGCGTAGAGTGAAAAAATAAACAAGTCACAGGAATCCCAAGTCACATAGCAAGTCAGTTATTTTGGACTCATTTAAACTTTATTCAAGTTTAACTTCTCATTAGCTTTATTTGGTTAAGGGTTACTATAAAGTTTCTTCTGCAACTATGGTGTTAGATTTTTTTTTTAGCAAGTAAGCGGTAAAACAAATACACAAGTATTTTGATAAGAGGGGCAACTATGCTGTTTCTATCTTTTATAAATCTGAATAACTCCTGGTTGTCACATGGTTTTGGCATTAAGGGAGATATTTAGCAGACAGGATCACGCCCCTGACTTTTATCTTTGTGGATTTAAACTCAGTGAAAGTCAGTTCACAGAGATGTTCTTATTAGGCTGGAGTGGACTGTTCATTTCCTGCACTGACTTTTCATATCAGAAGACATAGTTGACTTTAAATCTTGTGATTTTTGTTTCCTAGAAAAAGTCAAGAACAGGCTAATAGAGAGTCATGGGACTTGAGGAAAAGCCCCTAAACAAGCGATATCTGACATCTAAGCCTTTCTCACTATCTGCAATGCCACCATCTTACGGCAGCAGCCATTACCTCTTCCTGAGGTCATCACTTACGATGGCCTCGTCATTGATCTCCCTATGTCAATGATTGCCTGATTTCTTTGTGCTTTCTGCACACACAATAGCCAGGAGGATTTTTCAAAAAGTGTACCTTAGATCAAGTCATTCCCCGACTAAAGCTCTATAGGAGCTTCCCTTGTGCTTACAGTAAACCTGAAGTTCTAACTGTGGATTCATGGCTGCGTATGGTCCGGCTCCTGCTCGTTTCTCCAGGCTCAGCCCAGTATCTTCTAGCCCCACTAGACTCCAAGTCCTTGAGTAGCTCTTTTAAGCCTCAGGACCTTCACACATGCTGCTCTATTTAGAAACCTTCTCTTCACCTCATCCCTTTCTCCCAAGTGACTTTCTCCTTATTCTTGGGACTTCAGCTTAAATAGCATTTTCTCAGAGAGAACTTCCCTGACTATCCTATTTCAACTAGACTTCTCACTCTTGTCATTAGTCTATTTTAGACTTTTCAGAGAGAGAATTTATCATGATTGTCGTAATTTTTCTTTTTCTTTTTTTTCTGATTTATTTTCTGATTCCTGTGGTTGAACGTAGAGAGCCAAAATCATGATTTTGTCTTTTTCATTTATATCCTTTTTGTCTAGGAAGCCATTTGGCACAAAGTTAGTGACTCACCAAATAACTGAATGAAGAAACCCTTTATTCTGGTTGATAGAGAAAATGGCTGCATTTTTCAAGAAGTAGTCTTCTTTTTATTTATTTAATTTTGATTCTTGGTTTTGCTGTCACTTTTAGAGATAAGGTCTTGCTCTGTTGCCCAGGCTGGAGTGCAACGGTGCAGTCATACCTCATTGCACCTTCAAACTCCTAGGCTCAAGCAATCCTCCTGCCTCAGCCTCCCAAAAGCTAGGACTACAGATGTGTGCCACCATGCCCACCTATTTTTTAAAATTATTTTGTACGGAAAGGGTCTTGCTATGTTATCCCAGCTGGTCTTGAACTTCTCACCTCAAGCAATCCTCCTGACTTGACCACCCTAAGTGATGGAATTACAGGTATAAACCATCATGCCTTGCCTGCTTTTAAAGCTTTAATTTTATTAAACTCTATGTGACATGCTGAAGTGTCAAAATCGTCTAGCTGTAAATTTCTTTGAGATTTTTCCCATCGAATTCCTTATGTTTTGTGGTCTTGTCTTTTGTGAATTCTATGAATATGAATGTAAGCTTCATTTTGCCTGCTGTATCTCCAGTATCTGTAACAGTGCTTGGCATATAATAGGTATTATATATGTACTGATGCCGCACAAAAGCTATCCAGGAGAAATTTCTAAATTGATTTAGCACTAGGACCACAAACTCACAGAGAAGTGATTCTTAGAGAGTTTGCAAACTGGTAGCCTATCAGCTAGAAGTGTCCCAGAAAATTGTATTATTTGACCCGGGTAATGTTTGAACTTGAATTCAATCAGTTGCCAATATATTAAAATTGGGAGATCTCATATAAAAATCCTGATGTAACTTTTCTTGAAAAGCCAGGAGATCTGGCCATACAGGGCCCTCTTTGCCATGAGCCACAATGGGCTCAAGATGCCCTTTGAAGGTGTGTCTCCTCTCCACTGCATTTTCTTCTTTTCTTCTCTTTTTTTGAGACAAGAGTCTCACTCTGTTGCCCAGGTTGAAGTGCAATGGTATGATTTCAGCTCACTGCAACCTCTGCCTCTCAGGTTCAAGCGATTCTTCCTGCCTCAGCCTCCCAAGTAGCTGAGATTACAGGTGCCCACCACCACGCCCAGCTAATATTTTGTATTTTTAGTAGAGACGGGGTTTTGCCACGTTGGCCAGGCTGGTCTCGCACTCCTGACCTCAGGTGACCTGCCCCCCTCAGTCTCCCAAATTGCTGGGATTACAGACGGGAGCCATTGCGTCCGGCCTCCATTTGCATTTTCTATCAGTTTGTGTTGACGAAAGAATTGTGCCTCATTACAATCATCCTGAAAATAATAATAGGGGATTTTAAAACTAGGTAAATATAGAATTCCATCAGAAACTTCATCAGAAATGAAGATCTAACTCAGGGAATATTTGTGCAAGACTGCGATGGCATCAGGCCTGATCAGTTCTTCAGAGATTTGTTGAAAACTCTCTGCAAGTGGTGCAGTAGGTAGTGGCTGGAATAGAAATTATTTACCCTTGAGATCTTCTATCTTGTTAAAGTCTAGGCATGGAGTAAGAAATTAAACCAATTTCTTCCTCTCAGGACCAAACTAACTTGGCTCATAATTATTCAAAGACACCACACCCCCAACTTCCAAAGAAAGCAGGAAACAATGTAAAGGCAATATTCAAATCGATTCCTGGGTCGTATGCCTGGCGAGTTGGCAAACAGCTAGTGCCTTGATGAGTCAAAGTGCACATTCCATCAACTGAGGATTTAGTTAGCAGGAGTACACTTCACCTTCATCATCATCACCATCATCATCATTATCATTGTGGAAACAGAGTTTTAATGTGGACCTTTGGAAACAAGCTGCTATAAAGAGGTTGAAGTTACATTTGATCAGTAAATTCTTTGGCCACGTGGCCCACAGGGTCAAAATAAGAAATGATCTATGAGAACTGGCAATGAGTTATTGGTTCAAGTAAATTTAGGCTCACATCAAAATTATAATTAAGTTTATTATAATTTTGCTTTTAGAATTTTATTATTGCCTCCATTTACTTGTTTTGGTCATCACGGAAAAAAAATAGGCCTGATGAGGGTAAAAACATCCAGTATTGCAGAGTTGATTTAGCCTAGCAATTAGATACATTTTTATAAGTGCTACTAATTGTCCCTTAAAATAATCTGGAATGTCACAGTCTAAAATTACTCCTCTATTTTGAAATCTAATTCATAGCTTCTACTTAAATATTTACAGATTATAGTAAAAAATAAGAACTATCAAAATTATAAAATGTTTAAGTATAACTTTGAGGAATTTATCATTCATGATTTAATTAAGCAGTTCTTTGCAGCTGTTCGGATTCATTCCTGAGTAAAAATATCTCGCTCCCAAAGTACTATTGAAAACCAGAATTTCTTCTACAACAAGATTTGCTCGTTTTTTTCTAAAAAGTGTAAGAAAACAAGAATTTAGGAAATTAGAAAATAATTCTTTTTAAATGTGGAAAAAATTAACATGTAGTCATTTACTGGAATAGTAGCACTGTTCCATGTTAAAGGACCACTACCTTGGATTGAGATTAATCTGCAATTTCTGGCCCACCTGGGCCCCCAGGATGGAGCAGCTGAGCTTCAGAATCACTGATGGAGTGTATTAAAAGTATACATGTCCCTGGAGCTTCTGATTGCTTTGCTCTGGATTGAAACCTGAAAAATCTGTATTTTTGTCAGGTGTATCTGAGGGTCACCCATATTAGGCAAGTACTAGGCTAGTTCCAGAGGATTTAGAGACACTAGAGGGACCTGAAATGGATTTCTCATCTTGTTTTTCAAACTCAGGTGAGCCTGGAACCCATGATCTGACCCAGACAAGAGCCCTCCAGGCTGATTTGGTCCTTACGTTCCAATAGACTCAGATTCAAATACTTAATCTGAGTTCAATGATTTTAGGGGATTGGCAATCAGACGATTTGGTTCTAGCCATCTTTTTGCTTCTAACTGGTGATGTGAAACCGCTCTCTTCTTCGGAATTACCATCTTGTAACTTACAGGTTTGTTGCCCAATGCGCAATGAGTCAACATACCAAGCCACCAGGGGTTGCAGCGGAGAAAGAGTTTAATCATCGTAGGGCAGCAAAATGAGGAGGTGGGAGGAAACCTCGAATCCACCTCCCTGAGCGGTTGGAGTATGAAGTGCTTAAGGGATCTGGATGCATAATGGGCTAAAGTGTGAGGATTGCTGATTGGTCACGAAGTAAGAGGTGAGATCGTGGGACAGAGAGATATATAAACTGCATTCTTATGCTGAGTCAGTTCCTTGGCGGGTTCTTCAGATGGGTTGGCGTTTGCTGGAATTCAGAATCTGAAAAGCAATTTTGGGAAAAAGGTGCAGTCCGAGGTTCTGTCTATAGGAGTAATTCGGGAGCAGGTGGTCAGCGAGCTACCTGACTCTTGGTTAGTTAGCAGCTGTAGGGAAGCAGGTCAAAGTGCATCAGCACAGCCTGATCAGTGCCCAACTACATCGGCCTAAAGCCTGGATTGTAATTCTCATTAACCCTGCAAGGGTAGTTTCAATCTGCAAAATGAAGGCAGTGGGATAAATGGTTCCTATGACAAGGATTACAAAGCAGTGGCCCCAGGGCATAGCCAACCTGCAGACTGATTCTACTTGGACCTACATGGTCTTTGAAAATGAATTTCAGTTATGTTCCAAATAAGGATATTTCACCCTCAAAAATCTGGATTTTCAGCTTCTCTTGGTAAATTGAAAATTCTGGGCAACACTGGGCTTCCTGTTCTTGTGACTGCGCTGGGTAGTGTTTGTTTTTTTGAAATAGGTTCCTATGAGTTCTTATAGTCCAACAGTAGCTTCCCCCTCTCACCCAGCAGCCTATTCATCCATTTATGTTTCCTGCTCGGTGCCTGGAGCTGCTGGAACTGTAGGCTTGCCCCCAGGTCATTTTCAGGGTTAACGTTTCTGGATTCTCCAGCTTACATCTAAGGGCTGGGTCCTTTAAACAGGCCTGACCTGATTGGCACCTTTCTTAATTTTTGAATCTGAAAAGCAATTTCTGGTGTTTCTTTTTCAGGGTACAGTGAGTCTTTAAGAAGAGACGCCGAGGCAGGCAGATCACGAGGTCAAGAGATTGAGAACATACTGGCCAACATGATGAGACCCTGCCTCTACTAAAAATACAAAAATTAGCTGGGTGTGGTGGCATGTACCTGTAGTCCCAGCTACTCCGTGGCTGAGGCAGGAGAATCACTTGAACCCAGGAGGCAGAGGTTGCAGTGAACCAAGATCGTGCCAGCCTGGTGACAGAGTGAGACTCCGTCTCAAAAAACAAAGGCAAGAGAGTAGAGAACTGAAGGAACATGGTTGCTGCTCCTTCAGAAATGACCCAAAAAAACTCAAAAATTTCTATGTTTACAAATTTCTAAGTACAATATACCCAAGTGAGTCTTATTTAGGCCAAATGTTTGTACCATGGGTTATGTGAAGTTCTAGCAAGAGGAAAGAGATTACTTAATTGCCAGGTTGTTGCAAGTTATAATGAAAACTGTACGGCACCGAGTCTAAAATCTTTGTACCAATGTAATAATTGCTGGATGGCTGGAATTACTGAAAGGAAGCGGCTTTTCTAGGAAAACAAAAAGTGGGAAAATTCTTTTAGCTTTTTCAGAAGCATCTTAAGCCTAAAGGTGGGGCAGCTAGGGTTGAGGGGTATGTGTTTAGGATGCTATTGAACTGATATAGACCTGTTTGTGAATTAATCAGCTCTCACAGTTATCAAAGGGACGGACTTATCACACCACTTCCGCTTAAACTCAAAATGTGCCAAATGCAGAATGGCTAAAGCAGACATTCTTAGCTTCCCCATGGCAAATTAGTGTCAAAAGTACACTTCCTATGATCACTTACCTCAATTCAAATCAAGCATTCCTGGTCCCTAGTAATGGGCATGATTCTACATTACAAAAATTGGATCAAATTTGAGCCCAGAGCCAGACACCTGTGCATGTGACAAAAATAACTGTTGAATGTTTTAAAGGAGCCCACGCTTGAAAAATAAACAATGTGCTATGTAAATGAGAGAAGGATAGCATTTAGATTGGGCCTGGAAGAATGAGTTGAGTTGGGTGGTGAGGTGACAAGGAAAATTTAGGCAAAGGATCTGTCAATAGCAATATGTGTTTGGGGGGACCACGAGTGATCTGCTGTGACTGGAGTTGAAGCTTCTAGGATGATGAGAAAAATAAAAAGGAATGAGAATTGGCAAGAAACAAGGCTAGAAAGCTAAGTTATAGCCAAACTGAATAGTCTTGAATGCTGTGCTATGGGATTGGAATATTATTTTTAGGTAATAGTGGATGTCATTTAATATTTTTGAGATAGCCATCAGAAATCCTGTTTTTTTTCCGAGGTAGGGTTTTGTTCTGTTGCCCAGGCTAGAGTGCAGTGGTGTAATCATGCCTAATTGCAGTTTTATCCTTACAGGCTGAAGCATTGCACCCACCTCAATCTCCTGGATAGCTGGGACCACAGGTATGTGCCACCACACCTGGCTAATTTTTAATTTTTTTTCGTAGAGACAAGGTCTAGCTATGTTCCCCACGCCTTGAATTCCTGGGCTCAAGCAATTCTCCCACCTTAGCCCCCCAAATTGCTGGGATTACAGGTGTGAGTCACCATGCCCAGCCAGAAATACCACATTTTTTATTTTGGAATATCATATTTTTATTTGCAGTGTGCAGCATGGATTGGAGAGGCACGTGTGATGGAGGATGGGTGGGGCAAGGAAGAAGCAAAGTTCTATTGAGGTTTCTACCTTGGGTTTGTCATTATCTTCTGCCTTAAATCCCCCCCAAAAAAATCTATGCATTCATATTTTGTTCATTAATATTTGTTAACTGTAAATTTAAGGTTAGATTTGAATAACAGTCCTTCCAGTAAATTGAATTATCCTGTTAAAATAAATAATACACATTATTTTATTCCAATACACTCCTTCATTAAAAGCATACATAAAAAATAATCACAGCTTAATTATTTAAGGATTCCTCCAACACCCTTTATGAATTTCCCCTTTATGTCTTTCACTGTAGTCTAAGCAATTTTTTTGGTACTTACGAGCAATACAACCAAGTTTGGCCACTAAATCAGTGATGGGAGTTTGAGGTTTGCGCTGGAGAGCTCAACGATTCTGGATATCCCTGTTCTCCTCTCCTGCCAAAGCTGAAAGTGTTGTAAGACATATAGAATGGAAACTATTAAGTCAAGTGTGGTAATAAACCGATAAGCAAGAAATCTTATTAGACAAGAGGAAACAATGAAAAAGATGCATAACCCATTGAGAAGGGGACAAAGCATACACACTACTATTTCTCCATGTTTTACATTCGTCCATTATATATGGGATATAATCATGGAAAATGGATGATTCTCAGCAAAATCTACCAATGGCAGACCTTTGGGGGACACTGGAGGGAAAAGGGAGCCCTTATGTATAAAATGCAATTACAGCCATGTGAAATGTCTTATTGCTGGGTCTGGTATTATTGTACTGCTCTGGTAGAGACATATTTAAATGTTCTATTCGTATAAACTGTGGGAAATGATGGCTGATAAAGAACATAAAGCTGTTTCATGAATTTCACATAACTTCAGACACATTCTGCCCACCAATATGCCTGGGGAAGAGAATTCCATGGAATAAGAAAAGACTGCATTTGATATTTTATTACTTTGCTAATACTTTTATTATTTTGGAGAATTACTTATAAACTTGATGCATGCCTTTATTAAATACTGCTACTAATTATAGATTAATATTATCTTAGTAAATATAATACAATCTCAGAATGTTTTGGTTGGAAAGATGGAAAAGAGCAATTAATATACTCATAGAATTCACATTTTGAGCCAGGTGTGGTGGCTCACACCTGTAATCCCAGCACTTTGGGAGGCCGAGGCGGGTGGATCATGAGGTCAGGAGATTGAGACCATCCTGGCCAAAATGGTGAAACCTCGTCTCTACTAAAGATACAAAAATTAGCTGCGCATGGTGGTGCATGGCTGTAACCCCAGCTACTTGGGAGGCTGAGGCAGGTGAATGGCTTGAACCAGGGAGTCAGATGTTGCAGTGAGCCAAGATTGCGCCACTGCACTCCAGCCTGGCAACAGAGTGAGACTCTGTTTCAAAAACAAATTAAAAAAAATAAACAGAACTCACATTTGAGCTAAGAAAAGAGGTAGAGTTGAAGACACCTGCCTCCAAGTTTGTATACAGTGACAGTGATGGACTCTAGGAACTTATGGCAGCAATTTTCTGTCATGAAATCATAAAAGCCACAGTGTAAGCCAAGATTATTTGCTACTTTCCCCACCCATACACGGTGGGCAAGGTAAGACCTCCATCAGACAGGATTGCTCTGGAAGGCTGCTGTGCTGCTTACTAACTGTGTGGTCTGGAGCAACAGCTCTACCTAGACTTCCTGTAACTCACTTTTCTCATCTGTAAAATGGAAATGGCAATATTCTAGGGTTGTTTTGGTTTTAAATGAGATAATCTATTGAAAGCAGGATTTATCAGCTTCAGCACTATTGCGATGTGGGGCTGGATAATTCTTTGTGGTGGGAGGTTGTCCTGTGCATTGTAAGATGTTTAGCAGCACCCTGGCCTCCATCCACTAAAAGCCAGTATCACCTCCCCACTCTTCTCCTCCCCTAGTTGTGAGAATTGAAAATGTCTCCAGGCATTGCCAAATGTTCTCTGGTGTGTGAAACCACTCCTCCACGGTAACCAGTGATTTTAGGAATGTACCTGGCACACAGTAAACACTAAAAAAAAAAAAAAAGCTCTCACTGTTATTATTTTGTATTCCTGTTAAGGAGCCGTAATTTTGTACTTACAAAATCTTTGTTTCTTTTTTTGGCCTTCATGAAAATGTGTAGAAAAATGGTTAAATGCAAGGTGTAGGGAAAAGGTGTAGCCACAAACTGTATAACCAGCTTCTAAACAGTTTTGTTAAATGTAGTGATTATCTTTTTTTCTTTCTTAGAGAAGAAGGTGACCCCATATCTAACCCTTGGATACTTTCTGATGTGTTCTGAATTTTACCAGGCCCCGAAGATGCCTGAGTCAAGAGAATGTTGTCACGGTACCAAGCCTGCTATATGAGAAAAGAGAAAAAGATAACATGGTTAAACCACTTGCATGCTATTAATACAAGTTGCGCTCTGGTGAGCCAAGCCATCCTCGAATGTAATTTCCGTGTATTTCTTCACCTCTCACCTTCCACCATTGCTATTACTTAACCCACTGACCCAGATAGCTGCTTATTAACATTTAATACATGTTGAAGTGTTAGCGGGCTTTGAACAAAACATGAAGAAGTTTCTGATTTGCTTTTAGCTCATTGCCCTTGAACTACTACATGACTAATTCTTTAAAGTCCTGCTCTGTCATTGCTATAACCATGGTATGCATTTTCTTTAAGACAAAAATGAACAATTTATGAAAAGGAATTTCCTCCCGCCCCTCATGCATGCAAGCTTTCACTCATTTAACCAATGTTGATGAGTTCCTGTTATGCTAGGCATTCTTAGCTGGGGAGGTCACAATGAACAGGCATGGTGTTTATTTTCCAGTTGCTTGTAGTAAAGGGAGGTAGGAGGCTGGGAGACAGGAGGACATAAGTGGTAGATTACAACACAGTGTGAGAAGTACAAAGACACAGAAGGTGTGTGTCCATCCACAGGGGACAATGAAACCCGTCTGAGGGCCCCTAACCAGTCTCGGGGTTAGAAATGTTTTCCCCCATTGAAAAGCAAATGAAAATAGAAGTATTCTCCCTCCCCCTCTCCTCCTAAATAAATAAATAGTCACATGGAGAAAAATACGGGATTCAATCAGGTAGCAACCTGGAAGTCTGTGACATCTGAAGTGTGTAGCCCTCATATATGCAAAATGCAAGAGCATTTCAGAATAGGAATGTTTAATTTGACATAAATATTTATTAATTCCTAAGTTCATTCCAGAAAATATTTGCCATAGCTAAATTGGGCAAATAGCAGCTTATTTTTTTATTTCTTAAAATGTAAAAGATACATGAACATGTTTGAATAAAAGTTCAAACAGTCCAGAGACAAATAGAGGAAAGAAGTGAACTCCCCTACCGAGCCCCCTCCCCCTCATTCCTTAATTTTACCCTCCTCGCCAAAGATGAGCAATGAACAGTTTGGTGAATGTCTTTTCAGAGATCTGTTTATATAAAATCACATTATCAGCATCTTGGTATGATTCAACCTGATAGTTAACCTAATTCGAATGATCCTACACATATATTCTGTGACTTTCTCTTTAACAACGTATCTTTAAACTTCGTGTGAACAAATAGAGATTAATCTAATTTCTTTGGCACATAACATCTCTAAAGGCATTATTAAAAAATACTCTTGAGAAGATGGATTAATGCTACAGAGGAGATGCCAGTGATGAAAGAGCTGCTGGAAAAATTACTCATAATAAGGACAATTTGAAAAATAATTCCTGGTCACCTGAGGTCAGTCCAGAGGCCCAGTTCTTTCCAAAAGGCCCAGTGTACACGGTTAAGAAGCTTTTCAGTATGCAAACAAAAGAATGCCCCTGTCCCCTTCTCCCTGCTGGGCAGGCTTTTGCTGGCTGTTGTAATTTACCTTCCAGTCACCCAGTGCTCTCCAGCTGCACTGTGCTGGGCTCCAAGCTGTCTGGGAGAGAGGCTGGCTGGCTCCAAGACCCAGAGGCCGCAGTCTGAGACTCAGATGAAGTTTCTGTGGTGAACAACAAATGTTAACTTATTTTCTGATGACTGCTGGAGTCTTGGGATACTACCTGATCCTCCTAGATTGTTGTCTAGTATAATTTTTCATAATTTGCTATTTTCATAATAATGCCCTAAGAGGGCAATTTGAGTAGAAGCAACATTGGATTTATGGTTTAAACATTGCGTTTAAACATCCGCTCCCTCCACTGTTTATTAAAACGGATATACTGGCTAAATCGCATATCCTCACTGAGCCATAATTACTTTTAATAGCTATAAAATTGGAGTAGTAAAAAACTATATATCTGTCATTTATTGGGTGCTTCATATACGCCAGACACTGCTTTTAGCACTTTACATATATTAACTCCTGTAGAAGTCATCATAGCCCTAGGAGGTGGTTATGACCCTATTTTCACCCTGTTTTACAGATGAGAAAATTGAGGTGCAGGGAGGTTAAATAAGTTGCCCAAGATCACATAGCTAGGCAGTGAAGGCAAGAGGTGCAGTGTCTGAAGAGGAATGAAGAGAGAAATAGGAGTGGATTCAGCAGCTCTGCTTGGCCACCAGAGCTAGCCAGGACAAAGGGTTAGGGAACTTTCTTTTTTCCTTTAACTAATTTTTTTTTTTTTTTTTTTTTTGAGACACAGTCTCACTCTGTTGTCCAGGCTGGAGTGCAATGGAGTGATCTCAGCTCACTGCAACCTCTGATTCCCAGGTTCAAGCCACTGTTCTGCCTCAGCCTCCTCAGTAGCTGGGACTACAGGCATGCGCCATCATGCCCGGCTAATTTTTGTATTTTTAGAAGAGACAGGGTTTCACCATGTTGGCCAGGCTGGTCTTGAACTCCTGACCTCAGGTGATTCTCCCGCCTTGGCCTCCCAAAGTGCTGGGATTACAGGCGTGAGCCACCGCTCCCGGCCTTTTCCTTTAACTATTGTCCTCATATCTGATAATTAGAATTTTAGATCCTGTTGGAATCTCAGAGATAAGAGATTGTCTGGGGCAGACCTCTCATTTTAAGAGGGACAACAGTAGGTCCGGAGCATTGAAGGAACTTGGGCAAGGTTCAAACTTGCTGATGAGAGTGCAGGGCAAAGATTTCACTGCCTATGGCCCTGTCATTCCCTTGGTTTTCTCCATTGGGTTAAAATACCAACAATTTAAAACCACTGTTTATTGTGGAAAAAGTTCAATGCCTACAACAGTATGATGAACCTCTGCATCCTGCCACTCAGGCTTCAACAACCATTCCGCCAATCAGCTTCATCTATATTCCCACCCACTCCCTACCGCCCCTCAGCCCTGCTCCACTGGAAAGTTCTGAAGTGACTCTCAGGCATCATAAGATTTCATCGTAAGTACTGAATATATCACTAAATTATAAAGACTCTATTTTTAATGTTAGTACAATGCTATTATCACACCTTAAAAATAATCTTGCTTAAAATCATCAAATATCCTGTTAGCGTCCAAATTACCCCATTTGCCACACATATTTATTTTTATCTTTGGTCTGTAGGAAGCAAGTTTTGAACTTTGATTCAGTATAAGACACTGTAGAGGACACAGAGATGGCTAAAAATACAGTCCCTTTGGTTCCAAACAATGAAGTATGGAGTTGAAAACCCACTAGTAAAATGGAACAATAATGTACTACAGTCCCGTGGTGCAGAGGGAGGCAGCAGTGTAGAGGTTTGCCTGGGTTCTTTTTATTTTACTTTAAAAATTTTTTCTTTTCTTTTTTTTTTTTTTTATTGAGACAAAGTCTCACTCTGTTGCTCAGGCAGTGGCGTGATCTCTACTCACTACAACCTCCGCCTCCCAGGTTCAAACGATTCTCCTGCCTCAGCCTCTCACGTAGCTGGGACTACAGGCACCCACCACAATGCCCACCTAAGTTTTGTATTTTTAGTAGACGTGGGGTTTCACCATGTTGGCCAGGCTGATCTTGAACTCCTGACCACAAGTGATCCGCTCTTCTCGGCCTCCCAAAGTGCTGGGATTACAGGTGTGAGCCACCACACCCGGCCTATTTTACTTTATTTTATTTTTGAGATAGAGTCTTGCTATGTTGCCCAGGCTGATCTAGAACTCCTGGGCTCAAGTGATTCTCCTACCTCAGCCTCCTAAGTAGCTGAGACTACAGGCATGGGCCCAGATGGCTACCTGGGTTCCAAGCCCACCTCCACCACTTACTAATCAGGTGACCTCAAGTAAGGTCACGTGACCTTTCAGTGCCTTCCTTTCCTTATCTGTAAGATGGGGCTAATGACAGACCTACCTCAAAGGGTTATTTGAAGGAGAAATGTGGTAATACAAGCAAAGGCTTCCATTAGCACATGAACCACCATGATTCATCAATAAACATTAGCTACTATTATATCTTGGTATGGTTATGGCCCATGAGTAAGTCTTAAAGTCATTTGTGTAGTAAAATATGGGTATTCTGATCATTATGTCATGAATATATAATTACGAATTATTATAATGAGAATGATGATTATTTTGGCCAGGAATTATTTTTTTAATACGCAAGTCAATACTATTGGTGTTTTTCAACTGACTGAAGCTCTCTCTCTCTCCCTGACAGCCCATAATCTTCACACTGTCCTCCAAGCTGAAGTAAAAAGCATTCAGTATTTGCAGTCACATTTTCAGGGCATTTCTGTTCTAAAGGGCTGAAGAGATAGAAGAGTCCTGATTCCTAACTGAAAAGGGTGTTAGCAGAGAAGTTTCCACAACCCCTATCCTCAGGATAACCATTCATCCTGGAGTGTCCAGTTCTTTTCACTACTAGAAGTGTCCCAGTATGGATGATAAATTATATGATCATCCTACTTGTACGCAATTCAAAATATCAAGCATGTTTTTTAAAAAACACCTTGTAGAGTCAAACTCCTCTCACATATCTCCTTCCTCTTACCTCAGGGCCCTGCCAAATAAATATCCCCATCTGCAGAGTCACTTTAACCAGTGGAGGCCTGTAGTCAAGTGATGATCAGAGACTCCTTCTGTCGCTGGGAATGGTTTATGCTACAGGAGTTCGAGACCAGCCTGGCCAACATGGTGAAACCCCGTCTCTACTAAAAATACAAAAATTACCTCGGTGTGGTGGCGTGCATCTGTAATCCCAGCTACTCGGGAGGCTGAGGCAGGAGAATTGCTTGAATCCGGAAGCTGGAGGTTGCAGTGAGCCCAGAGAGTGCCACTGCACTCCAGCCTGGGAGACAGGACTCCATCTCAAAAAAAAAAAAGAATGAAAGGGCAGTCCCTAATCTGAGGTCATTATTTTGTTGCAAATGTTAAGAATTGCATATAGATTATAAACAATTCTGTCTCGCCAGTCCCCCACCAATCAGGAAACTTGATTTATCTGTACTCTTTCTTGGTTTAAACACATATTTACTCCTTGTATTTACTCAACCATTTAAGACTTCTATTCTTAAGAATAAAAAGAAGAAAACCAAGTTTTTCTCCTGCAGCAATGTAAGGTAACTTCTTTATCAGATCAGAAGGAAAATAATAAAAGTAAAAAGAGTCATAGTGTTCACTATGAGATTAACATAGATTTGGATTACACAAATTTATGACAATAATAATAATAATAAATTGGATTTCCTGGGGACAAAACACATCCAGATGAAGTAAAAAACAGAGGGAAAAGCCTCCAGATGCGTAATTTGTCGGTAATTACGGTTTTGTACACACAGTGCCCATTGGGTGCCTAGCTTGCCTGGCTTTGTTTTGGGCAAGCCCTTTGAGTCTCACAGTTGAGTTATAGTACGATTTCCTCAAAGAATTAATTATTTGGTAAAGAGGCTGTGACAAGGTTACAAATAATTGTTATATAAGCCAAAGAAAAATATATGACTTAAAGATGTCTGTACTATGTGCTAAGGAGATTTACGTAACTCTAAAGTTCAGAAATACTCCTAAATCTGGGAAGCAACAGGGATTTAGATAAGACGCCCTATCATGTTGTATATGTATGTACGTATTCATTTCTGTGCAGTGCCTCTGTTGTCCGAAGTTCTCAGGAATGATGGTTGATAATTATGAAAAAGTTATCATATTTTAAATACTCATATATCTAATGGGACTCTAGGGTTTTTAAATTCAGCCTACACACTTCTCCCATTTCTCGTTGGACTTGTTCCTTCTGTTTCTAATGTTCATTCTTCTATCTTGGCTTTAGATTGTGTTTTCGTTTCCCTTTTAAAATCATCCTACCCCCTCACCTAGATCTTCCAGCTCTGTTTTCTCTTTTTTTCTTTTGAGAAAGGGTCTCACTCTGTTGCCCAGGCTCAAGCGATTCTCCTACCTCAGCCTCCCAAGTAACTGAGACTATCCGCACGCACCATGAAACTCAGCTAATTTTTGTACTTTTTATAGAGACGGGATTTCGCCATGTTACTCAGACTGGTCTCAAACTTCCAGGCTCAAGCCATCCTCCTGCCTCAGCCTCTCAAAGTGCTGGGATTACACGAAAGAGCCACCGTGCCAGCCCAAGATCTCTTTTCTCTGGTGCTTTCTGCGGAGCCTACACCCTGTGCAAGGCTCCCCAATCTTTCCTTAACCTCCTTAACCTCTTACCTCTTCCCTTCTTTCCTCCTATCAACAAACTTGAAAGCTTTCCAAGAAATAAATCCTTGGGCCTACCTCTTCACTTCTAACGTATTGCTCAACCAGCTACATTCTGATTTCTGGCCCCACACACTGTGTATGTGTGTAGATGGGTGTGTAGGTGTGAGAATATGTGTTTAAAGTTACCAAAGACTTGTAGGTTTAGGGACGTGAGATATTATAGTAATTAGCACAGGAGTTATGCCAAGGGTTCCGATCCTGGCATAGGATTCAAATTTTGTGCAAGTTACTTCACTTCCTTGTACCTCAGTTTCCTGATTTGCAAAATGGAGAGAACAAGAGCATCCACCTGGTAGAGTTCTTGTGAAAATTAAATGAGTTAGTGTACATAAAGAATGGAGAACTTTGGTAGATATTGTCAGTTCTTATTCTGATTACAAATTCCCACTGATGCTCTTCTGCCTTTTCGTATTTGACTTCCCTAAGAGATAGGATACAGTAGGACACTCCAACTTTCCTGAAAAATCTCCTTTTGCCACAGCCCATTTTTGGCTTTCTGAACCCTGCTTATTGGGTTCCTTTAAGGAGTACTCTTTTTTGTTTTTGTTTTTGAGAAAAAGTCTTGCTCTGTCACCCAGGCTAGAGTGCAGTGGCCTGATCTTGGCTCACTGCAACCTCTGCCTCCTGGGTTCAAGCAATTCTCCTGCCTCAGCCTCCCGAGTAGCTGGGACTACAGGCACCTGCTACCATGCCCAGCTAATTTTTGTATTTTTAGTAGAGACAGGGTTTTGCTGTGTTGGCCAGGCTGGTCTCTAAGTCCTAACCTAAAGTGATCTGCCTGCCTCAGCCTCCATAATGCTGGGATTACAGGTGTGAGCCACCACGCCCAGACCCTTTATGGGGTACTCTCTGCCTGTACCTTACATGTGAGTAAGGAGATGACATCTTTCCTCTACTTTCCTTGTAATGTACATTTTATCTGGAGTCACCTCATGCAAATCTGAGGCTGCGGTACACTCTCTCTGCAGCCTGGTCCTGTGCGGAACCCCAGGCTTGCATATCTAGTGTTAAAACGTCTGGCCAGGCGCAGTGGGTGTAATCCCAGCACTTTGGGAGGCTTTGGTGGGAGGACTGCTTTAGCGGGAGGCCTGCTTTAGCTGAGGAGTTTGAGACAAGCTTGGGCAACACAGTGAGACCTCATCTCTTAAAAAAAGGTAGCTGGCTGGGCATGGTGGCTCACCCCTGTAATCCCAGTGCTTTGTGAGGCCGAGGCAGGCAGATCACAAGGTCAGGAGTTCAAGAGCAGCCTGGCCAACATGGTGAAACCCCATCTCTACTAAAAATACAAAAAATTAGCTGGGTATGGTTGCAGGCACCTGTAATCCCAGCTACTCTGGAGGCTGATGCAGGAAAATCGCTTGGACCCAGGAGGCAGAGGTTGCAGTGAGCCAAGACCACACTGCTGCACACCAGCCTGGGTGACAGAGCCAGACTCAGTCTCAAAAAAAAAAAAAAAAAAAAAAAAATTAACCGAGTGTAATCGCATGTACCTGTACTCCCAGCTGCTCAGGAGGCTGAGGCAGGAGGATCACTTGAGCCCAAGGAGTTTGAAGCGGCAGGGAGCTAGGAGAGCACCACTGCACTCCAGCCTGGGCAACAGAAGGAGACCTTGTCTCCAAAAAAAATAATTAAAACAAAAGTCCCCAAGCATCTCGAAACCAACAGGCTCAACTCCAAATCTTTCACCTTCTACAACCAACTACCTCCATCCATGTCTTGCTGGATGGAGCACATATGGCTCACAGAAGAAATTGAGCTATCATCCTAGACTCCCTCTTCCATTCATCTGTGACAGTACTTTTGGTCAGGCAGGCCTATTGAGTCTCTTACTTTCCTTATTCATCCCCTCTCGCTATTCTCACCTCCGTGGACTTAATTCAGTTCCCCGTTACTCCCGTGGATCACTGCATTAGGCTCCTTACCATTTTCTTCCTGCCTTAAGTTTGGCCCCTCTCAACTCACTCCTCACTGAGTTTCTTCACTATCTTTCCAAAATGTAAATCTTATCACATCACGCTGCAGCTTAAAGTCCTTTAGTGACTCCCCATAGCTCAGAGGATGAGATTCGCATTCCGAGTATTTACAGTTCTTGTCTATCTCTGCGGCCTCAACTCTTCCTGCTCCCCAAGCCCCGTTTTCTTGACTGGGCAGCACTCCTTGTTCTTCCTATTCCTGTTGTTTCCTGCCTCTAGCCCTGTGTGTTTGTACTTCCCATTGCTGGAACATTCTCCTCTTCTTCCCTTTCCCCCACTCCTGATCCTTCAGAGTCTAACGGCCACCTCTCTGGGAAGCCGCGTGAGCTCACCTGACAGGTGCTCCTCTGTGTTCAAACATGACTGTGCATGGCTCTGTTAGAGTACTTCATGCCATGTCATTTTGGCCCCTTTATTCGCCCCCCCGTTGCTCGCTGGAAATCCCATAAGGGCAGCATCTGTGTCTTGTCTAACTTGGTATGCCTGGCACCTAATGTACTATATCTGACACAGAGATGTTCAATTAATACTGAATGAAAGCTGGAACGAAGACCATACATCATCTCCTTTCATACTCACAAAACTGTGAAGTGGTTATTGTTAGTATAGAATGTAACCAGGGGGATTATATTAGTCTATTCATTTCTTCAACTTTATGGACAAAAGACTTTCAGATGATTGCTGAAAACCAAGGAAAGCTATTAAAAAGCACACTTGAAAAGGATTATATTCTTGGTGTGGTAATTCTACCCCTGGGTAGGAATGCATACTTAACTAATTAGAAGCAGGCAAGTTTTATTCACCAAGACATTAATCATCAAGTAATTTATGATAGTAAAAAAACTGGAAAAAAGATAAATGATTAAATGCCCAGAATTATGGTACATCCATAAAATTGAACATTATACTGCCATTAAATAGGACGTTTCCAAAGGATTTTTTAATGATACGTAATAATGCTCATGTTCTTTGTGAAAAAGCTGGATAGAAAACTAGAAAATATGTAAAGGGAAAAAAACTTCACACATAAATGGAGAAAAAAGAAAGAAACATTAAAACAAACCCTTCGGTGATTGTATCTTGAATGCTTATTTTGGTTTTTGTAATTTCGGGTATTTTTCGAATTTTCTACAATAAGCATCTTTTACAGTCAGAAATAAAATATTTTCAAGTTTAAGATTTTAGCTGTGTTAGTTCTATTTGTGTGGCGTTATTCCCTTCTTCTGTCGACAGTGAGTCAATTTTTCTTTGGGGATGCAGCCCTCCCTATCTCAGGCCACATGACTCAGACATGGCCAATTAGCATACTCCATCCCTCTGGCTCCTTTCCTGTGGGCACATGACTTAGGCTGGGTCAGTGAGACTCGGTTTCTCCCATAAACTTTTATAGGAGATGTTTATGGGGGCAGGAAGCTCTACTTCCCGGAGGCAATAATGAGCTGAAAGCCTAGAGCTGCCCTGAGTATACACAAGGACAGCAAAACAACACAGGAAAGTATTGTTGAGGACAAAGGTGGAGGAAAGTGTACGTGCACTTGTGCACACATGCACCCATGTGCACTTGCCCTTTAAGTCCTGGTAACTTTGAGTCCTTGGATCTAGGAATGTCTGAAACACCATCATCCCTGTATACTTACCAATTATCAGAGCCAATACATTTTAGGTTTCTTTGCTTGCTTAATTTAAGCTGCTTCTACAAGTTGCAATTGAGAGTCCTTACTAAAAGAATTATGAAAACAATGAAACACATAAAGCATAACCCCTGAGCAAGCCCAGGACTATCACAAAATACAGTATAGAATTAATCCATGCATCCTACCTGTGATATAAAACATTTCCATCATTGCCAGTGTTCCATTGGACACTGCTGATCTATAATATAGTTCCTTACATATTATAGCATATATGTTCATTCATAGTGCCTTACATATTATGCTTCCTTCCTTTATTTAACAGGCCGGAGGTGGGGGGTACTATTAAAAACAACTAACAACTCTAAAGGTACAAGTACTGGAGGCTCTCTGTTGTGGCCAGCATTAAAATTTTAATTCCTGGATCAAGGAGATTTGGTGTGTCTCAAGGTTGGGTTGGAAGGTGTTTCAGGGGATGGCTTTTTCTGTAATCAGTACAGAAGGATTTCAATATTGTTCCAATAAGGTCAAATTGGTGTGTACTGGCTGAACATAAGCTCTGTTAGCAGATATTATAGTTTCTTATTTGAGTACCTATTTTCCCTGCTGGACTGTGAATTCCCCTAGACAGAGACTTTGTCTTACTCATTTATGTAGGTCTTATGCCTACCTAGGTGCTCAAAAAATATTTGCTGAGTGAAAAACAGGAATGACAGTCCAACATTGCATAACTCCCTATTCAGTTTTTTTTTTTTTCCTGATAGAAGTTTCTTGCTTAGAATTAAATTGCAATATGGTCTCTTTTCACCCACTCTTTTGAAGATGTTATCCTCTCCAATATCAGCTGATGGAAGAAGAAAATTGTAAATTTTCTCTCCAGGCATAATGTTGATATTTTAGCTCATAGTGATTTTTTCTCAATACAAAATGGATTTTAGAAATAAATCAAGATTCCAGAAACTTATGATTGCTTTGAGTGGTATCTTTTATCTGTCATCCTAAGAAAAACATGAGATCTGATGGCCCAGAGCACAGACCTTTTGCATTTCAGTTCTCCTACAGCTGCAGGACTCGAACCTTTTGCTGGGAGATTGGGATGTAGGTCCTATACTTGATTATAAGGACTGTGAGGGCAGGGGCCACATCTGCATATCTGTCTATTAATAATAGTACTCCTGGTACCTAGCTCCTCCTTGCTTCACAGCAGACGCTAAATAAATGTTTGCCGAGTGAACAAATACATACATTTGAAGAGAGGCAATTATACACATTGATCATTTGATTATCCTCTAGTACTGATAATTTTTAAGTGATTAGCTTTAAAAGTCATTTTTCTTACATCAACCTGGGTCCCGTCACCATTAAACAACAGGAGAGCTTTCAATATCCAATGAAGTGGGGCAGCTGGGCAACTATAAATTTTGGATGATACTTCAGAGAAGAGTCTAGGTATATCTGTTCTATCCCTTTTCCTGATGGGCATTATTTTCCATTCTTAAGCTCTCAGGAGCCTTATTAGTTTATCAAAATGCTTAGGGAACGCTCATCTTTCTTGGAGTAGGTCTTCAAACAAGGATTTTTCCCTCACTACAATAAGAAACATACCTGCTCTATCCCCCCTCACAAAGCTGTTATCCTGAGCATGAAAGAAGAGTCGGTGTGGGGAAGAACTAGTAACCCCTACACTGTTGTTGCTTTCCACTATGAGACCGTGGGTAAAGCACTTTCTGGGCAGTGAAATCTGGCTTAAGAGAACCGTTGTACTTTTATTTTGCTCCTGGGACCGGCAAGGGCAGTTAAGAGGAACACAGGGATCCCTAGCCCTGAAACTGTCGTCTGATACAGAGGCAGAGAAATCATTACAAGGGTTGGCAGCGCTGGGGTGGGGGGAGAAATGTGTAAGAAAACCTGGGCTCCCAGAGCAAACTTCGCAACGCGCCCCCTGCCCCCTCACCGCCCCAGTCTCCACAAAAGTCCTGGTATGGGCTTCTTGGGCGTAGGCCAAGACGACCAATAGGAACTCACTGTGTCCTTACATGTTACGAAGCAGGTGGAGAAACTGAGCAGAAACAATTAGCTAAGCCAGGCTCAGCCTTTACCGCGGTGCCAGGCGCTCCTAACAGGCCTGGAGGGTAATGCCGGGGCTCAATTTCCTAACGCTCCCCTCCCCATCCCCCGTACCTCCACCACCAGCGGCGTCCAGCCTTCTCCCGCTCCAACGCGCCGGAGGGGCGGGGAGCCGACCTTTATTGTCTGGGGGAGCACCTGGCAGGTGGCGAGCCCGTGCCCTAAAGTGCGCGTGGTGCCCAGCTTCACAAAGCGAGCGGGTAGCACCTCCCTGGTCTGGGAACGGCCTCGGACGGGCAGACCACATCACAGGGGTGGAGAGGTGGAGAGAGAAAGGGGCTCCGGGGTCAAGAGCGGGCAGCGAGGGCTGGCACAGCCCCCACCCCGGGCATTAGCACGTCGAAAGAGCAGGGGCCAGACGCCGCCGGGAAGGAGCGACACCCGGGCGGGCTCGAGGGAGGCGAGGCGAGGAGGGGCGTGGCTGGCGCGCAGAGGGAGGGCGCTGGGAGGAGGGGCTGCGTTCGGCGCTCACGGCTCTGGGGGCTCGGCTTTGCCGCGCTCGCTGCACTTGGGCGAGAGCTGGAACGTGGACCAGAGCTCGGATCCTAGCGCAGCCACCGCGATGAGAGGCGCTCGCGGCGCCTGGGATTTTCTCTGCGTTCTGCTCCTCCTGCTCCGCGTCCAGACAGGTGGGACACCGCGGCGGGCACCCCGGCCGTGAGACTCCTCGGCGAAACCTGTGCCTGGGAGGGTGGTACACGCCAGGGTGCATCCGGAGTGAGGGCTGCAGGCCCTCAATACCCTTGCGTTCCAGCCTCCGGGGAGACTCCAGGCGGCCCTGGGACTCTCCGGAGCCCTGCCTTGCTCACCTGCGCGAGGAGACCCCAGCTGCTGGTGGTGGGGGGCGCGAAGCCAGGGTTCTTTCGGGAGTGGGGACAGCGAGGGGGTTAGGCGTGAGCGAGGCTGCAGGCTGCTTGTGAGTTTGGGGTGGCTTTTGTGCCGACGGTGCGCAGGGGGCGGAGGCGGTCGGCTCAGGGGTTCGCACCGAGCGCCTTATCTCTCCGTGCGAGGCGCGGCCGCAGATTCCTTTTGTTAAAAGTTGCATGTGTGTAACCGGGGCCCAGGACGACCTGCCCGCAGGTTCTCCGCCGCGCGAAGGGCAAAGTTAAAGAGCCCTTTCTCTCCTCTGCGGCTGCTGCCTTCCAACCGCAGGCGCTCTTTGTGCCCAGAGCTGGGGACCGACCCGCTGCCGCCTCTGCTCGCGGCGCCACCCGTGGAGACGAATCGAAGGCTGCGGCGTTTCCCCACCTCCGGGTTAGGGTTTTGCACGGGGAGCGTGCGGCATGCGAGTGTGGGGCCGGACCCCCGCGAACCTGGAGGTAGTGGCGACAGGGACAACTTGGGTAGGGCGTGTGGAAAGCAGCCGCTAGGTTGCAGACTTTTTGCTTTCCTACATCCCGTGCTCACCTCTTTCTGCCGTGGCGCGGTTTCATTCCTGCCAAGCGCCCCGGGGCGGCTGGAGGCTGTGTTTGCCGCCTGCTCCGGGAAGGCAGCGGACAGCGTGCTGGGACTCTGCGGTTCCTGACCCCGGCCGCCTAGCGCGCTGGCCAGAGTACCTGGCCTGCCTGGCGGGCTCTGGAAACCCCTAGTCCGGCTGTCTGCGACCTGTATTCGCAGGTCCTTATTTTCTTAGGAAATTTTTGAGGTTCGTGACCGCCCGCCTCCCCACCCCCCGGGACATCTAGACTTCAGGGCTGCCTGAGGATGGGGAGGGAGATGGAGTGGAACTTTTTGCAAATCTTAGTTCTCAAAGCTGTAACAAAAATCCAGGTATATTCACGTGGGAACTTGGGTCTTAGGTGAAGGACTTCCAGGCTGCTGGAGCCCCTTGGTCAGATAGATTCCTGCCTCCGGTTCCCTTGTTTTCTAGGTGTCGCTGGTGCGCGCGAGTGCAGGTCGCCCAGCTAACCCCTGAAGCCCTGTTCTCTCCCAGGTCATTTTTAAAAACAAACCTTTAAGGTTACCCTGATGATGTAAGGATACAAAATGAGTCTGAGCTGGAATCAAGTGCTTGAAAGGAAGCGGCGCAGTGAACGGTTGTGAGACTGTTGACTGCCGGTCAGTTTCTCTAGAAAGCCTCCAGGCGCAGCCTCTCGCGTCCTCATCTTGTAACCATTGTGAGGGCTTTCCTGTGGGGGTAGAGAGGCCTTGCATCTGGACCCCTGCGCAGCAGGAGGGGTCAGCAGGGGTCACGCGGGAGTCTTCGGATTCCCTAGAGGATTTGATTACCTGGCTTAAAACCACTCATATGGTCTTTGTTTTTGTGCCTTGGCCTTTTTAATATCAGTTAAGGTATGTGAACTAGACCACACTAGGAGACTAGAAAGACAGACCACATCGAATATCTCCCTTTTTTAAAATTAAATGAATCAAGGGGTTTCCTTCTTCCCAGTAGATTTTTGGCAAAGGGAATTTGAAGGTCTGCCTCCTGGGGGGCAGTGTGGTATAACGACCAAGCCTTGCTCTGTCCCCGGGGTTCTCCTTTTCTCTGCCATTCCTTGGCTGCGTGTCCTTGGGCAGGTTGCTTACATTCTGGGGAATCCAGTGTCCTCCAGAGTACAAGGGGGCATCTGCATCCTGAAGGATCCTTTGCGTCTAGAATTATTCTCCAATGTTTTAAGTGTAGACTCAGCAGTCTTTTCAACTATTTCCCTGGTCCCTGCCTGCCTCTTTGAAATTCCTCTGCCTCTCCTGCTCGCAGGAACCTCATAGTGTATGGATGCATCTGACTGGAGCTGTGGCTTATGCTGCCCGCCCCTCAATTCCCATATATTCCTCTGCATTGCTCTTTGAGGGCTAGGAGGTACCCACTTTGTCCTAACCCTCATTCTTCTCCTCCCCTTCCCCCCTACAACAGTATTACAGCTCCTACGCCCAACAGGATGAACCTGCAAGGAATAGTGAATCACCTTCCCCACTCGTTCCTGCAGGTGTGAGGCTGGAGTCATTCTCAGCAGCTGGACACAAGGCACTCTAAATTATCCTGCTGGAAATAATAAAATGGTCTTATAAAGAGATCCCAGATAATTCATTTATCCCTATTCTGTTTTTCCCCCCCCCCACTCATCCCCATATTTTCTTCTCATGACTCTGTAAATCCTGTATGCTGTGCATTTACAGCATGCTTTCTAATGCACCTTAAATTTCGTATGACGTGTGTGTGATACATAGTTGTTGCTCTTCAGCTGGAAACGATGTACCAGGCCCGGTGCTTGGGGCTTTACCTGCTATTTCTAGTAGTCTCAATGAGCCCAGGAGGTAGTACTATTATTACCCTTAATGTTTTACAGCTGGAGAAACTGGCAAGGATAAGCCCTAAATCATCAGTGGTGAAACCTGATGAGATTGGCTTCATGTGCCCAGCTGTATATCCGTTCACATTACTCACCAGAAGCTCGTGTAAGACTCATTCAAAAATATTTAATGAGTTTTTACTATGTGCCAGGCATTGTTGGAGGTTCTAGGAATGCAGAATGGCCAATGTCACTACCTTCCCAATTTTGGTGAAAAATACTTAGAATTGCATGTCTTATGACAAGGGAGTATTTGTGGAGGGCGGATTCATTAAATTTTAGCTTGGAGAAGGGGCTGTGGGCATTTAACCTGTGGTATGCTGGCTTAGATGTTAGCTGTCTCATTCCAGTTAGGGTCTCTGAAATGAAGGTAAGCTGTCTCTAAAATGATGATGCAAGCCAATTTAAATCCGTCTCTCACTCCAAAACATAAAAATGGCCTTGTACATAGGTGGGAGAGAACACCCCCAATAATGGCTGATACCATTGGCTATTTACCCTGGATAACACGGTGAGAAATAATGACAATTTACCATCCAGAGCCATTTTTTCTCCCAAAAGAAATTCTCATCAGAAATGTGCCAAGTATTCTGCGGGCTTCCCTTGGAGCACACTTATGTACAGATGTTGTGGTGATGAATTTTGCTGCTGTTGTTGACAGTCCTTCGAAGTTACCCTTAGGGTTTTGACTCATTTCCTCAAGCTTCTTCCAGCTGATTAAAGAAGGACACAAGGAAATGAACCACAGTGTCTCCAGCGGAATTCTCAGAGCTGGACTGCAGTGTGGGGACCCCTTCAAGGTAGTGGTCAAGGCTGTGGCAGCATTTTCTCCAGAATGAATTCAGTTGAAGAGTTGGCAGGCTACCCGTGGGAAGTGCTTTTTTTTTTTTTGCTGCATTAGTGTGTGGTAACTTTTAAAAAGAGGAATTAAATGACATTTGCAGGAATCCAGATATGCAAAACTGCATGTGCAGTTTTGGTAACTTGAATAGGTATTGCCATAGCTGTAAGTCCAGAGTGAGCAAGGCCTGGGAGGGAGTTACTGGAGGTAAAAATTTGCCTGGAGGGCAAATCCAGTGTAAATCTTTGCTGTACATAGAGAGGACTAGAGTTGAGTCAGCTTGGCCCAGCAGCTCTGATTTCTGACATTTTTTGGACATGATCATACAGCTCATCTTTTGACCTCAGATTCTAAGGGCTGTTGTAATCTGATAACCGGCGGAGACATGTTTTGTTTGGCCTACATGGTGCTTTTTAGAAAACATTGAGGGTGGTATTAAACAATCTAGAGAGTTTTTATCAAGATCTCTATTTCTGTCTTCTCTTTAAGAATTGAAGGTCATGGCCCCTGTAGATGGGGCCTGTGTTCTTCAGGTTGCATTAGGCTCTAGGACTTGATCCTGCCAACCCTTAGCATTTCCCACTGGGCTCTGGTGAATGCAGGAATCCAGATCTGCCCCTGGGACCAGGCAGATGACAAGTAGGAGGAACACAGGCGAGCCTACCTTGTGTTGGTCTGATGGCTTCATGACCGTCAGCTCTGTAGCCTTAGAGCAAAAAAATGGGATTAAATGACACTTGCAGGAATCCAAATATGCAAAATTTCCTGTGCAGTTCTGTTAACTTGAATAGATATTGCCACAGCTATAAGTCCACAGTGAGGAAGGCCTGGGAGGGAGTTAGCAGAGGTAAAAGTTTAACCTTTTTTTTTTTTTTTTTGGAGATGGAGTCTTGCTCTGTCACCCAGGCTGGAGTGCAGTGGCGCGATCTTGGCTCACTTCAATCTCCGCCTCTCGGATTTAAGTGATTCTCCTGCCTCAGTCTCCGGAGGCGCTGGGATTACAGGCCTATTGTGGTGTGCTCCACCACACCTGGCTAATTTTTTTTTGTATTTTTAGTAGAAACGGGGTTTCACTATGTTAGCCAGGATGGTCTCTATCTCCTGACCTCATGATCCGCCTGCCTCCGCCTCCCAAAGTGCTGGGATTACAGGCGTGATCCACCTGCTTAACCGTTTTGAGTTTTCATTTTCCATCCTAGTTTTGCCACTTATTAGCTCTGTGACTTTGGGCAAATTACTTAATCTCTGCCAGTAAATGTGTTGCTACATGTAAAACTTGTAGAATGGTGCCTCATAGTACAGGCTCAATATGTGTTAGCCATAATTATCATCTGTAAAATGGGAATTATTATTGTCCCTAAAATGGGAGTAATGTCTACTCTGTTAATATGATTGCCCTAAAGATTAGAAAGAGATTTTTGTAAAGGTGCTTGGCACAGGCTAGGGATGGGATAGGCACCTAATAAATGAGTGAATGCCTCAAGTATATATAGAACTTGACTATTCTGTATAATTCTTGAGCATGGGTATCAGTAAATAACAAACTTGACGGTTTGTTTTTGAGATGAAGTTTTGCTCTTGTTGCCCTGGTTGGGGTACAGTGGCATAATCTCGGCTCACTGCAACCTCCACCTCCTGGGTTCAAGCGATTCTCCTGCCTCAGCCTCTCAAGTAGCTGCGACTACAGGCGTGTGCCACCACGCACAGCTAATTTTTGTATTTTTAGTAGAGACAGGTTTTCATCATGTTAGCCAGGCTGGTCTGGAACTCCTGACCTCAGATGATCCACCTGCCTCGGCCTCCCAAAGTGCTGGGATTACAGGCAGGAGCCACTGCACCCGGCTGACAGTTTTTAAAATGAAATAAACTTTAATTTTTTTGTCTTGTTTTATTTAGCTTTTGATAAGAGTTAGGAAATCACTAGTCTTAGAGACTGAAGAGATCTTGAACTTTTTTTTTCTCCAGGAATAAAACAAAACAAAACTACACATCTTGTAAGATTTCTCCAACGGAAATGTTTGTGTCTGGTACTTTTCCCATTCGTCTTATGTTTTAGCTTTTATGCTTACAATTTGATTATGACACACTTTTGTTAGACATCTTCCCATGCATACCTTTCTGATAGGTTTTCAACATTTTTGCAAAATTTAAGGTTTAAACCAAATTATTATTCAGGACACGTGGCATCAGTTAATTATGAGCTTGGGCTCTGAAATTGACACCCTGGGATTTTTATTCCATTTCTGCCTCTTCCCTGCTGTGTGCTCTGGGACAAGACACTTACCCTCTCCTTAAGCTTCATTTCCTCATCTGTAAAATGGGAGATGACGACGTAGGGCTCCTGCGAGGATTACATGAGATTCTGCATGTAATATGCTTAGCACAGTGCCCCTCACAGAGGAAGTATGTGGACTCCACTATCGGGCTGATTTTCTTATGTTCCCCTTTCAGTTTTGCCTCTCAGAAAACTAAAAATTGAAAATGTGTAAACAGAATATGTAGAGTGGTTTTTTTTTTGGTATTAAGATGAAGTTGTTTTATTTAATTAATATGCCACAGTTAGTGGTAATGCATATTTATCCACTCGGCTCTTTGTTTAACTGTATTCTTGGGTTACTTTCCACCAAAAGAGATACAGGTTTCTGGATCAAAGTTTAGATGGGGGAAATGTCTGTAAATGTCCATTTTCTCTAGGTGAATAACTACATGTGGCTCACTGAGGGTCCATGAAATCAGTCAAGGAGCTTCTCCTTGACTGCTTTCCTTAGGAGTTAAAGGACAAAGTTGAACTTGTCCATTGCCCCAGGCTAGACATAGTGGTTGGTGTTCAGAAAGTATTAGTTTAACGTCTTTTCTATTCTCCAGCACTTACACTAAGCTTTGAATATAGTAAATGCTCAGTAAACATTTTGGATTCGGTTTAACAAAGGCTTACCAATCCCAATGCCTTGGTCTTCCATTATGGGCTGGGGGTGGAGGAGGGACAGGGCAAAAACACAGCCTCTTAAGAGCACAGCCTCTGATTCAAAGTAGAATTTGGTTGTCTTAAGTGCAAAGTACTCTGGGCAGGATTTTAAAGGAGATGAGCTTAAATCTTGATGGGCAGGTAGTAGGAGATCAGGGATCGGTGAAAGCATCCACATGAGAGATAATATTTGAGATTAATTTTAAAGGAAGAAGGTAGTGTATTTGTGGCTTCAGCTGGAAAAAACTGCAGAAACATGGAGCAAGGCATTAGGATCTTACTTGAGGATTATCAAACCTTTCTATTGGTATGATGGCTGGGGGTAGGGAATTGACTAGGAAGGTAAGACTCCTCTCTTTAGCCTCAAGGAGCATGGATGGAATGTGTATTTAGTGCTGAGTTTAGTCTAGGTTATAAAGAAGGCTTTGAACTCGAGGGTAAGGTGGACTTGACCTAGGAGTGGCCCCCAGGCTTTGCTTACTAGTCAGGGCTGCCTGTTCCAACATTCTGTCCAGTTAGACGTACTCCCCCAACCTGTTCCAATAGTCTGGTGAAGTGAGAGGCCAAGCCCTTCCTTAAAACTTGGACACCCCCCTGGCTGGGGGCAACCGCGACTAAGGGAAGGTCTGTTTGTTTGTTTATTTATTTATTTATGAGACAGGGTCTTGCTCTGTTGCCCAGGCTGGAGTGCAGTGGCACAATCATGGTTCACTCCAGCCTCCACCTCCTAACTTATGCGATCTTCTCATCTCAGCCTCCTGAGTAGCTGAAACCACAGGCATGTGCCACCACACCCGGCTAATTTTTTAATTTTTTTTTGTAGAGAGTGGTCTCGAAATTCTGGGCTTAAGCAATCCGCCAGCCTCAGCCTCCCAAAGTGCTGAGGTTACAGGTGTGAGCTACCATACCTGGCGTTTTGTTTTTTTTTTAATAGTAAAATATGCATACTATGAAATTTACTACCATAGTCATCTTTAAATGTATAGTTCAATAGTGTTAAGTACATTCACATTGTTGAACACTTTTCATCTTGCAAAACTGAAATTCTATACTCATTAAACAGCAGCTCCCTCCTCTTTCCCCCAGTTTCTGGCAACCACCATTCTAATGTCTTTCTCTGAATTTGACTATTCAGGTATCTCTCAAATGCTGAATTTGTCTTTTTTTTTTTTTTTTTTTTTTGACTGGTTTATTTCACTTAGCATAAAGTCCTCAAGGTTCATCTCTGTTGTAGTGTAAGTCAGAATTTTCTTCCTTTTTAAGGCTGAGTAATATTCCATTGTATATATAGACCATATTCTGTTTACCTATTCATCCATTGATGGACATTTGGATTGCAAACAATGCTGTAATGAACATTTGCATACAAATATCTAAGGGAGATTTTTGTGGAGACTATTTTAGGAGTGTTAAACTCATGGCTGCGAGCTGTGTGTTGGGGGAGCTGGGCAGAAGATGGGTTCTTTAGATTATCTCTGGGTGAAGGGGTAGAGGACCTGGGTATTACGGTGCATGCTTTGAAAAGAAATCGCCGTTAGAGACAGGAGGATAAAGGTGCAGGTCTTCACTCACTTTGCGTATTTTATGGGCACCTTCTGTGTGTCAGGGACTGATGAGATTAAGGGGAAGGAGAACTGGAATGATCATGGGTGTAGGTAACTGGAAGTAATGTTGACACTATGGAATTAGTGGAAATACAGCAAAGAGGAGGAGGGGTGGCCTGTTTGAGGGAGGGAATATAATGTTGGACTCTGCTGTGTTTGTTCATTGATTATTTGTAAGCTGCATTTTCTTGAAACTCAATTTCACAGACACGATGGAAGATGTCAATGAAATTCTTCTTAGGGTCAAGTCCCTGTAAGAAACTAAACCCCAAAGTCACAGAACTTGGCTCTATAATATGATGGTGGCATTTGGGGATTATAAAGAATGGTGTGTTAACTGTGAACCAGTCATAGGGTGAAAAGGAAGTTTTCATGAAAAGTGTAGACTGTGAATGGAATCCTGTGTTCTCTGCACTAGACCATGTTTAAGGTATGTTTTTTGTTTTTCTCAGAGAATAAAATGGCCATATTGGGTATAGAGGAGGACATAGAGTTGATGAAAGCTTTGGGGAATAGGTCCTTTGAAGGCAACTTAAAGAAATGGGATTTATTAAGCCTGGAGAAGTCAAGGTGAGGGAAGATTTAGTGAATGGCAGTCTTCAAATATTTGTATTGTGTGAGTGAAGAGTAAAACAAAATGAGAGTCATTTAAATTGCCCCAGAAGGAAATTGAACATTTTTTTTATTTTTAGGGGAAGTTTTTTCACTGGAAGCGTCGGCAGAGACTTTATTGTGTTACCGGAGCTAGTTATAGGGCCTTTGCTGGAGCTGTGAAGAAAACCAAGTAATTGTCATTTTGAAATGATTCTTAGGTCCTGCCCAACTCGGTTGGTTTGATGGCCCTTTAAGGGCCTGTCTGAAATGCTTTTGGAATAATTCAGAAATGGGAAAATAACCAGTCATTTTTCTTTCCTCACTGCCTTGGTTGTGGGGCAGAGTTTCTCATAAATGCTGGGTAGATGCTAACATAATCCATGACTATAGGCACAATTTCGGCTATATTGAAAACAGCCGGTAAAGAACCCACAGCCTAAAAATGGGTTATTGATCTGTTAGGTGTGGCGGGGTCTAACCACCGAAGAAAATGTACTGTGTGATAGCTTAAACTGAGTGTCAAAATAAGACAAAAGGAGCTCAAGGTCTAGAGAAATCCATAATCAATCATTCAGTGCTACCCTAAGAATCGTGCTGTAATGTGGCACGGAGGCTGAAAGGTCTGTATGAACGAAGGACGGCTCCCTAAGTCCTTTTCTCTTGATTACTCAAGGATGGATTGATTTACCCACCACTTGGACTCCCCTTCCCATCTGTCCTGTCCCTCTGGTCATTTTGTGGTCATGGCTCAGTGGCATGTTTGAGATCAGCCAGTGGTCCAGTGGGGAAGTTGGTAGAAACGAAATTGCAATTCAGCAGCTCCTGGATGATAGACATCATCAATTTTGACGTGACAGGTATTAATAAAATGATGTTAAGATGGGATCCCTGCCTTTAAGGAGCCTAGGACCTACAGGAAGATAAATGCTGGGTAGTGGCTAAGGTTACAGGACTTGTAATAAGATTTAAGTAACAGTTCTGGTCCTATTCATTACCGTTGGTTTGGAGGACGTAGGCCTGACTTCTTCAATAGAGTGGCCAATTGAAAGGAAGATAAGGGCCCAAATGGGGTGGAATTTGGTCAAGATGTGAAGAGCAGAAACAAAGGTTAGAGTTAGCTGAAGGCTCTTCTCCCACAGATGGAATGTCTGTAGAGACTAGCGGAAGATGAGATGGGATAATTTTTAGGGCACCTGGATTTTTATTCTTCAATAATTGGTCTTTCCTGCAGTGCTATATGTGATGAGATTTTTGTAAATGTAATCTGGCTAAGTAGTTGCCTATTCAGAGAAATGACTTTTAAAAATGGAAAAGTATGGATACCACTTTTGCATGTATTACCTATGTTGTATGTTCAATGCAAATCCAGTATGGTTATGTATTTTGAGTTGTTAAGTCCAAGGCTGCTTCTGTTCCCTTCTCCCCCGCCAACCCCCCCTCCCCCACTCCCGACCCCCCCCCACCTCCAACAAGAGATTTTGTGGGCTTAACATCTGATTGTGACAATAGATGACCTTTCATTCTTTGCTTATTAACCTATTTTAAATATTTAGCAAAATAATACACCTTGTTTATGTCAGTTCATTCATTGAAGCAAAGGCCGCAACAAACAAGCCTGCAAACCTTGATAAGGGGCCTGTGTGGTTTAGATCATCTTGAGATTCTTCCCTGGAACCCCCAATCTGTTTTGATGGGGTGTCATGAGCACTGTTGGCTGCCCTCCCCAACCCAGGGAGTCTGGGGGAGGGAGGAGGAAGGGGGCTGTTTGTGGTGGGCAGAACTCTGTCACTTAAGGAAAAGGCAGGTCTGATAGCACTTGCCAGTCAGTAGTGAATGCCTCATTCTTGACCAAGTAGAAAAAAGATAAGAGGAGATATGAAAAAGGCGAAACTGTTCTCCTTTATCTTATATTTTTAAATTGCTTAGTGAAGCAAAATGTCCAACTTCATTTGGGTTTACCCCAGGTAACTCATGACAGAGGGTTTTAGAAAATCCTTCCAAACAACCCCGGGACTCCCAGTAATTTAAATACAATGGCCTATGTAAATTCTTAAGCAGAGGAATTAGTTGACAGAGTTAGAACAAAGGAGAGCATTATCACAAAGAGTTCTGGAAGGTAATATGTCTCTTTTTATTGGAAAAGAAGTATTTCTAGAACGGGATTCAATTGGCTTCTGGGGAAAATATTTACTGGAAATTTTAGAAGCGTGAAAGGTGGAGACGTTGGCTATTATTCTCCTTGGCTGATGCATGCTTAAAAATAAAACAAGACTATGTTAAAAAGATCTTGAGAATTCTCCTTGGAAAGACTGAAGTAAAGATAGTACAGATACTTTTCAAAGGATATAATTTTTGGCCTAAAGTATTTCAAATGCATTTCCATCCTAACTTTCACAATGCAGACTTTCTTTTTAATGGCTGATGTTGAGGGAAGGTACCTTGGAAGATTTTCCATTTCAGAAATGGGTGATATTTATTTGGCTAGTGAAATAGCACAAGGACTGGTTTTTAGAATTTTTGTCATTATTAAATTAACCCAGGATTCTTAACCTAAAATATATTAGGATAGCTAATGAAAATACTTAACTGGAATGTTTAAACGTTCCTCTACTTATTTTAGTATATTCTGTATATGTGCCACAAGGAAATAGTATGTACGTTTTTAGCCGAACCAAAAAGCATCACTTTGATAAAAAAGGACACCCCTCCCCTTGCTTTTTTTAAAATAAACCAGCATATGTAGAAGGGTTTGGGAGGTTTTTTTGTAGATCTGAATGTGTTGCCCAATTTACATTCCAGCATTTTCAAGGGATATTAGTTAAATGATCATCTTGGTTTTGGAACCACTGCCTTTCAAAGAGGCTGGCCCAGATCCTGTGCGTGTGCCTGCGAGTGAGGTGGGTCCCACGTGGGTCTAGTGGCTTTGCTCCATACTGGCCACTGGAATACCAGCTCTGGCCATACAGCACGGGTGCTTAACGTTACAGCTTCAATCTTCATTCTCTTGGTCCCTTCTCATATCTTTAAACTGACCCTATACCTGAAACCCATAGATTTATTCACAGTTATTGAAGTGTCAGAGGTGTAGCAGTGAACATAGCAGGCAATAATCTTCGTCCTCTCTTGGGGCTTATGTTTTAGTGAATTATTTTCTCTCCAGGAGAGAGAAGTCCAGGAGTCCAGAAAGAAGAAAAAAGAAAGGTGTAATTTGAGGGGCTCTCATAGAAAGCAGTTTAATTTAGGCTTATTTCAGTACCATAATATGATTAATTAAGGGAGAAAGAGAAAAGAGAGGTTATGCAAAGGGTCAGAGGGCACTACTTCAAAAAAGAGGAAAACCAGAGAAGGCAACTAGAACTACAGGAAAAGGAGATCCAGGGCCAGGGGGAGGTGGGCGGGAGGGGAGTCAGGGAAGCTTTATGAGGTGCTTGTCACTGCCTGCCACTGGGCCTGCCCTCCGGAGGGCTGTGCACCAGCTCTGTCCCAGTATGTCCCTGCCCCATTTTCTGTAACTTCAAAGCAGCAGGCCTCTTCATTCAACAGGTGTTTTTGATGGAGGATTTACCAAAGAGGCTTGACTAGTGACAGGTGTCTTCACTTTCAGGACTTCTGGAGCCTTTATGTGCTGAAGTGTGCTATTAGTCTGCAGGTTTGGAACTGTTTGTTCTGGAATGTGCTGGAATGCTCTTTCACAGCTGAGAGGGACGTTTCAGGGTCCAGGCTGGTTGCTCTTTGGTATCTCTCCAAGGACCGGAGGTTGTGCACCTCCTTTTAAAATTCATTCATCTTTTTCTTATTAAAATATGACCCACTTCTGTTTTAATAACTGTGTTGTAATAACTGTTTGTCTGTTTGACACGGTGCCATTTAGCCCCCGTCAGCCCTAAACTGCATGTCAAGTTTCAGTGTTCCTGTTACCGTAGCTGGCCTGGGTGTGATGCCAGCAGAGAGGTGACATCAGGGTGACTTAATCTGGGCTTTTGCATTTTAGCTTTAGGGTGGCCTTTCACTGGCCCATGAAGTGATAAACTCTCCAGTTTCAAATGAAGGACTCCTCAAGTTGAGAACTGACACCATTGCGTTCCTCAGGACGGGAAAGTTCCTTCCCTGTCAGTTCTTGGGCACTGGAGCCTACTCTTGCTGCAGATGGTATTGTTCTGGCTCTCAGGGGAGGAAATCCAAGGTAAAGGCTGTCTAGTGATAGAAAATGGTACCCTTTTGGGATATGGACAGGAAGGCATCCCCCAGTGACAACAGCCTTGGTTGACAGTATTAAGGAGGAATCTTGAGGTGCTTGGCATGATGTCAGTTAACAATTTAATGACATTACCAGCATTAGGTCTATATGTATGGCTGCTTAACTAATTATGAACTCAGCTGCTTAAATATATTTGCTCCAGGTTTCACAATTCCTTTTATCTACGGTAATTATCATTGGTTAGCATCTATTTTGGATGAGAATTTCAGGGTCTACATCTAAGTAGACCCTATTTAAATTTATTATCAGTTGACTAGGGAAGAGTTAAAAAAAAAAAGCAGTAGGGAGTCTATGACTTCTAGGATATTCCCTGGCTTGTTTGAAAATGTATTAGCAGCCATTTTATTTCAGTATTGGAAGAACAGAACTTTAAAAAAAATGCATCTTTTAATTTATGTCAACATTTCAAATGGAATACTGTAATGAGCCCTCATATAACCTTCTAGCTTCAACACTTACACCAGCATGGCCTCTATCCACTGTATCTCCCATGATTGGGAAGCATGTCTCTAAGCATCACAGAATCTCATCTATAAATATTTTCAGTATGTAGTCCTAAACTACAAAGACATTCTTTTCTGAACATAATGACGATGCCAATATCAAGCCCTTCCAAATCAATATAAGTACACAATGTCATTGAATAACTAGTATTTCACATTTTCCTATTGAAGATAAATAAGTTAGAAACAAACAAGATCTACACGTAGCAATTGGTTGATATGTCCTTTAAGTCATTTCTTCTCTCTAGGTTTTAGCCCCCTTTTTGTTAAGGAAACTGCAGTTGTCCTGTGTAGCTTTTCATTCTGATTGCATTCCTGCAGTCTTCACCTGTAGCATTTTGAATATTTCCTGTAAGTTGGTGACTTAGATGTTTGATCATACTCAGTTTGATTTTTCTTTTAATGAGGGGACTGTGTAAGTGGTGTGTTCTCTTGTTCTGCTTTCTCTTTTTGGTGTACGTTTGGGTATTTGTGAAGATTCGTATTTTTTTGTTAGATTTATATTTTTTATTTTAATGGTTGCCTTCAGACTGATATCTTTCAGTCTAATACCCTTGTCTGCTCTTTTTGAGGGGGCTATTTTCCATTGGTTTGCTGCTGTAACATTTAAATTAGCCAGCATTTGTTCTTTTCTCTCCCATTTCTCTCCTGAGCTGGGATTGGAAGTAATGCATCTTTTTTTTTTTTGAGATGGAGTCTTGCTGTGTCACCCAGGCTGGAGTGCAGTGGCGTGATCTCAGCTCACTGCAACCTCTGCCTCTTGAGTTCAAACGATTCTCGTGCCTCAGCCTCTTGAGTAGCTGGGATTACAGGCGCACACCAGCATGCCCAGCTAATTTTTGTCTTTTGTAGAGACGGGATTTCACCATGTTGGTAAACTGGTCTGGAAATTTTGACCTTGTGATCCACCCACCTCGGCCTCCCAAAGTGCTGGGATTACAGGCATGAGCCACCAAACCTGGCCAGGAAGTAATATTCTTTTACTTCCAGTTAATACCTAAAAGGCAGTCAGCAAGCATATTCTACTTTTTGGAACTTCACCTACTCCCCATTTTTCTGATGGCTATACTCTTTTGTCAGAGCATACAGCAATTATATACTCTGCTGTCTCCCTTGCTACCATCACTTAGTCTTAGTTTACAGATAAATATCTGTTTAATGCTGGCAACCTGTCCTTTTACCATGGCCTTTCTGGCATTTTGGTTTTCTGAAATGCACCCTCTAATAGATGCCTCATGGGAAGTATTTCCTGAATTACATGTCCACAACGGGGGAGTGTGTAGTCTGTATATTCAAACGTCAGGTTGGCTAATATAAAATTGCTGGCCCATCTTATCTTTGCTCAGATATCTTTATTTTCTGTATTGCCTTTGCCATAAAGTGGTGTGAAAATCTGATGATAATCTTCTTTCCCTCACATTTAACTTGGTATGTTTGCCTAGATATCCAAAGGAATGTTTTTCTACCTTTATTCTTTAAAGTCTACCAGTTGGCTTTATAGCATTGGCTGCTGTTGATTATTTTTTTCCATAGACAGTGTGCTGCGTTATTATGTGTGATTTTAAGAGTTCTTTTGTATTTCCTCTCCAATAAAGATTTCATTTTGTCCTGTTCTATTTGTTCTGGTCTTTGTTGGCTTTGGGAACTCCCATTATTCATGTTAGACCTTCTTTGGCTGTATTCTGTATCTGCCACTTTCACATCTTTTTAATCTCATCATAATTTGTTTGAATTTAAAATTTTTCCTCCTTTCTGTCTTCTAGTTCATTTAAGGCACTGTTCATTTTTATTTGCTCTCATGTTTTCTTTATCTGTCATTTCTGAAATGCTTTTCTTTATTTTTAATTCTTAGTTCTTTCGCTTCCATTTTAAAATCTTCATTTTCTTCAATCAACTTATTTCTGAGTTTTAAAAATCCTGATGGATGCTGTTCTTCACAGCTTCTTTCATTTAGTTAATTTCTCTTAGCTCCTTTTGAAATATTAGGTCATAGCTTTCCTTTGTGGCCTTCTGGCATGATTTTGTTTGTACGAGGGATGTCATTCTGCTCCTTAGTTTTTCTTTAAAAATAACTATGTGGAATTCAACTGTGATTCTTTTCTGTGGTTAACTGAGTTTTCCTATACTTTTAGGAGGGCCAGTGTAGATTTCCTAGCATCAGAGATCTAGGAGACTCTCTTAGTTGTTTTCATTTTATTTTATTTTTGAGACAGAGTCTTGCCCTGCCTCCCCAGTTCAAGCGACTCTCCTGCCTCAGCCTCCTGAATAGCTGGAATTATAGGCACGTGACACCATGCCCAGCTAATTTTTTGTGTTTTTAGTAGAGATGGGGTTTCACCATGTTGGCCAGGCTGGTCTTAAACTCCTGAGCTCAGGCAATTCAGCTGCCTTGGCCTCCCAAAGTGCTAGGATTATAGGCATGTGAGCCACTGTGCCCAGCCTCATAGTTGTTTTCATAAAGTGGTAAAATACATATATATATGAATTCTACTTTCGTATATCCTAGACTTTTTTTTTTTTTTTGCCCCTACCCTCACTACTCACTTGCCCAGACTTTTCTTTACCTTTGCCTCATTTCCTCCTCTTAGATCTCATCCCAGCAGCTTCTCCCCAGTGAGGGGCTTTGTCTTGGTTAATTCATAGAAATCAGACCTCTCCCACTTCAGAACATTTTGGCACATTGGACATACAGGTGGCACAGCCCTCTCCGCACTCACTAGTAAAACTGGAACTTTTTTCTGTGTCTACTGTCAGGACGACTCTCTGAGCTTTCCAGGGAGTGCCTGATGGTGGTTCCTGTAGCTGATGGTAGTTTGTCATATAGGTTTGTGGGATGCCTTGTCACCTAGAGTTGTTGTAGATGTTCCCCATGGTTTTTGAGTCCACTCTTTTTGTCAATTTTTATGGTTGGGGAAAGTCAATAATTATGCTGCCACCACCATCTTCCCAGAATCTATATTGACATTTTAACATAAAATTTGGCAACCCTTGGGTTGACCAATCTGGACCAAAGTCCAGTCTTGAAATCTCAGCTCACAGATTGCTGTTTTTCAAAATAATTTGCTTCCAAAATAAGTTATTTAAAATTTGTAACTATCTGAAAACTGATTACTATCGAAATGAACACTGTATGGCCTACCTAACATTAGTTTTCTAAGCTTATTGTTTATGACAAAATATAGTGACTGAAATCATCCCAGTGCCAGGAAACTCATTGCTGAGCTATTATTTCTGAGAAAAATTTATAAGAACTGACATGCTTTTGTCATTATTTGTTTGGTATGAGATTCCTTGAATTTTGAAGGAGAGAGGGCTGTTTTACGGTTTTAAAAGCATTAAGCCGTATTTATACTTAATACCATGTAATAAAGATAACAGCATTTCTTAATTAGGTGTATTTTTCTCAGATTTATTTTCCCCACTGAAAAATCTGCATATCTTTAATTATCATTTCTGGGAAAAATGCTGTTAGGGATTGACATAATATTTAGATTTCCAAAAATACTAAATTTCCTTCTTCCAACTTGAGTTTTCCTCCAATTGGTCATTGATTTAAATTACATACTCAAAGGTTGCAATTTTAGAATTGACCCCTTTACCCCCCTGCTTTTGGGGATGGCTAATATCCTAAAGCCATATAAAGAATAAGGAAAGCTTTCTTAATAGACATATTGGAAACTTTTGTTATTTAAACTCTGGAAAAATAGAGCAAGATGTTTTTAGACATTTCCTCTTGTTTTCCACAAACAGTGAGAAGTCATTTCAAACACAGGGCTGGTCATTAAGAATTCGTGGCAAAGGGAAACAGGCTTAATGTATTGCTCTAAGTGAATGTCACCCAAGAAAAATTAAGGGAAAAGTGAATACTCATTAACCAAATTGACCAGCAAGCGTTCTGATGAATGTTGAAACAAATTTGAATAAACTAATTTTGTCCATTAGTGTGCTTTTAAACCGATGTGATTGTTTTGGCCTAATTATTTTCTATTTTGCTTATTCAGATGTAGAATGGCTGCAGAATTAACTATTGCAGCAATTATCTGATTAGCAATTTAGAAAATTGGTGAATGGTATCTGACTACTCACCAAGAAATGTCGGGTATTTCACAGGACTGTGTGGAGGAACCCGGACTGTCCAAGGAGGGTATCTGCTGTTTTTCACTCACTACAAATGGCAGCTCAGAGGCTCTTGCCGGATTAGTATGGGCTGTGGATGTGGGCTCCGGGCCGTCAGATGTAGTGCACCAGATTGAGGTCTGATGTGCTGCAGAAGTTGTATTTGCCACCCGGTGTCACTATTCTGGAGTACCATAGCTGTGACTGGAGAATTCTGCAACATTTCCCACCTCTAAAGCTTGGGGATTTGAGAAATCTGTGCCCGACTGGCTGCCAAAGCTTGTCAGGGGGGACCCAGTGCTAGGCCGATTTCTAGGTGTAAAAGCCAGGCAGATTTGCTCACTCAAGAAAATCTGTTTTTGCAGGTTTGCTTTGAGTTCCAAGATACAGATCCTGGTAAAATTGTTTGCTGCGCTAATGCCCTGGGTTTCTTCTGAAAGCTGAGTTCCTAAGTGTGGTCTGGACCAACAGCATCAGGATCATCTGGGACTTGTTAGAAATGCAAACTTTCCACCCCCACCCAAGAGCTGCTGAATTGGAAACTCTGAGAGCAGGGCCCAACAATCTGTTTTAACAAGCTCTCCAGGTGATTCTGTTACAGGCAAAAGTTTGAGAACCACTGGCCTTGAGTGTAAAAATTACTGGGCTTTGTCACAGCTGTCAGTCTGTGCTAGTTAAAAAGTTAAAGCCCTTGAGGCTTCTTCAATCCCCTCAATGTCAGAACGGCAGACGGGGATGTAATTCTCAGTTCTCCTTCTGTCAGACTAAGAAAGATAGATATGAGTTTCTGTAAGTGCAGACTGGAAAACAGACAATTGCAGTACCCTGGGACAGCGTTGCAATAGAGGCTTCGAGAAACGTGTATGTGTGGAGGGAGGAGGGGAAGACTGGTATTTTTAAGAGGACAAATATGATTGTGTCCCACCCTGATTAAAACCGTTCAGAGACTGCCCAGTACTCTGGGAATATTGCCTGTCCCATAGATTCCTTTCAAGCCTCTGGTATCTCCTTTTGATCTCCATTTTGCACACAGCACCTGCCTCATTCTTGGCTCTAAGTGCACCCTGCACCTCCAAAGGTGTCCAGCTCCTGTCCACCCATCTGTGGCCTGTGAAGAAGCTGCCCACTGCCAGGGGCCCCATGGTTCTCCCTGGCCTCCTAGTACATTTCATGGCCCACCTCCTCTCCTTTGCAATCTTAATCTTCTCTGACCTCCTAGGGTAGGTCAGATCAGCTCTTATTGTACAGTGTGTTTGTTTGAACTCATCACATTGTAATTAATTGTATAATTATTGGTTTATTGCTCATGTGGAGCTAAATATAAACTCTATGGGTGGGGGGGTGGAGAGTCTTACCCTCTTGACTGTCCCAAGGGCCCAGCATATAGCAAGCTTTATTTTTGGATGAATGAATGGTGTGGGGGGGCAGTTCCCATCTTTGTTGTTAGGACACATGGGCTGGTTAATATATTAAATTTTGATTGAGGTGTCACCTGAGTTTAGAACCGCCCCCCCCATCCCTCCCACTCCCATCCCCCACCCTCTCCTGGGAGCATTTGCCACCACCATCTCGTTCTACCATGGGAAAGGCAGGTCCCTGGCACAGTGGCAGTGGAATTTCATAACCTGGTTCTAACTTGGGGTCTGCCCTGTGGGACACTAGAGAGAAGTTCTTTCAGGGATATAGGGAAGGAAGAACTCCTTTGCTTTTGCAGACATTCGTAATACAAAGGTCAGAAGCCAGTGGCCTGAAGAGTAAAGGTGGCCCCTGGGAGGGTTTCAGGGAAAGTGACTGTTGCCTCCTCTTTCCTTGGGGCTTCCAAGAAGCGCTCACAGAAATTGATGGCAGGTGGGGGGTTGTGTTTCTTCCCACCCACTTCCAAATCCGTTTAATAGAAGATATGCACTCTTTTGCCTATTTTAGTCAATTTACTTTGGCCTGGTGAAAGTCAGTGTTTTTACGCCTAGTCTAGAAGGTGAAGGCATGGAAGTTGCCCTTAAGAAGCAACAGCTGTGCAGCATTGGGACTTTTGTCTAAAATAAGAAACTCAGCCTTGCTGATTTAATAGAAGACTTGACAATAGCTTATACAAATACAGATATTGAGAATGAGGGCTCATTTTTTGTGAAAGATTGGGGTTTCAAGACCAAGAGGGTAAAGAGGCTGATGTGCTTATGGGAATCTTGCTTTTGATGGAGGAACTGGTTATCTGTTGACTGTTTGCACATTGACTGATTGTTCAGTGGTTTTTGTTTTTTACATTTGAGACTCAACATACTCTCTCAGACCTATTGTAAACGTCTGCTAGATTAAGTGAATGTAATAAAACACAGTAAATTTGGGAACAAAAGTTATAAACACAATTCCTCACTCACTGTCAGAATACCGTAGCTACCATCTGCCAGGAGTGTTGATAGCAGGAAGAACTATAATTTTGTGCTTTGATAACCTGTGCTGTCTATTTTATCTTCATCAGATGCAGTCTTTCCTCATAGCTCCAATGCATTCCATGACCCCCTTCCTTCCCCTCCTGGACCCCTGTGAGGCTGTCTTCCTGCTCCTTCACATTGCCTTACCCCCTTCTCTTCTCTTCTTGCTTTCAGGTGTAGTAATTACAGTAATATAACAACAGGACCATTTTATTTGAGCATAAAGCATTTAAAGGATTTGGAGGTGATATGGAGATTCTGACCTATTTTACCCCCTATAGATGTCAACACTGAGGTTTGAAGAGGTCAAATGAGTTTTCCCAAAGTCTCACGATAGCTTGGATTGGAATCCATGCATATCTGAATCCAAAACCCACACCTGTTTTCATATTATTCCTGTTGTTTTCACCTGCTCACCCAAGCTCAGAGAAGCACCATCATTTCCAGTGTCTGATCTTCCTTCTAGATTTTCCAGTATTGCTGAATAAAGTTACAAAGCTGGACCCACTTTTTTTTAAAAGCTCCTTTTTTGGAAATAATTTCAAACTTACAGGAAAATTGCAAGATTAGTACAGAGAACTCCAGTATGCCAGTTGTTAACATTTTGCCACATTTACTTTGTCTGTTTTATATATGTATTTTTTTTTCCAAACCATTTGAGAGTAAGTTGCTAACATGACCCCCTCCCCACCTTTGCTGTGCCCCCGCTTGAAGACCACTGAAGGAGACAGCCTTCTATTCTATGAGAACACTGAGGCAACCCAGGGTGAGTTCCTCTACCTCGACCCAAGTGCAGCCTTACCCTGTCCCTCTAGAGCTGAGGACCCTGCTCCAGGGAGTGACACTGTGAGCTCCTTGCTTGTGAGCCCTTTAAATTAAACTCATATTCTAAAACACATTCACTGCCTTCCTGGAAATTTGCTTTCTCTAGCACTTACAAAACAGATCCTTCTCTATGGCAAGGTAACACAAAGGCAAGTGAAAAGGGGCTCCCTGAATGTTTCTGCCGACTCCAGAAAGAGAGGAGAGAGGGGATTCGCCTCTAGTTGTTACCCAGAGCTGCAGGTAAACTGTTTTGCCTCTGCTAATTCAAGTCTGTCTGCAGAACAGTTATCAAGGCCAGTAACCTTTTTTCTAGCCTCAGATAAAACTTTTTTTTCTTATTAATACTTTTGTTTTTACTTCCTTTGGTATAAACCATCCCTGTGGCTATACAATGACATTTTCGAAAGTGGAAATAAAAGGAAAAATGTCTTGTCTGCTCAGTGTGTGGGATGGACAGGAAGGTGCATTTTTCCTATCTGATAGGCCCATGAAAAGCAGGATTTCAGAGTATATTCACTAGCAAAATGTACTGATTTACCCATTATGATGAAAATTAGCTTAAATATCTAAATCAAGTATAATTTCTAGCATTTTTAAGAGCTAGAAAATCATGCTTTTCTAAAATGTAGATTATAATCGAAGACAGGTTTTAAAAATGCCTTAGGGAAATAATACAAATATCAAGACATGGATAAACAAAAATATATACACAATGGAATATTATTCAGCTTTAAAAGGGAAGTCAGTTTTTACAAATGATACAACATAGATGAACTTTGAAGACGTTATATTGAGTTAAATAAGCAAGAGACAAAAGCACAAATACTATATGATTCCACTTATATGAGGTACCTAGAGTAATGAAATTCATCCAGACAGAAAGTAGAATCATGGTGATCAGGGGTTGAGGTACGGAGAGAATGGTGAGTCATTGTGCAGTGGGTACAATGTTTCTGTTTGGTATGACTGAAAAAGTTCTGGAAATGGATAATGGTGATGGCAGTACAACAACATGAATGTATGTACTTAATGCCACTGAACTGTATACTTGCCAGGTTAAAATGGTAAATTTTATGTATATTTTACCATAGTAAATGATAAATTTTATGTATATTTCATGTATATTTTATCATAGTAAAAAATTTCTTAAATGCCCCAGTTGCCAGATACATGTGTATATATACACATGCACACAGATATGCATATGTGTGTGCATAAATGTTAATCAGTTAGTCTCTCACTTATCTGTGTTTCATTTGATACCATTCAAATTAGATGCCATACATTACAACTAGAGTTTGGGGTGTCACACTTTTTTTTTTTAATGTCTTGAAGTTTTGTCTCCCTCACAACTCCATTTCCCCTCCTGAGCCTGCAGGGAATTGACATTTTGCAGAAGTTTGAGTGTCCTGATAGGAGGAAATTTGGTGATTAGTGAGTACTGGAGCGCCTAGCTCACACTCTCCCAGATCCTGCCACACATGTCCAGGACAATGCTAACATTAAAGCAGTTTGCGCTTGACAGGTCCTCCTGCAGGATCTTCCTGCGAGGATCTGGCTACGCCCATCTGTGTGTGGAGCGGAGCGCGCAGCCAGGAGGATGTGCTGGGAGGTGAGAATGCACCAGGGCTCCCTTTGGTATATCCTAGGTCGGGGTGTTAAGCCTTTGACTAGTGTGGCTGACCTCTGCCATGCTCTTTGACCTGTTTCTTTTTACTTTGTTCTTAATTGTTCTTTAAGTGAAGGAAGCAAATGTTCAAAGAAAGGATGAGCTCCCCACCCCCACCCCAAACTTCACAGATGGTGAGGCCCTTGTTCTGGTGTTTATTGGATTCCAATCCTCAGTGCTTTTCTGGTTCACATTTCAATATGTGCTTTCCAGAAATCAAAACATGGAAATCTACGTATTTACAGGGGGAACTGTGCTGGGCTATTGGGAAAAACCCGAAAATGAGAAAATTCCTCCTTTCTGCTCAGGGATGGATCCCAGTATATTTTGCTTGTCACATTCAGACCTTATCCAGCTTACCAAAGTCTGACTTCATAACGACAGAGAAAGGTTTCCTCTTAGTCCGTCTCTGTCTGAGGTCAAAAGGGGGAGGTCTTTCCTCAAGCATTAGGTTGTATTTTTGTTAGGATGAGTGAGAAGAGAATATATCAAGCAGTCCTATGAAAGTCTTTGCTGCTGGTAATGTGTGTGTATCTAGGAGAAGTTTGGCCAAATAATTAGCTGAGAGAGGTCCGTCTTTGAGTGTCAAATGATACTTGCGTCTTCACAGTTATTTATGATGTTAGAGCCATGCCTCAAATTCCATATTTAGGTCCTTATTCTAATTCTGTGTCCAAAGAGTAGTATAAAAACAATGTAGGCAGGGTGTGGTGGCTCACGCCTGTAATCCTATCACTTTGAGAGGCTGAGGTGGGTGGATCACCTGGTGCCAGGAGTTCGAGACCATCCTGGCCAACATCGTGAAACCCCAACTCTACTAAAAATACAAAAACAAGCCAGGCGTGGTGGCAGGTGCCTGTAATCCCAGCTACTCAGGAGGTTGAGGCAGGAGAATTGCTTGAACCCAGAGGGCAGAGGTTGTAGTGAGTGGAGGTCGCACCACTTCACTCCAGCCTGGGAGACAGAGCGATACTCCGTCTCAACAACAACAAAGTAGATGTTTAGTTATATATTTATAAGAAAATCACTGCTATTCAGTCTTGCCACAAACATTTGAGTGCTTTCTATGTCCCAGCACTGAATTTTCTTTTCTTTTCTTTTTCTTTTGAGACTGGATCTCACTTTGTCACCCATGCTGGAGTGCAGTGGCATGATCACAGCTCACTGCAGCCTCAACTTTATGGGCTCAAGCAATCCTCCTGCCTCAGCCTCCCGAGGAGTTGGGAGTACAGGCACGTGCCACCATGCTGAACTAATTTTTGTATTTTTTTGTAGAGATGATGTTTAGCCACATTGCACAAGCTAGTCTCATGCTCTTGGGTAAGCAGTCCTCCTGCCTTGACCTCCCAAATTTCTGAGATTACAGGCTTGGGCCACTGTGCCTGGCCCCTTTTTTTATTTTATTTATTTTTTTTGAGATGGAGTCTTGCTCTGTTGCCCAGGCTGGAGTGAAGTGGCATGATCTTGGCTCACTGCATCCTCCACCTCCCAGGTTCAAGTGATTCTCCTCCCTCAGCCTCCCAAGCTGGGATTACAGGCATGTGCCACCACACCCAGCTAATTTTTTTGTATTTTTAGTAGAGACAGGCTTTTACCATGTTGGCCAAGACTGGTCTTGAACTCCTGACCTCAAGTGATCCACCTGCCTCAGCCTCCCAAAGTGCTAGTATTACAGGCGTGAGCCACGGCGCCTGGCTGAGTCTTTATGTTGACTTTTTTTTTTTTTTTTAAAGACAGAGTTTGGCCTCATCGCCCAGGCTGGAGTGCAGTGGCAAGATCTCGGCTCACTGCAGCCTCCGGCTCCCAGGTCCAAATGATTCTTGTGGCTCAGCCTTCTGAGTAGCTAAGATTACAGGCATACGACACCATACCTGGCTAATTTTTGTATTTTTAGTAGAGATGGGGTTTCGCCATGTTAGCCAGGCTGGTCTCAAACTCCTGGCCTCAAGTGATCCGCCTGCCTTGGCCTCCCAAAGTGCTGGGATTACAGGTGTGAGCCATTGCGCCTGGCCTATCTTAACCTTCTGATGGGCCTATGTGTTTAATTCCAAACATACAATGTGTAATGATGAAATCAGGATAATTGGGGTTATCCCAACACCTCAGCATTTATCATTTCTTCTAAGCATTTAGTTACAGATCTTAGTATTGTTAATGGCTTTAGACTACCTCTTTAATTTTTAGATTAGAAAAATGAGGCCTGGAGACCCTAAGTAACTTGCCTAATGATTTAGAATTGAGAACTTACGTGTCTCTGACAGTACATTTTTCCCCTTCACATCCTTTACTAATTGCTTAAGAGCAAAAGTATGCAGTTATGCCCGGGGCACGGTGGCTCACACCTGTAATTCCAGCACTTAAAGGCAGAGGCAGGAGAACAGCTTGAGCCCAGGAGTTCGAGATCTGCGTGGGCCACATAGCGAGACCTCGTTCTCCACAGAAAGGGGAGGCAAAGACAAAACCCCCCCAAACCGAAGTGTAATACCCACAAAAGTATGCAGTTATACATCTCATCTAAAATATACAAATATTAAATATTTAGCAGACACCAAACATTTAATAATATTGTTTGTCATCTCCAGCCTGAGAAAAGCTTCGACAGATGTCCTGTCTCTAGAAGGCACTCATTGGAAGCTTGAGTCGCTGCTGGGTCCTCTTAGTTTCCTTAGAAGCAGGCAGAACATTTAACGTGCTCTCTCTCTCTCTCGGGAGTGCTGTTCAAAAAGCAGAAGCAGCCTGAGGGCATCTTGTTTTGCCACCAGATGGCACGCTTGCGAATTGGGAACTGGTGGAAGGGATGAGTCAAGGTGAGGGTTCCACTAAAAGGCATCTCCCAGCTGGGCGATGTCAAGAAATCTGAGTGGGGAAATGCTTCATAGCACAGAATGAAGTCTGTCTGATTTGCCCAGAGATCACAAAAATAACAGACAGAAAAGCAGAGCATGAAAATGCTACAGAAAGGTGGGATCGGCACAAATGATACATTGGTACTATGTCCGTGTGGTTTAAGGCAGAAAATTGAGGGGCTGACTTGACCCTGATCAGGAAACTACTCTCAGTAGCGGAGGCAGGAAGGGCCCAAACCACAGGTGAATCTACCCAGGCTGAACCGCCCACACAGAGGTGTGCGGGTGGAAGGTGGGTGGAGTGGGGTGGTGCAGCCTGACTCTGCCTCGGCCGCAAAGGATGTACCTTTGCATGCAGTGTGACATCGTTCTCTAGCTTTGGGGAGCCTGGGAACCACTCCTCCTCATATGTGGGACCCACATGTATCATGGCCTTCTTTGTACTACTGAGAGTCTCCTGAAAAAGAGTAGGTCCAAAAAAGCGGGAGACTTGAGCCCAAAATGGGCTTCTGCACGTTATGGACACGTGCATCAGCCTCTGAGGCTAGCCGCAGCTGCCTGGAATCCCACACAGGTCATCTTGGGAGCCCTTCTGGTCACTCCTCTGGCTGTCCCTGCCCTCAGCTCCTTCTTTGTTTATTGCCATCTTCCTCTGTGAATGTTCATCTCCCCTGACTCTTTATTCTGAGCCCTCTGGGAGCACCCTATGCCTTCATGCCACCATCAGGCACTGTCCCCTACACTCACTGACTCCGAGGGTCCTCCCTCCACCTGCTTGCTCCCCGACACCAACCGGCCCCTGCCATTGCTGCTCCTGCAACAGCACAACAAAGTTCCCTTCTTCTGTGGGCAGGCCTGCTTCTGCAGTGCCAATCGCCAGGCCCCGCATCTAGAGATCCTGGCTTGACTACTGTGGGCAAAGCCCTGGTGATTCTGACATGCAGCTGGGGTTGCTAATGAGCCTATGAGTTCTGTGATCATCTCTCCTCCCTGCTGTCAGTGGCCACTCCTGTGCCCTGGAGACTTGGGGGGGGCAGGTTCCCCATCCTTCTCTGCTCCCCCCACCTGCAGCCTCGTCCTCACAGATTCTAGCGTCATCTATTTCACCATTAAAAGTAATGGCAAAAACTGAAATTACTTTTGCATCAGCCTAATAGAAGGCCCTGTGCACTGTCTGATCTGGAATTTCCTGGTTCTCCTTCAGCAATGGAGTCATTGTCATCTCTACCCTACTTCAGCCACCCTGGGCCTTGTCATCTCCCTCTAGCCCCTCTGTTCTTTGTAGTCTCCACTCCCTCCCTGGAGGATTTCATGGACACCACTTGTTACCCTCTGTGTGCCAGTAAGACTCCAGAGTATATCTGTGGCCTTGACCTATCCCTACCTCCTACCTCCAGTTTCCAGAACCTTCTTGCTGCTGCCTGCTAGGCCAAATGCCTTGAAATCTCTTTTACACCCCCAGTCTCTTGGCACCCCATCTTCCCATCATGTAAGACAAAACCAGGGGATGTTTTTCTCCTTGCTTCTTCACTACCCAGGGCCAGCCCACCCGAGGTCCCCGGCTCACCTAGCATATAGCCACCTCTCCCCTTCATCCCATTGCCTCTGGCTGATTCCCTCATCAGCTCTTGTCTGGGTCACTGACTGGTTGTCTCCTGGCTGACCTTGTCTCCTATTCTGTTCCCCCTAGCCCTGTCCTTCACTGCTCCCATAGTAGTCCTCCCAAAAATACACCTCCAGCTCACCCTGTTACCATGAGGAGGAGGCCTCCGGGGGTCCTACCCTCCTTACCGCTCTGGCCTCACACCTGCAGCAATTCTGAATGATTTTGTGGCTCCTAGGCACTGACTCTACTAGTCCTGTGATATTTGGTCTTGAATGTCTCTCTTCTCCCCTGACCCACTGACAGACCTTTCTCCTCTTCTACCCCTCAGCCTGGTCACACATATAACTTGCTTTGAGCCCTAGGAATCTTTTTCTGAGCCCTCTCCACTTGCCCACTGCCTTAGTTTCCCAGCACAGTTCTCCATAATACTCTGCCCTGTGTTTTAGCCTGTACCTGCTTCATTGTATGGTAATTATCTATGCGAGTCTCTTCCCCCACCGGGCTGTGAGCCCCTTCTTTGCACTCCCAGGCCAAATGATAGGAGCTCAATTCCCATTTCATCAATGAGGACACGTTGCACAAGTGCTTGCTGTGTTACTGATCCAGCCTTGTTTGCCATTAATTACTGACACTCGCGTTAGCTTTATTTCTCTGTCCTGTGATTCCCCTGTGTCAATTTTCATCATCTTTAGACCAAGCTTGAAGTATACTTAAGGAGCTGCTAAAAAAAAAAAAAAAAAGAACACGCTGTAATGAAGCCTGTTATCTTGTGATTTTTGAATGGCTAATCACTTCTAAATGCTATAGTGCTATTGCTTAAAATCGTCAACTGTCCAGATGTTGAAACTGATTCTGTAAAATCACTAAATATCCTGTACATAATATAGTACTGAGACCTGGCATGCAGATAGAAAATTTCTTGAATTTTTAAAAGCTAAATAGAAACTTGCTTTGTTTAAAGGAATTAGTTTCCCAGGCCTGGACTTGGGAGTATTACAATGAAAGTCAGGGAGGAGACAGTGTCAAACAGTTACCTGTTATTCACCTCATGCCTAAGCCTGAGTAGGTTTTTTGTTTTTCTTGAAATGGGGTCTTACTCTGCTGCTCAGACTGGAGTGCAGTGGTGCGATCTCAGCTTGCAGCCTCAACTTCTTGGGCTCAGGTGATCCTCCCACCTCAGCCTCCTGAGTACCCGGGACTACAGGAGTGTGCCACCATGCCTGGCTAATTTTTGTATTTTTTATAAAGATGGGTTCTTACCATATTGCCCAGGCTGGTCTCGAACTCCTGGACTCAAGTGATCTGCCTGCCTCGGCCTCCCAAAGTGCTGGGATTACAGGTGTGAGCCACCACGCCTGGCCCTGAACAGAATTTAATCATGGATTCTGCCTAAATAAGTGCTTTAATCTCTGTATTACTGTATTAAAGATATATCTCAACTTTCTCTTACCCAGAAAAATCTTTGGAAATAGAAAGTGTGATCCATCCAGGTGTGTTCTCAAACTTTTCCATGGAACCACTTATAAAGATTGGAGGTACCAGGGGTTTGGGTGGGACATTTGGGAATATATAGTTGTAAAGCAGTTCAATTTCTTCGAAATCGCATGTATTTCCCCCTGAAAAAAAAATGCATTTGATTTTACCTTCTATATTACAGTATGTAAAACGATGTGAAAAATTGTTTAAAATTATTTACCACTGAGTAAAATCGATCTTCAAGAGACTCATAATCAACTTTGGGAGGCCGAGGGCCGGGGTGGATAACCTGAGGTCAGGAGTTCGAGACTAGCCTGGCCAACATGGTGAAACCATGTCTCTATTAAAAATGCAAAAATTAGCCAGGTGTGGTGGCACACCCCTGTAATCCCAGGAGGGGGTTACAGGAGGCTGAGGTGGGAGAATTGCTTGAACCCAGGAGGTGGAGGCTGCAGCGAGCTGAGATCACACCACTGCACTCCAGCCTGGACGACGACAGCAAGACTCCGTCTCAAAAAAAAAAGACTCATAAACATCCTCGATGAAAGAGCATTGCTCCGTAGGGTGATGCCACAAATTACTCTTTCCCTTTCTGCCCCTTTGCGTTTTCTGTACTGTAGACATTCCTTCCCTCTGCACTTGTGGAACCACCTGCGGTGTTCCTGGCACTGGACGGAGACCTTACTTTGGATTCTGAGAGCTCACAGTTTGGTTGGGTTGGGGTCCCCATAGGACTAGCTTTTCCTGAAGCACCACACCCCTCATGCTTTGAAAACTTTGTCTTTGCCTTCCCTTTCCTTGAATATACATAGAAACACATACACATGCAAACACATAAACAAAGTCTTCCTGGCTCAGCTCTCCCCCAGAGCCTTTCATGGTCCTCCCAGGCAGCACAGGCCTGTGGCGTGTGTGCCACCTCTTGATACGATGGTGCAGCGGGCTCCCCACAGTAGAGCAGGGGCAGTTCTGGGATTCTCTGTCACATGGCTTCCTTCAGTTTGTGTGGGTGATCCAGAGTTGATTTCGTCTACTCACTGCTGGGCGAGAGAGATTTTAAGGACTTGTGTGGTTTTCACTGAGCTCATACTCCCTCTCCCCCATCTCCACACCATTTCCAGTATCATCTCTTTGTTTAAAAGCCTCATGGGTGTTGTGGGTGATTACTGGGATCCTTCCATCTTGGTTTTCATCCAGTGTATTCCTATGGGGATATAAAAAGTATGTCAGAAACAGTATGATCTACAAAGTATTAGCTTTTTATTACGAATTGTGGTTAAACACTATGTGAACCGAAGAGTAGCTGAACTGCAATGCACAGGCTCTGCCCTAGGCACGGTTCTTCCTGCTGTACTTCCCCAAAGCTAGAATAGGCCTCTCTCATGTGGTGGCTTTTCTTCCTCATCATTATTTGGTCTGGTTCCTTATATTTGTGTCCAAAGCAGGTTTAAAAAGGACTTCCTTACTTTTAACCCCACCTATCAATCCAGTTGTTTCAGCTTTAGCCTTTTGTGAAAGATAGATAGACGTCGCAGTCATGGTTGACCTGGGCCAGCCACTGCTGAAGGTGCCTGGGAGCACCCTTGGGCTCAGTCAACAGGTTGCTCCTACTTCCACAGGTCACCACACCCAGAACTGATGTCTCAAGTAGTCTGCGAATTGACATGTTAAAAAAAACTTATAGATATGCCTTGCATATTTCATTTCAGCTTAAAAAATGGAAGATGGGGCCGGGCGCGGTGGCTCAAGCCTGTAATCCCAGCACTTTGGGAGGCCGAGGTGGGCGGATCACGAGGTCAAGAGATTGATACCATCCTGGCCAACATGGTGAAACCCCGTCTCTACTAAAAATACAAAAATTAGCTGGGCATGTTGGCATGCGCCTGTAGTCCCAGCTATTCGGGAGGCTGAGGCAGGAGAATTGCTTGAACCTGGGAGGCAGAGGTTGCAGTGAGCCGAGATTGTGCCACTGCACTCCAGCCTGGTGCCTGGCGACAAAATGAGACTCCGTCTCAAAAAAAAAGGAAGATGGACAGTTGCCTAAAGGGGGCCAAAGCTGCCTCTTTGAGTTTCGGTTGAGCAATGGTTTTCTCAGGAAAGTTCTGAGCTATGATCCTCCGTTCCCACATACCACACCTGCAGTGCAGGGTCTGCCATTCCTTTTATCTGTGTCCTTAAATGGAGCACTTGTGAAACAATCCAAATGCCGGAACCCCACCTAAGGTTTTGTAAGTTGGAGGCCCTCGCGTGATCTGCTGATGTTTGTCCACACTTAATTCAATGGTAGGCTTTGTTTAGTTGAGTGACCCATACACAGTTTTTTAGTTATGGAAGAATCAGCAGCTTCTCCCCCATATGCACACACTCATTTTCCACCAGTTTCCATAATGTGCATTTCATAATATTATTTATACGTAATAAAATATCAAATACAACTCCCATAAGCAGGTTGGGGATAAAACCAGATGACTCGTGGTGTGAGCAGAACAGCAAAGATGCACTAGAGAAGACAAGTCTTGAACTTTAAAAATGTCCTGGGCAGGGTCAGTGTGGTTTAAAGTAAGAGCTTCTAGGTCTTTCCACTCAGAGTTAAAAGACCTTCTCCTGCCAATGCTTATTTAGTATACGCGCAACTGTATAGAACAACTAAATAAAAATAGTGAAGCAATTAATTTTTTTAGTGATACGATTTAAAACAACATTGAGGGGTTGTCATAGAGACCAGTGTGATCACATAAAAAAGCATCAGGATAGCTGAGGAAGGTTTTAGGTTTAGCCAGGCCTTAAAGAATTGTTGAGTTTTTAAAAAATTAATTGTGGTAGAATACATGTAACTTAGGATGTACTATTTTTAAGTGTCTCAATTCTGTGTGGCACCAAGTATCTTCACAATGTTGTGTAACCATCACCACTAAGCATTTCCAGAACTATTTCATCATCCCAAACAGAAATTCCACTTATTAAATAATAACTGTCCATCCTCCTCTGCACTCCCTCCCCACACCTTGGTGACCTTTTCTACTTTCTGTCTCTATGAATTAGCGTATCCTAGGTATGTCATATAACTGATATGGTACAGTATGCCTTTTTGTCTGGCTCATTTGGCCTAGTATACTGTTTGCAAGGTTCATCCATGTGTGGCATGTCGTAAGAATGTTATTCCTTTTTTTTAGCTGAGTAATATTCCATTATATGTATATACCACATTTTATCCATTCATAAGTTATTGGATGACACTTGGATTTTTTCCACCTTTTGGCCATGGTGAATAATACTGCTGTGAACACAGGTGTACAAGTATGGGTTTGAGTTTCTGCTTTCAGTTATTTTGGTTGAATTTTGTACTACTAGTGATGGGGGGAGACATAGCAAGTATCTGATTAGCGAGGTTATAAGCAGAGGGTATGTTGGCATTTCTTTTATTTTGAACTATTGCTAAAGTCTTGCGTTGTTGACTGTTCCTAAGTGTCCTCTTCCTCCATTATGGTCTTTGAAAGCAAAGGCCATTTTCTGGGTTCAGGACTAGCTGAACCTGGGATAAGTATTTACTGAATAGTTCCTGGAGTTACTAGCTCAGAGCCATCATTCCTCATAGTATTGGTTGGTCACCAGAGCGCTGGGTTTCGCCATCTATCCTTTTTTTTGGTTCATTAATTAACATATGTTCAGGGAACAGAAAAACAACTCTTAAGATTAGCCTCAGCCAAACATAATTAGGGAAGTACATTTGCTAATGCAAAAAGTCCTGATGCAGATAAAACCCAATTCCACAAACATTTGTTGAGAACTTGCTGTCTGCCACACACATTTCAAAATTTGGAATTTCAGAGCAATTTCAAAGCTAAGTTGGAGTACCTTTTCGAAAGATGTTCTTTTAATATGAATCTCTATCTTTTTTTTTAAAAAAAAAAAACCTTACATTTTAAAAAATTGTGAGACTGTTATAACAATATTAAAGACAGTTTTAAAAAGAATAAACATACTTCAGTCCCACCCTAATGAAAGCCCTATTTTCATTTTATAATGTAAGTTTATAAATCATTTATTTTGAAAATAAAACCCTGAATACTTCTGGTGGCGATTATTGTAATTATTTTTTAAAACTCTAGAAGTGAAGCATGAACTTACGGTATTGAATTTAGAGGCCCCGTATTTGAAGGTATGCATGACTATTTGACTTAATGAAGCCAAGCTTTTCTGGTGGAGCAGCAGAATTGACATGGAACATCTTTTGGGTGTAGATCTGTAGACTGTTGACATCTGTTTAGGGACTGGGTGTTTAGGAGCCTGTCCTCTCTTTAATCTTTCACATGTTCAGGATTGAAGAGAATGTTTTTATTACTATGCTAGAGGGAAAAGTACAATTTAGGATCCTCACCTGCAGGCTCTAAGACCTTGGAGTGGGTGTAGGAGGTAAGATACGAACACAGTTGAACATCAGTACAAGGCAAATGAGTGACAGGCTGCCTCTGTTGGTGGGATTTAGTGAGGACAGGTTATCTCGACCTGGCATGGCTAGGGACAGCATCCATGAAGAGGCTGTCCTTAACAGAGCTTTCCACATGACAGGACGTGTCCGAGGTATGCAGGCAGAAAGGATGATGGGCATGGCAATGGATGAAGAACGTTCTTAGGGTCCGTAGCCAGTCAAGTCTATGGAGAGGCAGGTTGGGTCCGGGGGAAAACAGCTAGAAGTTAACCCCATGACAATTCCTTTAAAGTTGTAAGCGCTGTTACTATTAGCTGCTGCTGCCTGTGTCCTGGTTTTGAGGCTGGGAATGGAGTTGTTAAAAGGATATTGGTTTAGGCTGATGGACCTCAGAGTTTTGAGGGAAGATGAGTTGGGGGTGGGGTGGGTGGAGGCTGGCAGGGAGTCTTTTAGGAGAGGATGTTAGCTCTCTGAAGTAGTTGGCTGGTCTGGGATGGGACAGCAGGAATGGAAGGGATACGGGATGCGTGGAGGGGGCTTTGAAGGAAAGATTGCTAGGATGTGCTGCCTGATAGGAGGAAGGAAATCAGGTAGGAATTCGTTTGGGAGATGATGGGAACTCTTCCCCTACATAGGAAGTGGGTGAGTCCAGACTGATTTGGAGGGCCAGTAAGAAGTTCCATTTCTGGAATAAGTGTGTCTAACATTTATGGTATGTTTTGTAACCAAGCATAGTTCTAGGAGCTTTACATAACAGCCTTATACAAATAAGTGCTGCTGCTATCCCCCACTTTACAGATGAGAAACTGAGGGCAGGTTGGAGTAGGAACTTGCCGCAGCCTTACACACCTAGTGGCAGAGCCAAGATCTAGACAGTCCTAACTCAGGAGCCAAGCTCTCACTTGGTATGCGGAAAGGCTTTCCTGCTTTTCTATGATGGCGTGTATTAAAAACTGTCCAGTCCTGTTTTAATCTCCTTGCTTGTGTTACTTCACGTGATTCTCAGAAGAACTCCATGAGGTGAGGCTAGTTTTCTCCTCATTTCTCAGGTGTGATTTGCCTGTGTCACACAGCTAGACTCGCCTGCATTGGCCTGTTGTGTCTCAGGAAGTCAAGGATGCTTGTTTGACTGGATTTTAATTATCTGTATTCATCAGATCAACCCATGAGAAAATGGAATTGATTGAAATAGATTGCCATATAAATTCTTTAAGAATTATTGGGTCAAATTTGTTATCAACATGCACATTCACTGGGAACTGTTGCTTTTTTAAAAGGAATAAATAATAGAAATAACAGCATCTTCATTTATTCCTGCCTCTGTTTTCACTATTTAGTGCTCCGTACAACTCTGAAAATAATCCGCTGCACGTCCATAGAATTGCTGCCACATTTAGATGCTGCACCTAGTGGACTCGGAGAGTCTCACTCTATAGCTTTTCTCACGTTGTTGGTGCCTAATAACATGTAATGCTTATAACTGGCCTTACTGGCTTTTGATCTGGGGTATACTTGGCTTGACATAATGGGGCTATAGCTGATGCTACCACATGCAATATTTGTCTAGCTAATAAATAGGAATTGAGACTGGTCATCTATACACACACCTGCACGGAACAGTTTCCACCCTCCTTTAAAGCACCTTCGGTCTGTCCCTATCCACAAGCGCTCTTCTTTCTATCTCACATGTGAAGGAGTCTCCTGTTTTCCTTACCTTTAAGCCTGGTTTGGCTATAGATCTCTGTTTCTGTCTTGTACTGCCAGAACTATCCAAGGGAGAGGTCTGCATTTGCAGCCTGTAACCCTGGAGCAAACGGCACTTCCCACGCAACTGAAATTGTACTTTAGGATTTCCAGTGGTCTCTTTGTAACCAGTTTAGGGGTCTTTTATTCATTCCCTGCTGTCTTATTGTGGCATCTGCCCTCAGAGCCACCACCCTCTCTTTGAAGCTTTGTAACGCATTGCCTTCTTTGCCACTTAGCCTCTCCCCTTTCTTCCTGGTGGTTCTTTTTCTTAAATCTCTCATGACCCTTTTGTACACCCTCTTGGCTGGAAGAGCTCTTTAAGATCAGTGCTTGGTTAGTGCCTCAGACCCTTTTCTTTAATGATCTGATCTTGTTTTTTAACTTCACAAGGCATCACTGGACCACTATCATCTGAATTCCAGGTCATAAGCAACCCACTGCTGAGAAGTCCAATTACTGACCAGGTTGTACCTGTGAGCAAGTTACACCTCTCTCATGTACCCTCCCCTCTGACTATGCCCCATCCCCGATCCTCAGCCATCCTGAACTTGTGTGGCTCACTCAGATCAGTCCTCATCTGCAACCTTGCGTATGGTAGCAGGGGACGTAAATCTGATGTGCATGAACCATTCCCCTCACCATCCTGCAGAGGTGACTGAGGGTCCCCAGGAAGTCTCATTATCACACTGCCCCCTCCCCCCCACCCGGGGACCTTGCCTTCTGCCACCCTGCTAAAGTCCTCCCTGAGTCAGCCTTTTTGCTTTTTCATCCCACTGATGTGTCCTTCCTCTGACAGTCTATTGCGTCTTTTCCTCTTTATTCTGAATTCCTTACTGTAGGTTCTCATTACTTCTGCCTGCAACCAGCACTTTTCACTCATTTTCGTGAATCTAGTTGATTCTCTAGGATCTCACTGTGCATGTCATGTCTCTGCTGAAAAACCTAGAGTGAGTCTACAGGGTTCCTGAAGTACCTTCCCAGAATTTATACCGAGAAGTTCAGGACGCTTGATGGATCTGGTTTCATCCCACATAGTCTTACCTGTCATGTGCTCTGCAAGGTACCCTATTTTTTTAGCCAGGCTGGTTTCTGTATAAGTCTAGAGGCTCTGTGTTCACTTCACTGCCAGCCCTTTCTTCATGCTGTCCTCTTCTCCTCCTCCTCCTTTGCCCTGGTGATACGGTTATACTCCAGCCCACCTCCTGCTTTCTTTTTCTCCAGATTGACAGTAAATCTCTCTCTCTTTCTTTTTTTTTTTTTTTTTTAGAGAGAGACTGAGTCTCACTCTGTCACCCAGGCTGGAATGCAGTGGTGTGATCACAGCTCACTGCAGCCTCGACTTCCTGGGCTCAAGTGATCTGCCCACCTCGGCCTCCTGCCTCAGCCTCCCGTGTAACGGGGACTACAAGTGCTCACTACCATGCCCAGCTAATGTTTTTTCTAGTTTTTGCAGATGGGGGGGTGGCGGTGGGGGGGGTCTCACTATGTTGCCCAGGCTGGTCTCGAACTCCTGGGCTCAAGCAGTCTTCCCACCTCAGCCTCCCAAAGTGCTGGGATTACAGGCGTGAGCCATGGCACCTGGCCAGCAGTTTGTTCTTTAAACCCTGAAATGTATGTAAGGACCATGTGTCACACTTGCATGGACTTTTTCCCAGCAGCTACCACGGTGCCTTTGTAGATGATAATTAATGAATAGGTATTTGAATACATGGAGGAGTGCATGACTGAATGAATTGGGTATTGTAACATTTTTAGGGTTCAGGTTTCATATGCAGAGCTTAAAGTTTGCATCTTTATAAACTAAATAAACTAGTTTGTTACCTAAGAAACCTATTTAGGCATTAGGGTGATTGGGTTGAAACCTAACATAGGCCAGAAATTATTGGTCAGATCTTTAAAACAGATGTATCATTTTCTGTCTTCATGTTTAGAGATTTGTGAATAGTTCTCCTTTTGATGAACATTGCCGTGTAAAGAGAATTATATCGAAATAACTGAATTCACACAGTTGTAAGGAAAAGCTTATTCTGTGTCATGGTCATGTATATTCTGCCAAAGAGAGTGACAGGCCAGTAGTTTTTTTTTCACCCCGCATAGTGTGAGATTTTGTTTCTGTTGTTTCTGAGCTGGGTGTCTGCATGTCCATGCTGTGAAGATGGCCCATATTCAGATGAAAACTTGACCCAGTTGTATGTGTTTAACCCAGAGAGAAGGCTGTGGCATCCAGCACATCCCGGCTTGGGGAACCAAATGTGACCCTGAAGATTAATTGAGGGTTGCAGAAAATAACTTAATTTTCTAGATGAACTTAAGTTTTAGACAGAACTCTCTTTTTAGCCATAAATAGCAGGGGCAGCTTTGTCCTATTTTTGTTGTAAGAGTACACAGAAGATGGAACTCAGTGTTGGAAGAAGTGCTTTATTTCGCCAAGGAAGAAGATCATACTCAATACGATTCTATTTTTCTTGGCAGGCTCTTCTCAACCATCTGTGAGTCCAGGGGAACCGTCTCCACCATCCATCCATCCAGCAAAATCAGAGTTAATAGTCAGCGTGGGCGACGAGATTAGGCTGTTATGCACTGATCCCGGCTTTGTCAAATGGACTTTTGAGATCCTGGATCAAATGAATGAGAATAAGCAGAATGAATGGATCATGCAAAAGGCAGAGGCCACCAACACCGGCAAATACACGTGCACCAACAAACACGGCTTAAGCAGTTCCATTTATGTGTTTGTTAGAGGTAAATCCTTGGCTTTCTGTGATGCTGTGCTTTCGAGAATTTAATATTCGGTTCTTAATTTTGGATGACGTATGGATGACTGAGCCATAGATAAAATATTTCTGGCTGGGTCTAGAAAGCCTAAAACACACGTTTCTTTACTGTTTTCCCCATCTTTTGATATGATACACGGTGGCTTTGGGTATGGCCCCAGCTGGAGGACTGCAGGACTGTGATACTCTTCCTAATGAGATTACAGTAGGTTTAGCCCATTTGTGCTGGTGCTTTGAGTAAACCCTGAGAATCAATTGTGCCCTTTGGGAAAGCTGCATTTTAATGCCTTGAGATACTAGATACTCCGACTTAGTAAAAACACTCCAGGGAACCAAAGGCCTCTCAAGGCCTAAACAGACCGACACTTTAAAAGATGTGGCCCACTCTTAAGGAGTAAATTTCAGAAAAAATAACTTGGTCGGCTAAACATCCCATGTCTGTCTGTCATGGGTTCTTTTGTAGAGTTTTCCATAGAAAACATTGTGACCTCTTATAAACAAAAGAAAAATAAATACAGTAGTTGGATTTCTATGCTTCATTTCCTATGACAAGTTCAGTGATTTGTCTGTGATTTTAATAGCCTTGTCAAGAGTAGGCATGCTGGACCAGGGTGTATCTTGTATTCGATGTAAAAACTGATCTACTCAGCTGGGCGCGGTGGCTCACACCTGTAATCCCAGTACTTTGGGAGGCCGAGGTGAGTGGATCACGAGGTCAGGAAATGGAGACCATCCTGGCCAACATGGTGAAACCCCGTCTCTACTAAAATACACAAATGAGCTGGGCGTGGTGGTGTGCACCTGTGGTCCCAGCTACTTGGGAGGCTGAGGCAGCGGAATCGCTTGAACCTGGGAGGCGGTCGCAGTGAGGTGAAACCATGCCACTGTACTCCAGCCTGGCAACAGAGCAAGACTCTGTCTCCAAAAAACAAGCAAAACCAAAACTGATCTACTGACATATCCAAGTGATGGGCAAAGAAATGGAGTCCTGTTTTCTAGGTCTGGGTGTACCTGGACTGGGGCTATCTGTGAAACAGGCCTGAGTGAGAGGCCTTATCCATGGTATTGTGAATGAATAATGGATACATTTATTCTATATTGGAGATCTTAGATACCTCCTGAGTCCATTTCCTCACTACAGTATTTGGATAAGATGATCTGTTCTGTCTTCCTTACGTAATCATTAAGGAGCCAGGGTGGTACAAATTCTAACATGCTCCATCAGGAGCTAATAAAGCTGACTCTAAAGCTTGATTGTGCCTCTGCTTTATGAGTTGTCCTTTCCTAAGTAGGTAGCTGCAAACAGATATAGACGGGTAAGTCACCACTTCGCCTTGGGGCACGGTTCTATAATTGCTGAGCTAACCCATGTGTTGTTCTTTGACATTCAGGAAGGTATTCTGCAATTTCTAGGTGGCGATGAAGTATCGGGACAACTGAATAAATGAGGAAAACTGTTGAATTGGTTAAATCACTCTTAACAGGGCTCACAAATTTTATTTAAAGGGAAAGTCATCTTCTGTAACTTAGAACTATCCTTAATTATAACAAACGTAAGATGTGTGAGTACTTAAGTGATCTATGTTACAGCAATGAAGGAGGTGGGGGCATCATTGTGGGAGCTAGACTCAAGTGACCTACAAAGAGTAGATAGAACAGTAACTAGCTATGGACTGGGGCCAGTATATAGTTCAACCATCATGAGGTCATTTATTTGCAGAATAAATTAGTAAGGCTGGGAGATGCATAATTTATCTTGGAAAACATTTTTCAAAATTGGTCAAAGTTAAGGATAAAACATAAGTCTATTTCAGTGATGTCAAGTTCATATTTGTGAAACACTTGATTTCCAGGTAGAAAGGACATTTTAAAAACAGATTTTAAATGTAATCTGTAGGCCTAAGCATGTATCTGTATTATCGTTACACTGTAGAGGGTGGCAGCATATTGTGTATACAGAATTTGGTCTGTCTGGCTTCTGTGAGGCCCTAGTCAGCCTGAGCCACTCCCCAGTTTATGCCTGTGTCCTGGCATAAACTAGATAGTGTTTACTTTCACTCATAAGTATCCTGGTGGACTTTGGAATTTGCCACAGCATTCCTAAAACTCACAACCTCCCCTTGTGCATTTGAAATTATTTGATTTCCAGAAGTTACATTTATGTTTCTTCAGAGGAATATGAATCGAGTGAGGCTCACCTATCTGTGATGGGTACTGAGCGGCCTGCTGAGAGTTTTCTAGATTCTCTTTGGAAGCTGAAAGTCTCTGGAGACGGGAAACGCTGGAAAGGGCCCTGCACCCCAGGGGTTACAAGGAGGAAGACTTTCCTGCTCTCACTTAGGAACCACCACACTAGCTTATTGGCTGATGATCCCTGGAGTTGTAATCAACATTTCCCAGAGTTTTAAGAGCTCACGTGTTGCTCTCTGTTGACCTGGGTTTGAGTTTCACTCAGCCATTTCCAGGTCATGTCACTTTAGGAGGGTTGCTTTTGTGACACCTCAGTTTCATCTATTATGGCAATAATGATGGCACTGATCACTGAGGGGCATTTTGAAGAATGAGTGAGATTAAGTATAATGGTCCAAGCTTAGTGCATGATATTTGGAAAGCATTTAATAAATGTTAATTCTCACTCAACAGTACTAGATGTATAAATGTTGCTTTTGTTTACACAGAAAAAAAGCAGTCACTTGGACCATTAGTCATGAAAGGCAACATATTAGATCTTTTAAAAACTGTTTTCAGTGTCTGTTACCAGCCCTGCCAACTACTAATTTTGGATATGCTTCTATAGATCCTGACAAGCTTTTCCTTGTTGACCGCTCCTTGTATGGGAAAGAAGACAATGACACGCTGGTCCGCTGTCCTCTCACAGACCCAGAAGTGACCAATTATTCCCTCAAGGGGTGCCAGGGGGAAGCCTATTCCCAAGGACTTGAGGTTTGTTCCTGACCCCAAGGCCGGCATCACGATCAAAAGTGTGAAACGCGCCTATCATCGGCTCTGTCTGCATTGTTCCGCGGACCGGGAGGGCCAGTCAAAGCTGTCGGAGAAATTCATCCTGAAAGTGAGGCCAGGTACTGGCCCTTTCTTAATCGGCCTCTGGGAGTTGAAAACTCGCTCGTCTAAAGAAGACTTCTCTTCTCGTTGGTCCACCTTAGTGTAGTCAATCAGGGAGCTGGCTCTTCATAGTTCCCCCCAGCTTCAAAAAATGTCATCTGCTTGTGAGTTTGTTTATTTCATGGCCCTGACCCCATGTGGCGGTTCCATGACTGCCTTTAATAGAGGTTCTGCCACAGATGGGCACTTAAGACTGGACTGACTTAGGTCAGCCCAAAGTTTCATAATTGCATCAGGTATTCCTTCCAAGAGAAACCCTTTGGGAAGCTTGAATTACGTTGGTTGAAAGATTAGCATGCAGATTATTCATTCTTTGATTTACTATTGACATATGAATTGGCTTTCCCTTCCACTGATTAATTGTAATACAATCTTAAACTGTTTGAGATCTGAGAAGGAAAATTCCAGTTGACAGTGGAACTTGTTACTGTTGTGACATTTTGTAGAATATTTCGTTAGCTGGAAGATAATCTAGGTTTTAAATCTCAGATCATCTAATTCACCACCAGTTGACATGCAGCTATTGAGTACAGTTTTTATTAAGGCTTTTGAAAAAGTATACTTACTGAACTTAAGGAAAGTTTGATTATTTAAAACCTGGGATTTCCAGAAGTAAGCAAGGTAGGATTTGCATGGGAAAGATGCCTGTTTGCTTAAAAGAATGTAAGTAGTTGGTCACATCCTCATGACACCATCAAGGTGGTCTGAAGTAAAGATTAAAGCAGCTTCCCTGTGCTGGGACTTCTACTTGGTTTTGAAAAAGCATTTTCCAGAAGCATTATAATCTCACAGTGGGCATTTCTGCCTTTTTCACTCAATATTAATGAATATACTTGAAGGATGCATGATTTAATTGCTGATACCTTCAGATATGCAAGTAGTATAGATAGGTTACCACCATGCTTTGTATTTTATTTAAAAGATGACAGAGTAAGCTGTACACATTTGAGGAGAAATGGTGGTAAATCAAAATTTCGTGCTGTAATACAACAAATTATTTGAGGGGCCACATTTCTTTTCATTCCAGCCTTCAAAGCTGTGCCTGCTGTGTCTGTGTCCAAAGCAAGCTATCTTCTTAGGGAAGGGGAAGAATTCACAGTGACGTGCACAATAAAAGATGTGTCTAGTTCTGTGTACTCATTGTGGAAAAGAGAAAACAGTCCGGTGAGTGAATCGCTTCATTCTTTTTTCTCAGCATATTGTTCTGTCTCTGTGGGAGATAAGGTTTCTCTTTAAGAAGAGTCTGTCCTGGAGCTGCCTTAGCTGCTATCTCTGTCAGAGGTGGATTGTCTGGGAACATCCAGACAATCTCTGTTGGGATTGTATATTTCCCCCTTTCACACCTCCACATGGAGATACATGCATTTATTATTAGTAACAAATAAATTTCATTTTATACATTTATTTAGAGAAACTTGAGAGAGAACTTCAGATTCATGTGATTACTTCATGCTGTTTCTTTGAAAAACTTTGTTAAGGTCTTAAAAAACATGGTTAACTGGATGAACACTTTGATTTAAAACAATTATCGATACTGTTTAGGCCAGACTATTTAAAATAGTGAAAAGAGTTGCCAGTTTTTTTCCTTCCATGTTTAAAAAGAATAGACAGTCTCAGGTATTCACCAGAAAGCCCTTCTCTAGCCCACAAATTGGCCTATCCATTTGAAGATGAGTTTCTTTTTGTAAGGATCTGATTTCCTCCTCTGAGGCTGGTTACCTGAGATTAAATTGCTAATGGTTTTCTATTTGTTTTAGTCACAGTTAATAAAATCGTTATCTTTAATCTGAAACATTTGGGCATGTTTGCATTCTCATTCATTTAACAAATGCATATTCAGTGCCTATTATACCTCAGATATTGGGTTAGGTGTATCTTAAAATTAAATAAGTTTTAGCTAGTTATATTTGAAGTTTTCTCTAAATGTTCATATAGAGTTTTCACACTGCTGTCTTAATATCCAAGTATTTTGCTTTAAATTTCCCATTGACCGAGTTTTCAGTAATTTTTGTTTGAGTAATCTCGGCCATCTAGTTAATTAGCTAGCACAGTGGTTTTTATTCATTACACATGTATGCATTACACTGGAAAAAAGAAATACTATATTTTTCTTCCCTTCCTCTTCCCCCTTCCTCCTCCTCGTGCCCTATATTCAACATTGGCAATTTTCTGCCTGTTTAAAAAAATTCTTTGCTAAACAAATAACCATGGTAATTCCCATAATGCAAAGACATTGTGATGATATTCATGTAGACCTATGATGGATGATGTCTTGCTAAATGAAGCTGCCATTGACTGGGAGAATGGATTGTACCGTAGACTTATTCTTTCAAACCAACGACTCAGAGAAACATTTTCGTTTTTGTATCATATAATGTAATAAAAACAATAGTTTACGTGTATGGATTTTTGGCTAACCTTACAGAATACAATCCCATATTAATTGGCTTTCTATAATCCTTTATTTCACATGAGAGAACAATTTAGACTGGGTGTGCATTTGAACCTCTGTATAACTTGAAAATTGCCCTTTTTGAGATGAGAAATTAAATTGCCCTAGGCAGTTTTGTCTGAACTATTTTTCCCAGGAGCCCTGCATGCCATTCCCAATTAATCCGCTGGTGCTGATAGATAAGCCTTCAGTGTTAGGAGCTCTTTGGGGAAATCCCAGTGTGCACCTCCAAGGGTTAAGGAAAACCAAATCACGTGCAAACAATATGTAATGTGTGACTTGCAGATGGGGCTCGTGGCTGTCTGCCAAGGTTCATCCGTGAATCTTTTATTGATATCTTTTGACTTAATTTGGAATACCGTTAGCACTATCAAATTATTCAAAAAAAATCCATAATATTTGATTCTGACCCTTCGGAATAAGTTTAACACACAATGTAATTTAAGGTAAAATGATTTTTTTAGTGTTGCAATTGTTTGTTTAAGCGCAAGAGAGTCTTGAAGTTTGTTCAGTACTGTTAATCTTGGTTAGCTTTCTTAATGCCTCTAAACCCTCGTATTTTTACTTGCTTGTAATCAGAATCTTCGTCAGTATCCTAAATTTTGGTCTTTGGGTTTGGACGTTCATGCTGCATCTCTTAAGACCACACTATTCCTTTGGGCCCTACAAGTTCAGTGTTCCTGTTTGAGCTCTATTGTGGACTCTTGGGCTCTTGAAAGAACTAGAAGGAAGATACCCTAAATTGAGACTTTGGTGTGTTATATCTCCGTTGTCACTCTGCCGCTGTAGAGAAGTCTGTGAAACTATGGACTAGGAAAAGCCGGTTTGAAAATGTCGCTTCACCTTGCTCTGACATCTTCTTGACAATTGATCTTATGCTGTGAAGTGGTAGATTTCTGCCAATTATTAGAAGACTGTCTTAGAAGGGGGTAGTGGCAGATCTACAAAGTGTTCCAAACTAAAAGCCTTTAAAAATAGTTTTGTTCCCATATATCCTTTTAGAAACAAAAGCTGAGTAGTGATGTTCTTGACTTACCTAAGATCTCACAGTTAACAGCAGAACAGGTTTCTGTTCTTTTTAGTTTGCAACATTCAACTTCAGCAGTCAACTTTTATGTGTGCTTACTTCAAAAAAATTTCTAAAACTATAATAACATTAAAAAATAGGTATAATCCCACTATCATATAATAAAATTAAAAAATAGGTATAATCCCATTACATGACATTGCTATCATAGACAGCAATGTGTGTAACAGGAATACATGAACCTTACATGTAATTTTACATTTTCTAGTAGACACATTACAAAAAATGAAGGTAAAATCGATTTTAATAACATGTTGTATTTGACCCAATGTATCTACAATATTATTTCATAATGTAATGAAACATGAAAATTACTAATGAGATGTTTTACATTTTTTTTAATACTAAGTCTTCAAAATCCAGGACATATTTTCTATTTATAGCACAACTTACTTTAGACTACCAGATTTCAAATGCTCAGTAGTCCCAAGTGTCTAGTCCTTATAAATGCTATATAGTCTGCATTTTTTCATATTTCTTTTCTCTTTTCTCCTATGCATATGTATTATTACATCATTGCAGTTTTAAGGTACATTCAAGTCATGCTTTTTAAGTAGTGTAAACACCTCTCTTACAGTCATAATGCTATACTTGGTATAGGTTTAGGTCGTTTCTGAATTTTTACTGAAACCAACATGTTGGAGGTTTTATTTTCTGTTGAGCAATTTCCTTGAGTTAAATTTGCTGGGGTTGATCAGAGGATATGAACATCCTGGCAAGCTCCTCTTCCAGAAGGATTTTTCTGATTTATAATACAGTCAGATGCCTTAACTCTATTAGGTTTACCATAGCCTCGCCAAGGAATCACCTTGATCTCATTCCATGTCAGTATCAGCTCCTTTTACTTAGTTGTTTTTCCCCATTGTAATAGGAATGTGTGTACATTACAGAAAATTTGGAAGATGTAGAAAACTGTATTCGACTCTCTTTAATCTTTTCAGAAAGCTGCTGTAGTTTATGTTACGGTTTTCCCATGACGTTTTAAACACAAGAAATCTCTCCATGTCTTGTCTGCAGACAAATAATGAGATGGTGATATCACAAGGGTAAATTAACAACCTTTTCTTTTCAGCTCATGCTGAAATAATTTGGGCCTTGTTCTTAGATGTCTGGTATACCTTGGAACACCCTTCAAGTGGTTCACAGGATTCTGCTGGGTGAGAACTACAGGATGAGTTTCCAAGTTGTTGACATTGTGATTCTGTTTTCATTCCTGCAAACAATAAATTTTAATAAAATAGGATATTATCGTTAATTAGTAATGTGTTGTCTCAGTCATTGGAACATAGAATAGAAAAAGATATAACAGGACCTGACGTAAATATGCTGACTCATTTTACAAAATATCAGTATCCCATACTATTTCATATATAGCAACTTTTAAAATTTCTCATTGCAAAGAATTTGGAATTATACATACTAGGGTTAAGAAATGAATTTTCATTTTTTTCCCAATCATTAATGACTGTCTTTCAATATAATCCTGTAATATGAAGTGTTCCAATGGCGGACTTGTCATGGTGCTTTATTATTCTTAAGTAGTGTATAATGAAAGCTAATATGGAGAAGTTAATTGCTGCTATTTTTAATTTATCTAGGAAAGATTCTGAATATAAATTATATGGTAATCTTTATTTTTTTTCTCCTTTTCTGAAACCAGACTAAACTACAGGAGAAATATAATAGCTGGCATCAGGGTGACTTCAATTATGAACGTCAGGCAACGTTGACTATCAGTTCAGTGAGAGTTAATGATTCTGGAGTGTTCATGTGTTATGCCAGTAATACTTTTGGATCAGCAAATGTCACAACAACCTTGGAAGTAGTAGGTAAATATCTCTATGGGAATGTTTCAATTACTGGCAGTAGTGAAAGAAGAAATTACTAGATAGTTTCCTTTTTATGTAGATGGAATGTTGAACAGATTCTTAGAATTTTGTTATCACTGAATGAATGAATGAAAATTATTATTGTAGCCTCTTGCAACGAAAGCTCAAAACCAAATGCTACCAGTTCAGTAGAGGAAAGTTGAAAGCTGTTACTAAAATTGTTCAAACCTGTTACTCTCTGTGCACCCCACCCTCCTTTCCCCACCAAACAAACAAAACATAAGTTGAGATTTTTCAAAAATGCTAGTGCTTGCTGAATTACTTCAGTTTGGAAATGGATGTAGAATTTCTCAAGGAGCACAAATGCTTAGAGCCTAAAGCATTTCCCTGAAACTTTTGGTAGAGGTTCTGCCTCTTGGTTTGTTGTTTTGCCACTCATCAGCCCTAGTTCCTTATAGTAAGGACTGAATTGGACTTTTCCTCCCTAGTATGCCCTACTTCCTTATCTCACCTAGTCTCTAAGCGTAAAAATGATAGCATAAACCTTCAGGAAGGAGTGCCATTGGGGCACAGGTCATTGGTTCTACAAAGCATAAACTACAACATGGTAATCTGTCTTCTAACCCCATCATATCTGGGATGCACAATTAGTTTAGCTTTATCTTTTTTTTTTTGGACACGGAGTCTCCCCCTGTCACCCAGGCTGGGTTGCAATGAAGTGGTCTTGGCTCACTGCAACCTCTGCCTCCCAGGTTCAAGCAATTCTCCTGCCTCAGCCTCCCGAGTAGCTGGAGTTATAAGTGCCCACCACGACACCTGGCTAAATTTTGTATTTTTAGTAAAGACAGGGTTTCGCCACGTTGGTCAGGCTGGTGTCCAACTCCTGACGTCATGATCCGCCCGCCTCAGCCTCCCAAAGTGCTGGGATTACAGGTGTGAGCCACTGTGCCCAGCCTTCATCTTCTCTATTCTAGAAATTTCAGTAAATATTTATTTTCCAAGCATATGTTTAAAGAGAGCAGAGCATAGTGAGTTTCTTCATGCTTTTGATTTACTGAGAACAATTATTTTAAAATTACTTCGTTTATACCTTTTTTGTCTTTTGAGTATTGTTTGAATTAAATCCATTTTCCTGTCTTTTTAGTGCAACCATATTCCTAGGGTGTGACTTTTCATTAAATACTTCTAGGGTGGCAAAATTTTTTATCAAGAACAATAATAAAGTGATGCAATATTTGTTTTCATATCTCTTTCCCCCGCCTCACCAAATTTCTTCAATAATTTATGTAGCAGTATTAAAGCTTTGTGATTATCCCACAATCATCTCATAAAATTTTGGTGTTTCTGCCCATGTTATAATGGAAAGTTTCTCCCCCAGACTGAACATGGGAAAGATACTTTACTTGCAATTATAGTCAGCACACAGAAAGTGTACTACTTTGTTCCTAAACATGATTGTGAACCATTTATTAATTTGAATAGAAGGCTATGCTTTTAAAGTATTAAACTCCATAAGCACTAATTTGCTAAGTTGATTAGGGAGCATGTTGATATATCAGCTTCAGCTCCAGAAAGCAATTAGTAAGGATGTTTTGAGAACATTGTTGTATGTAATCGGATTTTTAAAATCCATTCATCAGTTTCCAAGAATTATCACTCTGTGACCGGAAGGACTTGTGACTGTGAAACCTGAATCTCATTTTGTATTGTTTTGAGAATGGGCTGGGGTGGAACAGGAACAGGAGGAGACAAACAGAAAAGTAATTTTTAGTGGCTGGGAGGAGGATTTGGATGCATCACCGAGCGATGGAGGGAACAAGGCTTTGGGATCATGCTTTTTTTTTTTTAAGAATTTTTTTAATTGTATATTTTTAAGGTACACAACATGATGTTATGGGGTACATACAGATAGTAAAAAGATTACTGTAGTGAAGCAAATTAGCATATTGATCCTCTCACAAAGTTACCCTTTCTTTGTTTCTGGTTTTGTGATGAGAGCCGCTAACATTTTACCTGGTTTTTGAATTGGGGTCTTTGCTGCTTAAGTTTCTAATGCACCCCACTTTAACTCTGCCTGCACTTTGTTTTCTGAGAAACACAGCCTCTAACTCGGTCTCACTCTGTTGCCCAGGTTGGAGTGCAGCGGGGTGATCTCAGCTCACTGCAACCTCCGCCTCCCGGGTTCAAGCAGTTCTCCTGCCTAAGCTTCCCAAGTAGCTGGGATTACAGGCATGTGCCACCATGCCCCGCTAATTTTTCTGTATTTTTAGTAGAGACAGGGTTTCACCATGTTGGCCAGGTTGGTTTTGAACTCCTGACCTCAAGTGATCCATCCACCTACTTGGCCTCCCAAAGTGCTAGGATTACAGGCATGAACCACCGCGCCTGGCCACATCACCAATTTCTTAATACAGAAATAGTAGGAAAAAAATTATACTTCATGTTATAACAACCTAGATGGAATTGATTCTTTATGTTACAACAAGCTGGGTGGAGTTCTAATAATTCTTACTGTTCATGAATTTGAAGTTCTGTTACACTATACGACATGAAGCTATATTGAGCAAACTAGACTGGAAAGCTCAGGAGCACTTAAGTATTTTGTATATGGTAAGTGAAAGAGAAATAATTTCAATGCAAATATTGTTGCCTGAAACAATGGAAATAATTGTTGCCTAAAATAAGTAATAATTTTGCATAATTTACTGCTTTTGAATTGGTGACCTTGAGAACCTGAAAATTCAATGTAGCATTCAGATGAAAGATTGACTCCCTCAAAATTACCGCAAATTACCTTAAAGAATGACAGGGCGGGAGTATGTTATTTCTGATTCAGTTATTAAAACAGGGAGGTGATTTCCATCTCTTGCCAGTTTTTGTTTGGATTTTTAATTCTCTTCCCCAAAATCCATTTTTTAACTGGTACACTGGATAGAGCATACTTGGGCTACATTTTTTATTCTGAATATCTAGGAAACTAAAGAGCAGTACAAACTGTAATGACAACCGCATGTGGAACTTTAAAATATATTTAACCAGGTAGCACCAAAGTTAATGAGTGATAATTTTAAATTTTATAACTAACTTTAAATTTTAAAAAATAAATAGAAGAATGAAATCAAAACTCTTCCATACTCTCACTAACTTGATGTAATCATTGTAAAGATTTTGGCGTATTGCTTGTATTTTTATGTCTAACAGAATTTTAATTATACATACAACTTTATTTGTATTCTCACTTAAAGTATGTAGCAACTCTAGGATTTGCTATAGTGAGAAGAGGCCAGCTTTGGCTTCTCACAGACTTGTAGACCTGTGTTTAAATCTAAGTTTTTGTAGATGGCTTTTAAGGCCTTGTTTTTTTTTCATCTATAAATTAGAAAGTAGAAACTCACCTCTTAGTTTTGTCGTTAAGATTCAATGGGCTGAGCGCGGTGGCTCATGCCTGTAATCCCAACACTTTCGGAGGCTGAAGCAGGTAGATCTCTTGAGCCCAGGAGTTTGAAACCAGCCTGAGCAACATGGCGAAACCCCATTTCTACAAATTACAAAAATTAGCTGAGCATGGTGGCACATGCCTGAGTTGCAGCTACTTGGGAGGCTGAGGCAGGAGGATCACTTGAGCCCAGGAGGTTGAGGCCTTAGTGAGCTGTGGTTGTGCCACTGTGCTCCAGCGTGGGCAACAGAATGACACCCTGTTTCAAAAAGACAAAACAAAAGATTAAGTGTCACAATTATTAAGTAAAATATATGCTTAACTGCTTAAAGCAGTTCTCAGCACGTAGGAAGCATTCCACAAATGGTGGCCATAAAGATCATGTTAGCAGTTACTTTGTTGCTCTCTTTTTCAAGATCTTTTTCATATTATATAACCTTTTCTAAGGGCTCCTTTAACCAGTTCTCTATTTTGCCATTTTAAAAATTATAATAGTGTATAATGTGAATAGCACTTTTTTTTTGGTCCATAGCCGTCTACCTCATTTTAAGAAGAGTTCTCAAATGGGAATTACAAGATTTAATCAAGGAATAGATAATTTATAAAAAATCTATATTGCTAAGTGCTTCCTGAAAGAATTGTGCCAATTTACAGTGTGGAATTCAGTGTGCTACTTTTTACCACACTTGTAAAATTATTGAGTTTAGTTAAAATTGGTTTTGCTATTTTTAATAAGTGAAAAGTGATGTCTTATTTTAATTACTAGCTTAGCTAAACATTTTTTCCTATATTCTCTTTTTCTTGTTACATTAATTATTTTACTATATAGACATTTAAAAATATGGATTTAAACTTATCTTCTATGATTTTTTTTTCCTTCTGTTGCTTCTAAAAAGGCTAGAAAACTGCCCCTTCTGTAGAAGTTTCATGGGAGTCAATTCTGTTATTTAGTTAAAAATACCATTTTATTATTAAAATGCTCTTTGATTTACCTGTGATATATGATAAGAGCTAAGGTTATTTTTCTTCAAATACTAAAGGATGTTCTTTGAACATTTTTATTCAACATTAGGACTCTCTTTTTTTCCCCTTAATTTATGATACCTTATATATACAATTAAGTTGGGTCTGGGTATGAACTCACTGCTTGTTCCAGATACTTTTTAACCTAATAAACATCAAGACTAGTAGATTTAGACTTTTAAGATGGTGATAGATCTTTAAGAGAATTGCTTAAGAAACAGAGGTGGGAGAATCAGTATTTCAAATGTGTATCCTTTTTTACTTGTGACAGTGATTCTACAAGAGCAAAATAAAATGAAAAATGGCTAGGTAAATTCTCTTACTTACTGCCAATTAATACTGGAACTCAATCATTTATCTTTGTAGTTCCAAGATGAAGTTGTGGGGTTTTTTGTCCAATAGTTGTAGATAATGGTTTCTTTCTGTCTTATTTCATTCTCACTAGATAAAGGATTCATTAATATCTTCCCCATGATAAACACTACAGTATTTGTAAATGATGGAGAAAATGTAGATTTGGTTGTTGAATATGAGGCATTCCCCAAACCTGAACACCAGCAGTGGATCTATATGAACAGAACCTTCACTGATAAATGGGAAGATTATCCCAAGTCTGAAAACGAAAGCAATATCAGGTAAGAAACGGACCTTGCCCTGGGGGGAGGATTACACGTTACCCCCTTTTCCACTGGGCTTATCAGATCCTATTTCTGTAACCCGTAAATGCACGAGAAGATACCTGGTAAAGAAGCAAGTCTGGGGCTGCCTCGTATGTCCTCATCCTAGTATTCCATTTTGTTACATGTTTAGAGCACGCACACTGGCACATGGGCGCGCACACACACACACCTCTGTGCGCCTCAGTTTTCTCACTTGTAAAATGGGAGACAGTTCTTAGAGATCTGAGCTTAGCTCAAAGCAGTCAGTGGCATGTACTCGGGACACTGCAGATCTCTTCAGAGAACGTGGGAAGTTAGTATCTATAATTGTTTCTTAAAGCTCTTAGAAAACTAAGAGTCAGATGGCTTTGGCTCAGGCAGTGAACCCATGTTCTTTTACATTAGACCTCTCATTTGATCCTCAAAACATTATAGTAAAAATAGTAGCAATAGTCGTATTTCGGGTAAGCCATAAGTGCTTTTTTCTGAGGCATGGTTCTAAGTACTTTACACATAACTCACCCACTGACCTGAAGCCTCGCAGACCTTGTGGGCAGGCACTCTTATTTCCCACCATTTTTGTAGAAGAAGAGACAGAGGTACAGAGTGGTGAAGTAGTTTGACCAAGACCAAATGGCTAATAAGAGCTGAGTGCCTTGATAGGGCTTTGCTCTATTTTTCCAGTCAGGACTATTGACTGTTGGAAAAATATGGGTGAGAAATGATAACGTCCCAGGCCAAGGACTAAAGGTTGGAGGGAAGAGGATAGATTTGGGAAGTCTCCAGGTGATTGAGAGGGCAGGAGAGATAGGGAGGAGCCAAAGATGCCCTTAGGTTGGGTGGTTAGAGGCCATGCCCTTCAGTGATTAGAGGAGGAGGAGCAAGTTTCTGAGGAAAGGCAGTGACTTTGGTTTGGGGTTTGTTGGATTTGACATTGAGTGGGATCTTGAGTGGGATTGTTTGGGTAGGGAGTATCTTAGGTCAAGCACTCTAGAAGCAGAGCCTGAGACAGGGATTCTGAGGCCAGGGACTTATGCAGGGAGAGAGAAGCTGACTAGGGAGTAGGGGATGAGGGATGGGAGGATAAGGAGGCAAGTAAGGACGTGGCTCGATGACCCCAAGCCTTAGTCTTATCCAGGAGCTCTGGGTGGGACTTTTGCACCTCTCTGGCTGTCAGTCACTCACTGACTGTAGACCTCCTGGCTGGACAGTCAGCTTCTTCCAAGGATCACCCAAGGGGAATCTTTGGAAGAAGCTGCAGGCAAGGATTTGCGGGCATGAAAGTAGCTCTGTAGAGGAGACATGGGACAGAGGAGCCTGGGCTGGAAGTAAAGACGTGAAGGTTGTGAGCCAGCAGCGGGCTGCCAAGGACTTGTACAGTGCGAGAGTCTGAACACTGCCTGTGGTGAGTTGGTGGTGTGGCCATGTGGATCGCGTGGGTCGTGGGCTGTCCAGGATGAAGCATGCACATCAGAGCCCCTGCCAGTAACCCAGACAGGGTTATAGGGTGCTCAGTGTACACAGCCATATGTGGCGGCCCTGCAGGAAGTCAGAAGCTCGAGTGGCAAATACTGCCAGGAGCACTGAGGAGAAGTCTCTGGGGTGGAGGAAAACCAGGAGATGGGGGTGTTGCAAGAAGGAAGGTGAGCAGCGTGGGCTTCTCGGAGGTTCCCGAAGTGTCTGCGTGAGGGCAGTGAGCATGTGCGTGCAGGGTGGGTGAGGTCAGGACACTGGAGAGCAGGCTTCAACAGCACCACGGGCAGGGGAGGAAGTGGTATGGGGACAGCCCCCGGGTGGGGGACGGCAGGGGGAGGTAGGGGCCAATGGAGAGGCTGCAGCCTCTGTGAGGTCGCCTTTGTGCTTAACCTTTCCCCCGCTCTGTGTTCTCACACAACAGGCATCTGTCCCAGATGGGAATATGTGTGTGCATGTGTGTGTATTTGTTAATGTGGATTTTGCTAATACTGAATTAAATGAGTTACATTTTTTCCTCAAACAGGCGTAGATTTTCAGGTAGAAACTGAAAAAGACATGTCTTCCAAGGCAGACTATCCACAGGCAATTGATTAATTGTCTTTTCTTTGTAGATATGTAAGTGAACTTCATCTAACCAGATTAAAAGACACCGAAGGAGGCACTTACACATTCCTAGTGTCCAATTCTGATGTCAATGCTTCCATAGCATTTACTATTTATGTGAATAGTAAGTAACACGAAGAGTTTCTTATCTTTTAATTTTTTTATTCTTTTTAAGTTGTGGCTCGTGTTTGTAACAACTGCAAGAACTGAACTCGTGTACTGTGTAAATAACATTTCATGATAACCTTGACCTTCACAGACCTTGTGGTTTGGTGGTTAGAGTGTGTCAAGCCAGTTCCTTGTCCTACATTTCACTGACCACATGACCTTATAGAAATTGTTCAAATTCTGCATGCTGTTTGAAGTAAACAGAGGAGCCGTAGGAGTTGAAAATAAGTTGTTTGAGGGAAAATGTATTGTTATTGATTGCTGGAATGGGGAGCTAGTGGTTGAAGAGGAGCTGAATTGCTGCATTAGGTAGGAAAGAGAAGCTGTCAAGCCCTGATGTGATGTCTCTTTTGAGGCTGTGATATTATTTGTGTTGAGATTGTTCTTCCACTGAGACGAATGTAATATTGACAGGTCCATGGGTCACTACTGAGCACGATGTGGCATGTGGGAGAAGGTAGCAGATGGTTTAGGATGGGAGATGGCCATGGCCTGGGCACCTGAGCACCCGAATCCTTCACTGCTGGGGTCCCACCCACCCCCGCTTGTAGAACCCACCACTTCTCAGAGAAATGCCTGCTACGAAGTTGAGACCAAGGGAACCTGATCATGAGCTGTAACTTTTGACAAGCTCAGGGCCTCTTCCCGGCTCCACTGTGGGCCCTGTGTGCATTTCCAAAGAAGGTGCCTGGCACACCATAACTGCTAGGGCAAGGGAGGCCTTCAAAGACTTGGAATTCCAAGGGAGTAGCCCAACAAATGACTGTCGGAATTGGCTTTCCTGGGTGTGTGTGGAGGATGAGGAGACATCTGGAACATTTCATAGAGAAGAGCTTAGGAGATATACTGGGCACTTTATGTGTGTTGGGCTATAGGAGGGTTGTGGGAACAAAGGACTGGGGCCAATTCCTTGTCTTGAAGGAGCTTACTTTCTGTATGAAGTGATGTGGTTTTGATTTTTTGTTTTTGAGACAATCTCTCACTGTCGCCAGGCTGGAGTGAAGTGACATGATCTTGGCTCACTCACCTCCACCTCCCGGGTTCAAGCGATTCTTCTGCCGAGGCCTCCTGAGTAGCTGGGACTATAGGCGAGCCACCACACCCGGCTAATTTTTGTATTTTCAGTAGAGATGGGATTTCACCATGTTGGCCAGGATGGTTTTGAACTCCTGACCACAAGTGATCCACCTGCCTTGGCCTCCCAAAGTGCTGAGATTACAGTGTGAGATCTGCACCCAGCTAGATGTTTTGTTTGTTTGTTTGCTTGATTTTGAGACAAACATGTTTTTATTTTCAAATATGTCAACAAACATGTTGAGCCAGGATCTGGCTGTGTCGCCCAGGCTGGAGTGATCATCCATCACTATATCCTTGCACTCCTGGGCTCAAGAGATTCTTCTGCTTTAGCTTCCCAAGTAGCTGGGAGTATAGGCACGCACCACCACACACAGCTAATTTTTAAAATTTTTTTTTAGAGATGGGGGTCTCGCTTTGTTGCCTAGGCTGGTCTTGAACTCCTGGACGAAAGCAGTCCTTCTGCCATGTCCTCACAAAACGCTGAGATTGCAGGAGTGAGCTGCAATGCTCAACCTGTATGAAGTGATTTTACATAATTGTCTCATTTAATGCTACAGCTCAGCAAAGATGGTAGGGTGGGTGGTGTGAAGCATAAATGAAGAAAAGAAATAACTGGACAGATTTTTTTATTGCTAATCCAGAGTCTTTTGACTATATGAGCATTTCAAACGTTGTGTATTCTGAGTAAGATCTGATATAAGTTTAGATGAAGAAGTTCACATTCATGTCATTAAACACATGTCTTTATTACTGACCTTCCCAGAATCCTAATATGCTGATGTGACTTTGCCAGAGGGGCCCATGGGATAGGATGTATAGATCCCAAACTTATTTGAACAAAGAGCTCTCACTTTTTAAAGGAAACATGTTAATTATTATCTGAGTTCCTACAAACAGTTTTGATTACATAGTATTTCACTGGCCCTCAATTAGAGTGTCTCTAGATTACTTTCAGTGTGAATCAGAAAATAGTATATAGAGGCTGGACATAGTGGCTCATGCTGTAATCCCAGCACTTTGGGAAGCTGAAGTAGGTAGATCACCTGAGGTCAGGAGTTTAAGACCATTTGTTTCACCTTGGCCAACATGGTGAAACCCCTTCTCTACTAAAAATACAAAAATTAGCCAGGCTTGGTGGTGGATGACTGTAATCCCAGCTACTTGGGAGGCTGAGGCAGGAGAGTCACTTGAACCTAGGAGGCAGAAGTTGCAGTGAGCCAAGATTGCACCATTTTCCAGCTTGGGCCACATAAGTAGACTTCGTCTCAAAAAAAAAAAAAAAAAACAAAAGTAGTAGTATATTACACATGAACAAAATTACTTGCTCCTGAAAAGTTTTAATGTTCACCTCATTTAAGAGATGACTGTAGGTAAATCTGTATCCTTGCAAGCATAATATGCTTATTGTTTATACAGAATTTTATTGTGGCTGCTCTTGTGCGATGCTTCTCAACCTGTCTATGGTAAAAGACTTTCTTTTCTAAGATTCCCAATTCATTGTGGAGCAATAGTCTTATAAAGTATAGTAAAAACCAATTACTACAAAAGTGAAATGAAAAGAACAGAGATACACAAAATACAAGCTCGGGTTTTTTTATTTTTTAGATTCAATAGATACAAAAATTACTCTCTGTCAAATTGCTCCTCCTCAGCGCTTCTTCTCAGTTTCTGTATTTTATCTTCTGTTCACCAGCAACAGCAGATCGTGGGTGGGGCCCACTCCACAGTTTGAGAGCTCAGCGGTTGGGAATTTTATAAAGCGGGGTGCTTTGTGTTATCGCTGTTTCCCTGGCTTTAAGGCCAAAGGGGCATTTAGATATGTCTCTTTTCCTTTTTTTTATGCTTCCGTTTGCCAGTGTGTGGTCTACCAGTTGGTCATGAGATACGGACCTCAGGAAGATGTTTCTGACTTTTCTCCGGTGGGGGGCAAAATTGCAACCATTTTACTTACCAGGCTAATTTGCCATTCCAGCAGGCTCAGTTTTAATCAGTGCTGCTGGTGAACCCATGCCTACTTGAAACTAGGTAGGATACGCTGTTAACCTTCCAAAAGGATCTCTTCTTGGATTCCCTGTTGGTAGGAGGCCTTTTCTGTATTTGGGGGTCTGGGTCTCTCATACCCACCCAGTACTTCCTGAGGTCCAGTGAGACACTGGAGATACAGGTGGGAATCATGTTGGTCCTGACCTCAAGTTAAGCTCTTCAGAAAATGTTTTCCTCGATGTCAGTTTGTTACAAATAGCAAACTGACAAAGGCGTTTATTTCACTCACCTAACGTGTTAGATTTCTTGATTGCCAAATGTTTGGACAGAGGTAGTGGCATTTATGTTTGAGCTTTAAACTATCTATGAGGTGTGTCCCAGTTGTTCTTTGCAAATATAGTTAGCTGATTTGTTTGTTGATTTTTTTTTTAATTGAAAAAAATTCCAGTTAACATTATTATGTGGTAGTATTTTTAAAATTTTTATTTCAGTATTTTTTGGAGAACAGGTGGGTTTTAGTTACATAGATAAATTCTTTCATGGTGATTTCTGAGGTTTTGGTGCTCCTGTCGCTCAAGCAGTGTACAGTGTACCCACGTATAGTCTTTTATCCCCTCACCCCCCTCCCACCCTCTCTCACCCTTCTTCCAGGTCCCCAAAGTTCATTATACCATTCTCATGCTTTTGCGTCCTCATCGTTTAGCTCATGAGGTAGGATGTTTTTCAGGTTAAATTTTAAAATCAAAAGCTAAAATAACTTTACAATTTTAAACTTAGAATAGTTGTGACCTTTTTGACATCAATTTAGCTGAGCCAGTTACATGTGTAGGTGTGCTGTATGGTTTATTTTGTAAATAAGCTCAGCCTCAAGGACAAAAGGGATTGTGTTCTGCAAAAATTAGAATTGATAAAAATCAGAATAATTAATGCATGGTGTTTATTAGTGCAGAAATTCAGCCTACTTTACTCTGTGACACTAATGCATAATTGCTTAATAGATTCATCTGCAAGAAATGCTAGTGAAAATCCTTGATTTGGCATGGTTAAATGTTTGGCAGTTGAAAAATCTATTTGTTTTGAAAACTCCAAATGTAAATTTCAGTATATTGAATGTGGGGGAGGGGTGTGTTTTAATTGCTTATATGGTAGACTTCTAAAAAACTGTCCTCTGACAATTTGCGTTAAGAAAACATGTATATAATATGTTAAGCTTGAAAAGGTTCTAATAACTGTTTCTAACCTCCGTAATCGAGCCATGATTTACATGGGCCTGTTAAACCGACTCAGTGACATTTAAGGGTTTATAGTCGCCAAGAGCTGTGACATGGTCGCCATCTTTGAGTAGAACTCCTAGCGGAAACTGATAGGAATTTTCATTTAAAAAACAAAACAAAACCAAAAATTAGTGATGATCTGCATTGAATTTGCATTATTCCAATTACTTTGGGAATTGCTTATCCAAGATGTGTATAGAAATCGAATTCTTAGTTCTGAGATGTTTGCTATCCTGCAGTGAAAATGGTGAGTTGTTTTTCTTGCAAATGAAAATCAGGAAGAAAGTAGAATTTTGAAACCTTAACTCAAAGTGCTTTCTTAATAGACATTACCCTTTCCAAAATTCTTGAAAATATTAGAAAAAAATGACATTGTGAAGATGCTATGGGTAGCTTCTGCTACTTAGGAACCTATGGCCTCTTTGGTTATATTAAATGCCACACAATAAGGTTTCTTGCCAGATCTAGGACAAATAAAAGGTCAAATATGCACTTTAATCCTAATGTATCCTCTTGGCTCTTTCTCCCCACTCCATCTAGTATTTCTTGAATAAACAGCACATTTTATAGTAGATTTAAAGGATAATTAGTAAAGTAAATATTTTGTAAATTTATTTTGGCTTTAATTTTAAATACCCATGTGAATCCCCGAAGTAATTTACATAATTGTAGAAAGAAATTATGACTGATGGTGATAAACCAGATGCTTTGCAATGATTTTAAGAAGGTCCAGTAACCTTAAAGTGGATAGTTCAAAACATGATCTGGTAGCATTTCCAGGACAGTATTATGCATTTAAAATATGCGGCAAATGGTATTTGGGGATCATAAACAGATCTCTCTCCCGTCTTGAAGGCTTATCCTTTAATGACGAACTTCAGCTAGTGCAGTGGGAGTTCTGTGATCCTCACGTGGTGGTGACAGGGAGGCAGACATAGGGAACTGAAGGGCTCCCCCTTGCTTCATTAGCTGTACATAGGATGCATTTAATGTTGAGCTAGCTTGGAAACCCAAATGACTGCTGAAGTGCACAAAATGAACTCAGAAGTCACCAATTTCACTCCATTTATGGAAGGGTATTAACAGGGGGTTGAGAAACAATTTAAGGAAATGTTAAATAATGTATTATTTCTAAATCACTGCATCATGTAATTAACATCCTATCTGTTGTTAGTGACTACTTATAGGTTATACAGTGTACCAAAATCAGCCAAAGCAATAAGTCACCCAGAATAAGGCCTCTCGATGAGACAGATCCCCTTTGACCATGTTCTCAGAGTCTGGGCTGCCTTTTATGTATTTTTGGTCATAGTTAAATTCAGTTATGGATGGCTGAACCAATTCCAGGGAGAAGCTCCTGCAGATAAAGCACATAGCCAGCTAGCTTTTGGCCAGCCAGAAGTGATCACAGGTGGACTGTCAGTGCATTTGTGTTGCTGTAAAGGAATGCCTGAGGCTGGGTGATTTATTCGGCTCACAATTCTGCAGGCTGTGAGACACAGCTGCTTCTGGTGAGGGCTTCAGGAAGCTTCCACTCATGGTGGAAGGGGAAGGAGAACAGCATCACATGGCAAGAGAGGAGGAAATAGAGAGGAGAAGGAGGGTGCCAGGCTGTGGTTAAAAATCAGACCTCCAAAGAACTAATAGTGGGAGAAGTCACTCATTACTTCTAGGACAGCACCAAGCTAGTCATGTAAGATCTGCTCCCATGACCCAGATACCTCCCATCAGGCCCCCACCTCCAGTATTCAGGATCAGTTTTTAAACATGAGATTTGAAGGGGATAAATACTCAAACTGTATCATAGACCTGTGAAGCCAGCCATATAGATGGCTTCACCTGTTTGCCAGCTCTCTGGGTTGCCCACCTGGCTGGAATCTCCAGGTATCCTTATCCAGAATAAAATAATAATGGCAGGCTTGCCTGCAAGAACTGCTCAGAATTGGGCCTTAAGGCTCCTGTGCCCTTCAAGAAGATCTCACGAAACAAAGAGAGCAAAGTTACTAGAACTTCACCTTTTTTTGGAAGATGGAAATGTCTTCCCACCATTTAACCTATTAGCTTATTTAATAATAAACCTCTTAGTTTATTTCCTTTTTTTTTTTTTAAATGGTAGGACCTTTCAGACACATGGGTGTCCAAATCATACTTGTGTTACAGGCTACAAATTTTAAGACTTGCTGTTGATTTTTGCTTGAAAATCTTTGCTTTTCAGTATTTTCCCCCATTAGGTGGATTCTATTAGAGTGACTTCCTCTTATATTAAATAATTGGAATTTTTAAACACTAAATAAAGTTAAAGTGCTGAGTAGAACTCGTTGTTGATTTATTTACTTGCTTTTGAAAGTTTGCTCTAAGTATGCAACAGTAACTGGAACATAACTTGGTTTGTGTGAACATTTGTATGCATATGTTTTTAAATTAAAACAATTTTTTCTTATTACAAAAGCATGTGAAGGGTAGAACAATTAGAAAATGTAAATAAGCAAAAATAAAAATCAAGTTTTAAGTTTATTTTTACTTTTTATGTCTATTTACATTTTATAGATTATCATTACTAATATTCCTTACTATGTATATTCCTCCAGACCATTAATGTTTTTAATAAAAATGAGGTCATATTGCTTTATAACCTGGATTTTTGATGTTGCACAATAAAAGCATTTATGTATTTTTGGTCATGTGAAATTATGAAAATTCATACACTGAGATACCAAATATCTTCTGTAACATGGTTTGGTATCTCAGTGTATGGATCTTTCATAATTTCTCTAGCCCGGACCTGATGCAGTTTTGAGACATCCAGGATTGAGGCGGGACTCTGCAATGATGTGACTGAATTTTAAAAAGAAACCTGTCAGATGATTATTTAAAGTTTATAATTATCTTGTTTAATCTCTAATGAGTGACCTTGCTTAGGTGGCTGGAAGTTAATAAGGTTATCATCTGTCGTTATCTTTCATGCTCTGTCTTCAACCTGTGATACGGCAGATACACTGTGCTGGCTTTCAGGACAGTTCTGAATTAAGGAATAATTTTCAGATTTTCTTAGTGTGGTAACTAATCTATGTAAAAGTCGTTGCTTCTCTTTTCACATTAATCTTTTTATAGATAATGTGTGTTCATTTGAGATATCTGACAGTGTTTGAACTCTGTTTTTATTTTCTCTTCCTGAACTTGAAATGAGTTTTTGTTCTCAAATTGCTTGGGAATTATGAATGTTGTTTTTGATGTGATACTCTAATATCTCTTTCTCCTTATGAAGAGTATCTCTGTGGAGGCAAGAATTGTTAGAGATGTTTAAATTGGAAACAAAAAGATAATGGCAACCTACTTTTAAAGTAGAACTTGATTCTCTTCTATTCTGAAAAAATTTAACAGAAGTAGCTCTGAACTTAGCCAGACATCTTTCTCTCCTCAAAGGTTGGGGTCATCCCTGTTCCTCCCTATCTCATAAGAAAGTTGGTCTGGTGGGTGTGTTGCTAATTTAGGGGCCTTGATGTAAACACTGAACCTGTAAGAGAACCAGGTAACCTGTCTCGATCCATAGCCCTTGGTTGCCTCAGTCTGTGTGGTTTGGCCAGTTTTTTATATTGATGGTGGAAAAGTTAGGTGTGTAGCCATGTAAACTTCAGCTGGAATTGACTCTAAACTTGGATACATAGACCTTGCTAAAAGCAGCAAGACTAGTCCCTTTTATATTATGGAACTCCCACTCTGGAGATTTTCTTTTCAGTTGAGCCACTTGTTTTTACATCACATTAGCCTCCTTCATTTACAGATGTATGCAAGGTCACCTGTAATATAGTGAAATTAAATTAATGCTAGAATGGGGACATAATGTTTCCAGGGGCATTCTGTCGATACCCTTCTCCTCCACTTCTGAATTATGTGGCAAAATGAATTCACTACTTTTCCAGAGTAGGAAAAAGAGCCTTTTGTCCCATGCCTGCACTCCTCAGCAGCAAGCCAGGGTGGCATTGTGATGTGTGTACAGGTCTTCCTCCCCACGGCTAGGTGATACAGCAGTGGTGCGCCTGTAAATTGAGCAGTGACTCTGGCTCAAGAAGTCTCTCTCCAAGTAGTTTCATCATTTTTCAACGGAATCTCATGACTGAGATATCTTTTTGATTGCTGTTTAGAACAAGGGTTGGTAGAACTATAGCCTGCTGGCCAAAATTGGCCTGTAGCCTGTTTTTTTTGTTTGTTTGTTTTTTGCTTTTGAGACAGAGTCTTGCTCTGTCCCCTAAACTGAAGTCCAGTGGCACAATCTCGGGCTCACTGCAACCTCCACTTCCCAGGTTCAAGCAATTCGCCTGCCTCCGCCTCCCGAGTAGCTGGGATTATAGGCACCCGCCACCATGCGTGGCTTATTTTTGTATTTTTAGTAGAGACAGGTTTCACCATGTTGGCCAGGCTGGTCTCTAACACCTGACCTCAAGTGATCCTCCTGCCTTGGCCTCCCAAAGTGCTGGGATTACAGGTGTGAGCCGCTGCACCCGGCCTGTAGTCTGCTTTTGAATAGCTCACAAACTAAGAATGTTTTTGAATTTATTTTTAAATGGTTGGGAAAAAAACCAGGAGATTTCATGAGTCATGAGAATACAACTCAAATGTCAGTGTCTACAAGGAAAGTTTTATTGGTAACAGCCATGCCTGTTTGATTATAGAATGTCTGTGGGCACATTTGTACTACAGCTGCAGAGTTGAATGGCAGGAAAGACCCTTATGGCCCACAAATTTAAAATATTTACCTGAAATATTTAGCTCGCCCTTTATGGTAAAAATTTGCCGACCTCTAATTGAGAACATCCCTTCATTAAGAGAATGATTTTCTTCTTTTTAAAATGACAGTCACCATTAAAAATAAATGGAAACGGGAGATTGTAGTTGAAATTCTATTTTGTTTGTTAAATAAACTTCTGTTAAAGTGTCCATATGCCAATTTCTGGGTATCTTTAAGAATGTATAAGACATAATGTATGTCCAAAATATCTATTCTGGGAATTTTTTAGAAAGTGTAATATTCCTTTTATAAATAAAGTTGGGTTATTTTTATACTCCAATTTTAGCTGACTTAAATTTCTTTATTATTAATGGTATTATGGCACAAGTGTAGGTTTTACGCAGACCAAAACCAGGACAGTGACAAGCTGACGGAAAAGCATTGTTTCATTGCCATTAAACACCAGCAAACCTCGAATTTTAAAAACAAATTCATCCTTCTGATCCCTCTTCACTTAGTCTTTTATTATTTGGAGACGTAAATGTTTGTGTTTTTTGTCCTGCTGATGATAAAGTGTGGGCAAATGTGCCTTTATAGCAGAAGTTGGTTAAAGTGACTGAGGTAAGAGAACTCTACTCAAAAATGCCTCCCCGCATTTAGATGAAGAAAGACCACTTGCATGTCTATTGTCTTTCAGCCACCAGCCTTCAGCTTTGTTATCTGTACCGTGTTCTTAAAATTCATTTTGTTCTTGCTTTCCACATGGACCTGATGGTGATGAAAAGGAATATTTTCCAAGATCACAAATCTGTGGGGTAAATCAGTGAATGTGTAGGATTTTTAATTGCATGAGCAATAAATTCTCAGTAGAGTTACAAGCATCTGAAATCTGCCTACAAGCTGATCGGTGTTATTGGAGATATCAGAATGACTCAGGTCCACAATGTTTTTAAAGGCGAAAAGGCTATTTTTTTTAATCACCGCAGGAAATGCATAACTTATACACCTCTTAGGCTTATCTAAACCTCCAACTTGGGAGGAATTAGGGAATGTGTCATTTGCTATACTGCTTATTGCAGAATATCTAAGAAGCCACAGCTCAGATTTAACCTGGAGAACTGCAGAGAGTTATGTATCTTTAAAAGCAAGATGTATATTTAATGCCAAACACGGTGCACTGAGGCACTTACCAAATGCAGATGAGCCCAAATTTTCATTTTTAGGAATTAGATTTCTACCTGGCTCATTCTTTATGCATTAAACATTTTCATAATGCAACTTGCCATGTACAGCTCCTGCTGTACTAGTGTGTCTCATCCTTTTCAGAAGGAGGTATCCTAGTATCAACATTAGGGAAAGGGCTGGACAGAGGTGAGGCAAGAAAGGGGCCTAGGGTGTGAAATGTAAGGAGAGCCTCACTCACAGGTACCAACTCATAGGCCCTTTAGGTTGAGTGCCTTATTTTTATGCCCTGGGTGCTTCTCTTGCCTCACTCTAGTCCTGGCCCTGATCAGGGTTCCTTAAAGGCCCTTTTTAAAAAGTACATTGCTGGGTCATATCCTCAGCTTACCAGATCTCTGGAGGTGGTGCCCAGGAATGTGCATTTAACCTCTTCCCTTAGAAGATTTAGGCCCCTGTGAGCTTGGTTGGCCAACCTAAGGCCAACAGGACAAAAGCTGCTCAATTAGCCTCAGGTTATGACCCACCTGGGATAGGAGCTTAACAAAAGTGCTTAATTAACCGGCACTCGGGAACAAGTAGGCCAGCCAGACCACACTGCAGCCAGCCATGGCTGTTGTATAACTGCTACCAGGTGTCACGCTAGAAGGCTTGGATGTTAGAGCACACTTGTAACCAAAGCTAAATGGAATTGATTATGTAATTTTGAGCTGTTCCAATTTTTTAATTAAAATGTTTTATAGGTTCACTAACTACCTGTTCATTGCAAAATAAAATTAAAAATAAAAGAATAAAATAGAAACTTTTCATAACCCTACTGCCCAGAGATAAAACATTGTTCACATCATCTTAAGGTGTCCTTTCAGCCTTTTTCCCCCCACTGTTGAGTTGATATTTAATTCCACTAAGAATTTCCCATGTGGCATTATGAGCATTAGGAAGTATGAGTGTAAAGGGAATATAGGTATGAGGACATCTGTGTTATGAACTTAGCTCCTATTTGAGTCCTATTCAGTTATCTCTACCATCTTTGTGTAGACTGGTCCCACTCATCATTCATCTCAATGTTATAAAAATTGATGTAGTCAGGCACTTGGATTTCTTATCTCATGGCTCTCTTTTGCAAAAATAATAGAAATAGTGCCCTATTTATGAAAGTCACCTTTAGGCTGTTCTCACAGGTCTCTTCCTGTGACTGTATAATAGAATGCCTTTGGAATCTTAGAAACTTGTTTCTTTGGGTGGGGTCATCATTCAGCCTTGCTGTGGGTCACACTGAGCTAGGAGTCACAGGTGTAGTCAGCAGTAAGATGCGGTTCCTGCCCTTGAGAACATCGAGTCTGATGGAGGAGGCAGACCAAGATCTTGCCTACCAGCATCAGGTGTTCTTAAATCCTCTGGGAATAAGGAAAAGAGAGACCAACCTACTTGGTGTCAGAGTTGAGGCTTGTTTAGAAAAGGAGGTGACACTTAAACTGAGTCCAGAAAGACCCACAGTGTGACACTAGGGTCCCCCAGCAAATAGCATTCTCCCAAGGGTCTGCTGATTTTTTGTGTTGTGTCCTACTTTTCAGCCTGATCACACAGTTGCCCGTGATAATTAAATGAGACTTGCCAGATGGATGCTTTTGCAAGACGATGGCTTGTCTTCTTGCTCTATTTGTGAAAGCTGGCATTGGATCCAAACTCTCAAGGATACCCCTACCTTGAGATTGTTTTGGAGAGTTGCTCTTTTGTTTGCATTAGCCAAATGGCCTGCTCATCAGCAGGGCCAGGTTGAGTGACAGGTGGGTGTGTCATGCATGTGGATACTCTGATCTCTGCCAACTCATTTGCCTTCAGGGAGGTGAGGTGCTGAGAGGTTGTTCTACAAAGATGTCATTTATCAGCGTTACCTTCCTTTGGGGAAATAAACTTCCTAAGCTTCTGATCTGTCAAGTCTTTCCTTCTCGCTGCATATATTTTCCCTATCAGTTGCAACATAATTGATGTTGAATTCCCTGTGCATTGTGTTAAAATATACACATTATCAGACTATTTTTAAAGAAGCAATTTTTAGATTATTTAGAGTGGCAAATACAGCTCACTTTATTTCTAGTGAAATTGATTACCCAAGAAAGGTAGATATTCTGATTGTTAAAGAATAACTCAGTAATAATAATTAATAATAATTTTTTTTGATATGGAGTCCCACTGTGTCACCCAGGCTGGAGTGCAATGGTGTAATCTCTGCTCACTGCAACCTCCGCCTCCCGAGTTCAAGTGATCCTCCTGCCTCAGCCTACCGAGTAGCTGGGACTACAGGCACATGCCACCATGCCTGGCTAATTTTTGTGTTTTTAGAGATGTGGTTTCACTGTGTTGCCCAGGCTAGTCTCAAACTCCTGACATCAGGTGATCCACTGCCTCAGCCTCCCAAAATGCTGGGATTATACATGTGAGCCACCGTGCAGCAATAATGATAATAAATTGTTTCATTTCTGTAAATCATTCTTAGCTCTCTGTATGCTCCATCTCATTTAATTGTCTCAACATCCTTATGAGATGGGCACAGTTATTATTCCCATTTATACATGAGGAAAGAAAAATTTAGAGAGAGATACAGAAACTTACTCAGGGTCAAATAACTGAGAAATGTAAGAGCCGGTATTTGGTTCTGTCCACTATTCATGGGGCTCCTGTCCACTATTCATGGGGCTCCTGTAATTTTGTGCTTAGACTTGGCGCAATCAATGCTCTACTTCCAAGTACAGGGTGAGCATGTCACCATCTCTGCCATCCTGATGCTTCTGTTGAGCTTACTTATTCTCAAAGGGTTGGAATCCTTCAGATGTATTGCCATCAGAACCACCGAGTATAAGTGCATCTTCCTTTCACTTTGTAAGTAACTTCAAAAATTAGAAATTTATCAGCTGGTTATTGTAGTTACCCAGAAATACCAAATTAGAGCATTTCTGCTGTTACAGTGAATATATTCAGATTCATAGACATATATTCAGGTTCATATATATACAGATACATAAATCTCGCGATGGTTTTCTCTTCTAGTTTTCTGTTCATATTTTACATTTGAAAGATTTGGAGTAAAGCCCATATTGTATTTTACTCTTTATGTGCTAGCTTCCCTGAAAATAGAGCGATTCAGCTTCTAATCAGCACCACCCTTCTACTCCGCCAAAGGAGAAAATTCCTGAAAGAGCAATAGAGTGGGACTTATCTTTTCCTCTAACAACTCCTAATTTCATCCATTCCAGTTCCCACAATAACTTGAAACTCCTAGGGCAGGTACAGTCACTTGAACCCATTGGCAGGAATCCTTTAAAGTGACTTTTCCGTATAGAACACTTTCCAGTCCTAGAGTCTTGATTAGAAGCAGTCTCTTAGATCCCCGCTCCCTGAAAGCAGAAACCCTGCAGGTGGCCCTGCAACCTCTGCCTCAGCCATCCCCCTCTGGGGCTGGGCCGCTGCTGCTGGGAAACCTTTTCTGGGTTGGACCCTGACAGCCGCCTCCCTGTACCTTCCACTCCCTGGTTCAGAGTCTGCACTTTGAATGTGCACCCTCAGGCTCTTCGGCAGCCTCAGAAAGGTTGTAAGGATTAGAGAGGGAGTGAAGTGAATGTTGCTAAGGTTTTTCAGCACTCTGACATATGGCCACTTCTGTTTTCCTGCAGCAAAACCAGAAATCCTGACTTACGACAGGCTCATGAATGGCATGCTCCAATGTGTGGCAGCAGGGTACCCAGAGCCCACAATAGATTGGTATTTTTGTCCAGGAACTGAGCAGAGGTGAGATGATTATTTTTGGCACTGCTTATAATGCAGAGGGGGAAGGGCTGCAATTCAGTTGAATTTCAAATAGGTTTTCTGATTTTTTTTATAAAGCTTTGTTTTGATTATTGTGTATTTTTTTTTTTCTAGCCATGTGGCTTTTTAGAGGGGATAATTGCTATATTTTTCTTGGTAGACATTAATTTTGTTTGCTGAAAAATGATTACTGAATGACTTCTCTATTTTGGTGGTTATCTTTCTGGATTTATCATGCAATTTCTAGCCTGCAGGTAGATAAAGCAATTTTACAGAACAGAGTAATTAGATTTCCATTCTATACACAGGAGGTAATGTGTGTGGGAAATGTGACTGTAGTTATCATGAAAAAATTACCTCAGTAGTTAATTGCCAAGTTACCAAAAAGTAATGATCGCACAATTACAACATACATATGGCGTTTGCAAGCGACCGCTTTTAAAAAGGGTTTCTTCTTGGTTAGGTGCCCAGCCCCTGAACAGAGAACATCTGGCACGGTGCTGCTTGCCCCTCACCATCCACACTTAAGCCTTAAGTTGTCCTTTTGCATTACCTGAAGACGAAAATGGGGTCACCACAGCTGTTTTTATCCATCAGTTGCTATTTTATGCTCAGGCTTTAAAAGCCCAGGTTAACCTCACAATTTAATAGTCCGTATGATCGAGGAAATTTTATTTTTCATGGAATAAGCCTCTTTATCACAACAAGTTGGAAGGGGTTATATCGGATTGCTATTTTCAGCTGGGTTTTAGGAGAGTGTTTTCTTCTGGGGACTCCTTTTCTTTTCAAGGCCCCTGGGAGAAGTGGCCACCGTGGAAGCAAGCCCCGTAGTTACAGGCGTTCATTTAGCAGTTATACAGGGAGTGGCGAGTGGGTGTCAGACACTATTCTAATGGATAGAACACATCCGAGTCTCTCTGCCTTTATATTCCAGTTCAGTCTTTTGGCTTCCCTGGGCCACATTAGACGAAGATGACTGTCTTAGGCCACACATAAAATGCAGAAACACTAATGATAGCTGATGAGCTAAAAAAAAAAAAAAAAATTGCCAAAAATCTCATAAGGTTTTAAGGTTTATGAATTTGTGTTGGGTCACATTCAAAGCCATCCTGGGCCACTTGCGGGCTGCAGGTTGGAAAAGCTTGTTCTAGTGGGTAGAGACACATAATAGATGGAATAAACAATGAATGTGGGTAGGTGTTAAAGGGAACAGGGAATAGCTAGGTGTCTAAAATAGGAAAGTCAGGGTCTGGCTCATGGAAAGGATCCCTCATAGTGGTGGTCTCAGCCACCTGCAGTACAACCAGGCCTTCCTGCTTAGAACTCAAAACTTTGGTCCTCACTTCAACTATTTCCCGGTTTACCTCCTTGATTTTTTTTTTTTTTTTTTTTTTTGGTAAGGAGTCTTGCTCTGTTGCCCAGGCTAGAGTGCAATGGAGTGATCTTGGCTCATTGCAAACTCTGCCTCCTGGGTTCAAGTGATTCCCCTGCCTCAGCCTCCCGAGTAGCTGGGATTACAGGTGCCCGCCACCATGCCCGGCTAACTTTTTTTAGTAGAGATGGGGTTTTGCCATGTTGGCCAGGCTGGTCTTGAACTCCTGACCTCAGGTGATCCGCCTGCCTTGGCCTCCTGAAGTGCTGGGATTACAGGTGTGATCTACCATTCCTGGCCCCGTGAAGATTTTTTATGCTTTCCTCCTCTATGCTATTTGTTTTCAACCATTCGTGTACCCTTTTGAAACTTGTTTATTTTAGGGATCTACTGTGTACCAGCATATATGCCTGCCATCTTATTGAATTCCTTTCCAATCCTTTCAGTAACCCTTTGCAATGGGTATTACCATCCCCATTTTACAGTTGTAGAAACTCAGTCTTGGTGGGGGTTAAAGCAGCTCGTCAGGGTTCAAACCCACATCTGACTCCAAAGCTTCCTCTCCCCTTTCTTCTCTTCCACGGTGCTTTTTTTTCACTCACTAGGTCCCCCAAAGTGCTTATTCCTCATCAGACACTTGTAAAGGACGTTTTCTGTTGATTATGAACCTCTAACTTTGTTTGAAAAGTATGCCACATCCCAAGGGTTTTATGTATGTATTTGTTTTCCTAGAGTAAGCCTGGGCTTTTGTTTTTTCCCTTTAGATGCTCTGCTCCTGTACTGCCAGTGGATGTGCAGATACAAAACACATCTGGGCCACCATTTGGAAAACTAGTGGTTCAGAGTTCCGTAGATTCTAGTGCATTCAAGCACAATGGCACGGTTGAATGTAAGGCTTACAACGATGTGGGCAAGACCTCTGCCTATTTTAACTTTGCATTTAAAGGTAACAACAAAGGTATATTTCTTTTTAATCCAATTTAAGGGGATGTTTAGGCTCTGTCCACCATATCAGTCATGATTTTAAGTTCATTCCAACATTGACCATGTCATGTCTGGTAATACGTACATCACACCATACCGTCATCAAACTCACTACGTTTCATTTTGTACTCGTTTGTTAATAAAGTATATGCTTTTACCAGAGTAATTTTAACCATGCTACTTTATATATTTTATATGTTTGTCTCTATTATATAGTTAGCTGTAAATTTCAGTTGCCTCCATTAAAAAGGGGTAGAGAAAGCAAATGGGGGGAATATATTTACCTTACACCCAAACAAATTAGAACAATCTAAAATTTAATATCAGTTATTTAAAATGAATTATTTTAATACTTTGCCAGACACTGTATCCAAAAGTTAACACTGCCTTTATGAAGTCATGTTAGCAAGTTATTTCTTTAAAATACTTAAAATTTGATTCATGTGTGACTAACTCTCTTAACATAAGTTAAATGATCCTTGTGGACAAATTGACAAATTGGTACAAAGTGAGAAACAAAGAAACTGGGCCTTTACTTTTTAGGCCTTCCTGGGGTTTTGTTTTTTTGAGTTGGCAAAGACTAGTGCCAAAAAGTGGCATATTTTCTCAGGTTTTGAGTAATGAGGGGAAGAATCTTCCATTGTTCTACATCATTGATTTTTCAGACAGGGCAATGAAAAGAATACCTTAAAAATGTTTTTCGTGGTTGTGAAAGATGTTCGTGCTCTAGTGTAGAAAATATGGAAAATACAGGAAAGCGTAAAGAAGAAAATATAAACCGTCTATAAAGGAAGCTTCTTTTTAATGTCGTACAAGGCAGGAATTTGATTGAAGTACAAAGTGCATTCAGATGTTGCTTTTCGTTGAAAAACAGCATAAATTATTCCTGTTCTACGGAAATCTCAACTTTTATTCTGCAGTATTCTGGTTTCAAGTTATATTTTTAAAGATTCATTTGAATAACAAGAGTACGATATAACAAAGGTGGGGCTCTGAGACTCACACAGCTTTGTATCTTGCCATGGACTGTGAGCGGGGGAGCTGGGTCGATCTGGGAGTGCGTGGCTGTGGCAGAGATCCGATCCTGCCAATAGTTTGTGATCCCACATTTCTCTCATTTTAGAGCAAATCCAACCCCACACCCTGTTCACTCCTTTGCTGATTGGTTTCGTAATCGTAGCCGGCATGATGTGCATTATTGTGATGATTCTGACCTACAAATATTTACAGGTAACTATTTATTTGTTCTCTCTGCAGAGTGCTCTAATGACTGAGACGATAATTACTAAAAGGTGATCTGTCTTTCCCTTTCTCCCCACAGAAACCCATGTATGAAGTACAGTGGAAGGTTGTTGAGGAGATAAATGGAAATAATTATGTTTACATAGACCCAACACAACTTCCTTATGATCACAAATGGGAGTTTCCCAGAAACAGGCTGAGTTTTGGTCAGTATGAAACAGGGGCTTTCCATGTCACCTTTTTGGGTACATATAACAGTGACTTTAAGGAACTCCAGTGGCTTCATTTGTTTTGTTCCATCTGAAACAGTGAGTTTTCTGTGAAATTGCACCCCCTCTGATAGGTTTGGCATAGAGAACAGTATAGGAAAATGTCTCAAGACAAAATTGTCCTTAATTCCTTAACTGATTTTGAAACTACACAAATGGTCCTTCAATTCCACCACCAGCACCACCACCACTTACCTTGTTGTCTTCCTTCCTACAGGGAAAACCCTGGGCGCTGGTGCTTTCGGGAAGGTTGTTGAGGCAACTGCTTACGGCTTAATTAAGTCGGACACGGCCATGACTGTCGCTGTAAAGATGCTCAAACGTAAGTTCCTGTATGGTACTGCATGTACTCGACATCAGTTTGCCAAATGTGCTTTTTGCTAAAATGCGTGTTTCCAATTTTAGCAAGTGCGCATTTAACAGAACGGGAAGCCCTCATGTCTGAACTGAAAGTCCTGAGCTACCTTGGTAATCATATGAATATTGTGAATCTTCTTGGAGCCTGCACCATTGGAGGTAAAGCCACGTCCAAATTGCCTTTTTTTGTTAAGTTATCCAAAGATGACATTTTAATATGACTTTGACAATGCTGGCTTATAGATTGCTGGAAGACTTTTGCCCAGACTATTGTTCTCTCTTGCTAGATTTTGTTTTCCTTACTGTTCTTAAGAATGCAGATTTTAATTTTATAATTATGGGGTAGAACAGCCCAGGACATACAATCAACAACATTGGTTTCTTGAACATCTCATCCCAACCAGAAGGCTTCTCTTACCTTGTAAGCTTTAGATCTTTCTCGATCATATGTAGCCACTGAAAGGGTTAATGTTCATTTGCATACTATAATTTAAAATAGGCGCCTAAGCCTACTAGTTGTCAGATATACACCAAGCGAGGCAAACATTTCACTTCTGTAAAAATAAGTTTCCAATTTGAAGCCTTAGTTGAGGTTCCCATCAAGGATGTCTGTGATGTTTGCAGAAAGTATTTCAGCTGAAAGAAACAAAGATGTGTAAAATGAGCTGTTCCTGGAGATGCGCGGCAAAGTTGACAGCTTTATGTAATGTCTTCAAACAACCCCTGTAAATGTTGCTTCACTGCATCATGAATTGTTCATGAGGAAATTTCTTCCCCCAAGTTAATTAGTTGCCTGTTACTCTAAACTACGGTTTTAAACATTCCTAATACCAAAAAAAATTTTCAACTAGTGGTGCTCAGAACACAGGTCATTTTAGGTTTTCACTCACTTTCCAGTCTCATCCCAGCTGGCTGCTCCATGTGGCTGATGTCCCCCACTATGCACAGTTTGTGCCTTCATTATTTCCGTAATAACGTTACAGAGAGCGCGTGAAGCCCTGCTGTAAACAGAAGTGAATCAAAGGATTCACGTAGGAAGCTTGATGATAGTAGAACCTTTGAAAGCAATAACTTCTGTCTGTAAAACCAGCAGTCACGCTTGGCCCCAAATACTAATGTCACTTAGAAATGCAGGTTAAAAGAGGCTTGCTTGTTTTATGTTACTCCACATAATGCTGCTTTTTTGATAAACGGTGTTAATATATAGGATTGTATTGGGACTAAGTATGCTTATCCACTGAAGCTGAATATTAATGGCCATGACCACCCTTGGGTATTTTTATGGGAGGCAGAATTAATATACATATCTCACCTCTTTCTAACCTTTTCTTATGTGCTTGTAGGGCCCACCCTGGTCATTACGGAATATTGTTGCTATGGTGATCTTTTGAATTTTTTGAGAAGAAAACGTGATTCATTTATTTGCTCAAAGCAAGAAGATCATGCAGAAGCTGCACTTTATAAGAATCTTCTGCATTCTAAGGAGTCTTCCTGGTAAGACTGATTTACATAAATAGTTAGCTGTTGACAGGCAGTTCATGGGGTCATAAGGGTTGGCAATCAAGGCTGATTCTTTAAAAAATGAACTGAGGTACTCTGAGGTATGAAATCAAAATTATTAAATCATTTAAATGTGATTAACAGTTTAGAAAGTTCAAATTGTGTTTTTAAAGATTCAAACTGTGTTAAACCTGGATTTTTGCTGATTTTTAAAAAATGTATTTTTACTTTTTTCTACACTTTAGTTCCATGCAACTGAATGAATTCTATTTCTGTTTCTTACGGTTCTGTCCTGCATGTATTTCCATTTATACCACTGAGCTTGGTACTATATGCATGTTTCCAGTGACATACTGTTTATAGGGAAAATGCTAAAGCCTCTCAAGTTGCCACAGTAAAGTCCTTTAAAACCTTAAGCAGAATGACAGCTCTGAACATCTCTCTGCACGTAGGCTTTTTGCCATCGACCTCTGAATTATTCCTATATACCTTGCCTCTTGCCCCTTTAATTCATGATGCTATTAAAAGACATAACCACTCCAGCACATTTTTAAAAATTCTGGACACCATTCTCATCTCTTTCATCATAGATGCCATTCTGAATTTGAATCATCTATAAAGAGCTTTGAGTTTGATTTACAACCAGAAAAGAACCTTGCCTATTCTTTCTTTGGAAGTGCTGTTAAGAGCCACCATTTGAGAAGACTTCCTAGATTTACCTCGCCCAGTAGAAGTCACGGTTATCTTGACCAATCCCCTATACTGCAGTTGGGTGGGAGATTTCTCTTATCCTTTTTATGCACTATATCCCCTGCATCTTGTGATGGCAAGAGTTCTCCTGAACTCTTAACACCAGGCCCTCAAGGAGACCTCAGTAAATATTATTGATGGGCAATTACCTTTTAGAGCCATTTTCTGTACCTCTGGCTAAAGTTTAAAACCCCAGGTGAAACTTTTTATTTTTTTAATCCTATAAACTTGAGTAGTTTAAAGTGGTAGTAGAATTCTGTACAAAAGCACCTTTTATTAGTTTCTCCTGGGCATGTGCTCATTATATGAGGAAATGAGCCATTTTGCTTCTTTCCAAAAACTTGGCCCTATATATATTCTTTAACTTTCTGAAATAATGGCCTAAATTGTTCAATCCTGTGTGATGTTCTTTGTGCTTTGGGATCCCATATGGGATTGGAACCACCAGCACTCTGAAGGAGATTGTTGTCATGGTGTTTCTATGCTAATCAGAAGCAGGAAGTACTAGAAATCTTGAAGAGTCTCCAGCCAAATGTTGCAGATTGAAGAGGTCCAGATGGTTCAGAAAATCATCCAAATTATTGGTGTTTATCTGAACCAACTTGATTTTTTTTTTTAAACCTTATTCCATCAGTCACTATATGTTAGCGATCTCTGCCTCCCCCATAACACGTCTTAGAAGCTCTTCTTCTTTGTCTTTCTTTCATCTTATCTCCTGGGGCTCATTTAGAGAGTTTGAGGTAATACAGGATACCATTTTTGTTTCCCATTAAATCCACGTGTCAAGAGATGGGAAATTTCTAACCTGAGTCCCCTCTATGATTAAACACAAAAAGGACACCTAATTTCTGGGCATGAACCCCAATATTGAATATTAAAAACTCATATCTTACAGAACAAGATTTTCAAACTCTTCATTCATACTTTACTTTCCTCAAGCCAGTCCAGTCTATTATGTAGCAAAGGGGATGAGGAGGGAGAGCCTGACCCGTGAGTGCCCTTCTACACGTCCCCACTTGATTCATTCATGACTTGTTTCATCTCTCCCAGCAGCGATAGTACTAATGAATACATGGACATGAAACCTGGAGTTTCTTATGTTGTCCCAACCAAGGCCGAGAAAGGAGATCTGCGAGAATAGGTGGGTACCCACCTATCAAGCAACGAGAGCAACTTTATTTACAGAGAATGTATATATCATGCTAATGTGGAATACAATGTCATTCCCAGTAGCGATGATGCAGACCAGTTCTGCTTTATGGTAGCCATGCCAATGGTCGATGGCAGTTAGGGTTGCAAGTGGGTGTTTGGGGTTAGAGTATATATTTTTATGCCTGAGCATCTTACTATAGACTTGGGATCTTTGTGTTAATTCCCCATTCCTCTCCTCTACGGATTTTGTAACCCAGCCTAGGATTGTTAAATATTAACTTTGTGATTCAGCATCTACCTTTCCTGGATACCAGGGAGGTGATCTGCCTGCAAGTTCACATTAGTTCATTCATTACCAGCCTTTGGTATTGTCATTGCCACTGTCTTTTCCTTTCCTAAACTTTATGGTTTTAATTGCTAAGAAAAACCCTCCCTTCCTCACAGGCTCATACATAGAAAGAGATGTGACTCCTGCCGTTATGGAGGATGACGAGTTGGCCCTAGACTTAGAAGACTTGCTGAGCTTTTCTTACCAGGTGGCAAAGGGCATGGCTTTCCCTCGCCTCCAAGAATGTAAGTGGGAGTGATTCTCAAAAGAGTTTTGTGTTTTGTTTTGTTTTGTTTTTTTTAAACAGAATTTTAGAGCCATAGTTAGAAGGCAGAGTGTCATTTTGAAGTGTGGTAACCAAAAGCAGAGGAAATTTAGTTTCTTCATGTTCCAACTGCTGTCTCTTTGGAATTCCTGTTCTAATTTATAAGCTTTAAAGTGCAAGCCTGTCTAAATGAGTTTTCTATGAATATTCTTTTATATGCAGTCGAATTCATTTAAAACTTCTGGCTTTTAGGATATAGGATATGTTTCTAGAGAACAGAATCATTTTATCAGTAAAAGCAGAGGGCACCTCATAGTTACAAGGCTTGGGGTGAAGCATAGACTTGAGTTTTATTGAAGTTAAAACTTGGGTTTTAACTTCAAGTATTACATGCATGGCTTATGAAGTGTCAGGAAATAAGGGGTCAAGAGAGTATGATAAATACTTGGGAGAAGGGTAGGAATGGAAAAAGAATGGTGGAACCAAGACAAGGAGCGTGGTCTGTGGAAGGGTGAGAGGAGTTCCTTAGGACGTAAGATTAACCAAATAGAGTGAGCTTACCAGTCCTACCCTTAAATGTCATGGATGACATTTCCCAACAATTACCAAACTAAGAAAGGATGCAGGATGGCTGAAATAAAGACCTTCTTCCACGTGTCCTTGGGAGATGTCAAATTGAAGTTGCAAAGGCATGTTAGGAACTCTGTGAAAGGACATTCAAAGAGATGCATGCAAAATGAATTTCCAGTTTCAACAATAATGATATGACTATTTCTTATGTATTTTCCTATGAATAAAAGCAGTCCTGAGAAGAAAATAGCATTTATTAGAATTGCTTTTGAAAGAGATTATAGTAATTAGATTCTTGATTATGTGAACATCATTCAAGGCATACTTTTGATTTTTATTTTTGGTGTACTGAATACTTGAAAACAAAAGTATTGGATTTTTTATAATATAAGCAACACTCTAATATTAAAAAGTTAGTTTTTACTCTTTACAAGTTAAAATGAATTTAAATGGTTTTCTTTTCTTCCCCAACCGAATAGTGTATTCACAGAGACTTGGCAGCCAGAAATATCCTCCTTACTCATGGTCGAATCACAAAGATTTGTGATTTTGGTCTAGCCAGAGACATCAAGAATGATTCTAATTATGTGGTTAAAGGAAACGTGAGTACCCATTCTCTGCTTGACAGTCCTGCAAAGGAGTTTTAGTTTCAACTTTCAATAAAAATTGTTACCTATGATTTTCATAATGTAAATCCTGTCTTGAGATATCACACATTTTAGCAGTCAAATTAAGTGTACTTCAGCAAAATTTGCATGGTATGCTGAATATTACTACAACTAACATTCAATAATGGAATTCCTAATTCTAATTGTGTAATTATGGGGCATGTGAAGGAAACAGAAATAGCCTTAATTTTCATTACAGCCTGAGAATAGCAATGAACTTGATTTTGTTCAACTGTAACAAATGTAGGTCATTGAAGGTCACAGCAGGAGAAATTTTGGGGGATTGACATGCCGTGTGAAAAAGATTAAAATCTAAGATCATGTTCAGAGTTAGCCATACAGAGTGTTGGATCCTAGAATTCATGGAGAGCTATTAAATAGGTTCATAAGTAATAATGAGTTTGTAGAACATAGCAAATGTTTTTCAAAGTCCTGTATTTCATTGCCAATTTTTATTGAATCCTCAGAACAAACTCTTACCCTACAATTGCAGTGTCTTCCTGTTTTAAAAGTTGGAGAAACTAAGGCATAGTATATTTTCGTGCTTTTTGTCTGAGGTGACACAGGGCAGGACCCAGAGCCTGTGATTTCCAGAGTGGCATCCCATCGCCATGGAAAACCATATTGCTCTGTATATTATTCTATGCCTGTCTTCCTGGGCCCATTTCCACAGTCCAGATTTATTCCTGGAGGTGGATTTTGTGCCCCTTATGATAATGTAATGTTTTCTCTCTCTATCACTATAGTATCTCTATTGGTAGCCTGTACTTGACTTGGTTTTATAAAAGTGTGGCTGCGTTTAACTCCTGGCCAAAGCATGAATTTCTGAGAAGTCTGCCCTGAAGCTAGATACCATCATCAGGAGTGATAATAAAAACAACTTCTCTTCATCCTGGTGTGATTTTGGAAGGAAGAATGACGAGTTGTTCATTATCTAGGCCTCTAAATATTGACCAAAGGGAGGAGAAAGAAGGTGGCAACCTCCAGGCCCAGTCTTGATTAATTCTGTAATCTGCCTCCATTATTTCATGGCTGTATAATATTGTCAAGACTTACCCAACGCCTCTGAATCTTGGTTTTTCTCCCCTTGGGAATAATAGTGATTCCTGACTCAGAAAGTTATTTTGAGGATTAAATGAGTTAATAGATGTAAAGTGCTTAGAACAGTGCCAGACATACTGTTAGTATTCTTTATAGATGTCTTATAAATAATCATGACAATGGTTACATACTGTGTTGTTATTGGTTAGTGACCTTAGTTTGAATTGACAAAGGGGTTGGGCCCCATCAGGCTTCCAGATTGTAGACTCCAGCTCAAGGCAGTTGAACTAACCAATCACAGGCATTGCTTTCACCAGGCTGGTGGGTAAGGAGAATTTCTGAAACAAGATAAGAACAAGGAAACTCACACATGTTACTGCCCAGCATGTATGTCATCATCATTTGAGACCTCCTTGTTCTGTCAGGTTCTCTGAAGTTCTTCCTTTCACATGAGTTCTTCTTCATTTTTTCATGTCCTGGCCCCTTTTAGAGTCTAGTAAAGCCTGCGGAACCCTTATCGGAACACTGTTTTCAACGCCTGTGAGGAAATACCTAGGATTGCCAAGGAAAACAGTTAAATCGAAGTAGATATCAGGATATTAAGTAAATTTGTGATATGTCTGTACATGCGTTTACTACAGAGAGTAACAAGTTCTGTTAGGTTGGTGTAAAAGTAATTGCAGGTTTTGCTGTTTTTGTTCTGAAAACCACTGTAATTTTAGAGTGGTGATTAAATATAATTTTGAGATACATGTAAAGACTTAATAGGATATGAAGGTATTTATGATTACTGTTCATGACAAAGTCACAGGTACAGCTAATACTACTGTGGCTTATCACCTTTGTTAGTAATTTAAAGAAATACTAAACTTCATCTAGAAATTAGTGAAAATAAGGATGTCATTTTTCCTTTCCAAGTTCACAGGCCCCTGAATTTGACACCTGTAGATCTTAGGCTAAGAGTCTTTATAGGAACTTTAACACAATATATAGGAAGGGAAGGGTTTTTTTTTTAACTGACTAAAATAACTTTAAGAAAAAAAAAAAGCTTTCCCAGCTTTCAATCCTAAGTTGATTCAGAGAAGGGTTGATTTAGCTTTTTATGGCAGATTAAGATCAGGAATCCAGAACGCATCTAAGAGGAATAGTTACAGAAAGTTTAGCTCAACTTTAATGGAGAGAGTTCACCAGTCACGATAATCACAAGCCACTACTGTCTATCGAGTACTTGCCTTTATTCTAGGCAGTTTTTCAGATAGCACTGAGTCAGGCAGTGCTAAGCATTTTTACCCACATTACCTTATTTAACCCATAGGACAATTCGTAAAATTAAAAGTATTTATTTTGTTTTATAGAAAAGATACTGAGGCTTAATTACAAATATTTTAGTGACTTTCCCCATGTATTAGAATTTTGGGTTTTAAAAGAAAACTCAAAATAAAAGAAGTCTAGGGGTAGCAGGCCAGGATTGGTATAAAGGTTCCATGGAGTACTCCAGGCCAAGTCTTTCCTTTGCATGCTTAACCATTCCTGGGTGTAACCCCATGTTTATGGTCCAAGATGACCACCAGGTAGACAGCCAGCCATTACATACACGAGGCAGGGGCCCCTTGCACTAGAGAAGAGAGGGCAGAGGGCACATGCCAGCTGTATTGTAAGGAGGTTTTCCTGAAGTTGACATGCAGCACTTAACAACTTAGTGGCTAAAACCGAGTCACCTGACTACAGCTAGCTGCAAAGGAGGCTGGGAAATGTAGTCCTAATTGTTTTTAAGGAAGGAGAGGGACATATTCAGTGGCAACTAACAAATCTCTGCATTACCTAAGGCACATGGTGGAGCCAGGGCTAAAATGTCTGGTCATCTCTGACGTTTGTGGTCTTAATCACCATGCTGTACTGACACAGTGTTCAGAGATTAAAATGGGCATAATGCACTTGTGAGCCATATATTTCAGAGGTAGTTGGGATCATCTGAGATCATAAAGGTAAAAGGTCTTTGTGAGATGGTACTCAAGTTCTCACCCCATCTTTCAGCAACAGCAGCATCTATAAGAATATCTTCTGTTCAGTTTTGTTGAGCTTCTGAATTAACATTGTGACTCTGTTGTGCTTCTATTACAGGCTCGATTACCTGTGAAGTGGATGGCACCTGAGAGCATCTTCAATTGTGTGTACACATTTGAAAGTGATGTCTGGTCCTACGGGATTTTTCTTTGGGAGCTGTTCTCTTTAGGTAAAAATAATCCTTGCCAAAGCACCTTCATTAGACTCACAGCATCTTCTTGAGGTTTCATGAGTGTCCTGCTTCCTTGTGATTAACATTGATTTGCAAACTGTCTCAGGAAAGCAGCCCCTATCCTGGAATGCCGGTCGATTCTAAGTTCTACAGGATGATCAAGGAAGGCTTCCGGATGCTCAGCCCTGAACACGCACCTGCTGAAATGTAAGAGCTGAGAAGTTTTTCCTTTAGATCACATTTCCCCTTTTATTTTTCTTTTTAAAGACAGAAACCCAGATGTGGAGGGTTTTCATAACACAGTTTGAAATGTCACTTGTTTCCTTTATGACACGCTGGTCCAATGTCATTTATGTAGTTTATCTTCATAATCTTTTGTCACCAAGAATACAGAAAGTTTCAACATTTCATACATTCACTGTTTTATTTTATCCATATGTCAGTCCATATGTCCAGTTGCATAGCCCTGGAATTATTACTGAAGTTGTTGGATGCCATACATTTGAAAACAGGCTGAGGGCATTGAGGAGGGATAGTAAATGGCCCTTGTCTTGTAGGTATGACATAATGAAGACTTGCTGGGATGCAGATCCCCTAAAAAGGCCAACCTTCAAGCAAATTGTTCAGCTTATAGAGAAGCAGATTTCAGAGAGCACCAATCATGTGAGTATACCCTGGCCAGGCATAGAATCCCTCTTCTCCCAGTTCCGGGGGGTGTCCTCCTGCTCAGGCTTTCAGGGTGAGGATTAACCTCCCAACTCCTTCTCTCCTCATCTTAGATTATAAATTGGGCTTCAGGTAGGGGAAGTAAAGCAATGGAAACCAGTTCCTCTGCCCAGCCACCCTGTTCTGAGCCAAAGAAGGATGTGAGATTGAGGGGGGAAGGGTGGAGAGTTCTGTACTCAGAAGCGTGGAAGTAGAAGTTTCTGTAAGGATTTGCCATGTTTCCTCCCCCGTCTCAAGCGCTGGTCATGGGGTCAGTGTTTTCTCCCTCTCACATGTCAGGGCCATTCATCCTTTGGAGGCTTGGGTTGATGTGAACTAGAATGAAAGCATAGAAAAGACAGCTTGTTACTGCCATGAAATAAGCCTTCTGATCAGACAAGCATAGCCAGAAAATGGCAGATAGCTGTCATGCCCACAAACCATATAGAATGAAGAGCTGTTTGAAGTTGGGAGATCCCTCCCAGTGATTTGGGAAGTGGGAGGAATGAAAACTTCAAATCCATTATTTCCTCTCTTGCTTTTATGGAAGAATTAGTGATACTTTGACTCAGATTTTTTTTAAGCTGCTTTCTTTTCTGGGCTATGTGCTTGGAGCTATCTTTTTTTTTTTCTAAATAGCACACCACTGATATTTTTGGGCTAAAGCTTGTTCTTCTGGGTGTCAGAGCATATTTCAAATTAAACAGCGTTTTCCACCCAATTGCTTTGATTCTGAAGGGCCATGGGTTTCTCAGCAAATTACGTTGGTTGTTGGGTCGTAGTTGGCTATAGAGATGTATAAGCCTTTTAAATAGGTTAGACTGTGCTTGCTGTCCCTGGCGTGCCCCATCAGAAGAGCTAGGCTTGCACATGTTTTGTCCCCACTTCTTGTATAAAGTTAATTCCTTGGGAAAAATGAAGGAGAAAACAAAGCTTGTATTCGTTTTGTCATTACGACTTGGGTTTTGGCCACAAAGTTCTTGTAAACCACTTCTCTCTTAAGAGTTTCCATCCATTAGTTGCGATCTTGATGCTGTAAGTATGCCTTTTGCTGCTGTGTTCATTGCAGGGACTGGTGTATTGACTATGGACTTGTTTTCCCCCAGATTTACTCCAACTTAACAAACTGCAGCCCCAACCAGCAGAAGCCCGTGGTGGACCATTCCGTGCGGATCAATTCCGTCGGCAGCACTGCTTCCTCCTCCCAGCCTCTGCTTGTGCATGACGATGTCTGAGCAGAATGAGAGTTCAGGTCACCCCCTCCAGGAATGATCTGTTCTTTTGGCTTCCATGATGGTTATTTTGTTTTCTTTCAGCTTGCATCCCACTCCGGGATAGTGGGCACCCCACCGCAATCCTGTCTTTCTGAGCACACTTTAGTGGTCGATGATTTTTGTCGTCAGCCACCATGCTACTGCAAAGGTTCGAACTGTATATATTCCCAATAGCACCATAGCTCCTACCATAAACAGCAAACATTCTGATTTGGACAAAGAGAGGGAGGTATGCGCTGCCTGCCCAGAGTTCTTTCCAAGGCTCCTCCAATCCTGCTCGAAAACATGGTCGATAGCTTACCTGAATAAATAGTAGTGATCACATTTGGCCTTCAGAATTATCCATAGTAGTAGGATGTTACAACAAACTTAGAAGCTGAAAACCTGAGTCCTTTCTGTGGAAAACAGAACATTATTAGAACAAAGGACAGAGTATGAACATCTGGGCTTAAGAAATCTCATATTTCATGCTGGGAATGAGACATAGGCCATGATAAAAGTGATCCCCAAGTGTGAATAAAAGATGCTCTTCTGTGGACCACTGCACAAGCTTTTGTACTGACCCGGTTTTTAAATAGAGTTTGCTGTTAGAGTGTTGAATTGGAGAGAAGGCCTCCCCAGCCAGCACTTGTATATACTCATCTATAAATTGTCCGTGTTCACACATTTGAGGGGAAAACACCATAAGGTTTCATTTCTGTATACAACCCTGCCATTATGTCCACTGTGTATAGAAGTAGATTAAGAGCCATATAAATTTGAAGGAAACAGTTAATACCATTTTTTTTAAGGAAACAGTATAACCACCAAGCACAGTCTGAACAAAATCTCCTCTTAGCTGATGAACTTAACTGTATAGATTCTGCAGAACAAGACGATCAGCTTCAGGAATGGCATTGTACTCAATGGAATTGATGCTGTTTGACAGAGTTACTGATTCACTGCATGGCTCCCGCAGGAGTGAGAAAACACTGCCGTCTTAGTTTGGATTCTTATGTAGCAGGAAATAAAAGTTTAGATTCAGCCTCCTTCACAGGCATGTCCTGGACGCCAGGCCAGTATCTATATAAGTGTGTATGTGTTTGTACGTTTGTATGTGTGTAGACAAATATTTCGAGGGCTATTCTTGCCCTGCGTCCAAGAGGGTCCTTTAGTACCCAAAAAGTAACTTGGCTTTCATCGTTAGTACTGCTCTTGTTTCTTTTCGCATAGCTATCTAGAGTAGCTTACCAGAAGCTTCCATAACAGTGCAGAGGAAGTGGAAGGCATCAGTCCCTGTGTATTTGCAGTCCACCTGCACTTAAGGCACTCTGTTATTTACACTCATCCTACTGTATCTGTTCCTTAAACCTTCCGTAATGCTACTGTCTCACTGAAACATTTAAATTTTACCCTTTGACTGTAGCCTGGATATTATTCTTATAGTTTACCTTAAAAAAAAAAAAAAACTCCCCTTCCTCACTGCCCCATATAAAAGGTAAATGTGTACATGGCAAAGTTTGTTGTTGTCTTCAAAGGTTGCCTTTATGGTTTCCCCTTCTACGTTCCTTAGACTGCATTTAGAGAACTGTGGCCATTATCTGGAAGTGACCATTTGCACTGGAGTTCTACGCTCTCGCACCTTTCCAAAGTTAACAGATTTTGGGGTTGTGTTGTCACCCCAAAAGATTGTTGTTTGCCATACTTTGTCTGAAAAATTCCTTTGTGTTTCTATTGACTTCAATTGTAGTAAGAAAAGTGGGTGTGCAGATATCTGGGTATACAGGGGCACTTAGCTGAGAGTTTTGTCTTGGATATTCTTGAAAGTTTATATTTTTATAATTTTTTCTTACATCAGATGTTTCTTTGCAGTAGCGTAATGTTTGAAATTATTTTGTGGCTTTTTTGTAAATATTGAAATGTAGCAATAATGTCTTTTGAATATTGCCAAGCCCATGAGTCCTTGAAAATATTTTTTATATATATAGTAACTTTATGTGTAAATATGTAAGCGGTGTAAGTTTAAAGGATGTTGGTGTTCCATGTGTTTTATTCCTGTATGTTGTCCAATTGTTGACAGTTCTGAAGAATTCTAATAAAATGTAAATATATAAATCAAGTGGAGTCATTTGATTGTTGCGATTTGTGAGATTAAGCTTTCAAGTATTAAAGTGCATTCGTCCTGACAAAGTTTTTTACTCAGTTTTCATAAAATATGTGTAGGACTATCAGATCACACTAGGATTTATATACTTGATTCAACAGATACTGATTAAGAATTTTCATATGTGCGATATTTCTCATTTTGATCTTACAACCTGAGGTCTCTATTTAAATTGAAAAACAGATACAGAGAACATTCTAAAAATTTTACACATAACTATGATTATTATTAGATTGATTCATTAACATCAGCCTAATAATTTTTGGTATTCATGGTATTCAAAATAACAGCAATTTCATGTGGCTTAATCTAATCTGCCGTGTTTCCTTCAAAAGAGTCTGTCTAAAAATTAACATGAACAGTAACATAATAGACCAGGTTGACAGGAATCCCAAGAAAGTGGCTTGTATTCTTGTTGGCTTGGGTTTTGAAGAGAGGTTATTTCAAAATGAGGTATCCTTGCTCCACCCGAAGTCCTTATTGCTTCTGGAACAGAGTTAAGTTCCACTTCTACTTGAAGGGAGGTGCTTGATATGTATTGGCTGGGTACTGTCATGTGGGTGAAGCATCCTGCATGCCCAGGTGGCACCGTCCAGACCACTGAAACCCAAACAGAGGCTGAGAGTTCTTCCAGCTTAAAGGAAGCACCCTGAAGGACATAATCCTATTAAGAATGAATTAGGCACCCACACACCCTCAGTCATGACTGCCTTTATTGATGTGACATCTACACCTGCAGAAATGTCTCCTGAAAGGAAAGGGAAGGGGTGAAAAGTGACCTGTAATGAAAAGGAATCCTTTTAAAATCAAGAGGGAATTGTGTGGCCAGGAACGCGTCAATAATCGGTGAAAAACAGACCCACATTTCAGTCAGGCAATTGCCATTATTTTATTACAGACAGGAATGAATGCCAATTGACCATAAAACAAGTCTTTTCTTTCCAAATGTTTTCGCTGTCATTTAGGCTTTGCCATGTGTGAGAAATCTTGCATTAGAAGCAGTTGACAGGCCCCTATGTTAGGAGTCTAGCTAATTTTCCTCACCAGCCTAGCTTTTCATAGGAAAGTAATACCAGGTCTTGGTGCCCAGGCTCAAACTTGGTTCAAATTCCAGTGCCACCCTGTCTCTACCACTTAGCGCTGTGTGATATTAGGCAGATTTGCTCTTGGAATCTCAGCTTGTGGTGGTCGTGACTACCTTGATGGAGTAATGTGAAGCTGTTGAGACCAGCTTGTTCATATGCCTGATAAGTTTTGCCATGGTCAAGTCGCCTTATTAAGCAGGGAGGGTGGTGCCCCTATACTGACATAACCCATATAAAATTATACAGTCAAAAACTTGATTCTAATTGTCTTTCTCTTAGGTGCAAACAGTATTGTGCAAGTGTGCTGCAAAACTTGACATTGCTATAAAGATTTTTGGGTTTTTTTTTTTTTTTAATCCCAGTGTTTGGCCAGGAATTCAAGGCTCTCTATTCTTGCTCCAGCCTTCCTTCCTACTTCTCTCGCATTATCGAAGGCCCATGAGTATGCCCCAGGCTCTTCTCTGCTTCCATTCTCAGACTGCATATGGTCGCTTCTCTTCAGCCAGACCCCATCTTTCAAGACCAGCAAAATCATCTCAGTGGGAGTTGTCGCTGAACTCCCACAACACTCTTACTTGTATGGTTCTACGATCGAGTTACATTTATTTTGGCTCTTGTCCGCACCCTCACTATATCTAGACTTAAAATCGGTTAACATAAAATACCCATGTGCCAGGGTTTCTGGTCTCAGTTTAAATATTGAATTGTCCAGACACTCAGAGGTTAAATTGCCCAAGAGGCTGCAAGAGTTACACTTTGCCCAAGTTCATGGAGCGGTATGTGAAGCCAGAATTGGAATCCAGATTTGTACCTGTGATGGCAAACACCTGGTCTTCCCATGCTGGCCATGGAGACATAACTCATCTGCCACCACACCCTCCAACTGAGCCCAGGTGCCTTAGAAGTCACAGTCTTCTCCAACAAGCTGCTATAAATAATTGGTGTTAGCCTGCAGAGAGACTTACCTGCCCCCCGTAAATGATGACCAAGTTTCCGTCTTCCTGAGGTCCAGATGTTGTTCGTTTCAGACACCCCTGAAGCTGCTAGCACAGTGCTTCAAGAGTGTTTCTTTTGAATAAATAAACATTCCATCAGTGTTTGGAGTGAGAGAGAGCCATTTGGGAGGAAATGGGTCCAAGATAAGAGAGGAAATAGAAGAAAACAGAAGCTAGTGAAGTTAGCTTAATTTCACAGGAGGGGGTGGCACTTTGGAGAGAAGGGAAAGGGGAACTAGAAACGTTCCTTTGGACAGCCTTACTGAGGCCTATACAGAGGCTTTGTGGGAACAAGAAGAGAAGAGAAGGAAGGCCTTGGTAGATGGGGAAGGGTAGAGATAAAGAGAAAGTGGCAGGAGTGCTCTTCCTTATTCAGAAGTAGGGGAGAGGAGCTGAAGTTGACAAGCAGTTTCTGGGATTGAGGTGCAGAAGCTGAAAGACAGGAAGACTGTGCCACCCCACACTTGATCTTGGAGAAGGTCGGCAGCACCAGCATCTGCATGAGAAAATGCCCCATAGGAGAGGTCTCGGGGAGGAGCAAGCCTTCAGGAAGCACCAGCCGGGCAGCCTTTGAGTGAGCCTTTAAGAAGAAAAGGGTACTGGTTTGCTAGGGCTGCCGTAACAAAATGTTTGAAACTGGCTGGCTTCCTTATGGAAACTGATTGTCTCACAGTTGTGGAGGCTGGACGGCTGAGATCAGGGTGTTGGCAGGGGTGGTTCTTTCTGAGCACTTGTGAGAATCTGCCCCACGCCTCTCCTGGCTTCTGGTGGTTTCTTGGCAGTCTTTGGCATTCTTCGTATATCTGTGTCTTCAATTTCAGCTTCACCTGGTGCTCTCCCTGTGTGTGTGTCTGTCCAAATTCCCACTTTTGATGAAGACACTAATCATATTGGATTAGGGATTCAACCTACTCCAGTACAACTTACTTAACTAATTACATCTCCCAAGATCTTATTTCCAGTAAGGCCATATTCTCAAGTACTGGAACTTATGGATATGACTTCAACACAGGAATTGGGGGAGAGACACAATTTAACCCAGAACAGAAAAATCTCAAAACCCTCTTGATTGCAGGTGACCCGGTCCTCCCTAGAGTACTGAAATGGGCTCTCTAAAACTCTTGAATGATCTGCAACGTTCCGATTTCAGAGCACTCTGTTAAATCATTCCGTTACCTAGAGGGCGGGTTTAGAACAGAGCCTGGTCAGTAGCAACCACTCAATTGTTGAATAAATGAAACTCTATACATTGAAGGACTCCTCTTTGAAACTTGCCTTCTTGCCTGCATTCCCTGGTTCTCCTCTTTGTCTGCCTCCAGCACCTCTTTAAAAGCTGGAGTTCCAGTGTTTGGTCCTTTATTGTCTTATTTCAGCAGATACATTCTCCAATCTCTGGTCAATCTCATCTAATCCCTGAGATGTAGCTGTCACCCGCGAACTTACAATTTCCAACTCTGTCTCTGGCTCTGACATCTCTCCCTTTGTATAGACTAGAATTGCCAGAAAAAATTGAGGACACCCTGTTAAATTTGAATTTCAACATGTAATATAAGTATTTAGAACATATAAATCCTAAAAAATGACTGTTCATTTGAAGTTCAAAGTCAACTTGATGGCCAGTATTTTGTTTACTAAATCTGGTAACCCTTGTCTAGATTTTTAGTCTCTTGAAGTTAAGGATGGCACTTAATCATTGGATATTTTAGGTCCAGCACATGGAAGAAATGCAGTTTCAGAGATACTGAAATAAAGTTCAGAAGAGGAACTTTATTTTATTGAAGATCTGCAGGTGGCAAACTCCTTGCTTTCTGATGTCTAAATTGTCATTTCACCTTCATTCTTAAAAAAATTTTTTTTGCACTAGATAAAGAACTCAAGAATGGCAGTCATATTTATCAGCACATTTATTTTAGCACATTTGTTTCTACACTCTTCAGGTTTCCATTTTTTGCTATTGAGAAGTCTGTTCAGACTGTAATTCTCCTGAAGATATTGATCATTTTGTTTTCATTATTGCCTTTAACATTTTTCTCTTTGTCTTTGGTCTTTACAGTTTCACTATGTCTATGATATACAGACATAGTTTAGACTATGATATGTCTAAACTTGAATTTCTCTTTACTTATTTGAAATTCTTTGGACTTCTTGAATTTATAGATTGGTGTCTTTCATAAGTCCTTTTAAAATTGTTCAGTCTTTTAAAAATTGTTCTTTTCCATCTTATGTCTCTTCTCCTTCTGGGACTCCAATTTAATGCATCTTAAATTCTCATGTATCCTTCATGTCTCTTAGTCTGTCTTTCATATTTTCCTTTTTTTTTTTTTTTTGTCTTTCTATGCTACATGCAAAATAATATCACTTCTTCCTGTTATCTAAATCCCCCTTAAGCTCCCGTCCATGGATAACCATTTCAGTACCTTTGCTGAGGCAAAATTAACATACCATAGACTCCACTGGCCATTGTAAGTACATAATCCAATAATTGTGTTAGATTTACAGAATTGTGCAACTATTCCACATTCCAGCTTTAGAACATTGCTGTTATCCCCCAAAATTTCCCTTATGCTTGTTTGCAGTTAAAAGGTATTCAAGTAATTTTAATGAATTAATTTTCAGTTATTTTTGCCCTGTGAGATGATACCACATATTTGACTTTCTCTTATATTACTCACTCATTGAGTCATTTATTGTCTCTGGGCTCTTTCTAGATGTTTTGGTCATATAAATAACAGTAATAATCGAAAGGTTGCCTTGGTTGGAGAATTATCAATGGTGATGATACTGATGATAATGAGAGCTACCATTTATTTAATGCCTATGATGTCCCTGGATCTTTATTGGCTATGTTACACATAATACCTTATTTAAGCCTCACAACAATCCTGGAAGGTAAGTATCATTTGTCTCCATTTAAATGCAAGAAAACTTGGCCTCTGAGAGGCTTGCTCTCTTGCCCTAAACTTCGTGGCTATGAGCAATGGAGTTGAGAGGTAAACTCTAGTTTGTTTGACTCCCAAATCATAGGATTTTAAGCAGCAACTTCACCAAGAGGAGCAAGCCCTTTCTTGCCTTTTTCTCAGTGTTGGATGATCTTTCAGCCATTTCATTTCACTTTTAAAATTACAAGAGAAGGCGGAGCGTGGTGGTTCACACCTATAATCCCAGCACTTTGGGAGGCCAAGGGGGAGGATTGCTTCTGCCCAGGAGTTTAAGGCAAGCCTGTGCAACCCAGCAAGACCCTGTCTCTATAAAAAATTAAAATAAATAAAAATACAAGAGAAGGTAAGGAAATCAAATCAGCCACTTTGCTTCTTATTACTAATTCCTCTAAAATGTTGGTGAGAATGTGGTTAAAGTCGATGCTAATACAGGCTCCAGAATTATCTGTTGATGTCACAGGTTTGTGATCTGCCCACTTCCTGATATGCCATGTAAACTTCCCCCATATCCTTCAAGGACATTTATCCCACTCTGTTTCAAAGAATAGTCTTGTTCATTTAAGCCTTGTGAGAAAAACAAAATGCTGGATTTAGAGAGGGGTGTGCAGTCTGAAGTGTGGAGAGGAGCACTAGAAAGAGCCAGTCAAGAATTTCAGATCAATGAGATTGTGGGTGAAAATACCGCCTTTCTCTCTATCCAGCAGTTGTTATTGTTGGTTAAAAATTAACAAGCTGTTACCCATATATCTCCTCCACTGTCAATTCCATCTTCGTTGGTTAAATGCAGCTTCTATGATGTGGGTTTGTCTATGAAGGGTTCAGCTTCACAAGAGCTAAGTCCTCAGGGTAAATGCTCCTAGTCGAAATAAATGTTCTCGAGTGGCTCACATGTGTGTCTCCATTCGTGGCTGGCTTTGAAGTGTGCGTGGTTTTTCGAGCACATCAGCAAGACCATGGTGTATTTTATGAGACTGACCTTTTTCTTTGTGGCCTGTGGCTTAGCAGCTGCTCTTGTTCTCCAGCAAGTGAAGAATGAGGACAGGCAAAGGACTTTCTTCATGGCTGCTTATCTCAGGATATGAATAGGCATCCACACAACAGGCCGCCTGGCCTGAGTGCCAAACCCCCTTATATGGTGTAATTTGCTTCTAATCAGGGTACATTTTACTCCTATGGAGTGTTTAGTATAGAAAGCAGGTATGTGTGAACTAAATTTCTCTACTGCTACATTCAGATACTCCAGTTCACATGACAGCATAATGTGACAATAGTTTTCATTGGGTGATCTGGTTCATTAGCAACAACACGCAGTGACTTTGTTGAGAAGGATACAGAGGCTTCCAACAGGCTCAGCGAGGAACAATGCTGTGGGTGTAAGTCGTATCTGCTTGGACGTGGGTGTGGGGAATTGTATTTTGTGTGCTAACTCTTACATAGCACCCATATATAGCTCGTATGGTCCATGCTTTACATACATTAACTAGTCTAATCCTCTCAACAACCATATGTAATGGTTATTATTTTATAGGTGAGGAAAATAAGACACAGAGAGGTCAAACGGCCTGCCCACGGTTACGTAGCTAGTGAGTGGCCAAGGCAGGACTGGAATCCAAGGAGCCTGGCTTTAGAGTTTGGGTTCTGAACCACTATGTCAAACTACCTCTGTGTACTTACTTTCCCATTCTAATCAAGACAGACTACCTAGGTCAGCCTGCTTCCATACAGGCCTCACATTTTTCCCTGGCCCAGGATGCAAGAGGGAGGTCTTCTGCACACTGATACCTCCTACACATGAGTTTCATGGGACTTGAATGCCCTTCTTTTCTCCTAGGCTGACAAGGATTTAGATTCCCGACCTTGCAAAGTGAGATGGCTTTTCAGACAAAGAGGAAGCCCCAAGGTTAAATAGGCTCCTAGAGCACATGTTGGTGACAATTGAACCCCGTATCTGAAATGCATGATATGTAAGGATGACAGGGAAAGTTGAAGACAATGGTACAGTGTGAGGCAGCAGTCCCCAACCTTTTTGGCACCAGGGATTGATTTTGTGGCAGAAAATTTTTTCATGACAGGGGTGGGGAGAATGGTTTTGGGATGAAACTGTTCCATCTCAGATCATCAGATTTTAGATTCTCATAGGAAGTGGGCAACCTAGATCCCTCGCATGTGCCGTACACAATAGAGTTCATGCTTCTATGAGAATCTAAAGCCGCAGCTGATCTGACAGGAAGCTGAGCTCAGGCAGTAATGCTCTCTGCGCTTGCCAGCAGCTGACCTCCTGCTGTGCAGCCTGGTTCCTAACAGGCCATGGACCGGTACCAGTCTCTGTTGGGGACTTAGGTTGTAAGGAGTCCCAAGCCCATCCTGTTGCCTTAGTTGTGCTACTGTTTACCACTTACCTGACCTCCTTCCTTAAGCAACCATTTATTAAGCATTAAACACTTGCATTATTTCATCTTGTCCTCACAACAGCCCCAGGAGATAGGGAGTTGTCTGTATTGCAAAAATGAGGAAGCTAAGACTCAAGGAGTTTAAGCAAATTTTGTTTAACCCCAAATTCCTCCTCAGTGGAAGCAGAACATTTCCACTGTTGTTGCTGCTGAACCCCAAATTAAGTGGAAAGTCTCAATAAGCAAAATAGACAGTAGCGATAGGGATCCCTGAAGTCTGCTTGCCTGGCTCTTCCTCCTTTCCCACAACTACCCCTCAGACTCTCTAGTCCTTCACAGACCACATTTGGGGAAACCACTGAAAGTCCCCTGCAGTTCAGCAGCTTAAAATCCCACCCTGCCATTATGGGGTTGACTGTGGCTGAGGTCTCCTCTTACTGGAAGACTTCCAGTCCCTGGGGCACTTTGGGGGCATTCCCCAGCCTCTTAAACGCAGACTCGTCTATTGACTCAAACAGGAAGATGTGGAAGGAAGCACACCTTCCCTGTCTACAAGTTCCTGAGATTTCTCCAGCACTAAGCCTCTTGTTTTCAAATGTCTATTTAATTTTTATGTAATATACTATTATTTTCAAAAGATCTGCTCAGCTTTTACTTTCCTTTAGGTAATCAATGTTAATTTTAATTTAATAACTTTCATACCTTTCTATTCTTGTGCATATATTTACATCTGTTATTTAAAGAAATGAGATTTTTCTATTAAGGAAGGCAAAGAATTGTTATCTGAGGAATGTGAGCCGTTTCTAACTTTTAGGCTGAAAAGGGCATTAAAAAGAGAAAACAATCACACCCTACTTCCCTGCTTTGTGAGCTATGCATTCAGCCATTGAACCTGCTTGCTATTGCCTATGAATTAATCTAATAGTGCCATAACGAACACTATAACCAACATTCTATAGTTTAACCATGTATTGCCAATCACTAATCAATGTCATTTTTGTAAACCAATGAGAAATCCTGACAAACAACTAACGTCCTATCAGCTCACTCCCTGTCCTTCTTTTTTTTTTTTTTTTGCCTTTAAAAATCCATTTGTAACTACCACTAATTGAAGTATACATTCATGGAAACTTGAATCTATGCTTCCTAGTTGCAATCCTCAACCCTGGCGCAACTAAACTCTCTGCTTATATTAATTTTGCCTCAGCTTCTTTCTTTCCTTTTACATCAAATATATATATGCAACTAACATTACATTTCATATATATATTCTGCAACTAACATTTTTAACTTACGGTGTATTATTATCACTCCACATCACCATGTATAGATTAAATTTACAATTTTCCACAGTATGGCTCTACCACAAGTTGTTCAGCTAAGAACTTGTCACGTTGGTTATTGGCAGTCTAAGATCTTACCATTTTTGGTCCACTTCTGTCAGATATAGAAGATGGCATACATTTGCTTGTTTGGACGAAAAGCTAAGTCAGGGGGAAAGGATGTGATATTCTATTTTGGTCAGTTTAGCAAATAAAGATAATTTATATGAGAGGGCCTAGTGCAGCATCAGTTGAGGTGCACGTGCTCATTAAAGGTTAATTAAATCTGAAAATATAATATGCTTTGGTAAATAAAATTGAACTGAGAAAGTAGAAGGAATATTAGTGCGCCTGGACTGATTTTTATTGAATGTATTTTAAAAGTAAGATTATTAGCTTTTTGTAGATGTCTAAAGGAAATTGGAAGAAAAGGAGTTATTTTCCCATCACACACATATTTCTACAGATTGGCTGCCTATGATTAAAATAGAGCCAAACCACACCAGGGTTGCATTAGACATTCACCCTTCAGATAACAATAGGTTATCACTTCCCTTTTGAACTGCTCTCCAATGAATGCAAACCCCCTCCTCCCAAGAATGTCAATCAATCCTTACTCCAGTTTGGGCTGATTGGTAAAGCATTAGACTGCTCTTAACCACAATGAAAATATCTGCACTCCAGGTACTTGTCATGCAATATAAGCTCCAACTCCCTGACATTCAGAATCCATCAAAAGCCTGGTTGATAGAAACAATACTTATGCACAATTGTCTAAAGAATAATCAGTTCCTTTGCCCTCTCTTTTGAAATTCAAGTTCTATTCATGAACTTAAGAAAGCTGTGTGTATGGCTTGGGTTATATTGTACCATAGCCCCAGAAAGGCTTTTGCCAAATTATACTTTAGGTTTAATCCATCAGCTTCCACCCCAGATTAAAGAAACTGTAAAAAAAAAAAAAAAGAACATTATTATGATTAATGTTTATTATCTGGAGTCCAGAAGACTTGAGTTTTTATTCCACCTCTGCCATCTATTAGCCGTAAGATTTTAAGGGAGTCATATAATTCTCTAATATACAGAATTTAAAAGGAACTCAAACAACGCAACATCAACAACAAATCATCCCATTGACAAATGGGCAAAGCACATGAATGACATTTTTCAAAAGAAAACAAATAAATGGACAAGAATATCAAAAAATGTTAAGTATCACTAGTTATCAGAGAAATGCAAATTAAAACCACAATGAGACATCATCTTATACTAACCAGAATGACTATTATTAAAACGACAAAAAATAACAGATGTTGGTGAGGAAGTGAGAAAAGACAACTCATACACTGTTGGTGGGAATGTAAATTAGTATAATCTCTAAGGAAAACAACATGGAGATTTCTCGAAGAACTAAAAATAGAACTTTCATTCTATCCAGCAATCACACTACTGGGTATCTAATCAAAGAAAAACAAATCAGGCCGGGGTGGTGGCTAGTGCCTGTACTCCTAACACTTTGGGAGGCTGAGGCATGTGAACTGCTTGAGTTTAGGAGTTCAAAACCAGCTTGGGCAACATGGTGAGACCCTGTCACTATAAAAAAATACAAAAACTAGCCACATGGTGGCTCTCGTCTGTGGTTCCACCTACTTGGGAGGAAGAGGTGGGAGGATTGCTTGAGCCCAGGAGACGGAGGTTGCAGTCAACCGAGATCGTGCCACTGCACCTCAGCCTTGGCAACAGAGTGAGACCCTTTTCAAAGGAAGAAAAACAAAAAGAGATTACATCAAATGACACCTGTACTCATATGTTTACTGCATCACAATCCACAATAGCAAAGATAAGCAATCAATCTAAATGTCCATCAATAGAAGATTGAAAAAAGAATATGTGGTAAATATACACAATGGAATACTATTCCGCCATAAAAAAAAAAATCACGTGTTTTGCAGCAACGTGAATGGAACTGGAGGCCATTATCTTAAGTGAAACAACAGACACAGAAACACAAATACCACATGTTCTCACCTATAAGTGGGAGATAAATAATGTGTACACATGGAAGCAGAGTGTGAAATGATAGACAATAAAGACTTGGAGGGGTTGGGGGTGTGAGGGGGTGGATAATAGGAGGTTGTTTTTATGGGTACAATATGCATTGTTCCAGTGATGGATGCACTGAAGATCCTGACTTCACGGCAATGCCACATATCGATGTAGCAAATTGCACTGGTACCCTATGCATACATACAAACAAAAATATTTTAATGAGGAAAATACTATTTAAAAGCCTAGAAGAAATATATACTCAAAATGCTTCATAATTTGTCTGATTTCACACTCCAATTTAAATAAACTGAAATTCAAAATCATAGATCATATATTGCAGATGTGATTTATATAAGAAAAATGGCACCATAATTCAAATCAGAAGACTTTTAATCAAAGAAAGGGCATTGAAAGATCGGGGGATGAATGTATGTTCATAGGATTAATTTAAATAAAAGGTTTAAGGTACTACTGAGTGTTTTTTTTTTGGGGGGGGGGGGGGGGGGGGGTCTTTTGTTTTTGTTTTTAATCAACCAGTGAGTTACTGAACCCAGATCATTTCTATTGTATTATTTTCACTAACAGCACTTTTAAGACTCATGAAAGAAATCTCTTTCTGGTCCTTTTCCATGAAACAAAATGTTTTGGCTTAATGGATTTTGTGAACCAAATAAAGTTTTTTTCTCTTTGTAGTTACTCCTAGAAAGCTTAGAGCCAAATGAGGATTTACCCCTTGCAAATGGAGACCATCTGACGATAGGCATTTTGTACTAATCTTGTGCCTGGCTCCCTGTTTCCTCCCTCATTTCATTTCATCCACCCCCCCTACCCTTTCTTTTTTTAAAAGATTTATGTTACTTTATGTAACTTTATGTATCAATCAAGATACAGATACAAGAACTGCGACTTTTCTATCTCAAGCAGAAAGAGATTGATTAAGTGTAGAATTAGGTGCTTAATAGCATAGATTCAGGGGCTGGAATGGTGGGCTGTAGGCAGGTTCTCCAAGAACATCTCCCTGAAAAACACGGCTAAATTGACCACAGGGGCTGCTGCTGCCTCTGGCACAGCAAGGAGATGGAAATCGGGAGAACACCACTGGAATCACTGATCTCAAAAATCTCACCTCGTAGCTGTATCCCAAAGGTGAGGGAACTGCTGTAGCTAAGGTTGCTGCCTCTGCCTTCTCATATCCATAAAACTAGGAGCTGGGCAACGTAATACAGAAAACACCCTTCCCCCTGCCCATGTTTCCCAACAGCAGCAGCTGAAGCAGGAGGGAAACCATGGTCTCCACCTCACTTCCTCCCGCTAGACCTCAAATAAGTACTGCTGACAGGTGGAATCCAATTCACAGCAAGAACCTTAGCTTCAAGAGAGTCCAGGAAATACTTTCTCGTCAAGTACTCTGCAGCACTGCAGTCCAACTAGCAGGCTGCAATGAATGCTAAGAGCCAATCCAACTATAAGTACTTTTATGAGTCGCCATAAATCCTTTCCGGTCCAAGGTAGGGTGGGCAGGGATATAATTAGAAAAATGCTCCCAATCCCTTCACCTTTTAAAAAATAAAAGTAGTATATTCTCTCGTATGTCATATCCAACATACCTATTTTTTCCCTCACACAAATATTGAGAGTAACACTTGGAGGAAAGAGGAGACTGGAAATTAACAAATTAGAGCTGAGCATTGATTCTACTAGCCACGGGACATGAAACAACGCTGAGACCCAGTTTTCTCATAATACAGTGAGAACAACAGTAACACCTGCCCTAATTACCTCACATTATATTGTAGGGATAAGGGTCTCTTTATTTTTGCCTTTAAAAGACAAGTCATGTTTATGTTTCTAAATCACATTTTATCTGCTCTACACCTCCCATCCTACCAAGCTGGAAAGAGATTTAATGTAAGTCATTACGGGGCTTCCTCTCTTCCCTAGAGATGTGTGGGAAGACACTGGAACTTACACAGTAAGAGAGGAGAGACAGTTCTTTCATTTGGTCTGTAATGGTCAACGTGAGATGCTTGTTTGAAAGTTATGCACGGTCCCTTGAAACCAAGCATTTCTGTTGCTCCTGTACCAACTGGGGAGCCAGGTCTTTGGTGCCAGACATACATTGATAAATGAGGCATAGACAGCATCCTTAAGAAGTATATGGCCTCCTGGGAGACAGAGATTATAAATATATAATTTATTACAATGGGATCAGGGGTAGTTATACACAATGTCTTAAAAGCATAGAGAAGAGACAATTAGTTTTTCCTGGGGGAAAAACTAATGGTACCTGTTGTATAATAGTTACTCAAAAAACCCAAGACCTGGCTCTGCTTTGCTTTTGAGAGTATTCCTATTGGAGGATTGTAGTGTCACAATGCATGAGCCCCCCTTACTTGCTGCATCGCAAAACTTCTGTTTCCTTGCAATTCTCAGGAAACTTCCCCAAATATCCGTTGCGCTCCTGCTCAAGTCCCCCACTTGACTATTTACCCCTCTGAGAAAATCTAGGGTAACGCATTCTACAAGCCCAGGTTTTAAAAAATGAAGGCAACAAAGAGGAACGGGTGTTGTCTTCTGGCAACTTCTGCCTGCCACACAAATTAATCTTTCAACAAATTATAATGCCACATCTGAAAAAGGGTTCTCAGACGTATCAAGTGTTATATAAATGCATAGAACATAACTCAGGGTTTTGTTGTTTGTCTAATCTAGTACCAGGCTGGTCCTAACAAGTAGCAGCATTTTGTCTGCAGGCTCCAGAGAATGCCCTGAACATTGGGAAATTGTACAGATTCAAAAGTATACAGCATTATCTTAATTGTTATTTTCAGAAGATTAGAAAGAAAGGAAGCAGAGGAGCATAATGAAGGGAAAGCTTCTTCAGGTCTGTCTAATCCCGCCAATATGCTGCCAAGCAGTTGAGGGGGTTTTGTGCAGGTCATTTAAGGTTTGTGGGGACTGGATTTGTCATCTTCGAAATAAGATGGTTGCGATATAGCAATGGTTTTCAACATATTCAGTGGGCATGAGGATGGGGGTGGAAGGTCTCTACCCTTGTTTTAACTAGAACTATCTGATATTTATCTGGTTTATAGATTGGGTTAGAAGAAAGAGTTCTGCACTCAAAGCAAGAAAAGGTTTTGAAAACCACTAGACAGATTGATGTTTAGGGTCTATGCTTCTGTGAATGTAGGTGAATCTTCTAAGAACAGGTGGTGCATTCTGTCCCATCAAGGTTCTCTATTAGATGTCAGCAAATGATGGCTGCAGCCCCAGCCATGGGCTCGGAACCCAAAAATGCTGTAACAGGACTAACCCTCCTGGGATGTGCACAGCTCCTTGGGAAATAGAAGTTGATGGTGCAATGCCTCCTACCCTGGCTTTGCTGATCCCCTCACCCTTGTTTTCTTTTTTAAACTTTTTTCCCCCTAATCTTGCCTTGGAGTGCACATGTTTGCGGTAAATGAATCAGGACCCAGACAGGCAGTCTTACACTTCTATTTTGGCTGCCTTCACTGCTGCTCTGTCATTTACCATACCAGTCAAGTGAAGCCCACAGTTCTAGAATCTAAGCCACTAGCTCCAAATCACAGCAGATAACAATTATTCAACTCCCACAGTCTTCCATCCAACAAACTTGAACTGCATACCTGCTCTGTGTGAGGCACAAGCATAGGTGGCAGACATACGTTGATAAATGAGGCATAGACAGCGTCCTTAAGAAGTATATGGGTTCCTGGGAGATAGAGATCATAAATACATAATTTATTGCAATAGGATCAGGGGTAGGTATGCACAATGCGTTAAAAGCCTAGAGAAGGGGACAATTAGTTTTGCCTGGAGAGTTGGAAGAGACTTTATGGTGCCTGTCATATAGTAGCTACTCAAGAAATATTTATCGAATGAGAAGGTAAATGAGGCATAGACAGCATCCTTAAGAAGTATATGGGCTCCCGGGAGACAGAGATTATAAATATATAATTTATTACAATAGGATTGGGGTAGTTATACACAATGCCTTAAAAGCATAGAGAAGGGGACAATTAGTTTTGTCTGGGGGAATCAGATGTTTGAGGGGATAGACTTTGAAGCTAGACTGCTTGGAATTGGATCCCAGCTTGAAGAAGCAGTGAAGACTGTATCAGCTGTGTAACATTGGGCAAGACATTTCCGTTTTCTGTGTCTCAGTTTTCCTACCTGAAAAAATGGGGTTAATGGTACTGACATAGTTGTGGTAATGATTAAGAGTTCATACAGGTAAGGTGCTAAACTAGTGTTTGTCATGTGGCAAATGCACTGCATAGACTTGCAGCTTACTGCGGGCATTGAACTGGAGTTCGTGGGTAGAGAAAAGAAGGACAGATGGTGCATGGGATCCAGATTAAAAACAGAATTTTTCAATCACTTAGTGAGGAAACTTGCTCTGAGTGGAGTTAAAGAAAAGGGGTGGGGCTGGGGGGGCCAACGTGGGAGCCCCAGCTCTTGGTACTGCCCTCCCTTCTCTGTCTCTGACCTCGTGCTGTCCTCTTTCTCTAGCCCCAATTTTTTTGTAACGTTTTGTTTTCCTTTTTTCCCTTCTCCTTTTTTTGACCCCAATTCCCTTTTCCCTCCTCTGTCTTTCTTCTTCTCTCTGCCTCCTTCCTCTCCTTCCCTCTATCTCTTTTCAGCCTCCTAAGGTCTGCTCTTTGCATCCTCTGTTTCCTTCCCTTTTTAATTTCCCTGTATCCCTGTTCTTCCTCCCTCTGCCCATTCAACCAAGTTGACTCTACATATACTTCTCCAAAGCCTGGAAAACCAGACCCTCTTCTCTCTGCCCTTGCGTCTGGCAAGAAGCATAGTAATAGGCTTAGGACAGACCAGAACAGAGAAGTAAATCTTTTTTGTTATTGTTTCTCAGAGAATGGTACCAGTGGGTGCCCCTTTGTTCCAGCACAGCCAGGGCTCTCTTTATGACATGTGTAGTTTGGGGTGATCATGGCTTTTGGTCTTCTAACTTCTCACTGTCAAACATTCTAGCAGTTTTCAGGGTTTAAATGCAGTCATCGATATGAACAGAGCCACCCCTGCTGACACCCTGAGGGGAATAAAGCCTAGATGTTCAGAAGGAAAAATTCATGAGTTTTCTACACTCAGAAAGTAATGCTCAGGCATGAAAAGTAAGCCTGGAGCTGGGGCAGAAGGCCTTTGAGAAGTCTGGCCTGGGCACCTCCGAAGAGGGGCTTTCATTTTTTTTTTCCCATTCTGCAAATGATTCCTGCACATTAACTGTGTTCAACAGGATGCAACGTTGACAAGACAGACAAGGTCCTAACCCTCTTGGGATGACTTCTAAGCGGGTCAGGTAGGCCATAACAAGTCAAAACATGAATGAGTTACTTTTAGATAACTAGCGCCATAGTTACTTTTAGATTACTAGTTCTATAAAGAAATTAAGACAGTTATGAATACAGGGATCTTTATGGGGAAATAATTTGCTTCAAATCACATAATGAAGTCCTCCCTGGAGGGAAGCCCTTTGAGCTGGGTCTTCAATAATAGTAAGAAGCCGCAGAAAAACCTGGGGAAGGGCATTCCAGCAGCCAGAAGTTTGGCAAGTGCCAAAGATTGGAGGTGGGAAGAGTTTAGAGAAAAAGGGATGGAGAGTAGGGACTGAGTGGAGGAAAGTATGTGATGAAGTTGGGGAAGGAGGCAGTGACCAGGATATACAAGGCCTTCTAAGCCATGTGTGTAAGTCCATTTTGAAAGTGACAGAGACTGATTGGATGATTATATCACAAAAGTAATTTGTTGAAAAGAGCTTAGGTGACCCACAAGCTTTCCAGGGACAGATATGGAAAAGAGATCAGATCACAGACAGTAGCTGGACACGTGCAATGCCAGTGTGGTACTACCACCCCTGCCATCACTACACAGCAGGCTTGCCGCTGCTGCCCAGCAGCTGGATGGAGTGGTGAGAAGATTAACATTCGAATGTTAATCTCATTCAAAAACACCTCCGAAGACACACCCAGGACAATGTTTAACCAAATATCTGGGCACCCATGGTCAGTCAAATTGATGTGTGAAATTAACCATCACAATGAGCAAGTGCAGCCGATTGGCTGAGTGGTCATGAGCCTATTCCCTCAGAATGGGAAAGCCTGGGAAAGTAAGTATATAAAGTGTTCTTGAGAGAAAAGCAAAGTCTACCACCCAAAACTCAAAAGGTGGGGAATTTCCAAAGGGTAGAAACTGGATTAGAATTCTGGATGACCAAAGAAATGTCCACTCTCACATAACAAGAGTTTTTTTTTTATTTAAGTGCAATGGAAATTCAATGGAGGACTTTAAACAGGAAGTGATATGATCAACCTTATAGTTTTAAAAGGTCACCCTGGCTACAAGGTAGATTATAAGGGGGCAAGAGTGAAGTCAGGACTCTCCTGCAAGAGATACTGTTGAGAGATGATGTTGACCTGACCAGCATGGCTGCAGTGGAAGGGGTGAGAAATGGTTAGATTCAGGTTTATTGGAGGTAAAGTGAACAAGACTTCCTGATGATTTAATGTGATTTAATGTAAGGGATTAGGGAATGGGGCTAATCAAGGGTGACTCTAGTTTTTCAGTTAAAAAATTTGTTGGATGGTGACGAAAGTTACTGGGATGGGATGGGGAGGCTGGGGGTGAAAGAGGAAGGGAAAGATTAAGAGTTCACTATTGACGTGTTAATTTAGACATGGTTGAGGTGCCTATTAATTATTCAAGTAGTGATATAAAGTAGATATTTAGATGTCATAGGCTTGACTCAGGAGACAAGTCAAGGTCAGCGATAGAAAATGGCAGGATGGGTTTTAGAGCCAGACAGCTTTGCTTTGACTTTTGCTTCTGCAAATTACTAGCTGCATACACTGGAGCAAGTTACTGAATATCTTTGAGTTACAATGTCCTCAATTGTAAAATAGGAGTGTATTACTTTCCTCAGGCTACTGTAACAACTAGGTGACTTGAACGAACCGAAATGTATGTTCTCACAGATCCAGGAGCTAGAAGTCCAAAATCAAGTTATTAGCAAGGCCAGGCTCCCTCTGAAGATTCTAGAAAAAACTTCCTGGCACTCATTGGCATTTCCTGGCCTGAAGCTCCAGTCTCTGACTCTGACATCACAGGACATTCTTGTCTCCTTTTTCTGTATGTTTTTGTGTCTCTGTGTTGTCTCCTTCTCCTTTCTCTTATAACTATACTAGTCACTGGGTTAGGGGCCACCCCCAATTCAGTATGACCTACCTCATCTTAACTTGATTACAAAGATGCTATTTTCCAAATAAGGTCACCTTCAGGACTTCAACATGTCTCTGGTGGGACACAATTCAACCTACCAGAAGATATATCTATTTTAAGTGCCTGCTATCTAGTAATTACTCAATAAATGTGTGTGCTTATTCTTTTTAACATTTTTTTATTTCCATAGGTTATTGAGGAACAGGTAGTATTTGGTTACATGAGTAAGTTCTTTCGTGATGATTTGTGAGCACACATCAGAGCAGTATGCACCACCCCTATTTTAGTATGCACTGCACCCTATTTTAGTATGCACTGCACCCTATTTGTAGTCTTTTATTTCTCACCCCCCTTCCCATCATCTCCCTCTGAGTCCCCAAGTCTATTGTGTCATTCTTATGCCTTTGCATCCTCATAGCTTAGCTCTCATTTATGAGTGAGAACACACAGTGTTTGATTTTCCATTCCTGAGTTGCTTCAATTAGAATAATAATCTTCAATCTCTCATCCAGGTCACAGCAAATGCCATCAACTCATTCCTTTTTATGGCTGAGTGGTATTCCATCATATATACATATATATACACCACAGTTTCTTTATCCACTCATTGATTGATGGGCATTTGGGTTGGTTCCATGTTTTTACAATTGCAAATTAGCTGCTATAAATGTGCGTGCAAGTATCTTTTTCGTATAATGACTTCTTTCCCTCCAGGTAGATACCCAGTAGTGGAATTGTTGGATCAAACGGTAGTTCTACTTTTAGTTCTTTAAGAATCGCTACACTGTTTTCCACAGTGGTTGTACTAGTTTACAGTACACCGGCAGTGTAGAAGTGTTCCCTGTTCACTGTATTCACATGTACTATTTTCTTGATTATGGCCATTCTTGCAGGAGTAACGTGGTATTGCTTTGTGGTTTTGGTTTGCATTTCCCTAATCATTAGTGATGTTGAGCATTTTTTTCATATTTGTTGGCCATTTGTATATCTTCTTTTGAGAATTATCTATTCATGTCCTTAGCCTACTTTTATGTGATGATTTGTTTTCTTGTGAATTTTTTTTAGTTCATGTAGATTCTGGATATTAGTCCTTTGTCAGATGTATATATTGTGAAGATTTTCTTCCACTCTGTGGGTTGTCTGTTTACTCTGCTGACTGTTTCTCTTGTCATGCAAAACTCTTTAGTTTAATTAAGTTCCAGCAATTTATTTTCGTTTTTATTGCATTTGCTTTTGGGTTCTTGGTCATGAATCCTTGCCTAAGCCAACGCCTTAGAAGGGTTTTTCCAATGTTACCTTCTAGAATTTTTATAGTTTCAGGTCTTAGGTTTAAGTCCTTAATCTATCTTGAGTTGATTTTTGTATAAGGTGAGAGATGAGGATCCAGTTTCATTCTCCTACAGGTGGCTAGCCAATTATCTCAGCACCATTTGTTGAATAGGGTGTTCTTTCCCTCCTTTATGTTTTTGTTTTCTTTGTCAAAGATCAGTTGGCTGTAAGTATTTGAGTTTATTTCTGGGTTCTCTATTCTGTTTCAATAGTCTATCTTCCTATTTTTATAGCAGTACCATGCTGTTTTGGTGACTATGGCCTTATAGTATAGTTTAAAATCAGGTAATGTCATGCCACCAGATTTGTTTCTTTGTTGTTGTTTGTTTGTTGTTTTTTTGTTTTTTTGGGTTTTTTTGCTTAGTATTGCTTTGGCTATGCAGTCTCCTTTTTTGGTTCCATATGAATTTTAGAATTGTTTTTTCTAATTCTGTAAAGAATGATGGTAGTATTTTGATGGAAATTGCATTGAATTTGTAGATTGCTTTTGGCAGTATGGTCATTTTCACAATGTTGATTCTACCCATCCATGAGCATGAGATGTGTTTCCATTTGTTTGTACCATCTATGATTTCTGTTAGCAGTGTTTTGTAGTTTTCCTTGTAGAGGACTTTCACCTCCTTGGTTAGGTATATTTCTAAGTATTTTATTTTATTTTTTGCAGCTACTGAAAAAGGGGTTGAGTTCTTGATTTGATTCTCCACTTGGTTGCTGTTGGTAAATAGAAGAGCTACTGATTTGTGTATATTAATTTTGTATCCAGAAATTTTGCTGAATTTTTTTTTATCAGTTCTAGGAGCTTTCTGGAGGAGTCTTTAGAGTTTTCTAGGTAAATGATCATATCATCAGCAAACAGCAACAGTTAGACTTCCTCTTTACATATATGGATGTCCTTTATTTCTTTCTCTTGTCTGATTGCTCTGGCTAGGACTTCCAGTACTATGTTGAAGAAGAGTGGCGAGAGTGGGCATCCTTGTCTTGTTCCAGTTCTCACAGGGAATGCTTTCAACTTTTCTGCACTCAGTATTATGTTGGCTGTGGGATTGTCATAAATGGCTTTTATTATATTGAGGTATGTCCCTTGTATGCCAATTTTGCTGATAGTTCTAATCATAAAGTAATGCAGGATTTTGTCGAATGCTTTTTCTGCACCTATTGAGATAATTGTGTGATTTTTGTTTTAAATTCTGTTTATGTGGTGTATCATATTTATTGACTTGCATATGTTAAATCATCCTTGCATCACTCATATGAAACCCTCTTGATCATGGTGAATTATCTTATATGTTGTTGGAATCAGTTAGTATTCTGTTAAGAATTTTTAGCATCTCTTTTCATCAGGGATATTGGTCCATAGTTTTCTTTTTGGTTATGCCCTTTCCTGGTTCGGGTATTAGGGTGATACTGGCTTCATAGAATGATTTAGAGAGGTTTACCTTTTTCTCTGTCTTGTAGAGTAGTGTCGATGGGATTGGTACCAATTCTTTTTTGAATGTCTGGTAGAATTCTGCTGTGAATACATCTGGTCCTGTACTTTTTTTTGTTAGTAATTTTTAAATTACCATTTCAATTTCACTGCTTGTTATTGGTCTGTTCAGGGTATCTAATTCTTCCTGATTTAAGCTAGGAGGGTTGTATCTTTCCAGGAATTTATTCATCTCTTCTAGGTTTTCTAGTTTCTGCAGGTAAAGGTGTTCATAGTAGTCTTGAATGATCTTTTGTATTTCAGTGATGTCAGTTGTATTATCTTCTATTTTGTTTCTTATTGAGCTTATTAGGATTTTCTCTCTTCTTTCTCGGGTAATCTTGCTAATGGTGTGTCAGTTTTATTTATCTTTTAAAAAAACCGCTTTTTGTTTCATTTATCTTTTTGTTGTTGTTGTTGTTGTTGTTGTTTATTTCAATTTCATTTAGTTCTGCTCTTCTCTTGGTTATTTCCTTTCTTCTGCTGGGTTTACGTTTGGGTTTGGTTTGTTCTTATTTCTCTGGTTCCTTGATGTATACCTTAGATTGTCTGTTTGTGCTCTTTAGGCTTTTTGATGTAGGCATTTAGGGCTATGAACTTTTCCCCTTAGCATTCCCTTTCTGTGTCCCAGAGGTTTTGATAGATTGTGTCACTATTGTTCAGTTCAAATAATTTTTAAATTTCCATCTTGATTTCATTGTTGACCCAATGATCATTCACGAGCAGGTTATTTAATTTCCATGTATTTGCATAGCTTTGGAGGTTCCTTTTGGAGTTGATTTCCAGTTTTATTCCACTGTCTGAAAGAGTGCTTGATATAATTTCAATTTTCTTAAATTTACTGAGGCTCATTTTGTGGCCTATCATATGGTCTATCTTGGAGAAAGTTCCATGTGCTGTTGAATAGAGTATATATTCTGCAGTTGTTGAATGGAATGTTCTGTATATATCTGTTAAGTCCATTTGTTCCAGGATATATTTTAAATCCACTGTTTCTTTGTTGACTTTTTGACTTGATGACCTGTCAAGTGCTGTCAGTGGAGTATTAAAGTTCCCCCTATTATTGTGTTGCTGTCTCATTTCTTAGGTCTATTAGTAAGTACTTTAACTTTGGAGCTCCAGTGTTAGATGCATATATGTTTAGGATTGTGACATTTTCCCGTTGGACAAGGCCTTTTATAATTATATAATGTCCCTCTTGGTCTTTTTAAACTGTGGTTGCTTTAAAGTTTTGTTTTGTCTGATATAAGAATAGCTATTCCTAATGCCCATTAATGATAGATTGGATAAAGAAAATGTGGCACATATACACCATGGGACACTATGCAGCCATAAAAATGGATGAGTTCATGTCCTTTGCAGGGACATGGATGAAGCTGGAAACCATCATTCTCAGCAAACTGACACAAGAACAGAAAACCAAACACCACATGTTCTTACTCATAAGTGGGTGTTGAACAATGAGAACACATGGACACAGGGAGGGGAACATCACACACTGGGGCTTGTCGGGGGGGGTTGGGGGATAGGGGAGGGTTAGCAGGGGGTGGAGGATTGGGGAGAGATAACATTAGGAGAAATACCTAATGTAGGTGATGGGGGAGATGGATGTAGCAAACCACCATGGCATGTGTATACCTATGTAACAATCCTGCACCATCTGCACATGTACCCCAGAACTTAAAGTGTAATAAAAAGAAAATGAAAAAGAAAAAAGAATAGCTACTCCTGCTCACTTTTACTGTTCATTTGCACGAACTGTCTTTTTCCACCTCTTTAAGTTTGTGTGAGTCCTTATGTTTTAGATGAGTCTCTTGAAGGCAGCAGATAGTTAGTTGGTTGGTGAATTCTTATCCATTCTGCAATTCTGTATCTTTTAATTGGAGTGTCTAGGCCATTTATATTCAATGTGACATACTGAGTTAGTCACATTGTTAGTACTGAGATGTGAGGTACCATACCATTCATCATTCTACTTGTTGCCTGTATACCTTGGTTTTTTGTTTTTGTCATTATTTTTTAAATTGTATTTTTGTTTTATAGGTTTTGTGAGATTTATACTTTTAAAAGGTTCTGTTTTGATGTGTTTCCAGGATTTGTTTCAAGATTTAGAGTTCCTTTTAGCAGTTCTTGTAGTGGTGACTTGGTAGTGGTGAATTCTTTCAGCATTTGTTTGTCTGAAAAAGACTGTATCTTTCCTTCACATACGAAGCTTAGTTTTGCTGGATATAAAATTCTTGACTGATAATAGTTTCATTTGAGGAGGCCAAAATAGGGCCCCAATCCTTTCCAGCTTTTGGGTTTCTGCTGAGAAATCTGCTGTTAACCTGACAGATTTCTCTTTATAGGTTGCGTGGTGCTTTTGTCTCACAGCTCTGAAGATTCTTTCCTTCATCTTGACTTTAGATAACCTGATGACGATGTGCCTAAGTGACGATCTTTTGGTGATGAATTTCCCAGATGTTCTTTGTGCTTCTTGTATTTGGATGTGTAGGTCTCTAACAAGGCCGGGGAAGTTTCCTTCAATTGTTCCCCCAAATATGTTTACTAAACTTTTAGATTTCTCTTCTTCTCAGGAACACCAATTATTCTCAGGTTTGATCATTTAACATAATTCCAGACTTCTTGGAGGCTTTGTTCATATCTTCTTATTCTTTTTTCTTTGTCTTTGTTAGATTGGGTTAATTAGAAGACTTTGTCTTTGAGCTCTGCATTTCTTTCTTCTATCCAATTCTATTGCTGAGATTTTCCAGAGCATTTTGCATTTCTATAAGTGTGTTCATTGTTTTCTGAAGTTTTGGTTGTTTTTTTTTATTTATGCTCTCTATTTCCTTGAATATTTTTCCCTTTAATTCTTGTATCATTTTTTGGATTTCCTTACATTGGGCTTCACATTTTTCTGATGCTTCCCTGATTGATTAGCTTAATAACTAACCACCTGAATTCTTTTCTTTTCTTTTCTGTTCTTTTCTTTTTTTTTTTTTTTTTTTAAGATGGAGTTTCACTCTTGTTGCCCAAGCTGGAGTGCAATGGCACAATCTCATCTCACTGCAACCTCTGACTCCCAGGTTCAAGTGATTATCTTCCTCAGCCTTCCAAGTAGCTGGGATTAGCTTCCAAGTAGCTGCCATGCCAGGCTAATTTTTTGTATTTTTAGTAGAAACAGGGTTTTACCATGTTAGCCAGCCTGGTCTTGAACTCCTGATCTCAGATTATCTGCCTGCCTCAGCCTCCCAAAGTGCTGGGATTACAGGCATGAGCCACTGCACCCAGCCTAACCTTCTGAACTGTCTTTCAGGTAAATCAGGCATTTCTTCTTGGTTTGGATCCATTATTGGTGAGCTAGAGTGATTTTTTTGGTGGTGTTAAAGAACATTGTTTTATCGTATTTTCAGAGTAAGTTTTCGGGTTCCTTCTCATTTGGGTAGGCTCTGTCAGAGTGAAGGTCTTGGACTGAAGGCTGTTTTTCAGATTTTTTTTTTGTCCTACAGGGTGTTCCTTTGATGTAGTACTCTCCCCCCCATTTCCTATGGATGTGGCTTCCTGAGAGGTGAGCTGTAGTGATTGTTATCTGTCTTCTGGATCTAGCCACCCAGCAAGTCTACCAGGCTCTGGGCCGGTACTGGGGGTGTCTGTACAGAGTCCTATGATGTGAACTGTCTGTGGGTCTCTCAGCCTTGGATACAGCAACTGTTCTGGTGGAGGTGGCAGGGGCTTGAAATGGACTCTGTGAGGGTTCTTAGCTTTGGTGGTTTAAAGCACTAATTTTGTGCTGGTTGGCCTCCTGCCAGGTGGTGGCACTTTCCAGAGAGCATCAGCTGTGGTAGCATGGGGGAGGAACAGGTAGTGGGCAGGGCCTAGAACTCCCAAGAGCATATGCCCATTGTCTTCAGTTACCTCCGTGGATAGGGAAGGACCACTGGTTATGTGCAGGGTCAGGCATGTCTGAGCTCAAGACTCTTCTTGGGTGGGTCTTGCTGCAGCTGAGTATTTAGGGTGTCTCCCAGGGCCCTGCAGGAGCAATCCACTTCCATCAGGTGGTCTGTGGGTCCTCTCAGGTTTACTGATTTATTCTTGCAGTCGTTCTGGAGCAAAAAGTCATGATGCGAGCCTCCACACGCTGCTCTGTCCATCCGAGTGGGAGCTGCAATCTAGTCCTGCCTCCCGTCTGCCATGATCCCCAGGGCGCCCTTATTCTTTTTGTCCTTTTTGGTATAGATTCCACAGGAAGCTGTTATGATGAGATAGTAGAGGGCAACAACAACAATAAAGCCCACGCTTCCTTAGCATGGTAATTCTGGATCCTTGAGAGTTAGGAAGGCAGAGCTCTTATAGCTTTACTGTCTTCGTACATAGCGGTCATTTGGAATCTAGTGAATTGTATTAGAATTCAGTCAATAAGCATTCATAAAATAAACATTGGTTGAATTATATTGTTTTTAGTTACCTTCTTATGTTCCCTTTTGGAGTTCAGGTAGCATATATTTTCACTACCTTCAGTGCCTAGAATGGGGCCTGGCACATAGTAAGTGCTCAGTGATTAAACTGGCAAATCATAAGAAAAGCTATGCAGATGTCACTGGCTTTCTCTCTCCTCAAACTTAAGGAATATTATAAATGACTTGCAAATCTATGCTAATTCTACATGACAGGAGTCTGACAGGGTTGCTAGGGACATCCTTCTCTTTAAATCTGTCTATATGGCTGAGATTGGAGTATTTCTCAGTAACTAGAAAGAATGGGCTGTGCAGGCTCTTCATTCATTTATTCAATTTTTCAGTAACACTTGCAAACTCAAAAACCATGTCAACTAGTCTCAGTTCAGTGAGGTTGTCCAATAAGCCAATGCAGTTTTTAAAAGAAATTTATTTGAAAATAACTTTCAACCTAGAGAAAATTTGCAAGAACAGGAATAATACATAAAACACAACTAATAGCCTTTCCCCAGATTCACCCGTTTTTAATATTTGCCTTATTTACTTTCTATTTGTTCTCTCTCTCTCTCTCTATATATATATAGATATACACACCCAGAAATGCACATATACGTATATATCTACCCACACATACACATGTATACATATATGTATATAATAAAATATTTCTCTAAACCATTTGAGAGTAAGCTGCATTCCTCATGGTTCTTTATGCCTAAACAGTTTAGTGTACATGGCATAAGAATACTACTCTCTGTTGTCCAGTTAGGTCAATGCATCCAATAATACCTTTTATAATTTTATTCCTTTTGTGCAGGATCCGGCATGACATTGAGCTGCTGTCTCTTTAGTCACCTTCGATCCAGAATGTTTCCACAGTCTTGCATGGCACAGACATTTTTGAAAAATATGATGGTGTGTCCCCTTCTTTAGATTTTTTTCCTCATTTTTGGCTTGAGTGATGTTTCCCCATGTTTAAATTCAGATTTTCCTTTTAGATTGGACTATTACATAACCAAAGTGCTCTTCTCAAGACACACTTCTGAGGGCATAGGATGGCCTTCTGACCCACATTGGCAAAGCAATTTTTTAGTAAACATTTTAATTGAGGTATAGTATATACATAGAAAAGTGCACAAATAATAAATGGACAGCTCTGTCAGTTATCACAAAGTGATCGCACTCATCAACTTATCAACTCAGCTTATCAACTTATTAACTGTCTTTATTACTAGAGCTTTTTAATAAGTCTGGATGTCTGGTAAGGTAAGTTCTCTATACTTGAATTTCTTCACAATTTTTTGGGGCTTCACATTCTTGACCCTTTGTACTTCATATACAATTTAAAATTGCCTCATTAATTTTTAACAAAATTACCTGCTGGGATTCGGATTGGCTCACATTAAATCTGTAGATCCATTTGGTGATCTGGTTCATGAAAACTGGCATAGACTTCAGTTGATTTAGGCTTTTAAAAATTTCTCTTAAGAACACGTCATACTTTTCAGTGTATAGATCTTGAACAGCTTTTATTCGAGTTAGTCTTAGGTATTTGACTGTTTTGATGCTATGGTAAATTATATTTTAAAGTTTTTCTTTGTTTGTTGTGGCTGGTGTATACACATATAAATTATCTCCTGTTGCTCTTATATTCAGAAATCTCATAAATCAACTTATTATTTATAAAAATGTCTATGTAGATTTCTTAGGTATAGATACAAATCATACCATCTGTAAATAAGGAGAGCTTTATGTCTTTACTCTTAATCCTTTTACCTTTTCTTCTTTCTTATGACATTATTGCATTTATTACATTATGCTGGCTAGGACCTCTAGTATAATGTTCATTAGAAGTCATGATAGAACATTGCTATCTTGTTCTTGATCTCAGTGTTCAGTAGAATTTTTACAGATAGTCTTCGCCAGATTAAGAGAGCACACTTCAGTTTCTAGCCTGCTACAAGTTTTTATCATGTGTGGGTGTTAAATTTTGTAAAATGTTTTTTTCTGCTTCTATTAAGATGATTATATGCTTTATTTCCCCCTTTGTTCTATAAAAGTGGTAAATCACAGCTACTGATTCTCAAATGTTAAATCAACTTTCCATTCTTGGAATAAACCCAGCTTAGCCCTGATATATTTTCTTTCTTATATTCAATGTGCTAATACTCTTTTTGGAATTTTTGGAATTTTGCATCTCTGTGAGAGCCTCTGGCCTGCATTGTAATGTGCTTCTTAGGATTTAGTATCACAGTATTGTTGGCCTAATAAAATCAGCTGGGAAATGTTTCATCTTTTTTTATTCTCAGGAAGAGCTTGTACAAGATTGATGTTTTTTCTTCTTAAATAGCTTAAATATTTGGAAGAATTCACTGATGAAGCCATCTGGGTCTGAGTTTTCTTTGCAGGAAGAATTTTACTATAGGTTCAATTATTTTAACAGATATATGGATGTTTAGATTTTCTTTTTATTCAAGGATGCATTTTGGTAGGTTTTGATTTTTCTATTTGCTCTTTCCTTATTTTTTTACTTTATTGGCAAAATCATTCACAATATTCTTTTATTATACTTTCAAAGTCTGCAAGATATAGAATGACATTCACCTTTTCATTCTTGATATTGGTCATTTGACTATTATTTCTTTTTCTGAATTAGGTTATCAAGAAGTTTATAAAATTTTTTTAGTCTTTTCAAATAATTAACTTTGAATCCTTTGTATTATACATGGCTTTTCTTTAATTTCTACTCTTATCTTTACTGTTTTCTTCCTTCTACTTTCTTTAGTTTTAATTTGCTCTTCTTTTCCTAATGAACCTTTTTACTTAATTTCTAAGTATTTGGGGTTATTTTTATTATTGATCTCTAGCTTAATTTCACAGTGGTCAGAGAATGTACTCAATATGATTTCAATTCTCTGAAAATTTTGAGTTTTGCCCAGCATTTAGACTCTAAAGAAATGCTCCGTATGCATTTGAAAAGTACATGTATTCTACAGTTGTTGGGTATTGTGTGTGTGTGTGTGTGTGTGTGTGTGTGTATGTGTGAATTTTATCTATTTATATATTTATTTATGTCTATTTATATTTTTAAATGAGATCAATGTTATTAGTAGTGTTGTTCGAACCTCTTATATTTGTATTCATACTTTTGCCTGCTTATTTTATCAGTAAAAGGAATTTATTAAAATCTCCCACTGTGTTCATGAATTTTCCTGTTTCTCCTTTAGGTGGATCAAATTTTGCTTTATGTATTTTGAGAATTTGCTTTTACTTCTGCAGGCTGTTACGTGGGGTTGGATCATCCTGACCCAATGAGCTGACTTGAAGCTGGGTCTTTGTGACAGCTGGTCTGTTCCTATTCATCCTCCCTGCTTAACATTCCGAAATATAAGATTGCTCATACATGAACAATACTTCTTACATATCTACTATATACTAGGTACTATAATAGGTGCTGAATAGTCTGTGTTATTTTAAGGGTTATGAACAGAATGCAGCTGTCTCTGATAAGGAATCACAGCACTAAGGTGAGTATTTCCTATTTTGTCTCCTAATTTCTAGGGTTTACCACTTGACTCCATCCTGCAGTCTACTGCCAGATGAATTTCTCTGAAGCCACTTTTTTTATTTCATCCCATTTACACTCAAAAACTTGCCTTTGTTTCCTAGTGCCTGAAGAATGGAAGTCTTTTATAAGTCAGCCAGGAGGCTATATAAGGTGCTACCTTATATTTTACCAAGGGTCTTAATGACTTCCCCAGCCACACACTTGATCTGAATTTACCCTGGGGCCATTTTAACTGGTAGTGTCCTAGATTTGGTCTTTGCTTAAGAACATCTCTTAATTTAAGAACCTCTTTTCAGACTAGAAAGACTGTTCTGAGCTTCCTATATTTCTTTAAGTCCTGCATGAAAATTAGGCAGTTCTTTCTTTAGTTAATCTTCTCTTCTTATATGTTATAGGCAGCTAGATAAAATAGACTGATACTTTTAACTTTCCGGAAATTTCCTTAGCCATAACTACTAATTAATTAAATATCCTTTCTGTTTTCTCAGCAGCTGTGGGAGACAGTTTCGGCAAACTTTCTGTAACTATATAACACAGGCTGCCTCTTCTAGGGCTCCCATAACATTTTCTTAATGTCTGTTCAGTCTTTACTGAAAGTATTCTCAAAGCCTTAGCTTCTACCTGCCATTTGGTCCCAGTGCCACATATTTCAGGTTTCTGTTATGGAAGCATCTTGCTGGCTGTAGCCGTTTTTACTTTGATTTCTGTTGCTGCATAACAAATCACTCCACTAATCAAAGGCTTCAAATAATAACAATGTATTATTTCTCGTGTTTCTGTAGTTGAATGGCATTTTTTTCCCCCGCTTTTCATGGAGTTCAGCTGTGCCTATAGCCATGTTGGGGGTTTAATGGACTGGAATCTCCAAAACTGGCTCAGTCACATTTTTGGTACCTTGGTGAGAATGGCAGGAAGACTGGGCTCAGCTGGGATGCTGGAATTGCTGGGTCATGCTCCCACTCCCCATATAGTCCCAGGACTACTCCCTCTCCACGTGGTCTTCCCAGCAGGATAGCTGACTTCTTTCATCTGATTCACGTGCAAATGGCACTTTATTTGCCATGGCCCACAGCTCTATGAAGGCTTTATTAGGTCTCAGTTCTCTTGGTCACCAATGAAAGAAGCAACAGGTACATTGGAAAGAAAAATGCAGTCAGCTTTTCTAACCTCCGCTTTGAGAATAATTCTATAGATATTTAAAGATTACTTGGAACATTCCTGGCTCCTCTCAATTGCTGGTATTTGAGACATTTTCTAAAAGTATATCCACCTTCCTAAAAGCAAGTGAACAAGGGTAAAAAGAGAGGAGAAATGGGAATCTGTTGAAATGAATTTGTTTGCAACTCTAAGAAAAGGTTTGGCAAAGTGGATAAATTATGACTATTAACTACATGATGCTTTGGTATTTTCTCTGCTGTAAAGATACCCTGTACTTATATAGGTCTGATTTTCTAACTGGCAAAGCACTTTATCATTAGCTTTTTAATGTCCCCAAAAGGAGAGAGAAGGTATTTTCATTTTAATTCTATAAGTTTCATAGAAGAAGAAGAGCTAAATAACTTCCCCAACATGATTGAGGTAGTAAAACCATCCATCTATCTAGTGGTCAATTCATTTTAAAAAATTCTCTATTTGCAGACGACATGATTGTATATTTAGAAGACCCCATTGTCTCAGCCCAAAATCTCCTGAAACTGATAAGCAACTTCAGCAAAGTCTCAGGATACAAAATCAATGTGCAAAAATCACAAGCATTCCTATACACCAATAACAGACTTAAAGACAGCCAAATCAAGAACGAACTGCCATTCACAATTGCTACAAAGAGAATAAAATACCTAGGAATACAACAAGGAACATAAAGGACCTCTTCAAGGAGAACTACAAACCACTGCTCAATGAAATAAGAGAGGACACAAACAGATGGAGAAACATTCCATGTTCATGGTTAGGAAGAATCAATATCATGAAAATGGCCATACTGCCCAAAGTAATTTACAGATTCAATGCTGTCCCCATCAAACTACCAATGACCTTCTCCACAGAACTGGAAAAAACCACCTTAAACTTCATATGGAACCAAAAGAGAGCCCGCATAGCCAAGTCAATTCTAAGCAAAAAGAACAAAGTGGGAGGCATCACACTATCAGACTTCAAACTATACTACAAGGCTACAGTAATCAAAATAGCATGGTACTGCTACCAAAACAGAGATATAGACCAATGGAACAGAACAGAGGCCTCGGAGGCAACGCCACACATCTACAACAATCTGATCTTTGACAAACCTGACAAAAACAAGCAATGGGGAGAGGATTCCCTGTTTAATAAATGGTGTTGGGAAAACTGGCTAGCCATGTGCAGAAAGCAGAAACTGGACCCCTTCCTGACACCTTACACTAAAATTAACTCCAGATGGATAAAATACTTAAACATAAGACCCAACACCATAAAAACTCTAGAAGAAAATCTAGGCAAAACCATTCAGGACATAGGCATAGGCAAGGACTTCATGACCAAAACACCAAAAGCATTGGCAACAAAAGCCAAAATAGACAAATGGGACCTAATCAAACTCCACAGCTTCTGCACAGCAAAAGAAACATTCATTAGAGTGAATTGGCAACCAATCAGGACAAAATTTTTGCAATCTACCCATCTGACAAAGAGCTGATTATCCAGAATCTACAAAGAAGTAAAACAGATTTACAAGAAAAAAAGAAACAAGCCCACTCAAAAGTGGGTGAAGGATATGAACAGACACTTTACAAAAGAAGACATACATGAGGGCAACAAACATATAAAATGCTCATCATCACTGGTCACTAGAGAAATGCAAATCAAAACTACATTGAGATACCCTCTCATGCCAGTTAGAATGGCGATCATTAAAAAAATCTGGAGACAACAGATGCTGGAGAGTCTGTGAAGAAATAGGAACACTTTTACACTGTTGGTGGGAGTGTAAATTAGTTCAACCATTGTGGAAGACAGTGTGGCGATTCCTCAAGGACCTAGAAATAGAAATTCCATTTGACCCAGCAATCCCATTACTGGGTATATATCCAAAGGATTATATTCCAATATATACCCATTACTGGGCATATATACAAAGGATTATAAATCATTCTACTATAAGGACACATGCACACGAATGTTCATTGCAGCACTGTTTACAATAGCAAAGACTTGGAACCAACCCAAATGCCCATCAACGATAGACTGGACAGGGAAAATGTGGCACATATACACCATGGACTACTATGCAGCCATAAAAAACGATGAGTTCGTGTCCTTTGTAGGGACATGGATGAACCTGGAAACCATCACTCTCAGCAAACTGACACAAGAACAGAAAATCAAACACCGCATGTTCTCACTCACAGGTGGGTGTTGAACAATGAGAACACATGGACACAGGGGAGGGGAGCCTCACACACTGGGGTCTGTCAGGGGGAAATAGGGGAGGGACAGTTGGAGGTGGGGAGTTGGGGAGAGATAGCATGGGGAGAAATGCCAGATATAGGTGATGGGGAGGAAGGCAGCAAACCACACTGCCATGTGTGTACCTATGCAACAATCTTGCATGTTCTTCACATGGACCCCAAAACATAAAATGCAATTTAAAAAAAAAAGGAGAAAAAAAATAAAATAATCCATTTTTCCAATATACTATAGTCCCCCTCTTATCTGCAGTTTCACTTTCTGCAGTTTCAATTATCCATGGTCAACTGTGGTCCAAAAATAAGTGAGTACAGTACAGTCAGATATTTGAGAGAGAGAGAGAGAGAATGAAGAAGGAGATAGACTGCATACACATAACTTTTATTATAGTATATTGTTACAATTGCTCTGTTTATTATTGTTGTTATTAATATCTGACTGTGCCTAACTTATAAATTTAATTTTACCAGAGGTATGTATGTACAGGAAGAAAACATAGTAGATAGAGGGTTGAGTACTATCTGTAGATTTAGGCATCCACTGGGGGGGTCTTGGAATGTTATCTCATAAGGAGGAACTACTGTATATTCATTGATGACTACTATTTACCAATTACCACTTTCAACGTATAATTCCTGATTCCCCAGGTACTGAGTGTACAATATTAAGAGACCATTCCTGAAGCTTATGTTCTAGGGGGATGAGCAGAAATTAATCAAATAGTCACTCATACTCAAATTGGATCATGACATGTAACACATAAAAGCAATCATGAATATATGTTTTAGAGATCTGTGATCTATCTCAGGAGTTCAGGAAAAGCTTTTCTGAAAAGTCCCATGGTGCTTCTCAGTACATTGAAATCTAGAAGGATGTTCAGGCAGAAGGTAGGTTGTGTATAAGGCCCTGAGGCAGGAAGGAGTGACATCTTTGGGAAGCAGAGTGAACGCTAGTATGGCTGGAGGTTAGCCAACACAGGCCGGTAAGTCTGAAGGAGGCTGAGAAGGCAGAAAGAGACCCCACATCTTGGGGGGCTTTTGGAGGTCACACTGATAAGCCGTATGACCTCAGATAACCTTTCTAAGCCTCAGTTTTCTTACAAGGGAGGTAATTTTCAATATCTATAGGGTTTGGCTCCGTGTCCCCACCCAAATCTCATGTTGAACTGTAATCCGCACATGTTGGGGGAGGGAGCTAGTAGGAGGTGATTGGATCATGGAGGCAGATTTCCCCCATGCCGTTCTCATGATAGTGAGTGAGTTTTCATGAAATCTGATAGTTTAAAAGTGTTTGGCAGGTACCCCCTCCACCCCACTCCTGCTGCCATGTAAGATGTGCCTTGCTTCTTGTTTGCCTTCTGCCATGATTGTAGGTTTCCTGAGGCCTCCTCAGCCATGCAGAACTGTGAGTCAACTAAACCTCTTTCCTTTATAAGTCACCCAGTGTCAGGTTCTTTAAAGGAGTGTGAAAATAAATGAACACAAATATGCTAAAGCTCTAGCTCTGACCTCTCCCCTGAGCTCTAAGTCATCCAGTACCAATTTGATGCATTCATTTTGATGCCAACAGGCATACTCAACTCATTTTCACAACAAAATTCTTGATTCCTGAAGCTTCATCCCCTGAAGCTTCTGAAGCTTCCCTCCTCATCTTCTTTCCCTTCCTTCCCTCATTTTACTGAATGTCAACATCAATCTTCCATTGCTACAGTCAAAATCTCAGGAGTCATCCTCCCTTTATCACTGTCCTTCATTTTCCATATGAACGAATCTTGTTGGTTCTGATGCCAAAATAGATCACAAATTCAACCACTTTCCACCATCTGCACTGTAGTCACTGCAATCTCAGCCTACATCTCTTCTCACCCGGATTACCACAGTAGCCTTCTAGCTGTCTCCCTATGTCTATTCTTGTTCTCCCGTAATCCATTGTCTACTCAGAAGCCAGAATGTACTTTTTATAATGTAGATTTTCATGTCACCTCTCTATTTAAAACACTCCTATAGTTTCTCATTACACTTAAAATGAGATTCAACCTCCTTACAATCACTGCAGGTCCTTGGATGAGCAGCCCTGCCTGTCTGTCTGATACCCTCTTGTACCTCTGCACTCAATGTGCTCCAGCCATGCTGGCCTTCTGTTTCTCAAACATGGCAAGCTCACTGCTGATCTTTATAATATCAGATCCTTCTCATCAATTGGTCTTCTGACAAAAAACCACATTATCAGAGAAGCTTCTCTGACCACCTATCTGAATGAGCCCTCCCCAGCCTTTTGGCTGGATAGTACTCTCCCATTACCTCATTTGAGTTTCTCAACAGCAACCACCATTCTCTGAAATTATGTTTACTTATATCTTGCTGTCCTCATTCCAACTTCCAAATATAAGCTCCACAGGAGCAGGACCTTGTCAATCTGATCTTCCTTGCTTAGCAAAGTGCTATAGAGTTACAGTGCAATTCAACTATTTGTTGGCTGAGTAAATGAATATGTGGATGAAACCACCTCACAGGGGTTTCATTCATCTCAAGAGCCAGAGTCTGTTTGCCTGGACTGCATAGCCTGGTTTCAGGGATAAGACACACTGAAAGCTGTCAGTTTTTGACTGGATGAGTGTTTCATTAACGTAGACTCCATTTCAAGGCCAACATCCATTTCAAGTTTTAAAGACCCAAGTCCATTGTCTTTAGTACAAGTTGGGGACTACTTGCAGCAGCATAACTTGTGTCAGTAAACTCATCAGAATTTAGATATTTCACCCTGCTGTGAGTTCCATAGCACTGCGTAGCTTATTCCTATGATCAACTTAAAAACAAACATAAAAGGACTCAGGAAAACCATCTGTCAGAGAAGCACATAAACTTCCAAGTAATGGTTTAAAACATCTATTGATTGCCCAATGGGTGATTTGTAATTACAGATTACACATTTGGTAAATAGGTCTTTGTGGCCCGTTGAACTCGCTTCATTGGGTTAACAGATAATTAGGGTCTGTTGTGTAGATGCACCATAATTGCACCTTTGGAACAGTTAAAATTTGCGGAATGGATCCTAAGCTCTGCTATTTCTTTGTTGCATCCCCACCAGCTCCTAGTAGAGCTCGTGAGAATAGCTGCCAGAGGCTCATCCTGGCATTTAGGAGGCAGCTGTTTCACATTCAAGGTAGATCCCAGCAGCAGCAACCTGGGTGGCAGTGAGGGCAGGAGAGAGAGTTGGTTCTACAATCCCGGAGGCAGTCCCAGCTGCCCCCACCAGCCAGCCTTGGGCATAGCGCAAATTGCTGCTGCTTTCTCACCATGTGTGGACCACCAACCTGAGCTGTGTCAGCCTCAGCACTTTCTTCTCTGGGTAAGTCACGTTTTTCAGATTTCAATTCCAAGTACCTGTTTCAAGGCTGGTGCTGCATCAACACTACCTGTTTTCTCTTTCTTTTCTTTATGATTCCTACTTTGAGAAGTAGTTTCAAATACTCATCATCAAGTTCTATTCATCTTTCAGACTCAAGAAACATCCTGGTTGAGAGGCTGGGCTCTGGAGCCTGATAGTTCTGGGTTTGAATTCAGGCTCTGGAATTTTCTAGCTGTGTGACCTTGGGAAAGTTGCTTAACCTTTCTGTAAACCAAGAAGAATAGTAGAATAGCAGTAGTTGCCACCTTTTAGTAGATACTTGCTAAGTGCCAGGCACCATGCTGGGTATTTATATATATATATATATATATATATATATCTCCTAAAAAAAAAATAAGAATTAATTTTTTTTAAACTATTATCTATCTCCATTTTGAAGGTGAAAAAATTGCCTTGGGAATTAAATAACTTGCTCAAGGCCCGAAATCTTCTAAGTGGTAGAGACAGAGTTTAAACTGAGGCCTACCTCATGTGCTTCACCATCATGCTCTCCTCTCTCCCAATGGCATCCATTTCATAGTTATTCTGAGAATTTGATAACATAACATTTGTAAAACACTTTAGCACAGAGCTAAGTAAATATTCAATAAATGTGAGCTATATGACTGGTCTTCTTCTTTTCTTGTGAAGCTTTCCTCTGCTCCCACCTTGGCCAAATTAGTTGCCCCTTTCTCTGGTTTCTATCACATTTATACATTTTGTCTCCTATAATACCTGAACTGTAATTATTTGTTTACCTGTCTGTCTGTCCTATTACCAAGTAAAATATTAGGTGCAATGTAAGAGCTCCAAGAATATGTTTTGAATAATAGTAGTGAGAAGGTGAACTTCATAATTCACAGATACATAAACACCTAGAGTCCCAAGAGAGCACAGCCTGTTCAGGACCTGCTGCAAGAACAGCATGCCTAGGGAATAGGTGGTGGGCCAAGGTGGGCCAAGGTGGGTGGTGAGATGCAGGAAGAATTATGCAAGATGATGCTGGTGAGGTAGGCAGGCCTCACAGGCCATGTTACAATGTGAACTTTACCTCCACAACTATGGGGAATGATAGAAGAGATTTAAGCCGGGTTTGTAAGATTAGATTTATTTCAGAAAGGTCACTCTGGGTGAAGTATGAATGGATTGGGGGTGATGTGGAGCAGGCACCAGACCAGAAGCAGAGAGTCTGCCTAGGAGTCTCTTGCAGTGGCCCAAGTAGGAGGCAATGGGGTCTGGGTCAGGGAATGGTCGTGGAGTGGGATTTCACATGGATGAAGAAGAAAGGGTAAATTCCCAGTGTCTGAGAGACCCCTTGGGCTTTTATTCAGAGCTTGGAAAAATCCAGTCTACCCCCTCAATACCAGATAAGATCCCAAATGGCTGTTGTTTTTGGAATACCACTTATAATGTAAATTATTTTCTCATTTGTTTCAGAGACTAACCCATGAAAACACAGGGCCATGGATCTAGTCTTCTTTGAAGTGCCCTGTTCACTTCAACATTCTGGCAGAGATTAGAAAACTTCCAGGAGTTTCCAAGAATGCTGATACCCACGTCACCAATTTGCCCACGGGTGAGGAGAACAAAATCAAAGGAAACCATATATCTTAGACCTTGGTCTCCAGAGGTGACCTCTGTCCACTCTGACCCTTTCTCTATCAGGTGACCTCTCTTTTCTGACCTTTCCTTTAACATAGTTATAGATATTATTCCTTTTTCAAATCCAGATCAATAAGAAGGAAGAGAGCTTTTCCCCAAAACCTTAGGAAAAGTTCTAGGCTGCATCAGACATAGCCTTTCCTTCCGTCCATCTACAACAGTTAAGAAAGTGATGTCTACTTGGAGTATAGATGACAGTCAGTCATGTGAGTTAGGTCCCTGCAGAGCTTTTCCATTTTTTCTCCCTTAAAATCATCCCAAGTCACTAAGATACTCAAAGGCATAAGCTCTGTTGATGCACATGACTTTGCATTTCCTTTCTTTATGTTGGTGCTTTGAGTAAGAAATCTGTTAGAAAAGAGGACGAAAAGCCAGATAGATGGCTGTGTTTATGAAGCACAAACACACAATAGAAGAAATACCAGCTCATGCACCCCTCGGGGGACAAGCTGGCCCTATTTCACTCCTTGCTGAGCCTCTGAGTGCCCTGGGCTTGAAGCCCAGTTAAAAGCCTTGTGAAAATTGCCCACATGCTGTCCAAAGCCTGCTCCTTCTGCAAGTTTAGCCTAGTAAACTGGAGGAAATGCCCTTTGCTTCAGTGGGGTGATGCTGAATTTAAACTTTGAAATTCTACAAGGTTTAACAATTTATGAAGCATTTTGTATGTATTAGCATACATCATCTCTATGCAGATCCTATGATATAGGTATTGTGAGCCCCATTTAACAAATGAAAAGACTGAGTCTCAGAGAAGAAGTTGAATATGCATTTCCAAAGATCGCATAGCAATTAGGTAATCCATAAGGAATCAAACTTAGAGTCACTCAACTTATCAAATATTTCATTGGCATCTAATACAGTCAGGCGATGTCTCAGGCATTGGGAATACAATGCTAAATGAAGAGATATGGAATTTTCCCTCATGGATCTTATAGTCCAGTTGAAGAGACACTCATTAGACAAAGTACTCAAAACAACAGAAAACTGTAAATATGGATAGAGCTACCAAGGAAAAACAGGGTGCCAGGAGAAGATATAGCAAGGGTGTAATTTACATGCAGGGTGTGTGTTTGTGAATGTGTGTGTGTATGTGATTGAAAATCATTTGTAACATTTGAGAGCTAAGAAATAGGAGGAAGGAATAGGGAAGAAGAGCAGGAGTAAGGTTTCAGCAGGAGGTGACAGTATGTGTGAAGCAAGAAGAACTTGGCGTGTTAGAAGAGCTGGAAAAGGCTGAATGAGTGTGGCTGGAGTAGAGTGGGTTAGAAAGAGGCATAAGGTAAGATCAGATTATTGGTAAGCTAGATTGGAACATTTAGCCATGGGTTTTATTCTAAGGGGATAAACCTAGAAGCAAGGATATCAATGAGGAGGAGATTGCAATAATCCAGGAGGAAGATGACAACTTTATGTCTCCAAATTTTGGAATTTTTGGTATGGTGGATGCTGCAGCTGTGATTCTAGAGAACTGGCTGACAGTTGAGAAGGGTGGTCCTTTGTCATACTTTAAAAATCACCCTTAAGTTTTCTTTACTTCCAAGGTGTTGACAGTGGAGCCCTGGGCACATTCAAGAATTAGCAAAGATTTCAGCCACACAGTTCTAGAATTAAGAAGACCATCTCTTCTTGATCAAACAGGCTGCACCACATACCATGCAGATGACATTTGGAAAGGAAATTGACCATTGGAACTCTTAATAACTGGTCCTCCCCAATAAGAGATGCTCCACCACTCTTGCTAGTTATGTGACCATGGACATGTTACTTAACCTCAATTGACACCATTTGTGAAAAAAGGATAGAAGCGTACTTTTCTCATTGAATCATACTGAAATGGGATTAGATTTAGAACTGCATTCATGGGAAGATTAAATGAGATAATACATGCAAAGCACTTAACACAATGCCTAACAAAATAAGCATCCTGCTTTCAATAAATAATAGCTGTCATAATTATTAATAATGATACTTTTACAGTATAATTGTAATAAGATTAGATACCAGCATTACTTCTGTGGAATAATTAATTTCTATCCCCCGGGCAAAGTATTGACATATATAGCTTAATTTATGAAATATTATATATCCTATGACTCCAAATTATTTAAAAATGCTTTGAAATGCTTGGACGAAAGAAATAATAGAAACATTACATATATTATTCCAAAGAGAAATTGCATCCTACAGAGCTAGTTGCTCCCTAATGACTATAGGCCATCTTAAGAATAGCTTATTTTATTATCAAACTGAACAGTTGGCAGTATTGAACACAATTACAGATTCTGCTTTAGAAAAACCAACGTTAATTGGATTTCTGAATGCCATTTGAACTAGAGAGAGACACAATTCTAGCTCCGAAAGCCACTTACTTTCAACGGAGCACGCAGCATGGAGTTTTAGGTCTCCAAATAACTTCAGGTAAACCCAGAAGTAGAGCTTTATCTTCTCAGTGGAGGAAGCATGTATCAAATATCAAATGCAGAGAGAGAGATCCAAGATGGCCGATTAGCAGCAGCTCAGGATTGTAGCTCCCACTGAAAGCGCAGAGAGTGAGTGGACACCACATTTTCAGACGAATTTTTATTGCCCACGGACCAAGACATTCCCGGCGGAGGAGCCCCACGGGTCGCCAGCGTGACTCTTTTGGCCGGCGCAGCCATTTTGCAGGCACCCTGGTGTGGCGGTTCTCAGTCCGGAGTATACGGGACTGAGTGCCCTTTGGTTGGCGTTGGAGCTCCGGGAAGGCAGAGTCTCCCATTCAGCTGATTGAAAAGCAGACTGAAGTGGGGAACCAGACCGGGAGGTTCCCGGGCAGAAAAGCGCCACGAATCTCAACTCTGCTGTTTCAGCCAGCGTAGTGGGTCGCCGCAGGGGAAGGCTGGTCCCACCCCCCACACACACACAAAAAAACAGCAGTTGGCACTGCTGAGGATTGAGAGTTTCACAGCAAGTGCAGCTGAACCCGGGAAGGTCCAGCTATGTGGGGGAGGGGCATCTGCCAAAGGAAAACTAAGAAACAGAAAAAACTTTACCACCAACAAGCTGGACGTCCACTCAGAGACCTAATCTGAAAGTCAGCAATTACATAGATGACAGGTGGATAAATCCACAAAGATGGGAAGAAACCAGCGCAAAAAGGCTGAAAACACCCGAAATCAGAATGCCTTTCCTCCTACAGAGGATTGCAGTGCCTCATCACCAATTGAACAAGGCCTGATTGAGAATGAATGTGAGGAATTGATAGAATCAGGCTTCAGAAGGTGGATAATGAGAAACTTCTGTGAGCTAAAAGAACATGTTCTAGCCCAATGCAAGGAAACTAAGAACCTTCAAAAAAGGTTTGACGAAATGTTAAAGAGAATGGACAATTTAAAAAGGAATATAAGTGAATTAATGGAGCTGAAAAACACAATACGAGAACTTCACGAAGTATGCACAAGTTTTAACAGTCAAATTGATCAAGCAGAGGAAAGGATTTCAGAGGTCAAAAACCAACTTAACGAAATAAAATGAGAAGACAAGATTAGAGAAAAAAGGGTAAAAGGAATGAGCAAAGTCTCCAAGAAATATGGGACTATGTGAAAGACCTAATCTACGTTTGATAGGTGTACCTGAATGTGACGAAGAGAATGAATCCAAGCTGGAAAATATTTTTCAGGATATTATCCAGGAAAACTTTCCTAACCTAGCAAGGCAAAACAATACCCAACTCCAGGTAATACAGAGAACACCACAAAGATATTCCTCAAAAAGAGCAACCCCAAGGCACATAATCAGATTCATCAAGGCTGTAACAAAGGAGAAAATACTACGGGCAGTCAGAGAGAAAGGTCAGGTTACCCACAAGGGGAAGCCTATCAGACTCACAGCTGATCTCTCAGCAGAAACCCTACAAGCCAGAAGAGAGTGGGGGCCAATATTCAACATCCTTAAAGAAAAGAACTTTCAACCCAGAATTTCATATCCAGCCAAACTAAGTTTCATAAGTGAAGGAAAAATAAAATTTTTTACGAACAAGCAAGTACTCAGAGATTTCATTACCACCAGGCCTGCTTTACAAGAGCTTCTGAAAGAGGCACTATATACAGAAAGGAACAACCAGTATTAGCCATTCCAAAAAACCCATCGGTAAGCGGCATCCAGACCCATCTCACATGCAAGGATATACAGAGACTCAAAACAAAGGGATGGAGGAAGATTTGCCAACCAAATGGAGAGCAAAAAAAAAGAAAAAGCAGGAGTTGCAATTCTCATCTCTGATAAAATAGACTTTAAAGTAATAGAAACCAAGAGAGAGAAGAAGGACATTGTATAATTGTAGAGGGATTAATGTTACAGGAAAAGCTAACGATCCTAAATCTATGCGCACCCAATATAGGAGCACCCAGATACATAGGGCAACTTCTTGGTGACTTACAAAGAGACTTGGATTCCCACACAATAATAGTGGGAGACTTTAACATTACATTGTCAATATTGGAAAGATTAATGAGACAGAAGGTTAACAAGGATACCCAGGACTTTAACTTAGACCTCGAACAAGTAAACTTAATAAACATTTACATAACTCTCTACTCCAAATCCACAAAGCATAAATTTTTTTTCAGTAACACATCACATTTAGTCTAAAAGTGACCACATGGTTGGGAGTAAATCACTCCCCAGCAATTGCATAGCATTTCATAGGTTTAAATGAAATATTGGTTGGCCGTTTGTTTGTTATTTTCCTCCCTTATTCCTTCCTGTCTCCATTGTATAACACAATTATTAGTATAAAAGAGCCTTTTAATATCCATTTCTAGACTGCATTCTAGCCTGGGCAATAGAGCAAGATTCCCGTTCTCTCTCCCTCTTTTCTTTTTCTCTTTCTTTCATTCTTTTTCTTCCTTCTTTCTCTCTTTTCTCTCTTTCTTTTCTTTCTTAAAAAAAAACCAAAAAAAAAAACAAATATCAAATGCACAGGGCTGCCATTTATCTCTCCCTAATTCTGCTAAAACAAATGTCATTTGAAAAATGCTCTGATGAGAGTGTATTGTAAGGGAGATTCCTGAGATCATCTCCCTTTCTAAACCTCCGTGGTCTGAGATTAATGTGAAGATGGCTCACAAGTTCCTAGAGTTACCTAAACTAAACTTCAGCATGTAGCCTGTGTGCCTCCTTGACCACATGCCTCAGTTTCCAGAGATTTATATCCACAGACTTATAGATCAGCCGCAAGTAATCAAAGGAATTTAACCTCTAATTTGTATGTCTTAATAAGAAGTTATGAGGATCTAGTTTACAAGCTGGCAACACTTTTCATATGTCCTTTTCTCTCTCCCCCAACTCTCCTGGACCCCATGTTGCTCCTGCTCCACAGCTCCCGTTTACTAACCCCTCCCCCACCCCGCCACAGAACACTCCTCCATCTCATTTAGCTTTTTGTCTCTTACCCAGTATTTAGATTAACTTGCTCTTTCTCCCTGCCTTCTTTTCTGTAACCTCTCAATCTGTGATATTTCTTCCTTTGCCCATTGTGCAGTTTCCAGTTCTGGGTTATGGATGTCAAGGGGTCTAACTGACAGAGGCTAAGTCTCCATAGGGAATAATGTTCATTCTTTTTTGCGGGGGAGGGGACTGGATATTGTTCTGCTGCCCAGGCTGGAATGCAGTGGTGCGATCATAGCTAACTGCAACCTCAACGTCCTGGACTCAAGCTATCCTCTTATCTTGGTCTCCCAAGTAGCTAGGCTTACAGGCGCATGCCACCATGCCTGGCTAATTTTTTTTTGTATTTTCTGTAGAGACAGGGTTTTACCATGTTGCCCAGGCTGGTCTTGAACTCCTGGACTCAAGTTATCCATTCAACTCAGCCTCCCAAAGTGTTGGGATTACAGGCATGAGCCACTGCACCCAGTCAAAATGTTTATTCTCAATAAGGGCTTGCTATTTGGTTCTGTGAACTGCTCTATACAGTGCTGGATTGTAGTGTGCTGTGGGGGGTGGGGTTTGGATCACCAGGTTCCTTGTTGGTTGTATTCAGTCCCAGTTTGGACACAATCCCCAAGTTCTCCTTGGAAAGAATTGGAGTAGGACAGGGAGGGAGGAGGGGAAGGGAAATGTGGGTGAATCTGGCTGTGCTGTTACTGATGCAAGCTTAGAAATATGAAAAATAGTATCTGCCATCAGCTGAGGTGCAGAGAAACGAAAAAAACGGAGGGAGGAGAGATTAGTAAGGAAGAAAAGGGATGAAGGTAGAGGGCCCCAGTAGGTGGGGCACGAAGGAGAGCAGAGAAGACATAAGATGCAGAAAGAGGTGAGGGACCTGTCAAAAAGTCAACAACCCAACTCCATTGCTCTGGCAGCAGTCACTCGATTCACAGTCCAGGGAATTGATTACAGGGGGCATGAGTGGTATGCCAGGAGCCTGTTTCTGGATGGAGCTTTGGACTCTGATCAAAAATGTTCTTGGCTGTGAATAGTTGAACTAGCCTGTTAGGAATATGGCCCCAGATAATGAGCAGGTGGGATACACTCCTCTGTTTTCCCCAACCATTTCATTATGCTTTAAGATATGCCATGGCCATGGCCCAGCTTTGGAGACATCCCAGCCCAGAATATATGCCTCTGTGGTGAGCTAATAGAGATTAAGCTGAGGTTTTCTTAGATGCTGCTTCTCATTCCAAAGTAGGTCAAGACTTCATGATTGACATTCTTGGATGGACTATCTGCCTTTTTTTTTCTGTTTTTGGAAAGTTGGAAGACAGCTTGGAGAGCACACAGATGCACTTTCTCCTTTACAAACAAGAAAAGAAGGGACAAAGTGACAACTTAAAAAAATCTGCATCTGAAGTTGGATCTATAGTTTCCTATCTCCAGAAGAGGCAGAAATGAACCCTACCGTGCCTAAAGTTTGGTTAGTAGAACACAACTAATGGCAAATAACAGAATACAGAGCACTTCAATTTTCATTGTCCTTTTCCATCCTCAGAACAATACTGTGACAAGGACAGGTAGGGCTGATCTATTTCACAGAAGAAGAAACTGAATTCAGACTGTCTAAAATCCACAGACAATGCAGAGAGGGACTTCCTGATTCAGACACACTACTCCAGAGGAAATGCTTGTGCCACTCTAAAAGGCAGCCTCCTCTTTACTTAGGTAAATGGCTTTACTTACTTCTGATCTCTGTGGTGCTGCTAAAGTTGAACAGGACAAAGTGGAGCCATGTTGACTCACGGATGCTCAGTTTTAGCATTGATGACAGAGGTCTTCACAGTATCCACCATCTGTAGAACCACTCAAAACACAAATTGCACAGTAGAGAGATGGGTTAAGAGGCCAAGAGGAATGGTGAGAAAGAAGAAAATTAGGCTATCTTTTTTCTTGCCATGGGGTCTTTCCTCCTGTTTCCTTTCGTTGCTGTTTCCTGTAGGGTAGACCTTTGGTGGTCACGTTAGTGAGAGCATTGAGAGGAAGATGATGTGGTATAACGGTACCCACACATCGCCTGGCTGCTGGCTGGTAGCTAGCCACATAGGACAGGGCAAATAGCTTCCTCTTCCACTTAAGTGGGACTCCTAGGGATAAGTCTTTAGCAGCGACTACCTAAATGTCCCAGACACTATAAACAACACATACAACGTGAAACTTCAAGAGGATTCTGGTCTATCTCTCTCTCTCTTTTTTTTTTTTTCTTTTTTTTGAGAGAGAGAGTCTCATTCTGTTGCTCAAGCTGAAGTGTAGTAGTGCAGTCTCAATCACTGCAATCTCTGACTCCTGGGTTCATGCAATTCTCCTGCCTCAGCCTCCCAAGCAGCTGGGATTACAGGTGCCTGCCACCACACCCAGCTAATTTTTGTATTTTTAGTAGAAATGGGGTTTCACCACGTTGGCCAGGCTGGTCTTGAACTCCTGACCTCAAGTGATCCTCTCACCTCAGCCTCCCAAAGTGCTAGGATTACAGGAGTGAGTCACCACGCCCAGCCTTTTCTACCTCTCTTCTGATAACATTTTATGTACACATGACAGGGTCAAAGCATTGATCACGTGTAAATGGTCCCAGAATCTCTCTTAGCACCACCCTCCACAGAGGATGCCGTCTTTGGCTGCTCAATTTCTTCCCCCTGCCCTGTTGACCACCTTAGGGGGACCAGTGAGAGCCTCTACCTTATCTTGAATTATTCCAAAGCTTCACAGACTACCCACCTCCACATTTAAATACTTTTTCCCACTGATTTTCTGATTGGCTTGCTTCTCGCGAACTTTCTACTTTCTACTCCAAATTATCATTTTTTTTTTGTTTTCTTTAACTTATTAGTTCACAAGTCACTTTATTTAAATGGACAAGAGTAAATGAGGAAAACTGATAGATGTTTTTCCCTATCCACAGCCAAGTACAGTTTCAAGACAGCTCGGTGCTGGTAGTGGGGGAAGTGCCTGAGAGAACGGAAAGAACCTCATCCAGTAAAACCGGGCTGTTGTTTTTGGATCACATGCTGTGAATTGATTTATTGTTTTGAAGTGATGAAAAAGGTGTTCAGAGACTTGAAGGAGAGTTTCGCTCTGCGGTGATGCCCCCCACAGTCAGGGAACAGTCTTCTGAGCCATTCAGAGCTAGGAAATGTGAGGTTATTTTGGTAGCTGTCAGCAGGAATTGGCTACAGTCTGTATGTTAAATAAATACAAACTGCCTATTTAATTATTTAACAACGAGAACAAACGTCTCACTGTTGGCAAGAGGGAAACAATCAACACTCAAACTATGTAGAATCCCATCTCGTTCCCATGATGTGATTTGACCCTGTTTGCACCCACAGGCTTGGCTGCAACCCTCCAGGGCATCTTATTGCTGTTTTATTGGAGTTGGAACGGGCTGGAATTGGAGTGCAAATTCCCTTCAGCGAGGAAATGCTGGAGAAACAAGAGCAAGTTAACCTCCAAACGGGTTCCAAGGCAACCGCTGTGTTGAAACCTCACTCGGTTCCACTGGCTCTTTTTTCCCTGCCTCTGCCAAATTGTCGATGCCCTCGCCTGTTGGAAATGGTTGACTTTGAAGAACCAGGGGGCAAGGAGTCTCTCTTTTAGTTAAGAACTGCTACAGCAAGAATTCAAACTCTTTGTTTTTGAGAAAATAGCTCCTAATGCTGTGTTGATTTTACTGTTTTCTTCAGAAAAAGGCCCTTGAGGCTAATTGATATGAACATGTAAAGATGGCCAAGCTTACTAGAATTGATATGACCCGATGTGTCAAACACCAGGAAACTATTTGATGCCAGACTATAGCAGCAATCCTTTGTATTTAGTGTGTTTGTGTGTGCACACATGCCTGTGTAAATATAAACAAAAGCTTGCTTTTGTGATCCAGTACAAGTTTTGCCATATCGTATACACATTTAAAATTTTTGTAACCTAGAAGACAATTGATAAGTATTTAACATGAAGAAAGCATGTATTTATGGTCAACATTAATAGAATGGATGGTACTAATCTATAAGAGTGAAAAATAAAGAAGGTAGAGGAAAGAAGATGAAGAGAGAAGAAAGGAGGGAAAGAGAAGACGGATAAAAGAAAGCATCAAAATAAGGACCGCTCCGAGAGCCACAGCTGAGTGTTGCGTTCTTGCTGTCCTCTTTCTGCAACCTTAAAGGGCAGAAAGCAATTGGGAAAACTAACCTGCACTTAGATTTCAGCTTCCGTAGGAGGTTCCATTCTCGGGGACTATTAAATCGACTGGACTTTGACCTCAGCTTCTACAAAGTCCTTACCTTTTGACTGGGGCTGAGAGGTCTGATTTAACTTTGTGGAGTTTGTATTTTTTGGAGGACCTCCTGCCTTGTCCATACCTGGAAAAAACCCCAACGCCGGCATTTTTAATTTCCAGATTCTCAGCAGACACAATGCACAGTCTGTAGAAAGCACCTGCTCTTCGGGACTGCTCAGCTCATAGGCTCCTTCCTCAGGGGAGCATCTGATGCCCCAGGCGAGGCAGACCCTCTTCTTATACTCTTGTGACCTCTTAGATTTTTCTTTTGTAGCACTTACTCCAGACTGTAATCATATATTTATGTTGTGATTGTCTATGCAATGTTTTCTGCCTAACTAGGGTCTGAGTTCCATGAGAGCTGGGGCAATGTCTGCATCTCTTATCCTTGTTGATATGCTGCACTGTGCCTAGTACCTAGTAATTGCTCAATAAATATTTGTTAAATGAATAATTACAATAGTATGCATATATGCATGTATATAGTATTATAATTTACACATAAATATGTATAATACAGTATATATATATTTATATACACATGGTATATTAATAGCACATCATGTAATAATGTATGTCTACACACACACACATATCCAGTATTTACTCAGTTTCTCTGAGGCTTTTTTACTCAGTTGTGAAGTGAAAGTGAATGTAAGGCTCTTTGCAAACCCCAAAGTGCTAGATGAATAAAGATCAAAATGGTTTTTCATATTAAATGCTATGAAGCCAGGAGCTGTGGCTCACAACTGCAATCCCAGCACTTTAGGAGGCTGAGGTGGAGGATCACTTTAGCCCAAGAGTTTGACACGAGCCAGGGCAGCATAGGGAAATACTATCACTACAAAAAATTTTTAAGAATTAGCCAGGCATGCGGTGCTTGCCTGTGGTCTCAGCTACTCCAGAGGCTGAGGCAGGAGGTTCACTTGAGCCTGGGAGGTGGAGGCTGCAGTGAGCTGTGACTGTGCCATCGCACTCCAGCCTGGGTGACACAGTAAGACTTTGTCTTCAACAAACAAACAAATGAACAGAAAGCGCTATGGTAGAGACCCCAACAAATGCCTTCCACGCTAATAAAATACATTTAAGTATCTCTCAGTCAAGTTTTCACTTTTCTCAAGTCAGTCCCTCATTCTAAATTTAGAGTCATTTCCAAATATAGTGCATTTCCTGTCCCATTCCTTCCCTGAAAGACAGCCATGTCCAACTAGAAGTGGGCCTGACGCCTCTTATTAGCCTAGTTGCATTTCTGTCTTGCTCTTGGCTGTGGTGTGTGAGCTGATGGGGCCCACGTGACTGTGTTCACGTCCAAGTTTCGTAGAATGAATTTTTCAAGCATGATTTGCAAGTCACGCTATCACATGCCTCCTGAGTCCAGCTGTGCCGCAGCTGCCGCCTCCCCTGCATCCGCTCATCTTGCACTTGGATCAAAAGCACGAGCACATTTGCCTGAACTGATTTGGTCTCAGCCCAGCTGTTTGTTCCCCATTGTCATCAGAGTGTTTACAGACCTGCTGTTCTTGTTTTATGATCACACTTGGGTCTGCAGAGCATTTTAACACATGGCCATGGACGAAGCTGGCAGTTTGGCTAGCTTTCTCGGTCACTGAGACGTCTCTAAGGCATTTGCTTCAAACCTTCCTATCTATGTGTATACTTGCACATTTCGACACAGGCAACAAGAAAAGGGACCCGGGCTATAAATCCTATTAAAGATGGACCATGAGTGTCCTTCTGGTCTACTAATTTTATCACATGATTAGTTTTTAACTGGACAAGAGAGCACTTCCAGTCTGAGATAAGGCCAGATTTAAAGGAAGAAGTCCATTCTTCTTACTCTAATTTGATAAGTTGAGAAAATATAGTTTACCTTCTCAGCAAGTTGTCTTGACTGCTCCTAAAGCATGCTGGTACCTGTCACATGACAACAGGTACTTTCTTGGCAAGAATTGTGCTGAGCAGCTGGCAGTGAGTGTGGTGGTGTGGAAAGGTTTCTAGTGGGTCCGACTGAGGTTCTAGGTCTGACTGACCCCTAACTATAAGAAGAACATGAGTGAGTCATTCATTCTCTCTGGGATTCAATGTCCTTCCATTAATAACAGGCACCACTTATTATCATATTAAAACCTGTACTTAAAAATCTGTTTTCCAGGCTTACCCCAAAGATCCTAATTCAGTGGGCTGAGATGGGACCTGAAAGTCCCTATATTTTCATGTATCACAGTGCATGGCCAGCAATTTACACTATCTCCCCTACAACTACAGTGAGCCATCTGACCTAGAATATTTTATACTTTTAATCAAATGCTGTTCCCTAATAACAACATGGCTCTGATTTCCCAGTAGCTCAAGCATTAGGCAAAAGATAGTTCTACAATGCAAAGCATCCCAGGCTTATCTTTGTGGGCTGAGGCCACAGAGCTGCACTGTCTACTACAGTGGCCATGACCACCTGTGGCAATTGAGTACTTGAAATATAGCTGTCTGGAACTGGAATGTGTTGTTAGTATAAAATATGCACCAGATTCCCAAGGTTTAGTATGAAAAAGACTGTGAAAATACTTAATAATTTTTATATTGATTACATGCTGAAATGATATTTTTAAAGATATAATGGGTTAAATAATACACAGTACTGAAGTTAATGTGACTTGTTTTTTTAACAGTTGTATTGAGCTATAATTGATATATTAAAACTACATACACTTAATGCATATAATTTGAAGAGTTCGGACATACATATACACCCATAAAACTATCATCACAATCAAGATAATAGACATCTCAATCACCTTTAAAAGTTTCCGTGTGTCCTCCCCTCCACTGTTTTTTCTTTTTCTTTGTTTTGTGTTGTTTGTTTTTGGCAAGAGTGCTTAATATGAGATCTACCCTCTTAACAAAATTTTAAGGGCATAATATGGTGCCGTTGACTATGGTGCTATGCTGTACGGCAGATCTCTACAACTTACTTCTCTTGTATAAAAAACTTTGTATCAGCTGAACAAGTCCCAGCCTACTTCCCTCAACTCAGCTTCTGGTAGCCACTTCTATTTTCTGCTTGTATGAGTTTGACTATTTCAGATCCTCATTGAAGTGGAATCATGCAGTATTTGTCTTCTGTAACTGGCTCATTTCACTTAGCATAATGTCCTCCAGGTTCATCCATGTTGTTGTTGCAAGTGGCAGGATTTTCTTCCTTTTAAAGGCTGAATAATACTCCATTGTATGTATGTACCATATTTTTTAATCCATTCATCTGCCAGTGAACATTTTGGTTGCTTCCATATCTTGGCTATTATAATACTACTGCAATAGACATGGGAGTACAGATATGTCTACAAGATTCTAATTTTAATTCTTTTGGGATATACTGAGTAGTGGAATTGCTGGAACATATGGTAGTTCTATTTTTAGATTTTTGAGGAAACTTTATACTGTTTTCTATATTGGCTGCACTGTTTTACATTCCCACTAACAGTATATAAAGATTCTGATTTCTCCACAGTCTCGCCAACATTTGTTACCTTTTTTGTCTTCTTTCTTTCTCTTTTTTTCTCTCTCTCTCTCTCTCTCTCTTTCTTTCTAGACAAGGTGTTGCTCTGTCACCCAGGCTAGAGTGTAGTGGTGTGATCATAGTTCACTGCAGCCTCAAACTCCTGAACTCAAATGATCCTCCCACCTCAGCCTTCCAAGTGGCTGAGGTTATATGGGCACACCATCATGTCCAGCTAACTTTTAAATTCTTTGTAGAGATGAGTTCTTACTGTTTTGCTCAGGCTGGTCTTGAGCTCCTGGCCTCAAGTGATCCTCCTGCCTCAGCCTCCCACAGTACTGGGATTACATGTGTGAGCCACTACTCCCAGCCTTGTTTTATTTTTGACAATAGCCATATGAATGCGTATGAGGTGATATCTCACTGTGGCTTTGATTCAAGTTTCCCTAATGATTAGTGATGTTGAGCAGCCTTTCATACAACTGTTGGCCATTTGTATGTCTTCTTTGGAGAAATTTCTATTCAAGTCCTTTGCTTGTTTTTAAATAGGGTTATTTGTTTTTTTGCTACTGAGTCAGAGGAGCTTCTTATTTATTTTGGATGTTAATGCCTTATCAGTATATAGTTTGAAAATACTTTCTCCCATTCTGTAGATTGCTTTTTCACTCTGTTGTTTCCTTTGTTGCACAGAAGCTTTTAGTTTCACGTAGCCACACTGTAAATTTTGCCTTTGTTGTTTGTACTTTGCTATTATATCCAAGAAATTATTAACAAACCCAGTACTAAAGCTTTCCCTCTCTCTAGGAGTTTTATGATTTCAGGTCTTACATTTGAGTCTTTAATCAATATTTGAATTAATTTTTGTGTATACAGTCAGAAAAGGATTCAACTCCATTCTTCTGTGTGTGGATATCCGGTTTTCCCAACATTTGTTGAAGATACTGTCCTTTCCCTCTTATATATTCTTGACACCCTTGTCAAAGGTCAGTCAACTGTATACCTGTGAGTTTATTTCTGAGCTTTCTATTCTGTTCCATTGGTGTGTATGTCTGTCTTTATGCTAGTACCATGACGTTTTAATAACTATAGTTTTGTAATATATTTTGAAGTCAGGAAAATCATTTAGTTCTTTTTACTTTTTTTTTCTTTAGTGTGGCTACTGGAAAACTGAAAATTACATATATGTGGCTTGCATTATGTTTCTACTGGATAGTGCTGCTCTGGAGCACAAGGCAATTTTTTTAGAGAATGACACACTCCTGAGGATAGACCACCCTGTTACCATATCACAGTAGCCTTACAAAGTGACCCAGAATAACCCTGCTGGTCCTGATCAAACCCTACTTTCCAGTTTCCATTTTGACTGATAAAATTTTAGAAGTGGAAGCTTGAAAAGGGATTGGACAGACAGTAGGAATGCACTGTTTACTAAGTTCATGAGTGCTGCTCCTTGACTCACGTAGCCTGCTTGGTTCCAGCTGTTACTTAGAAGTAGAAAAGCTTTATTCACTCCCATGTAGACCAGACTTCCCTATCCTCCATCCTCCCAGTACACTCTTCTCATTCTCCACTTCACTCCTTGCAACCCAACATCAGACTATCTTCTTGATGCTTTGAAAACTATTAAATTAGAAAATAGTAATAATAATAGTACCCATTATAGGTAAAGATTTGGGGAAACTGGGACACTTGTATACCATTGGCAGTACCAAAAATTATAACTTCTTTGGAAAGCAATATCACGTCATCTTTTAAGACCCATAAAAATATTCTTACACTTTGATTTTGTAAAGGGTAAGAACTTGTCTGAAGGAAACATTCAATAGAAGCAAGATAAATGGATAAAAATATTCAATGTAGCATTATCTATACTACAAAATTAGAAGCCATTTAAGTACTTAATCATTAAGGAACAGTTAAGAAAATTACACTGCAACAATTCAATACAATTTTATATATTCATTCAAATTTATAATTGTGAAGGATATATAACAACATAGAAAAATGCTTACCAGATAATGTTAGATTTTATAAAGTAGAACATATAAATTGTATGTAGATTATGACTGCACTGTAACAATTATGCATGCATTAGGAAGAGGGCTTAGAAGAAATGCACAAAAATGAAATCTCTGTGTTGGGATTATTAAATAATAAATCAAAGCATTGTAGCCAGGAGACAATGGCCTCTCATGGGACCCAGAGAGGGGCCCCCCCTCGTGTCCATGAAACAAGTGAAAACATATCATATTTTGTGTGGCTGTGCATATGTTTATTGTTTTGAGAAGTAGGAGCACAGCTTTCATCAGACTTCAGAGGAGTTCGATGATCATCTCCCTCCCAAGTTAAGAACCAGTGCTTAATGGTGGTGCTACTATGTTATTGTTTCAATAATTAAAAGAAAGCAGCTTGTCTCCCCCTTTGGCATATACTCAAAGGTGAATTCATCAGTGGGCTTGAAGAAGAATGAGAGCCCTTAGGAAAGAATGAGTCTGGCCCGGGTAGCTTGTGGGAGAAATAGTAACCCCTTAGGGGCCCCCACACCTTCCCATTTATATCTCTGCTCTCATACTCACTCAGCTCCTTCTGTCTCAAGGGCCAAATGCTGGTCAAAATGCCCTTCCTTTTACCCTCTTCTCCCCTTCCCCTCCTTCTCTATGCCTTTCTAATGTTCCATATCAGACCAGCTCTCCCCATCTTCCAGGCCTTTCTAGTCCTCTAACCTGAGACACACATCTGTGCTGAAGGACCTGCCATACTAATGGATTACCCTACCGGGACACTTGCCTTTCAACAGGCGCATTGGGCAAACAATACCTTAACCCCATAGCAAGCTGTGCAGATAGGTGTTCAAACTCCAGAACGAGGCCAGAGCCAGAATCTGTGTGGGAGCAACCACTGCGCTGCACCCCCTCAGATCATATCAAGGCTGCCCACTTCACTCTACATAGACGACCACTGGAAGAATTCTTTGCATTTGAGAAACATCTGTTGGTGAGTCCTGGCATTTTTCTCCCCTCGGGGCCAGTTAAAGAAAACTCCAGTAGCGTTGTTTTAAAGGACCGCCACAGAACAAAAATCTGGTCAAGGGTTTGGTTTCGGGCAAACTTTAGGTGTTTCTCTCTTGAAACTTACTAGTGTGTGGATCCATTCACCCTCACCCCACCCCCTCCTTCCTGAGGCCCCAGCTCATCCTCTACTGGCTTGGAAATTGACAGTCTTTCTTCATGGGAAGATTTCTTTCTTCTGAGAGTCTTGCTTCCAACACTATACAGTCTCCAGGGCTTCCTTGAACTGCAGGCTCGGCCTCATTTATTGGAGTAAGACTTCTTTAATGTTTTCTATTTAGATCCTTTGCCTGTAAAAGATTAGCTGTACTATAATGGACACCGACAAATGGGCTGAATAAAAAGAGAAAGAAATGAACATTTTTTAAAAAGTAGCCCACCAGCTTCCCCCTCTAAGATTTGTCACCAACTTTATCCCCCTGTTCCCTTATTAATACCTCTCTTCCCGTGCTGCTTTTCCCCTGACATTTTGGTGAAAGCCATTTTTTTTTCTACTCTAGTCTAACATTTATTCCTTCAACTTCTTTGTCAGACTTCTTTTCCCCTGGAAACCTTTAAGTTAACCAGATATGATGATCATTATTTTTTTTCATGTACATAAGCCCCTGTCTTTCTCATCACAAATTCAATGGAGGCCTAACTTTCAGGCGGAACAGCCCTCCAAATACACCCCAGACTGTTGTCTCTTGCCTATCCCCTAAGTATCTCCTAGGGGCGGCAAGTTGATGTTATACTTTACTTCAGGATTCATTTCCACACATCATTGTGGTGAGATTTCAAACATTCTTCTTCATATTGAGGGAATGCGTATTCTTTCTGGGTCCATGAGGGGGCGTAGTTTTAGGGGAAAAATTTCCTAGCACCATGCCCCCCTCCCATCTCTCTCCATCTGGGAGACTTAACGGTTTATGTTTGAATTTCACAGGTGCAGGAAGAAACTAAAATTCAATCGCACCAGCGGAAGTTTAAAGGAACTCCTTTCATTGGCCAGAGGAACTTGGGAAGGTGGGCATTTCTCCCAGGATAAATCCCCCTGCTCCTTCACCCACGCTGGATTTCCAGCTCTCTGGAATCCCCTCCCACATGGTGGGAGCTCCCTTTCCCCCTCTGGGATTTCCCCTCTGGAATCCCCTTCCACACTATTCGTGGAAGTCTTCTCCTTTCCCTTCTCTTTCTCTACCTAAATAAAATCACCTGTCTGCAACACTTCTGGGGTCCGATATTTACTTTTACGAGCATACGACACACCTGCAGTGGTCCCATCGCTCATTCTTTAACAGATTGGAGGCCAAGAACCCACAACATTCTCTTAGGGGAGCTGTGCCTCACCAGCACCCAAGAAAAAAGCCGGTTACAGAATCTGGCTTAGAAATTGCAATCTAAGTTGATGTCTTTCATCAGATAGCAGTGGGCATTTAAGGGAGTTTGTCACCATCACCTTGAGGTTCCTGGATTGTGTAAAGATCAGTCATTCTTATTTGTTAAGTAGAGAGAGTTTAGGATGCATGAGAAACTGGGGGATCAGGTCAAACTGAGTTGTATGTCCCTTGAAGAAGAAAGCAAATCTCAGTTTTCCCACCAGAAAAAAAAAAACATAGTAAGGATTCCTGTTTCAATGATCTCTGCACACACATTGCACGTGACACAGAAACCAATTACTGTTACCAAATATCTCCTTTGTTTTCTGTGCTCCATATTAGAGTCTTGGCTACTTAGCTGGATTCTTACCTTTCTGGAATAAAGATTGTTTCCTAGTCTCCCTGGTAGCTAAGTGTGACCACGGGGCTAAGTTCTCCTCAAAGAAATGCAAGTAGAGGAGGTATATGTAATTTCCTGGAAGTTTCTTTAAAATAAAGCCTTGTACTTCTCTATTCTTTTGTCCTTCATCCTGGATAGAATTGGGACACAATGTTGGGAGCTCTTGCAGCCATTTTGGACAAATGAGGATGAAATCCACAAATGACAACTTAACTAGAAGAGGTCAAGTCCCTAGCATTATAGAATACCATAACTGCCCTAGGTTGCCTCCAGCTGTTGGCCGTAAGAGAGAAAGACCTCTTATCTTATTTAAGTATTATATTCTTTTTCTGTTGCCTGCAGCCAGATATAACTTAAACAGGATCCACACACAGTAAGTACTTAATACATGAGAGTTGTCACTTAAGCCATCACCTACCCAGTTTGGAGAACCACTTCCCCCACCACCTTCCAACCCTCCCACAATATGGCAGAACTTTCAGATGCATCTTCTCTAATTCTAACATATGCTGAGTATCAACTATGTCCCAGGCAAAGTAACAAATACCTTACGTGGAATATCTCATTTAAACCTCACCATAACTCTATGAGGTAGTGGCAATTTTTTAATCCTTACTTTACAGATGAATCTATTTGTTTTTTAGAGCTGCCATAACTAAATACTACAGGTTGAGTGGCTTAAACAACAGACATTTATTTTCTCATTTTTCTGGCGGCTCAAAGTTCAAGTTCAAGGTATTGACAGTTTCGATTTCTTCTGAGGCCTCTCTCCTTGGCTTGTAGATGGGCCCTCGCACTCCTTCTTCATGTGGTCGTCCTTCTATTTCTGCATATCCCTAGTGTCTCTTTTTGTGTCCAAATTCCCCTTCTTTATGAGGACACCAGTCACATTGGATCAAGGCCCACCCTCATGGTCTTGTTTTGTTTCCGTTTTTGAGGTTGTCTTTATTTATTGTTGGTGAGGACCTCACAGCCTCATTTTCACGGAATCACCTCTTTAAAGTCCCTAGATCCAAATACAGTCACCTTCTGAAGTACTGGCTTAGGACTTCCACATATGAATTTTGAAGAAACACAATTCAGTCCAGAACAATGAACAAATTGAATCAAAGAGAAATTAAATAATCCAATAACTTTGCCTAAACCATAGTTAGGAGATGGTAGAGATGGATTTCAAATTCAGGAAATCTGGCCCCTGAGCCCACGCAATCAAAAGCTGCAGCAGACCGCCTTCCATTCCTTGTTATCACCTATACTATATTTAGGTTGACTATAAGCCTTAGTTCTCAGAACTCTTTGTACATTTAATGGTCTAAGTTATGTTACCTATAAGCACAGATTTGAGCTTCAGGGGATATTTTTATGTAATTACCCTTATCTTTTGTCTTAATTCCTACTTGTCACATACTCATTGTACTGGAGACCTTTGTCCTATGTCACCACAAAAGTTCTGGTAGCTTTGTTCTTCCAGCTCCAGGGGGAAATGCACACACTGGAACACTCCACCCTGTCTCTTCTGGCATCCTTCATACAATGTTACAGGAAGAGGCCTCACCATGTCTGCAGATGTCAAACAGAAGCTACAGGATTCCTCTCTACTTGTCTGACCTGCATCTTCATATGGGGTGACTCTGGAAGCTGGCAGTGTTCCCAAACCCCAAGCTCAAATCTCATTTTCAACTCCAGGGTCATTGATGAGAGACAGAGAGTGCCCCTGTGTCCCCCGGCACCCTGGACCCTGGTGCTGCCCGATACTGGTTCTCGCGTTCCTGCTCTCTTCTTGTTCCCTACCAGCCCCTTGGCTTCTAGTGCTCCACTGCCTGTCTCCATCATGGGGATCATTGCCCTGGCACTTCCCGGAGTACAAGTCTCCTTGGAATCCCTGTCACTTCCATCACCACAGCTTTCTCCTCTACTACTTTCTGTTTGTCCTAGAAATGTAGAACATAGCTCTTTCCTTGGGAGTTTAAAAACCAGACAGAGCTCTGTCTGCAGCTTGACCACAAATACAGAGTTAAATAAAAATAGTGCTTTACATATATTAACTCACTCTACCTCTGCCTGAATTGCCTTCTTCTGGACTTCTGCTGCCAACCCCTTGCTGCAGACATCTTTTAAAGCCGAAAGTCAGATCATGCCCCTCTCCCACTTTAAACTCTCCAGTGGCTTCCCATGCACAGGGGACTTTGTTCACCATGGATCACAAGGCAAAGAGACTTTCCTTTTCACCCTCGCCTCCAGCCATTCTCTCCCTCTCTCTTTGCTCTCTGGCTACACTGGTTTCTAGCTGGTGTTTTAAATTTTATTTTGTTTTGTTTATGATTAGACCAAGGTAGTTCTTACCTTGGGGCTTTTACCATTGCCTCTGTCTAGAAGGCTCTGACACTAGATCTTTGCATGGCTATCTCCATCCCATCATTCAGGTGTTGACTCAATGGTATCTGCTCAGAGAGTCCTGCTTAAAATAGCCTCCTGCAGTTCCATGTCCCCCATCCTCCATCACCCTTCACTCCTCACTTTCTTCTTAGCTTTTGTATTGCTGTCTAAAGCTATTCACGTATTTATTTGTTTGCTTATTTGTTTTCTGTCTCCCTTAAGCAGGATGTAATTTCCACGAGAGGAGAGACTTTGTCTACTTGTTCACCACTCTTACCTCAATTCTTAGAACAATGTTTGACACATAGTTAGGATTTGACATGTATTTGCTGAATAAAGAAATGAAAGGATGGGTGCATGCCTGCATGGTTTCTTCCAGATTGAGCCCAGGCATCACCTCCTCCAGAAAGCTGTTTCTGACTTCTCCAAGCCCATAATGCACCATGCTCATATACCCATCACAGAGTAGACCAGCTCACACAAAATTTTCTGTGTGTCCATTTGTCTTTCCACCACCTCCCGGGCCCCTCAAGGATAAGAATTGTACCCTTACATATATTAACTCAAAGAATCTTCACAACGACACTAAGTCACTTCTCACTTCTACAGAGGAGGAAACTGTGATACAGAGAGAGTAAGAAATATGTCTGAGGCCACACAGCAGGTACATGCCCAAGTAAGGACTTAAACCTATATAGTCTGTCTTCAGAACTCAGCTATCAACCATTACAACTGGTCTCCATTGGTCACAAGTCAAGCTTTCTTTTTTCCCAGGGAGGGTGCAGATGCAGACCCATGAACACATATACATACACCCCAAGGACTGGCCTTGTTGCATGAGTCTAACATGAACCCATGCACCCAATTTGTCAAAAGAGCTATATACAAGGTTTATTGCCCACGTACCATTACTTTATATCCCACAATTTGAAAGCAAAGGATGCTCGCAATGTCCCAGAACCATGCTGGGCACTTTCATGCATATTATCTCATTTATCCTTACAATAACATTCTGAAGTAGGTACTATTATCTCAATTTTACAGGTAAGAAAACTGAAGCTCAGAGGGGTTAAGCAACTTGCTCTAGGTCACACAACTAATAAGGAGTGAAGCTAGGATTTGGACACCATCCTTTCTATTTAGTGAGTGTGCCTAGGTGATGGACTGGGGACCCAGCTTACCACACCACACTGCCTTACGATGCTGAGTTCTGCAGGAATTCTGAACAGGAGTTGCCAAAAAGAATAACAGGAAGGTCCAGAGTTAACTTAAAGAGAAACTGGCATTTATATTAGATTTAAAGTTTATATTATGGTATTAGTACAAGGATTCCAAAAATATGTGAATTCCAAAATAAACTTGAGCCTATCTCTGGAGTCTCACCTACCACTCCACCTCTCGCTTGCCAAAACACATCCAATGAGGAAACTCAACCTGAAACATCTCTATGAAGTATTTGGGCCGGAAGTCAATTCCATAAAATCTGCACTTACTAAAACCTTTTCTCTGAAAATGTACTAAGAATGTATGGCTAGAACTTGCAGACAGTGTCATCACTGTTATGGAGATTTGTAGCCAAAATATCCCATTTTGTAGAGGTTTGGTTTTTGCCCAGTGATGACATTTTTTGGATAATTTTTAAGAGAGGCAGCTGTTCATCTATTTGCTGATTTTCCCCAGCTTACCAAGCCAACAGTGATTTAGACCCAAATTGCTTTTGATCTTCCCAAGTACCTCATTTTTGTTATTAAGGGACTCAGTACAAACGACCTGTCATTGGAGCAGGAACACCCATATGTCAGATGTGGTCAGTTTGATTAGTGTCGCTAATCCCCTGCTAGCAGTTAAAAGAGGTGACGTGTAGAAGTCACAGAGTGGGACTTAAGGAATTCTGGAGGGCCTCTCTTTGAGAAAGCCCAGTACACAAGAATTCTAACCCTCAAAGCAGGTGAAGGGGGGGTGACTCTCCTGCTGGGTTCCAGTGGTGGCATAAAATATACACAGAACTTGCATTTCGTTGTGGATTCTAACCCAGATTCTGCTTCATATCAGCTGTGAGACCTTGGATAAGCTACTTAGCCATTTAAACCTCAGTCACATCCTCTGGGCACATTTAATATTTATGTTTTAAACTGTTATGGGGTAACAAATTTCAAAGTACCTAGTATGGTGTCTGGCACAAAATAGCTATTGAAAATATTTTTCAATCTTTTAATCTGAAAGACTAAATCTTTCAGAGTTAATTCTGAATTTGCATTTTAAATAATTTTTCATCTAAAAGGGCAAAATCTTAATTTACATGCATTTCTCTAAGAGCATATCTGTTCATCAAAGTAAAAAGGGAAATCCTGAAAGTCTATAACAGATGCCAGGAATACATGAAATCCTATTCTCAATTTCCAGGCAGTTGCCTGCTTAACGACTTGGTGTTAGTTGGCCATGTTTGATACTTCTTGCTAAAGACTTCAGGGCTGTGGGGTTGGCTCACTATGAGGTGAGCGACAACCCCCCTCACTCCATATCACCAAGGAGGAAATGTAAATTGCCCATTGTCATTGCTTAGTTCAGTTCCGTTTAGTTCAATGATCTATGGGCAAGACAATGCCTGAGGTGGAAGACACAAACATGAAAGAGATGAGATTCTTACCCTTGAGGGACTCAGGGGCTGGTGGGAAGACAGATGGACACATAGAAAATTTTGTGTGAGCTGGTCAACTCTGTGATTGGTATATGAGCATGGTACATTATGGGCTTGGAGAAGTCAGAAACAGCTTTCTGGAGGAGGTGATGCCTGGGCTCAATCTGGAAGAAACCATGCAGCATGCACCCATCCTTTCATTTCTTTATTCAGCAAATATATGTCAAATCCTAACTATGTGTCAAACATTGTTCTAAGAATTGAGGTAAGAGTGGTGAACAGGTAGACAAAGTCTCTCCTCTCGTGGAAATTACATCCTGCTTAAGGGAGACAGAAAACAAATAAGCAAACAAATAAATACGTGAATAGCTTTAGACAGCAATACAAACGCTAAGAAGAAAGTGAGGAGTGAAGAGTAATAGAGGATGGGGGACATGGAACAGGAGGAGGCTATTTTAAGCAGGACTCTCTGAGCAGATACCATTGAGTCAACACCTGAATGATGGGATGGAGATAGCCATGCAAAGATCTAGTGTCAGAGCCTTCTAGACAGAGGCAATGGTAAAAGCCCCAAGGTAAGAACTACCTTGGTCTAATCATAAACAAAACAAAATAAAATTTAAAACACCAGCTAGAAACCAGTGTAGCCAGAGAGCAAAGAGAGAGGGAGAGAATGGCTGGAGGTGGGGGGTGAAAGGGAAAGTCTCTTTGCCTTGTGATCCACGGTGAACAAAGTCCCCTGTGCATGGGAAGCCACTGGAGAGTTTAAAGTGGGAGAGGGGCATGGTCTGACTTTCGGCTTTAAAAGATGTCTGCAGCAAGGGGTTGGCAGCAGAAGTCCAGAAGAAGGCAATTCAGGCAGAGGTAGAGTGTGTCCTTTCCACGTGGGTACCTCCTTCAGTCAGGGTTGCCATCCTGCCACCTCTCATGTCTCTCCTTCTCATCACAGCATGGCCATGAGGGCATGGTCTGCGTACACAACCAGGGACCTGAGAGATGCCACTTTTGGGCAGTGCTCTGTGGCTAAGTCCCCCCTACTTCTAGTAATGCTGACCCAGTTGCTAGTCACCTCATGTAACACCAGTGAGGGCTCACATCCATTTGGTACTTATACATTCTTTTTGCAGTATTTCATTATGATTATTTGATTTTACACATTATGATTATTTGATTTACATTATGATTATTTGATTTTATGATTATTTGATTTTAAAAACATCAGGCAATTTTTAAATCAGCATGTGACAGATAAAGATGTTGATGCACAGAGAGGTGAATCAGTCTCCTCAAGGTCACACAGCTAGTTGGTGACAGGGTTAGAATCCTAGTCGCCTCATTCACAGCCTATATCTGTGACCATCTACAGTGGTTCGCAATGGAAATGCTGTTGATATTTGGTGGAGTGCGTAATGGCAGTGAGCCTTTCTTCATTGTGTTACACTGTTCTACACATTGTAGAACATTTTGAATCCTTGGTCCTTGCCAGTAGCATCCAAGCAAGAAGACTTGTGGCAATGAGTAAGGCCCCCCATACATTTCCATACACACCCTAGGGAAGGCTGGTACTACTGTGGTGGGAAACACTGGAGTCCAATCCTCTCTTGTTATAGATAAAAGATTGAGTCACTTTCATATTTTTAACAAATAGTTTCTGATTGCCTAGTATGTAGGTGTTCTGTGTTACATGCTGTGTATTCATTGTTGAAGAAGGACACAGTGCCGTCCTCAAGGAGTTTACAGCATGGAGAGGTTGAGGGTGAAGTGCAGGACGCTAATGAATGATTACAAAGCAATGGGTAGTCAGTGTCATGCTGGGTTCATACAGGTAGCATAAGGACATAAACAAGGGAAGCAGGCTGAATTTGGAGGCACAGGGAAGGAGGAATCTTCCAGTACCCACAGCTTTCCAGAACTGGGCTGTGGTGGAATCTAATAAGCTTGCATTAATGAAGACGTTTAAATAGGATCTGGATCATCAGATGGCTGGGAAAATGTTCAAAAGCACCTACGGGAGATCAGACTAGCTGATGATTAGTGTCCTTTCCAGCTCTGCAGCCTGGACTTTCTGTTGTATCCAAGAAGACCATAAACAGAATGTAATTGCATTTGATTTCTATGATGCTATGTGGCAATGGGGTCATCCCATGTTAAACTGGGTGCTAGGGCCTGAATGTTTGTGTCCCTCCAAAGTCATATATTGAAACCTAATCACCAATGTGATAGAATTAGCAGGTAGGGTCTTTGAGGGGCTTTTCCCTTACCAATGGGATGAGCGCCCTTATAAAAGACGCCCCAGAGAAAAGCCTTGTTCCTTCCACGGTGTGAAAACACAGCTAGATGTCATCTATGAACCACAAAGAGGGTCCTCACCAGACACCAAATCTGCCTGCACCTTGATCTTGGACTTTCCATCCTCTAGAATGGTAGGAAATAAATTTCTATGGTTTATAAGCCACCTGTTTATGGTACTTTGTTATGGCAGTACCAGTAGACTAAGGCACTGGGTTATAAAGAGAATAAAATACTAAAAATAATCTTCTTTCCCTCAAAGTGCTTTCTACAAAGTATTGACCAAAAAGACCCACTAAACCTGACCTTTATTCCATCTGTCCATTCCTACAGAGCATTCTGTTAGGAGGCGACTGAGCAAACCCCAGCTCTGGGTGATGAGGGTGGGCTTTGGGGAGGACAGGGTAGGGCAGGAAGGGTCCTCTATGGAGGAATTCCTAATTGGGTACTAAGAGTTTTTTTCTTCCTAAGTAGCCAGAAGAGCTGAGGAGAGCCCCTTAGCTCCAATTTAGGCTGCTTTCTGCTGAGCCAGGGAGGCTGGCAGTTCAAACGTCAGCTAGGGACAGTTCACTGACACCTCTGTGACAGGGGGAGAGAGTCTCAAGGGACAAGGGTGCCCCAGAACCACAAACCTCGTTCTGCCTTCCAGAAGGTGAAGTGTCAGCTTTCAGCAAACGTTCCCTCTGCACAAGGACAGAAAATGTCATCTAGAGAGCTGCTCTAACAGGGTTAAAAGTCATGTTTGTGTCACTTGTGTCAAAAGGACATGGCTTAGAAAAAGGACTCAACCACTAGACAGGAAGATGATTGTGGATTGCTGATAGCTTAGATTTAATCTTCAAAGGATAAAGCCATCAGCGTTAGCTTTTCTTGTTGCTTCTGTATTTCAGATTGGAAAATTTTTACTCAAACTAGACATATGTCAGCTATCTATGGGATAATTGAAAGAGAAAAATAATGGCTATTAGATTTTTTTTTCCAATTCTCTCTTCTCTGCCCATCATTCATGTTCTATTCACTACCTAAATATCTTCCTCTAATTTCAAATGTTCACTCCAGTTTGACTTTAACAAATCCTTCCATGAGGGCTCAACTTTATCTTTCCATCAGCTTGGTTTTGATGAAGGGGAAGCATTGAGATAAATGAACTATGCTCTTTAAGAATCTAGATTAATTCACTTTCTGTGTTCAGCACTTAGTTTAGGTTTCCAAAGACATCTTATTGTGGTTATGGAACTCTCCACTGACCTCTGGCTCAGAACCATCAATACATTTAGGAAAAATTCTTGTTCTTGGGAGCTCCCAAATTATCAGGAGTGTGTTTTTTAAGCTCTGTTTTTCCTCCTTCCTCATCGTCACTTCCTGTTCCAGACTGCTTGGGTTTTCTGTTTTAATCTTACATAAGTTTCCTCCCTCTTTCTTTTTTGTTTTCCCCAATTCACTCAAACCCCACCCTCTTTTGACTCAAGAATTTCTCTCCCAGCAGGATGCTCTCCTTAGGATATAGCTTAAGAGTCCAGGGCTGTCTGCATATTGAAGTCAAAAGTTATTCTAGAACCTTTTCCCTAAATAATATTAAGTAATTATTTAACTAACCTTGGTTAGAAATACATGGTCACTTATAGAAAATGTAACATGCGATCCTCCTACCCCAAAATAAACATTCGACATTTTGGTGTATTTTCTTTCAAATATGTAGATGTATATATTCTAAGCAAACACTTTTTTTTCCTTACTTAAAAAATCATAAAAAAGAACACTCCAATTTCTCAGAAATGAAGAGGTATGATGAGTCACTCCATAGAGATCTGGGCCAGAGGCAGCTGGCAGAATTCATTCCAGATCCTCAACAAACCGAGCTTGTGATCGTCATTCAGTATTCGCAGAGAGTTTCGCTTGATTTTTCTCACCCCCAATTGTGCATCAGAATCACCTGGGATGTTGCTAAAAAAATACAGATGTCTGGTTCCCACCTGCAGAAGTTTTGTTTCAGTTAGTCTAGGGTGAAGCCATAGCACCAACACTTTTGTCTTCCAATACCCTACTTAATTCCAAAGTACAGTTGGAGTAGACAATGGATACCAAGAGTCTGCGGCGGGCTCTTGCGCCATGGTGAACCAAACCTGAAGATGCCAGATAAGTTGGAGACTTAGGATCTTATGAGTTACCTCTCTGCTTGATGTGGAAAGGTATTGTGGTGGTGAGGCAGGCATGAAAACTTAGCTTTCTAAAGGCCAATTGGCTGGAAGTCTCTGAATCATCTTACGTTGTCATCTCATTCTTTCTCACCCTTGTAGGGTCCAAGGGAAAGCATCTTCACCTACGGAAGGTTTGCTGAACAATCAACTCACAAAAGGCAGTTTAATTGGAGAAAGGGCATACCAATTTAGAATGAATGAATACAGAATGAAGATCCAAAGATTAAGGAGAAACTGTTCATTTTTATGCTTAGATTCAACAAAGTATGGACAGCTATGTAGCAATATAATTGGATGCAAAGAATATGATCTTATGCTAGTAGACTGAGTGGGGAAGCCCAGCGAGGCCTGTCAGTCTAGCTTCCTCTTGGCTTCTGTGTGGCATTCCTTCCTGCTGGGTCTGAAGGGGTATGAAACAGGGCCTTCCCTGGAATGGGGGTCCCGTGAGCTAGAGTCAAACAAGATAGGTCTTGTCATTTCTCTATGGCCAGTTTTTACACAGAAAGGCAGAGGGAAAGTTAGAGTAAGATTTTTATATTTTATAGCTGGCTTTGGGGACAAGGAGTTCTGGTTTCTACAACGTGCCTGAGGGAAGAGAGAGCCTAGTTTCTATGGCTAGCCTTGGAGGAGAATGGGACTGAGAGGCAAGAGGGCTGAAGAAGGTCAGGGAAAAATTTTTGCTTCTGAGGCCTTCATTTTGGGGTATTGTTTTCTGAGCCCCAACACCCTCTTTATTTTCCAGCATATGCTAGGTATGTGAACTGAACTCTCTTCATGACCCGCCTGTCCCCTCTTAACAGGTCCTGCTTCTTCCTTTACTCGAGTTCCCCTCACTCCCATGGGCAATGACTGGAGAATTGCAGGTCATTGGCTAATGCTTACAGTCTCTTTTAAGTCATAATCCTGAGAAACTACTGGCTATATAGTTATAAAGAAATGTATAAATAAGAGGATAGGGCTGGGTACGGTGGCTCACACCTGTAATCCCAGCACTTTGGGAGGCCGAGGTGGGCAGATCACAATATCAGGAGTTCAGGACCAGCCTGGCCAACATGGTTAAACCTCATCTCTACTAAAAAATACAAAAATTATCGGGCATAGTGGTATGTGCCTATAATCCCAGCTACTTGGGAGGCTGAGGCAGATAATTGCTTGAACCCAGGAGGTTGCAGTGAGCCGAGATCATGCCATTGCATTCCAGCCTGGGCGACAGAGCAAGACTCCATCTCAAAAATAATAATAATAAAATAATAATAATAGTAATAAATAAAATAAGGGGGATAGAGGTAGTAAAATCTTGATTTATCAGAAGCTTCAATTTTCAGAAAAATATTAGCTCTATTCAATTTTTAGAAGGGAGCAGTAATCATAGGAAAATAATTTGAGGGTCAAAGAGTTCACTGAAAACAAAACCAAGCAGTCAACAGATTCCTGGGGTTTCTTAACCTAGGATCCATGGATAGATTATAGGGAGTTTATGAACCCTGGAAATTAAAGGCAAAATGATGTGTGTGTGTGTGTGTGTGTGTGTGGTGTGTGTACACATATGCCTCAACATATGCATGTGTGCATGTGTACATGTGTTTTTCTGTGAAAAGGGTGAGGAGTGTTTCCAAAGAGGTCCTAATTCAATACAGTTTAAGAATCACTATTTAAAGGTGTATTTTGCTGTGCAGCTTCTGTACTCCAGCATTACTTCTTATCCTTCCATCTTCCTTGCCTCTCACATCAATCTGATTTGTGTCTTGTTTCCATCCACTCTCCAAACCCACTTCCCAAGGCAGGCCCTTTCCACCTTTCACTTCAAAATTGCAGATGTCTCTAGACACAAGCAAATGAAAACACGTCCCATGCTCATGAATGGGTAGAATCAATATTGTGAAAATGACCATACTGCTAAAAGCAATCTACAAATTCAATTCAGTTCCAATCAAAATACCACCATCATTCTTCACAGAATTAGAAAAAAACAATTCTAAAATTTATAAGAAACCAAAAAAGAGCCCACGTAGCTAAAGCAAGACTAAGTAAAAAGAACAAATCTGAAGGCATCACACTACCTGATTTCAAACTGTACTATAAGGCCATTGTCACCAAAACAGCATGGTACTGGTATAAAGATAGGAACACAGACTAATGGAACAGAATAGAGAACCCAGAAATAAACCCAAATACACACAGCCAACTGATCTTCAACAAAGCAAACAAAAACATAAAGTGGGAAAAGGACACCCTTTTCAACAAATGGTACTGGGACACTTGGCTACCCACATGTAGGAGAATAATACCGGATCCTCATCTCTCACCTTATACCAAAATCAACTCAAGATAGATCAAATAGTTAAATCCAAGACCTCAAACTATAATAATTCTAGAATGCAACATAAGAAAAACCCTTCTAGACGTTGGCTTAGGCAACGATCTCATGACTAAGAACCCAAAAGCAAATGCAACAAAAACGAAGACAAATAGGTGGGACTAAATTAAACTAAAAAGCTTTTGCACAGGAAAAGGAACAATTGGCAAAGTAAACAGACAACGCACAGAGTGGGAGAACATCTTCGTAATCTATACATCTGACAAAGGACTAATATCCAGAATCTACAAGGAACTCAAACACATTAGCAAGAAAAAAACAAATAATCCCATAAAAAGTGGGCTAAGGACATGAATAGACAATTCTCAAAAGAAGATATACAAATGGCCAACAAACACATAAAAAATGCTCAACATCAGTAATGATCAGGGATATGCCAATCAAAACCACAGTGTGATACCACCTTACTCCCACAGAAATGGCCATAATCAAAAGGTAAAAAAATAATAGGTGTTGGTGTGGATGCGATGAACAGGGAACACTATTACACTGCTGGTGGGAATGTAAACTAGTAAAACCACTATGGAAATGGTGTGGAGATTCCTTAAAGAACTAAAAGTAGAACTACCATATGATTCAGCAATCCCACTACTGAGCATCTACTCAGAGATAAAGAAGTCACTGTATAAAAAAGCACAATTTGCAGTTGCAAAAACATGGAACCAAATGCCCATCAGTCAATAAGTGAGTAAAGAAACTGTGGTATATGTATTATGTACGATTGGACTACTACTCAACCATAAAAAGGGATGAATTAACGGCATTTGCAACAACCTGGATAGATTGAAGACTATTATCCTAAGTGAAACAACTCAGGAATGGAAAACCAAGCACTGTATGTTCTCACTTATAAGTAAGAGCTACGAGGATGCAAAGGCATAAGAATGATACAATGGACTTTGGGGACTCAGGGAAAGGTAGGAAAGGGGTAAGAGATAAAAGGCTATAAATTGGGTTCAGTGTATACTTCTCGGGTGGTGAGTGCACTGAAATCTCACAAATCACCACTAAATAACTTACTCATGTAACCAAATATCACCTGTTTCCCCAAAACCTATGATTGGACAAAGAAAAAGAAGAAAGAAAGAAAAGAAAGAAAGAAAGGAAGAAAGAAAGAAGAGAGAAGAGAGAAAGAAAGAAAGAAAGAAAGAGAAAGAAAGAAAAGGAAGGAAGGAGGTATACTTGTACTTTTCTTTTTATGCAAGTGAAAATCATTTCTGCACGTTTCCATTTCCCTTAAGGACAATGCACACATATGATTTATCTCTGTATCCTTTACAGGTGCTAGTATAACATTTTGGAATATAATTAGTGCTCTACAAATGTTTGTTTAATACTACCCTCTGTATTAGTCAGCTTGGGCGACCATAACAAAATACCAAGTAATGGGTGGTTTATACAACAGAAATTTATGTTCTCACAATTCTGGAGTCTGGAAGTCCAAGATTAAGGTGCCAGAAAATTGGTTTCTTGTGAGGTCTCACTTTCTGGCTTGTAGAAGGCCTCCTTTTCAGGGCGTCCTCACATGACCTCTTTCCATGTGCACAGAGAGAAGAACACACACTCTGGTTTCGCTTCTTCTTCTTATAAGAGCACTGGACCTGGTATATTAGGGCCCCAACCTTATGACCTCATTTAACCTGGATTACCTTTCTAAAACCCCTATCTCTAAATACAGTTACATTGAGGGTTAGGTCTTCAATATATGAATTTTAGGGGCACACAGTTAAGTCCATAACATCCTCTTTGATCTTTATCTATATCTACCTAAACTACAGATAGACAATCTCTGATGTGCTTGATAAGGGTCCAGAGTCTTGGTTGGTTTGTCAGTCAACAAATAAGAAGCTAGTTGTGTTTAATGTCCTTTTTTTACCAAGAGAAGAGACACCACCTGGCACTTTAGCGTGTTGTTTTCCAACCCCTAGTCATCTGCACATCACCATCAGGATTTCTGCCATCTCATCATACCAAATGTACCACCGTTTACTTAGAATCGCTCTTAACATGGTTCATGCTTTTACTTAAGCATTTTAGAAAAAATTATAAGGGAAATCATAGATTTGATTACATTTTCATAATATACACTAAAACAAATATATTACAATTAAAATTTTTATTCACAATGTTTGCTACTCTACCCTACTGAGCCCCACCACTGTAGCTGGATGGTCCCATTTCCATCTCTGTTGATGTCAGCCTCAGTCATGTGACTGGCTTTGTCCAGTGATGTTTGCTGCTCCTACGAGTAAGATTTAAGTGGCATTTTCTGGACTTGCCACTATACTTCCCCCACCTCAAGACTGTGCTTTAGCCTACTAAAGAAGAAAATACGAAACGAAGCTGAAACCGACTGGCAAACTACATGTTCAGAAGTGGGAGATAAATGTTTGTTACTGTAAGCCACTGAGATTTTCTTACAGGTCGTTTGTTACTGCAGCCTAACTTAACCTATGCTGACTAATCACATGCTCATCCTACATTACCTAAAGTCATCTTACATAATAATTTGAGAAACTTACCACCCTTTGAGAAACATTGCTAAGTGTCTTCTGAGGACTTGAATTGGGGAACAACTATAAAGTACTGATGAATTTTTCAAATGATTCATTGCTATCATTTTATTGAGAAATTATTTTATGGAATTTTTTTAAACCTGTGACTGTTCCACATGCTTACAAATCATGGCCTATAGTTTTGCTGTCCCAGTGGGTCCCTGCCCTTGTAGCATCCATAGCTCATGGTGGCAATTCTTTCACAGAAAGGGGCAAACCGTTGCACTTTAAAAATAGCCTTTAGTCTCAAGAGGTGGTGATGGAGACTTGGCACTCAGATGGCTGAAAGGCACTGTTTGTCTCAAATCCTCCAGTTTCTCCCACAGATACTTCAAAGATTTCAAAGGAAGCTGGACTTTGGGAAATGCCAGGCCTTTGAAGTTGGGCACAGAGCATGTGGGAATGCTTTTCAGGGCAAGACAGGTGGATGATTTTTAACATAAGAGGACTGTGGATTAAAAAAAAAACACAGAGTGTAAAAGTATTATTTATCTATTAGGTAATGTTTGCCTATTACCTAATCCATGTAATCTCCTAAAAATATGTGTTTTCTGCTATGATCAGGGAATGGCAATGAAGTGATCGATGAATATTCAGGTTTGTAAAGGGTTGCCATACCTGCTATGTAAGAATAACAAAATTTGGCCGGGTGTGGTGGTTCACGCCTGTGATCACACCTTGGGTGCCTCCACTTGGGAGGCCAAGGCGGGCAGACCACGAGGTCAGGAGTTTGAGACCAGCCTGGCCAACACGGTGAAACCCTGTTTCTACTAAAGATACAAAAACTTAGCTTGGCATGGTGGCATGTGCCTGTAGTCCCAGCTACTGTGGAGGCTGAGGCAGGTGAATCGCTTGAACCGGGAGGTGGAGGTTGCAGTGAGACAAGATTGTGCCACTGCACTCCAGCCTGGGCTATTGGGCAAGACTCCATCACAAAAAAAAAAAAATTTTTTTTAAACCACATTGTCATTAAAATGATATGTAATTAAAGGACATAATAAAACCATTATGTAATTTGAAATGCACTTCTTAAAGCCACTCTGGGCCGCTTTAGAGAACAACAACCATCTTTTGACTTCTGTTCCCCTCCATTCTTCTCCATTCTGCTGCCCTAGGCAATTATTATCTCCTTTTTTGCCAAATAAGAGGTCTTTTTTAGTTCTCTTTCTCTTTAACTTCTAGGCTACATTTAACAATTAACCTCCACCTTGAATTTCACTCTAATCCAGTATTCTATGAAAGTTCACTTTCCCAATTCTTCTTTGAACTCCCAGAAAATATTTTTTTGCTCACTTTCGCCACTCATTTTCTTCCTCTTACCTAAGCGAGGCTACTCCTCAAGATCCTTTGACCCCTGTTTTCCTCCTGTTACGCTCTTTGCTTTGAGAAACTTACCCATCACTACAGTATCATTTTGAAACTGACATCTCCATCCCTGGCAAATATTTTGCTGCCAAGATTTGTGATTTCTACCAACTCAGAAGTCATATCTATTTGGATATCCTACCATCACTTCAAACTCAGCATGGACAAAACCACGCTGTCTTCTGACCAGTACAATCTACCTTTCTACTGCTCACCACATTCTCATTCTCCTAGGAATCATCATTAATTCATCCTTTTTTAGGACCTCGATTCAATCTATCTTCAAGTGAGTTACTTTTTTCTTAAGTATTCTTTGGATCTTTTTATTTTCTTCTAATTGCTACTTTGAATATCCTTGTCCAGAACTGCACAGTACCCTACACCAGCATCACGCCATGATGTATGAAAGATACTCAGTGAGGCGGATCCCTCTGATTGCCTATCGAGTATCTAGTCTCCCCTCTTTCTTTATTAAAATAGCGCCAGTGATTTCGGGGGAGGGAGTCTATAGCAACACACCCTAGTGAAAATATCTTCCCTGTTATCTACGCATCTGCAGGTGGATGGCTGAGTTCTGCCGATGAGCAACTCTACTAGATGAGAATTCTGAGAGAGCTATGATTGTCCCGATAAAAGGGAAAACCCAACTGACACATGCCTTTGCCCATCTCCCTTCCTTCTCTGCCCCTAACCATGGAATGTAGATGCAATATCTGTGGTTAAAGCGCCATAGTTTGGATCAGACCAGATCCTTTCTTGTGTGGAGACCATGGAAAACTTACCTATCCTCTTTAAGCCTCAGTTTCTTATCTGTAAAATGGGTACAACAATATTACTAGGTTGCTGGGAAGATTAAAAGTACTAATATGTTTATGCGTATGACCTTGCCATTACCAATAAATGGTGGATGTGATTCTGGCTGTTTCCATTCTCCAAACTCCTGTTGTACTTAGAATAATTACGATACATATTTTCACTACCACATTTTGTCTCCTAGGTTACCTGCATCCTTGGAGGCAAGGAGAACAGAACTTCCTTGAGGCCACTGACCATCTTATCTGCTTGTTTTATAGCCTTCAAATGGCCTTGTTCAGTTCTAAGTGTGTAGTGGCCTCTTTAAAACAATAATTTATTGAAAGGTTATCTGATAAATGCACGAAAATCAGGTCTCAGGACAAATTAAGTATTTGCAGAAGTTAAGCTACCAAGGGGAAATGCTATAAGAATTATGATTTTGCACTGAAAACTCATCTAACCATCTTCAGAGAAAAACCTGAATGTAAACAGTGAGCCTGCTGTGGATGGTTGCACCCTTCACCAGGCCTCATACTGAGTCCAAGTTCAGCCTCTCTTCCTAGCTCCCCAAGTGCTCATTCAACTCCAAAGCACTGGGGAGCAGTGTGGATTTCCCTGGGAAAAAAACTTCCTAAAGGTCCCCTATAACATCTGTCTTTCTCCTCTTGTCTCTTCCTGGCTGTTCTCCTTCTCAGCTTTCTCCCCCTTACAAAGACTTTGGAAAACCTCCACATGAAGACCAATTGTCTGCCATTGTTTGCAGCACTTAGGTTCTTCCTCCTGAGCTTGCACACCCTCCCCCGCCACCAGCAAAACCCAAAGTCCTGGTGGTAAGCAGGGATTGCATGGCGCATCCTGGGGGAGACAGCATACTTATTAGGGTCTCCCCTCTGGGGGAGGGTGATTTGTAGTCTTACTGCAGCTTTAGTGGCTTCATTCCTTCACAGGAGGACAGCTCTTCACTTCCTTAGATCACCTCCAGCCCTGCTCTGCTCCTTCCCCTCCATTCTCGACTTCTCTCACTTCCACACCGTCGCCTTCTGTTTCTGTCTCCTCTCTTTGTCCTAATCATCAACCTCTATCCTTTTGATTTCCAGAAGGCCTGGAGCTAGTGACTGAGGCAGGGGCGCACCATGTCTTCAACCAAGAGCAGCACAGAAGACGTGGAGTCTCTCTCAGCCGGAGGGTCTGAGGATGCTTTTCTCCTCATCAAAGCTGGAGGCGGAAGGCAGCTTCCTGTCCATGACCCTCACGGCCTTGTCTTGGTCGTGGGAAGTTTTTAATTGCTCTCCAAATAGACCAGGGTTCTATGAATAGGCACACCCAATTATGAATGGAGAGAAACTTTACATCAGGGTATTCTAACAGCTTTATTACTCAAGATCGGTGGAGACCACAAATACGGAGAATGAAGTGTCAATCATGTCACTAGAATCCCTTTGGTATAGGTTCCTATGGCATGGCCTTATCTTTTTTTTATCAAAACATACTCACAGAGAAGACATTTACCTGCCACATGCACCCTCAGGACTTGAAAATGGAGCACAATAAAAATAAGCTGACAGCGGGAGAAAGTGGTGTATTCATTTTCTCTGTCATTATCTTTGATTATGAGAAAGCCCTGAGCAGGTGTCAGGTTTTCCTGCAGCTCCTTTAGGAAGATCCAGGCTCCAGGTATTTCCCACGTGAGTTCATGGAATGGGGGGAAGATGTAGGCACTGAAGGCTGCTGACATCCTATTATGGCTGAGCAGCAAATCTGCCAGGAAATAAACATTCTAATGTAGATTTCTAGGATTTGTTCCAATTTTTTCTTGAAAAGAAAGCCATCTCTGACAATTTACAGATCATTTGGCTTCTCTGCATGATGTGCTTTGATTCCCTTTCTCCCCTTTCCTCTTCTTGCTTGTGTCTGCCACCACCAGCTATTGCCCTGGTTGTGTTTGTTAGTGTGTGTGTGTGTGTGTCTGTGTGTGTGTGTGAGTGTGCGTGTCTGGGCATATATGTAACCTTGAACTTGTACATTAACACGCTTATGACTCTCTGGAATCGTTTTTCTTTTCAGTTACGGAGACTGCCTACCTCCCCAACCTCCCTCCCCTCTTCTTCTCTTCCTACCAACTGCTCTTTTGTGCCTCTGTTGCAGTTGGGTCATGTTTTTTGACTCCACCAAGAGGAAACAAGGGGCCTTCAGTGGGAAAGCAAGAGGTTTCCAGTGCTCACCAAAGACAGATGCTCAGGAAATAAGGGACTCATGTGGCTTGCATATAGGGAACTTCACAGCTAAAATACCGTGTCCTGTGTGGGAGGCCCAGTTCGCTTCTCGGCGTCTCCCAGTCTGCCTGCCTCCAAATGACCTCCGGAATAATTCAACTTCTTATCTAAGGTACGAGTTAGCTTCCTTGAACCGCCAACTGCTCAGTTGCACAACAAATCAGTTATATAAGAGAATCTTAAGAAAGAATAAAATCATGAGCACCCCACAACTGCCTCTCTCCAGTCTTCAGCCCTAGCCCCAAGGAAAAGGGCCCAGTGGGGGCAGTTGGTTGATTTGTAAACAGAAACTGCAGAGTGGACCATTGGCTTTGTCAAACGAGCGTTCAAAAGCCCGTTGTCTTTAATGTTTCCTTGGACTTCCCCCACCCCCCACTCCACCTTATCACCCCAAATGCAGGACCTAATTATCCTGGATGAAAATAGAAGGCTCCTCATCGTTTATTTATTTTTAGCACTTGCTCAAACTAATTGGTAGCCCTGCAACCCATACATAATACAGTGATCTGGAAGAAACAGACAGCTACTTAATGACGAATACTATTGCATGAGGACAGAGAACGTGAGGTTTCATCTGTGATACATTTGGTCTTTAAGGGTTATTACCAGAAAGTACTCAACCAAAGCTCAGGGAGGCCAGCACAGCCCTCTCCCTGTTTCTCCTGACCTTCCGTGGTGGGTTGGCTGGGTCTGAGCCTTTGAGGGAATGAGGCCTGGTATTTACGAGGGCCGTGTCCTGGAAAGGCCATGCCTTGATCGTCGAATAAAGAAGGTCACGAAGAGTCTGGGAAGAGTGGGAGTTCTAGAGGCAGACAAGCCTGGGGAAAATCTCAGATTGAACATTCATCATCTATGTGACTTTGGATCAGTTTCAGACCCTCAGTTCCTTCATGTCTCAAAATGGGGAGCGTAGATCTGCCCTCCAGTGTGCTTTGGAGGATTAGTGTGGAAATACCAGTTCTGCTGCATAATACGAGTTTAGATATCCAATAAAAACTTCTTCCACTCTACGAATTTACACACAAGATTTCTTACATCTACAACTGTATTTCTCAGACCTATTTAGGGAGCTATCACCAAAACACACCAAGATTTGCACTTCCATTTTGTTTCTTATTGGGAATATAATATAATATAAACAAGATATCAAGCTACCATGCACGATACCACCAAGAAGAGTCTGGAATTCTCTGATTGATTCCACTTGACCATGTGCTCATGCACTGTGAAATCAGGAGGCCTACTTTTGAATTATAGACTAAATGTGTAACTTTGGGTAAATTATTTCATCTCTCTGAGCCCTAATTTTCTCTTTTTACTTTTAGGAATTTAGTGAATATTAAAAGAACAAGTATAAAGTATCTAATTAAGTGCTTGAAATAGAGTAGGTGCTCTTAAAATACTACTTTCTTCTCTCCATTGATTAATCCTTCATATTAATTTTCTACTGTTTTTAACTGAAATATTCAGTCATGCAACAAATGTTTATTGAGCACCTACTATGTGGCAGAGTCTGTTCTAGATGTTAGGGACCTAATATTCTGGCTGAAAAGGGATAAGAAAGAAGATAAGCTGACAAACACAAATTTATATAGTTTTGTTTTAAAAAAGACACCAGAGAAAGAGATGAATTTGTAGTTTGGGCTAACCCACTAGAGATTTCTTCACACAGGCTTGCCCATGTGAGTGTGCTATCTAGATTAGTCATAAATGCTACCTTGTGCTTACATTATTAAGCCTTCTATGTAAGTGTCATGTAGCAGTAGCCCTTTGATTTTATTTGAAAACAATCTGAATACCAGACCCGTAAATTATTTAATGAACCTCCTTCCATGAGGTTCATGTTACACGTACTTTTTTCACTCAACTATATTTCATTTCATGGAGTTAACATTTATATCAGTACATAGAGAGCTTTTTCATCAGTTTATATAGCTGCATATAACTCCAAAATATGTGTATACACACACACACACACACACACACACACACACCACACACCATTGTTTAGCCATTCCATTATTGATGGGAATTTTCTGTTTGGGGGGGAGGAAAATTAGAAAATTGATATTCTTGTTCCTATATTATTATGCTCATATGATAGTGTGTGTAGGCTATATTCTTTTTATATTTTGAATTTTCAAAATTTCAATCATATGGACCCAAAATAGTATCAACTGTCATGGTTTTCCTAGGTAATTTCTCTTTTTCAATTGAATTCATCTTTCTTATTTGCCAATAGTTCATCAATTACATTAGTTTTCTGGAAACTCTTGGAAGAGGTTTTGTTGTATGTGCCTTTCCCGCTTTCCCATGCGTTTCCCCTGGGTGGGCTGCAGAGCACTGAATGAGTGCGGAATGCAGGGTGAAGCCGATGGGGGATATGAGCTTCTGGGCTGCTTCTTGCTAAGCATGATCAAGGACATGTTTCTTCATTTCTCCAGGTCTTACTTCTTTGTCTACAATCTGAGGATAATTCCCTCCTACCTTTATTCACTCATGCATGCTATTCTTTTGGCCATTCTCCAGGGACATCAATCTCCAGTTTCTAGAAGTATATACCTAAGTGCTTTCAGAGTTGGTACAAAAGACTCTCCCTCCTTAGTGTCCTCCACAGTAACCTCTGTCCCCTCACACAGCTGCCTTCTGAGGAAATTTACTCTTAATTTTTAAAAAATAAACTTTATTTTTTAGAGCAGTTTTAGGTTCACAGCAAAATTGAACAGAAACTACAGAGTTCTCATATACCCCCCAGTACACAGCCTCTACCACTATTAATATCTCTGTATCAGAGTGGCGCCTTTGTTACAGTCAATGAACTACACTGACACACCATTATCACCCAAAGCCCATAGTTCCATAGTTTATATCAGGGTTCACCCTTGGCATTGCACATTCTATGGATGGCATGTGCCTACCATTATAGTATCATACAGAATATCATTTCGGTGCCCTGAAAATCTTCTATTTTCCACCTATTTATTCCTTCCTCTCTTCTAATTCCTGGCAATCAGATTTTTTAAATGTATTCCTACTTTTGGCTTTTCTGGAATGTTCTATTTGGGATAATATGGTATGTAACCTTTTAAGATGGATGTATTTCATTTAATAATATGCATTTAGGATTCCTCCATGTCTTTTCATGGCTTGATAGCTCATTTCTTTTTAGTGCTGAATAATGTTCCATTGATGGATACACTACAGTTTATTTATCTATATACCCACTGAAGGACATCTTGGTTGCTTTCAATTTTTTGGCAGATATAAATAAAGCTGCAATAGCCATCTGCATGTGAGTTTTTGTGTAAATAAAAATTTCAGATGAATTTGGGTAAACATCAAGAAGCTCAATTACCGGATTATTTGATTAAAAAAATATGTTTAGTTTTGTAATGACTGTCTTTCAGAGTGGCTGCACTGTTCTGCGTTCCCGTCAGCAATGAATGAGAGTTTCTGCTGCTCCATATCTTTGATAGCGTTTTGTACTGTCAGTGTTTTGGATTTTTGGTAATTCTAACGCATGTGCAGTGGTATCTCATTGTTTTAGTTTGTAATTTCCTGCTGACATGTGTTGTGGCACATGACGCTTAATTTCCTTACTTCATTTTATTGGTTTTTGGTTTGGCTTAGTCGTGCCTTTATGGCAAAAAATAATACTTGCCTCACGGGATTATTATAAGAAATAAAGGAAAGAATCTGATCATTTCAGAGGTCAATTTATAGACTTCATTTCTGTATCGTGCTCAAGTTTGATAAGGCTAGAGCTAGAAGTCACAGTGGTGGAAAGTTAGTGCCCAGGCATGGTGTTTAAGTTGCATGGGACAGTGGATCTCAAACGTTTTCATCTCAAGATCCTTTTACACTCTTAAAAATTACTTAGGACCCCAAAGAGCTGCTGTTTATGAGAAATAAATCTCTTGATATTTACCATATAAGAAAATAAAAATAAGAAAAAATCTAAGTATTTATTAATTTATTAATAACAATAACAAGCCCATTACATGCTACTATAAATAACATTGTATGAAAAATGCCTATATTTTAAAAACAAAAAATTAATGAGAAGAATGGCATTGTGTGACATTTTTGGAAATCTTTTTAACGTCCAGCTTAAGGCTGCCAGATTCTCAGATCTGCTTATGCATTCAGTCAGTTGTTGCATGTTGTTTCGGTTCAAGCACAAAAAGAAAATTTGGCTTTACATAGATATGTAGCTGGAAAAAAAGATACGTAGCTCCATGAACACCTGGGAAGGATCTACGAGACTATGAAGAGTTGCTGCACCATGCTTTGAGAACCACTGACGTAAGTGCACGGTATCTGGTCTGCATGTTGACATAGTCTCAGCTGGACCAACAAATTCCCATAAACATGACTTCACAGCAAAGATCTTGATAAAACTAAGAACTGAACCCTAATGTGAGAAATGATATACTGAGATTCCTTGACGCTTTGAAGCCCACAGAGTATTACCCAGAAAACATGCTTACCACTCTATATTTTGCCCCAAATAAAGAACAGTGCTGGATAAGACATAGGCTCTGGAGACAAAAGAATTGGGCTCTATTCCCAGCCCTGCTGTGTACAAGATGTGTGTATTGAGAAATGGCTTAATCTGTCTACACCTGAATTTCTTCACCTGTAAGATACTCAATTTCGTAGGGTTCTCATGACATGATAATGCATTTGAAGTTTTTCATATAGAGTTGACATTAAATGCTTCACAAATGTTAGTTCTTAGATCAACAGTACTTGATTTCTCATTATGATCAACATTTGCTGAGCTTTAATACAAGCCAACAGCAAGACCCTTCTTTGAAAACACACTAAGAGTGGCTGGCAAGATGACCGAATAGGAACAGCTCCAGTCTGCAGCTCCCAGCGAGATCAACACAGAAGGCAGGTGATTTCTGCATTTCCAACTGAGGTACCTGGCTCATCTCATTGGGACTGGTTAGACAGCGGGTGCAGCCCACGGAGGGCGAGCTGAAGCAGGGTGGGGCGTTGCCTAACATGGGAAGTGTAAGGGATTGGGGGAACTCCCTCCCCCTAGCCAAGGGAAACCGCAAGGGACTATGCTGTGAGGAACGGCACATTACAGCCCAGATGCTACACTTTTGCAACCCACAGACCAGGAGATTCCCTTGGGTGCCTACGCTACCAGGGCCCTAGGTTTCAAGCACAAAACTGGGCGACCATTGGGCAGACAACAAGCTAGCTGCAGGAGTTGCTTCATAAGCAAAGGAGAAATAAAATCCTTTACAGACAAGCAGATTCTGAGAGATTTTGTGACCACCAGGCCTGCCTTACAAGAGCTCCTGAAGGAAGCACTAAATTTGGAAAGGAAAAACTAGTACCAGCAAAAACATACCAAATTGTAAAGATCATTGAAACTATGAAGAAACTGTGTCAACTAACAGGCAAAATAACAAGCTAGCATCATAATGACAGGATCAAATTCACACATAACGATATTAACCTTAAATGTAAACAGGCTAAATGCCCCAATTAAAAGACATAGCCTGGCAAATTGAATAAAGAGTCAAGACTCATCAGTGTGCTATATTTAGGAGACCTATCTCACATGCAAAGACACACAGAGGCTCAAAATAAAGGGATGGAGAAATATTTACCAAGCAAATGGAAAGCAAAAAAGGCAGAAGTTGCAATCTGACTCTCTGATAGAACATACTTTAAACCAACGAAGATCAAAAAAGACAAGGAAGGTTATTACATAATGGTAAAGGTATCAATGCAACAAGAAGATCTAACTCTCCTAAATATATATTCATCCAATACAAGAGCACCCAGATTCATAAAGAAAGTTCTCAGAGACCTACAAAGAGACTTAGACTCCCACACAATAATAGTGGGAGACTTAATACCCCACTGTCAATGTTAGACAGATCAATGAGACAGAAAATTAACAAGAGTATTCACAACTTGAACTCAGCTCAAAACCAAGCGGACCTAATAGACATCTACAGAACTCTCCACCCCAAATCAATTGAATATATATTCTTCTCGGCACCACATCGCACATATTCTGAAATCGACTACATAATTGGAAGAAAAACACTCCTCAGCAAATGGAGCTGTTCCTATTCGGTCATCTTGCCAGCCACTCTTAATGTGTTTTTAAAGAAGGGTCTTGCTGTTGGCTTGTATTAAAGCTCAGCTAATGTTGATCATAATGAAAAATCAAGTACTGTTGATCTAAGAACTAACATTTCTGAAACATTGAATGTCAACTCTATATGAAATCATAACAAACAGCCTCTCAGACCACAGTGGAATCAAATTAGAACTCAGGATTAAGAAACTCACTCAAAACCGCACAACTACATGGAAACTGAACAACCTGCTCCCGAATGACTACTGGGTAATTAACGAATTTAAGGCAGAAATAAAAAAGTTCTTTAAAACCAATGAGAACAAAGACACAATGTACCAGAATCTCTGGGATAGAGCTAATGCAGTGTTTAGAGGGGAAATTTATAGCACTAAATGCCCAAAGGAGAAAGCGGGAAAGATCTAAAATTGACACCCTAACATCACAATTAAAAGAACTAGAGAAGCAAGAGCAAACAAATTTAAAAGCTAGCAGAAGAGAAGAAATAACTAATATCAGAGCAGAACTGAAGGAGATAGAGGAGATACAAAAAAACCTTCAAAAAATCACATGAGCTAGTTTTTTTGATAAGATTATCAAAATAGATAGATTGCTAGCCAGACTAATAAAGAAGAAAACAGAGAAGAATCAAATAGACACAATAAAAAATAATAAAGGGGATATCACCACTGATCCCACAGAAATATGAACTACCATCACAGAATATTGTAAATACATCTATGCAAATAAACTAGAAAATCTAGAAGAAATGGATAAATTCCTTGACACATACACCCTCTCAAGACTAAACCAGAAAGAAGGTGAATTCCTGAATAGACCAATAACAATGTCTGAAATTGAGGCAGTAATTAATAGCCTACCAACCTAAAAAATGTTAGGACCAGAGGGATTCACAGCTAAATTCTACCAGAGGTACAAAGAGGAGCTGGTACCATTCCTTCTAACAAACAATACCAAACAATAAAAAAAAAAGGGGACTCCTCCCCTAACTCATTTTATGAGGCCAGCATCATTCTGATACCAAAACCTAGAAGAGACACAACAACAACAAAAAAGTTTCAGGCCAATATCCCTGATGAACATCGATGTGAAAATCCTCAATAAAATACTGGCAAACGGAATCCAGCAGCACATCAAAAAGCTTATCCACCACAATCGAGTCAACTTCATTTCTGGGATGCAAGTCTGGTTCAACATATGCAAATCAATAAACATAATCCATCACATAAATAGAACCAATGACAAAAACCACACGATTATCTCAATAGACGCAGAAAAGGCCTTCAATAAAAGTCAACACCCCTTCATACTAAAGACTCTGAATAAACTAGATATTGATGAAACGTATCTCAAAATAATAACAGCTATTTATGACAAACCCACGGCCAGTATCATATTAAACGGGCAAAAACTGAAAGCATTCCCTTTGAAAACCGGCACAAGATATGGATACCCTCTCTCACCACTCCTATTCAACACAGTATTGGAAATTCTGGCCAGGGCAATCAGGCAAGAGAAAGAAATAAAGGGTATTCAAATAGGAAAAGAGAAAATCAAATTGTCTCTGCAGATGACATGATTTTATATTTAGAAAACCCCATCACCTCAGCCCAAAATCTCCTTAAGCTGATAAGCAACTTCAGCAAAGTCTCACGATACAAAATCAATGTGCAAAAATCACAAGCATTCCTATACACCAATAATAGACAGAGAGCCAAATCATGAGTGAACTTGCATTCACAATTGCTGCAAAGAAAATAAAATACCTAGGAATACAATTTCCAAGAGATGTGAAAGACCTCTTCAAGGAGAACTACAAACCATTGCTCAAGAAAATAAGAGAGGACACAAACAAATGGAAAAACATTCCATGTGTTCATGGATATGGAGAATCAATATTGTGAAAATGCTCATACTGCCCAAAGTAATTTATAAATTCAATGCTATTCCCATCAAGGTACCATTGACTTTCTTCACATAATTAGGAAAAAAACACTTTAAATTTCATATGGAACCAAAAAAGAACCTGTATAGCCAAGACTATCCTAAGCAAAAAGAACAAATCTGGAGGCATCATGCTACCTGACTTCAAACTATACTACAAAGCTACAGTAACCAAAACAGCATGGTACTGGTACCAAAACAGATATATAGACCAATGGAACAGAACAGAGGCCTCAGAAATAATGCTACACATCTACAACCATCTGATCTTTGACAAACCTGACAAAAACAAGCAGTTGGGAAATAATTCCCTGTTTAGCCATATGCAGAAAACTGAAACTGGACCCCTTCTTTACACCTTATATGAAAATTAACTCAAGGTAGATTAAAGACTTAAGCAAAAGACCTAAAACCATGAAAACTCTAGAAGAAAACCTAGGACATAGGCATGGGCAAAGACTTCATGACTAAAACATCAAAAGCAATGGCAACAAAAGCCAAAACTGACAAAGGAGATCTAATTAGATGAAAGAGCTTCTGCACAGCAAAAGAAACTATCATCAGAGTGAATAGGCAACCTACAGAATGGGAGAAAATTTTTGCAATCTATCCATCTGACAAAGGGTTAACATCCAGAATCTACAAGGAACTTAAACAGGTTTACAAGAAAAAAACAAATAACCCCATCAAAAAGTGGGCAAAGGATATGAACGTGCACTTCTCAAAAGAAGATATTTATGTGGCCAACAAACATATGAATAAAAGCTCATTATCACTGGTCATTAGAGAAATGTAAATCAAAACCACAATGAGATACCGTCTCATGCCAGTTAGAATGACGATCATTAAAAAGTTAGAAAACAACAGATGCTGTAGAGAATGTGTGGGAGTGTAAATTAGTTCAACCATTGTGGAAAACAGTATGGAAATTCCTCAAGGATCTAGAACCAGAAATATCATTTGACCCACCAATCCCATTACTGGGTATATACCCAAAGGATTATAGATCATTGTATTATAAAGACACATGCACACGTATGTTTATTGCAGCACTGTTCACAATAGCAAAGACTTGGAACCAACCCAAATGCCTATCATTGTTAGACTGGATAAAGAAAATGTGGCACTTATACACCATGGAATACTATGCAGCCATAAAAAAGGATGAGCTCATCTCCTTTGCAGGGACATGGATGAAGCTGTAAACCATCATTCTCAGCGAACTAACATAGGAACAGAAATCCAACATCTCATGTTGTCACTCATAAGTGGGAGTTGAACAATGAGAACACACGGACACAGGGAGGGGAACATCACACACAGGGGCCTGTTAGGGGATGGTGGGCTAAGGGAGGGATAGGATTAGGAGAAACATCTAATGTAGATGATGGGTTAATGGGTGCAGCAAACCACCATGGCCTGTGTATACCTACGTAACAAACCTGCATGTTCTGCACTTGTATCCCAGAACTTAAAGTAAAAAACAAAACACCAAGGAGACATACACATATAATAATTGGCTTAAGGTGGAATTTTTAAAGAAGCCTAGACAACTTGTTTTTATTATATCATAAGGTTTTGTTTTTGTTTTTGAGACGTCTCACTCTGTTGCCAGACTGGAGTGCAGTGGTGCGATCTCAGCTCACTCCAACCTCCGCCTACTGGGTTCAAGCAATTCTCCTGCCTCACCCTCCCAAGTAGCTGATACTACAGGCATGCGCCTCCACCCCCAGCTAATTTTTGTATTTTTAGTAGAGATGGGGTTTCACCACGTTGGCCAGGATGGTCTCGATCTCTTGACCTCGTGATCTACCCACCTCGGCCTCCCAAAGTGCTGGGATTACAGGCATGAGCCACCACACCAGGCCTATAGCATCAGTTTTTTTAAGGGACACTACCAATGGCTATATCAAATGCAAAGAAGAGATGCAAATTTGGGTAATTTTCCAGGTATACTAGCCAATGTCCACAATTTTGTCCAGAAACACCTACATAATTAAAGAATTACATATCAGGAGACTTGCACCATTCAACTAATTCCCTCAATTCCTCATACCATTTTATGAATGTAAATTTAACAAGTTTACAAAGATCTGGTCTCCACAATCCAAATGGGAGCTGGTTAAGAAGCCTCTGTAAGGTGTTTGCTTCTTACCTGCTGCTGAAGCATGAAGTCTGCAGTGCAGGAAGTCAGGAAGGGAAGCTCATCACTATCAGGCCAGAACCTACAAACATGAGCTGCCCCTCTGTGAGAACAGACTAAAACCATGTCCATTCTTGTAGCTTCTAATCTTGGAGATGCAGGTATCTTGCTGAAGCTTACCCCTTGTCACAGCGCTAAACAAATACACCTGGTCCAGGAGTCAATGACACCGAAGAAAGATCCAGGAGAAAGGGGGGAATAACTGAGGCCCAGCTCTGCTTTACTCCAAGGTGAGTTTGCACATTAGCAACAAAGTGTGTGAGCTACCAAATGCCTTTGCTTTCTTCTTTCCTTCCAGAATTGCATGTGTATCTCCCACGTGGTTCATGTTAACTGGAAACCTGTAAGAAAGGGAAGTCTGAGACGGGTAGTTCAGCCTAGCCAAACTGACACATTACAAAGCTATCACAATAAGTATGAATTTAGGCCTAGCATATGGTCAGTTTTCATCAATATTCCATGTCTGCTTAAAAAGAATGTTTGTTTTTCTATTGGTGGATGCAATGTTCAATGTATACACTCTATCAAGCTTGTTGAATATGCTATTTAGATTTTCTTGGTTTTAATCACATTTTGATTAGCTTGATCTATCAGTTACCAAGAGAGGCAGATTAAAAACTCAAATTGTTAGGAAGGATTTGATTTGTTTATTTCCTTAAAGTTCTGTCAGTTATTTGCTTTATATATTTGAAAGCTATGATATTAAGTAAACTAAGATGCTTTTAATTGTATTGTTTCTCTCTGTCTCTGGTAATAATTTTTGGCTTGCAGCCTGTTCACTCAACAGAGATAAACCCAGAACACAAAAGAATAGAGCCATAAAACTTGATTTTTTTTGGACTTTATCTTCTTGACTTTAATGACGGTGACAAGGAAAGAAAAAAAACCTCTCATCCGAAAATTCCTGTAAGCCAAACAACTGTCTTTTGAAAACTACTGTAAACTTTTCATCATACGATATACATCCCAAATTCACTCCACCTGTATGATAAAGACACTTCACATAGATAGCTAGTTATTTTAATATATTCTAGGTTGATAGGCTGCCCAGAAAACTGGCAAAAATCAAAGGCAATCCCAGTCAGTAAGAATTCCAATAAAGAGTGAACATGATCCACAGAACATGATCTCTCAATCAAAAATTACAACACACACACAAATTAAATAAAATGAGTGATAATAGAAACAATAGACAGCAAAATCAGATCCATAAAACTATTGGTAATAAAATGATCATAGAGTTGTTATTTTATATAAGATTATTTAATAGTAGGTTTCAGGAAATTAAAGAGATTTGCAAATATGAGCAGTTACAAAAGACCATAAGAATGAGCAAGCAGCTCTGGAAAATAATCAAAGAACATTCCTAGAAATTAAAGTTACAATAATTGAATTTTTCAAAGTTATTGCAGCTGGCAGTTACTTAAAAGTTAAACATAGAATTGCTATATGACCCAGCAATTACACTCCTAGGCATACACTCCAAAGAACTTGAAAGCAGGCCCTTAGACAAAGACTTGTACATAAATTTTCATAGCAGCCCTACTTAGAATACCCAAAAGCTAGAAACAACCCAAATGTCAATCAACAGATGAATGGATAACAAAATGTGGTATATCCATACAGTGGAGTATTACTCAGTCATAAAAAGTGACATTCTGATACATGCTACAATATAGATGAAACTTAAAATCACGATAAGTAAAAGAAGCTACATACAAAGGGTCACATATTGTGTAATTCTACTTATAGAGATAGAAAGCAGATTGGTGGTTGTCAGGACCTAGGGGAAAGGAGTAAACAGCTAGTGAGTGCCTAACGAGTACAGGGTTTCTTTTGTTTGATGAAATTTTTTTTGATGAACAAGACAGAAGTGGTCATTGCAGTTATGTGAATGTCCTAAAAGCAACTGAATCATATATTTTTAAATGGTTGATTTTATCTTATGTGAATTTAATTTCACTTCTATAAAAATACTCATCGGGTATGTTCAACTGAAGATTTGACACAGTTGAGTAGTGAATTAGTGAAATGGAAAGTAGATGCCATTAAATTACTCAGGATGTCACAGATAGACACAGAGATATGCAGGATACGTTAAAATACACAGAAGGGAGAGTGACATGGACTAGAATTTCAAAAAGAGATTAAAAATTAAAATGGAAAGAAGCATATTTGAAGGGAAATAACAGAATTTTTCAGAACTGTTTGTTCAAAGATTCCAACCCTCAGAACCAGGAAACCCAAAAAGTTTCAAGATAAAAGGAAATTCACACCTAGACATATTCTAGTAAAACTGTAGAAAGCCTAAGGCAAAGAGGAGATCCTAAAAGAAGCCAGAAAAAAAAATGTGACTTCCAAAGCAATGACAATTAGACAGATGGCTAACTTCCCCGACAGTAGCAATAAAATACAAAAGACAGGAATAAAATATTCAATGTGCTGAGAGAAAAAATGCTATTAGCACACTTTCAAAGAAAGCAAAATATCTTTCAATAATGAAGGGAAAATACGTTTCTTCAAGACAAGCCAACAAAAAATCTAGAGTTTTACCACCAACAGATCCTCTCTGAAGACGATTCTAGCTGGACATCTGGTTCTGAGTCTGACATGTATGAAGCTTAGAAGTTGCCAGTCTATCTTAAAAACAAGCGAAAAGCTGAACAAACTGAAAATCAACCACCCTTCTTAGATCCAACAGAGAAGTAAGGTCATAGGGCAAACTGCAGTCCCCTGAATTGCAGAGACAGAGAGATGTATCGAGAGAAGAACAACTCACCCAGCAGCAGAAACCTCTGTGGGAACCAGTGCCAGTGTAGGAAAACCTGAACTGTAACTGATGAATTGCCAGAGGTTCAGTGTGGACAAGTCTGAGAGTTACAAGCTCCAGGAGGACCTAGTTACAGGGGACCCTAGTCTTAGGGGGGACCCCACACGTTTATGAGTTTTACCTCCAGGAGCTTTTGGCAAGGGGAAGTAAAATGGAACCATTTAAAAATCCGCCAGAGGCCAGGCGGGGTGGCTCACACCTGTAATCCCAGAACTTTGGGAGGCCTAGGTGGGTGGATCACGAGGTCAAGAGATTGAGACCATCTGGGCCAACATGGTGAAACCCTGTCTCTGCTAAAAATACAAAAATTAGCCAGGCGTGGCAGTGCGTGCCTGTATTCCCAGCTACTCAGGAGGCTGAGGCAGGAAATCACTTGAACCCAGGAGATGGAAGTTGCAGTGAGCCAAGATCATGCCACCGCACTCCAGCCTGGAGACAGCGTGAGACTCTGTCTAAAAAAAAAAAAAAGTGCACCAGAGCGTTCTGTTCTTAACAAGGCCTGATGTCAGAAGAAACTATTTTACGTAATTTCTAATTTGCTGGAGTTCCATCAGAGCCTAACCTTCCTGGGGAGAAAGAAATATCCAACTCCAGCTTAAACTTCCATGTAAGGAAAGGGAAATACTCAACTCTAGTCCTTTCTAGCTTTCCACGTGTGAGAAAGGAAATAACCAAACCCGAGTGAACTCCATCCATCTTATTGCTTCGAAGGAGATTTTTTTAAACTGTGAAGAGGATCCGGCATGGTGGCTCACGCCTGTAATCCCAGTACTTTGGGATGCCAAGGTGGGGGGATCACCTGAGGTCAGGAGTTGGAGACCAGCATGGTCAACATGGTGAAACCCTGTCTCTACTAAAAATACAAAAATTAGCCAGGCATGGTGGTGGGCGCCAGTAATCCCAGCTACTCGGGAGGCTAAAGGAGAAGAATTGCTTGAACCCAGGAGATGGAGGTTGCAGTGAGCTGATCTGGTGCCACTGCAGTCCAGCCTGGAGACAGAGTGAGACTACTTCTCAAAAAAAAAAAAAAAAAAAAAAAAAACAAGAAAGAAGTACTGGTGACATTCACAGCCCAGTGGCTTAGGCTCACCAAAAGACTGAAACCCAGTCATAGGATGATAGAAGGTTTTCCTTCCCTCCCACACCTTATGACTACATTACTAAAAGCCTGCTTATAGAAATTCCTTGAAACCAGTATATTATGTCCTTTTTTCAACAAAAATTACAAGGCATATTCAAAGGGAAGAAATACAGTGTAAAGAAACTGAAGAAGCATTTGAATCAGAGTCAGATATGGCAGGAATGTTGAAATTATTAGACCAGGAATTATTAAACAAACCATAGTTAATATGTTAAGGTTTTTAATCGAAAAGTAGACAACATGCAAGAACAGATAGATAATGTTAGCAGAAAGATGGAAATTCTAGGAAAGTATCAAGAAAATTCTGAAAGATATACTTTCAGAAAAGAACAATTTTAGATATTAATTAATATGGATAAATCTAAAAATAATTTGAATAAAACAATGAATATCTAATTTGTATGACTAAATAAAATATATAACTGAAATATTTAATATGATAGCATTTAAGTTGAGGGGGAGGATGATAAGGGTTAAAGTGTCGTAAGGTTTTTTTACTGTTTGAGAGGAGAGTAAAGATGTTAACTATACTAAAATACTAGAGCAGCCACTATAAGAAAACTGCTTAATGTCCCGTATATCTATCCTTCTTTCTTACGTAATGATGAAGTGTCAATTTTTAGCTAACCACATTTATTGGTCTGTTCTCATGCTGCTAAGAAAGACACACCCAAGACTGGGGAATTTGTAAAGGAACCAGGTTTAATTGACTCACAGTTCCATATGGCCGGGGAGGCCTTGCAATCATGACGGAAGGCAAATGAGGAGCAAAGTCATGGGGCAGGTCTCACCATTGTCCTCCTCTGTGGGCAGCCGCAGAGAACCAAAGATGCAATGCTGTCCAAGGGAGTGCCATCTGGGAAGAAACTTAATCATAGGATGATAGAAGGTTTTCCTTCCCTCCCACAACTTACGACCACATTACTAAAAGCCTGCTTATAGAAATTCCTTGAAACCAGTATATTATGTCCTTTTTTCAACAAAAATTACAAGGCATATTCAAAGGGAAGAAATACAGTTTAAAGAAACTGAAGAAGCATTTGAATCAGAGTCAGATATGGCGGCAGGCAAGAGAGCATGTGTGGGAGAATCGCCCTTGATAAAACTATCAGATCTCATAAGACTTATTCACTATCACTAGAACAGCATGAGAAAGATCCGCCCCTGTGATTCAATGACCCCCCACAAGGTCCCTCCCATGACACACAGAAATTATGAAAACTGCAACTCAAGATGAGATTTGGGTTGGGACACAGCCAAACCATATCACCACGTGACAAATTTTCCCTCTGAGGCTGTAGTGATTGACATGTAGTGGACTGCATGTTTTATTTCCAAATATATGCTGCCCCTTCTTGTGGGAGGATTATACCTCCCATCCTACTGACATCAGGTTTGGCTATGTAATTTGTGGTGCTCTTCCTTTAGGAGAATTATGTTTTCCCACTCCGATGATGTCAGGCTTGGCCAAGTAACTCATTTAGTCAACAAACTGTCAGGGCGAGTCGGTTTTCAGAACAGAGGTTGTCAGGGCCATGATGAAGTTCTGCCATGGCTCTTCCTTCTGCCACATTCTTAGCAATGCTTCAGAAAAAGACTGGTTCTTCAGCCTGGGCCCAAGAATGAAGTGGCAAAGCTGAGAAGAACATGTAATAGAAATGAGAAATAAATCTGGGTTATGTAACGCTGCTTAGATTTTGGAGTTGTTCATTATTGCAGCATAACTTTGCCTGATATGGAAATTATCATTTATAGATTCAATGCTTCTATCATAACAAGAACTACAGCAAGCAAACAAACAAGCAACTTCACATTTAAAACATAGGGTATTGGCTTTCAAACTGTGAAGTGGATGGCGAGGCAACTTACCGGAGCCTGGAAAGATGGCAGTTCATACTATGTAGTGGTAAACTGTTGAGTAAAATGATTGCCTTTGCAAACCTGAAAGGCAAATAAGGTACCTAATGAACTTATGATTTAAGTGAAGAATGTGGGAAAACAGAATGAGATTCTAAATTTGTATTTTACCACAACATAATTCAGCCTCAAAGGACTCAATAGACTACATGTGACTCAAGTGACTAGATATATCAGTAATCATAATAAAGTTCGTAGATGCTGCCTTGAAAAGACAAGATTTTTCAGATTAGAGATTTTAAAACTCCAGCTATATGCTATTCCTAAGAGACACATCTAAATCATAAAGGCATTGAAGAAATGGACAGTGTAAGGAAGGAAAATGAATACGTCCACAAGAACAAAGAAAAACTGAGAGAAGTTTCTGATTCTACATTCTTCAACCACGTAGACATAGCGGAGCATTCTTAAACTAAGACAAATTTCAATTAAGAACAAAATAGGGCAATTCCAATTAAAAAACAGCCTCAGAGGTGTTTGTCATGGACTAAATGAATTATGTCTCCCCAAAATTCATGCTGAAGTCCTAACCTTTAGTAGCTTTAAATGAGGCTACATTTGGAGTTAGGATCGTTAAATATGTAATTAAGTTAAAATAAGGTTATTAGGGTGGGCCTTCATCTAATATAACTTTAAGAAGAGGAGATTAGCACACAGACATGTAGAGAAAGAAGACGATGTAAAAACACAGGGAGACCGTGGCCTCTACAAGCCAAAGAAAGAGACCTCAGGAGTAGCAAACCCCGCTGACACCTTGATCTCGAACTTCTAACAAATTTTGTCTTTCAAGCCACCCCCTCTATGGCACTTTGTTATGACAGCTCTTACAAGGAAACACAGCCTTAAGTAAGAGTAATTAATTGCAATAGAAACAGTAACTTATTCTTCTCGATCTTTTTAGGTCATTTGATTTGGAGAATTCTAAACATCACAAAAGTGACCATGTGCTATGCAAAGATGTCTTCTGGCAACTCTGTCCTCACAAAGACACTTTTAATAATAGGTCTTGGCACAGAGGTAACCAGGATTGTGCCCTGGGGCAGGTCTCACCATTGTCCTCCTCTGTGGGCAGCCACAGAGAACCAAAGATGCAATGCTGTCCAAGGGAGTGCCATCTGGGAAGAAGTTTCTAAGAAAACAGGGGGCTCTGGCTCCTGGATTTGCCATTCCTATCCAGTTTAATTGTAAACATTTATAAGAAAAGAAAGTCTTCTTTCTTTCACATTACGTTGGGCTACAGCCAAATGTGATTCTACGTGCTGATGGTGTTGAGTAATAGCGATATCATAATAATCATTTTAGAAAACAATTCTCTCCCATCAGCTCTTGCTGAACATATTTAGATGCCAGAGATAGCATTAGGGGGTGAGAAACATTTGTCCTTTAAAGACTTCAATTTCAAGACTTTGATTGTTCACGGCCTTTATCATTTGTTTTTCATATGTGCTAATCAAATTATTCCAATGTTTTTATTTCTTCCTACAAATGCATTCATTTAGAAAACACTTCGTATCATCCCCATGCCAATTATTTAATAAGAAAAGGCTTCTTTCAGTTTTCACTTTCTCATCTCTCTTCTTTCAACACTGAGGTCAGGTTTCTCATCTGAAACTTCAATGCGTCCTAACTTTATGTTTCTATAAATTCATACATTGAGGGCATTTCGTTTTGGTCCAGTGTTTTTCCCCCTGGGAAGAGAAAGTTGTATTTATATGCTTCTAATAAATGCAAGACTTTGTTCTGCTGGTCTTTTCTTTTCCTCACCCCCTCAGGGGGGTGGCTAGAAATCTGCGAAATCCTTGTTTAAAAAAAATAAAGAATGAAAGGCAATATGATATAGTTGCTTTCTGCTGATTACTTAAGGAGTCTGGTGACTGTGAAAATCCTGATCAAAGGCAATGGACAATAAAAGCCAAGATTGTGGGGTTAGAAGCTGTAGGACAGCAGGATTTAGCAAATGGCAACAGAGCATTGCTTGTAATTTTTAACATCTTCCTATACCTTTCTCTTTTTCTTATTTCTGTTTTTCTCCCGGCTTTTTTATCTTTCTGTCTCTTTTTACTTTCTGTTTTATTTCCTCCTTTTTTTTCTTTCCTGCAAAAAAGGAAGCTACTAGGCTGAATCATAGATTTTAAATGATGACATATCTGCCAAAAGCAATTGCAACAAAAATGAAAATTGACAAATGGGATCTAATTAAACTAAAGAGCTTCTGCACAGCAAAATAAATTATCAACAGGGTAAACAGACAACCTACAGAATGGGAACAAATATTTGCAAACTATGCATCTGACAAAGGTCTAACATCCAGAATCTGTAAAGGACTTCAACAAAATTACAAGCCAAAATCAAACAACCCTATTAAAAAGTGGGCAAAATACATGAATGGATGCTTTTCAGAAGAAGACATATGTGACCAATGAGCAAATGAAACATGCTGAAAATCACGAATCGTTAGAGAAATGCAGGTCAAAACCACAATGGAATACCATTTCACACCAGTCAGAATGGCTACTATTAAAAAGTCAAGAAACAACAGTTGCTGGCGAGGTTGTGGAGAAAAAGGAACACTCATATACTGTTGGTGTTGGTGGGAGTGTAAATTAGTTCAGCCATTGTGGAAAGCAGTGTGGCAGTTACTCAAAGAACTTAAAACAGAATTACCATTTGACCCAGAAATCCCATTATTGGCTATATATCTAAAGGAATGTAGTTCTGTCATAAAGACGCATGTGCACATATGTTCTTTGTAGCACAGTTCACAATAGCAAAGACGTGGAATCAACCTAAATGCCCATCAACATAGACGGGATAAAGAAATGTGGCACTTATACACCATGGAATACTATGTAGCCATAAAAAACTAAGATCACGTGTTTTGCAGCAACATGGATAGAACTGGATACCATGATCCTAAACAAACTAACATAGGAACAGAAAACCAAATATCACATGTTCTCACTTATAAGTGGGAGCTAAACAATGAGAACACGTGGATCCTAGGAGGAGAACACACACTGGAGCCTACTTGAAGGTAGAGAGTGGGAAGAGGGAGAAAATCAGAAAAATACCTATTGAGTACTATGCCTGTTTTCCAAGTGATGAAATTATCTGTACCCCAAACCCCTGTGACATGCAGTTTATTTATACAACAAGCCTACACATGTATCCCTGAACCTAAAATAAAAGTTTTAAAAATGGTCAAATATTAACAATTTTACATATATAAATCTAAGACAACAAACAAAATTCAAGATTTAAAATGTTTATCGATACATGGCAAAAAAAAGCACTATATATTTATATATTTTAAAAATAGTGGTTTTTTTCCTTATTAGAGAAGGCACATGGTTTAGGACTGACAGCCAAGGCTATGCATGGATTTAGCCAGACCCAAGATGGAAGCCCACTTCTGCAAGCTGCTCTTTGCAAGAACTTGGTCAAGTGACTTGATCTTTCTGAGCCTGTTTCCTCATCTCTAAAAGTATCTATCTTGCATGGTTGTTCTCAGGATCAAATTGAGGTAAATATAACAAAAAATGCCATCTTACAAAGTGACCCATTATTGTGGCGTGAAATACATGTGTGTCTGCTTTATGGCACAGTTTAGATGTTTTGATGATTAATAAAATACAAATTAATTCAAAAGCATTACTGAATACTTATAGTTTTTAGCCAATATATACAGGAAAATTCAAAAAGAATTAGACATATTGAAAAAATATATTACTCAATGACTAGTAAACATATAAGCACCAACTCAGAACCACTCTTACAGTTCGTGTGTCTTGAGAAAGCTCTGAATCATTTTTGTTTCACATTGAGCCTAGCCCTCAAGAAATCAATGAAGAGGGCTGGCAGAGATCTCTGTGTTCCTCAGGCCATGGTCTAGCACATTCTCTATAAATGGTAGAAAAAGAAACCTTCTTGCACCCTCTGCAGGTCGTGATGGAAGCAGATAAAGTAAAATGATAAAATTTCAGTTGTTTCTAAAGTCATGTGGATGATGAAGAGCTTGTCTTGAATTTAGTGAGAAGGTCATTTCATTTCACTAGAGAAGTTAATTTCCATAGCATCTATATATGAGGCCCCAAATAACAGCCTGTCACTATTGAAATGTAAGGGATTCTCTAATAATTAATGCCTTTTGTGCCGTATCACACACATAGGGCTTTGGGCTAGTGTGTGAGTGTGCGTGCATGCAAAGAACACAGTGTCGGGTGTCATAAATCAGGATATACTGAAGGGTTTTTCACACAGCTTCAGAAAATCTCTGGAAACCAAATTTTCCAGCAGAATGAGTGTCTCCCTCACTTCCATTGTGCAGTCTAGAAATACTGTCATGAATATATTCCAGGGCACTGAGTAGGGCTTACTGCTTAAATATTGACCTGACTCTGGAATAATGGCCACCCAGGTCCCCAGACTATCACTCCGCACATTGCCATGTTGTGGGGATGGGGCAAGAATCTTCCAGTCCTGGAGAAATGAAGGACTGCATCCTGGTGGCCATTTCAGACATGGACAGATGTGCCGCAGCCTGGGGTGAATGGACAAGAGGAGTATAGATTTGCCTGATTCTTGTAAGAATTATTGTAATTGTTCTTTTACAGCTCAGATTTGACTACATGTGATGATATAAACTGCCAAGTAACATGCCTTTAAACATGGTGAATTATTGTTGAATCAGCTTTCATGTTTCTCAATCGGCGGGTACTGACAGTGTGCTGTAGGTGTCTGCATGATTTTGGTATTTGCAAAAGAGACTTCTATTCTCTAGGAAATTGGGAACTCTTGCCCTAGGTCAGCTCACTGAGCTCTGCATGGATCTCTGCCAGGCTCTGATCTGAACTGACCTGACATGTGAGCCTAATGTTTGTCCCTGGGGCATTTTCTGGAATGTGTTCTACCCTTGCTGGAGCAGAGTTCTCCAGAGCAGTGATAGTGTCTTCTCAGGACCCGGAGGGTCTTCTACAGGACATTTTGGCTGACCACCAGCCTTGCGGCACCATTTTCTCTAGTTGGATCTGATCCTTTAAGGGAAGGAAATTATTTGCTTTTTAAAATTATGACCCCATTTAAAAAAAGAAAGAACATGTCATATTCTAGCCCACAAGCAAGCAAAAACTGGGGGACAAAAAAAAAATGACCAAACCTGGGTCATCCTGGTCATCCTTGGTAATAGATGGTCCAGCCAGGCCCCAGGGAAAACTACAGGTAACAAAGGGTGCTTCCCTGGCCTCCACAGGGCCTCCAACACCTTTCAGAAGATTGTTCCCTCAACATCCACCGCCTTTATTCATGCCACCTACCCTACCGCTTGAAGCCTCTAGATGCCATCATCCTGGATGCATCTTCTGGACTACAGCTGTAAGGGGGGACATAGACACACGTGGTCTTTCACAGCCCACGCCAGATCAAGAAATATTTGGCTACGAGTGCTCTCTTATTTGTGGTTATTTTTTGCTTTTAATTTCGCAGCCAGGGCGGCAAATATCCTACAAAAGGATACTGTCTCGCAAGCTGACAGCTCTCAGAAAGGGGGAAAAATGTCAAAACCCAGCAAATTGCCCCAGCTCATTGTTGGAAGCAATACACGTTGTTTAATTAAAAGGTTGACAAAAGCTTGGTTTCTTGGACCAAACCTGACACAAACAGAAAAGCTGGTGGGCCTGACCTGCCACCTTGTCATCTGCATCTCCTGGGCCCTCCCTGGCTCTCTTCCTGCTCTGTTTGTGGCCTAAGTACTTAATTGTCTTCATTCTTGGGGCCGCTGCCATAGTGACCCCTTTAGATTGTGGGTGCCCATTGTGTGACCTGCATTTTGCCCCAGGAGAGGGTGTCAGGCTGAATCTGTGAATTCAGATACTGAGTCTGCTAAAGTCAGATTGTCTGACCACAATCTACCTGGCATCCATCAAAGACAAAAACAAGCTGTGCTTATCACCGAGCTGCCTGGTGTAGCCAGACTGGAAATTAGAAATATAACGGCCTCCTTCACAGTGTCACGTGGCTCAGGCAAGGCCCCGGTAGTCCTTGGTCTTAACAGCATATATGTGTTGTTCAATGTCATCCACCATGGGGTTAGCTTGGGTGAAAACTTTGTTTGATTTTTGTCCTTTTACATTTAGAATATATGCATTGTTTATATTTTAGGCTGAAATCAAACAGCCCAAAATACAAACAAGGGCTATTTATATTTTGCCTGGTAACTCTAGGCACTTTTTCCCCACTTTGGTTTTATTTTATCCAAAGTTTCTATAATGAGGACTGAATAATGCCTACAATGTAGGAAAACATGAACAGTTCCTTTTATTTTTAAAATTTTGAAAATAAAAAATCTTAACTTAGGTGTAGATGAGGGGAGCTGGAAGACCAGGGGAGCTTAGTTGAAGGAGTAGGCAAATTCTGATTGTCAGATCAGAGCACTCCTGGGAGAAAGTCAGAGCCAAGTTGCCACTCCAGCAAACTGCCACCAGCCGTCTTTGCACCTCAGCTCTGTGTCCTGTCAGAGGCCTGCCTCTTACAGTTGCCAAGCTCAGCCTTCCTGCTGCGACAGTGCTGATCTTCTTGCAGGATTTCAAACCAGAGAGTGATGTTAGTGAAGTGCTTTCTCCTACCTGCCCCCACCACACCAGTGCCAACTTTGCCTAAGGGAACAACAATCACAGGACTTCCAGAGTGAAGGCTGTGGGGCCTGTCAGTTATTTTTAGATATACCCTTTGGCTCTTCCTACTTTTTCCAAGCAGTCTCATAGGTGAGTTTGCAGGAGTTAAGGTGGTTTCCTGGTGGGGTTTTGTTTTCTACAATGCCTTGATCAATTTCTTTAAACAGAGGGCAGATCTGTGTCAAAATCTGTGTCTCTTTGACCAAAACCACCAGGTGACTCCCTTCCGTCAGTCCTAGGGGTCTCCTCCACACAGAGACTGCAGAGGTAACTGAACAGCACGGTTGTTTTGGGAACTGTGTACACACAGTTCTAGTTAAAACATCAATCCCTTCTGTAGGAAGATAAACCAGCCATTCTGATTGTTTGTGGAAGGTGTATTTGGATGATGATAATATTTGAACATTCCCTTTTAATCTGATTGACTTGGCACCTGAACTGAGACTGGGGGATGGAAAAGCTCGCCCAACATACTCTGATCCCTTGATGTAAGTAAACATCAACAGGAACTCCACTCAAAGCACATTTTTGACCAAAGGGTTAATTTTTTAAAAATTTAGAAGTTGTTTCAGAAAACTTATTCTATAGAATTTGAGAAAGTTAATTTTGAACTCTGAGAAAGTAGAGCATTCATTTATTGTCCGCTTGCTTCTAAAATGGTTCAGCCAAAAGTTTTGCATACAAATACACTGTGAGGAGATAACAGTGACACAAGTCAGGCAGCCAAGAATCACTGGGGGAAATGCAAATCCGCTGGCTTTTCAGCTCGGAGGCAGCAAACGCTGAAGTCATCTCTTATTCACCCGAGGCCCTCAGATCTGCACATCGATATATGAAATTGGAGGCTAATATGCAGATATTGATTTCTCTAAGGGGGAGTGTCAATATTTACAGTCCCAAGAGGTGGCAACTGACTGAGGCAAAGCCAAAGTAGTGATGGCAACTGCCAAGGTCATGGCCGAACCATAACCCTGCTCTTCACAAGCCAGGTGAGCACCTCTGCCCGCAAAAGGTGCCAAATGATTTAGATGGAAGGTGAAATTTTCATCTGGTCCTCTAGACATGACTTCATGGCTTCATATCCAGGTAATGTGAAACTCCAGATGACTGACTAGATGTCTTCTATCACATAAAATTAGTCAAATTAAAATCATCCTGGACAAGAGGAGCTTTTTCAAATTAATTGTTCAGGACAACTGCTCCCAAAATTGTGGTGCTACTATAGCAATACATGCCCCTTAGAAATAGGGACATAATTTTCTAAGGAAACAGCAGTGATGCTTGACCCTGGCTGCACATTAGAATCCACCTCCAGAGACTCAGAGTTAACTGATCTATGCCGGGGTGCAGGCATCTGTAGTTTTTAGGAGTCCCCTCGTGAGTCTAATGAGCAGCCAGTATTGAGGACCACTGGTCTTCAGGTTCTCCAACTACCTTTCCCATTTTATCCCTGCCTCTCCACTAGCTACCCCTCATATCCTAGTCTTACGTTTGCAGATACCTACTTTATATGTCTGTGTATTTTTGCTCACACTGTGTCTCTTGTGAGAAATTCTCCACCCATATCTGGGTACTTGTTCTTCCTTCAAGCCACAAGTCATGCCTCCTGTCCTTGTATATGAAACAGTCTCTCAGTAGGACCCAACTCTTGAGTCACGTTAGAATTTTCCCACTTCTCCATGCCTTCAGCAAGCCCTTGCATCACACCAGGGCAGTTTCAAGTGGACAGATCTGTTTCCCCTGGAAGAGGGTGGGCTCCTTGAGATGACAGACCATGCCTTGCTTCTCTGGGTGTCTAAAGCATGCCCACTCAGCTTAGTGCAAGTCACAATAGCCACTCCATCAATATTGGTTGCAAAGATGGATCAAAATGTAGGTTCATGTTTGGGATCGGGGCCTTTTAAAAATCAGGGAAGACTAGAATCATTTGTATATTTGAGAGTAGTTAGAATTTTTTTCAAAGTAAAAAAAAAAATCCCAATTTGAAATTTGAGGTTCTTGGTGCACATAAGACCAGGACAACTGTCTTGGTGAATGTCGCCCAGATCCCTCTCTTTATGATGTCCTCTTTGGGTTCCATTGGGATAACTCAGATTGGTTCAGCCCCAAGTACCCCCAGATACCTCAGTAACACATAAAATATAACTTTGTCCCCTAATGGGAAAAAATGGGAGATTTCTATGCCAATCAAAAGATGGATGGATATCAAGACAGACAGTGGAAAAGTTGAGGTGGACTATTTATATTGGGTGGGGGTTCTTTCTTCTATTTCAAGATTCCCCCCCACTTCAGAGTTCTCTTTTTTTACTTTGTATGTAACTAATTATTGAGTGCAAAATTTTTACCTCACGAATCTGCATCAACATAATATACAGAAAGTGATGAAACAGAGCAGCAGGATCAAAACAATGTCAGCATCAACACTTTCAGGATGGATGTCTGTGGCCTGAAGAACATTCCAGAGACAACGGTGGAGCCTTCTTTGAAGAACTGCTGCATTACCAACATTCTTGATGGTAAAGAAGATAACTGTGTGAAAAATCACAGATTTTAACAAAGCATTTTAGAAAAGTTATACTCTAGGTGAAGAAGTTTTAGGAATGCCTTCACTCACGTGTTTCACTTATGATTTCCTTTTTATGTATGCACAAAAGCTAAAGTAAAACGTCAAAGCCATGGTCCTTATTTAATTTACTATGTTTTTTCTTACCGTGGGGGTACGTAAAATATTGGTATCTTTATTAGTTTGCCAGGGATGCCATAAGAAACTATCACAGATTGGGTGGCTTAAACACAAATTTATTTTCTCCCAGTTCTAGAGGCTGGAAGTCTGAAATGAAGGTATTGGTAGAGTTGGTTTCTTCTGAGGTCTCTCCTTGCATAGTTTGTAGATGGCCGTCTTCTTTCTTTGTCCTCACATGGCCTTCCTTTTGTGTGTGTCTGTGTACTAATCTTCATTTTCTTATTTTTGAGACAGGGTCTCAGTCTGTCACCCAGGCTGGTGAACAGTGCCATGGTGACAGATGGAGACCCTGTCTCAAAAAAAAGATACTTCAGTGTCTCTCCGCAACCTCTGCTTCCTAGGCTCAAACGGTCCTCCCACCTCAGCCTCCCAAAGAGCTGTGACTATAGGCATGTGCCACCACGCTCAACTAATTTTTGTATTTGTTGTAGAAACAGAGTTTCACCATGTTGCCCAGGCTGGTCTCAAACTCCTGTGCTCAAGTCATCCACCTGCCTCAGTCTCCCAGTGTTGGGATTACCGCACCCTGCCCTAATCTCCTTTTCTTATAAGGACACTTATCATATTGCACTAAGGCCCACCCTCTTGACCTCATTTTCACTTCATGACCCCTTTTAGACACCCTATCTCCAAATATAGTCTTGTTTTAAGGTACTATAAATTAAGACTTCACATATGAATTTTAAGGGAACACAATTCTGGCCATAACACTGGCCCTACAATTGATGTCTTCTTAGTTTCAGTGAAATTTCAAGTATACACTTCAGAAGATTGTAATTATATTAAATGAGTGTCTGCAGCTGGAAAGAACTCCCTGAGCTTTAGCTGTTTATCATTACCTATTTCTCAGGGTGGTTGAAGGGACTAAATAAGATAACACTTCCAAAGTGCTTAGCACAGAACTAAGCATATAGTGAGTGCTCAGTGAATGTTGGCTACTATGATTATTATTAATTTGGAAGTATTTTCATGTGAGTAAGAAGTTACTGAGGAAAAAAATCACAGTATTCTTTAAAAATAGGTAGTGATTTCTTTTTTAAATCTTAGAATTTGATGATGAGTTTGAAAACCCTAGTGTACAATCAAGAAAGCACTAAGTTGGCAGCCATGATTCAGGCATAATGCTTACAAGATTACTTTAATGTACAAAAGTGTTTTGTAATTACCTAATTGTCTGGCACCACTTCAACCCCTATTTTTTAACCCCTTTCAGCCAGGCCAGAAACATCGCCAGTGAGTGTGACACAGTGATGCAAAATGCATTAAGCTTTTACAGCAGAGCCTCGAGACCCCCAATAACATCAAGAGATTAATAATTGGAGTAAGAAAGATAAATGTCTTTTATGAATAATTCAGTCTATCATTAGAAATTAGAAACTTGAGAGCCTTGCTACATGAGAGAGTAAACAGAATCTTGCCTTAATGGGTTACAATTTTAAAATGAGGAAGACGTTGCCAATTGTCACTTAGGTAAGCTTCAAGCACACTTCTCAATAAAAAGAAATTCCCTCAAAACGAGGTCACCCACTGGGGTCAAGTTCGAGATAAAGAGATGAATACTTTCCTGCTCTGGTTTACAAACTGGTTCTTTGTCATCTTGAATAAAATAATTAACCTCTTTATAAGTAAACCTATGAAGTTTTGAAGCCACACACATATATTTTATCCCTAAACCAGGCATCCTCCACCAAGCCATACTCTCAGATTCTTCCATCTGACATTTTCATGGAGTCTACCTTTATTAAAATTCCCCAACCAGCCCTGGAGCTTTCTAATACTGTCAACAAATCTACTCCATGCCAACAAAAGAAAACCAGTCATGGTGGTCCTAGGAAGAGTTTGTACATTTTGCACCTGGCTTTAGGTGTGTAAAACTCCCATCTTTGCCATCAAACTCAAAGGAGTAACTCAAATGATGGACATTTCCATTTAAGTCTGAGGGAAGGATTTTGTTAAGAAAATACTGTACAAGTCTATAAATTTCCACCTATTAAAAACAGGGTATGGATCAGTGGCAGAGACAAAGCTGTGTGCTCACTAAACCCATTTCATGCTCTTCCTGGGTGCATAGCAAAGCCACTCTTCCCAGTTTCCCTGCGCAGTCGCTGGGGTCTTGTGATGAGTTCTGGCCAACTTAATGCATAACACTCTCAGGCCTAGACCTAAAGCTCCCAGAGTCATCCTGTCCTGTCTCAGCTGCCATCTTCCACCTGGATAAGGATGCAGGCTTGGAGACAAGAATGCTCAGGGCAACCTCCAGAGACAAGCACTAAAAATGGCAGAGCCACCATTTGGAAGGAGCCTGGATCCTGAATGTCTGCAGAGTGCACACTCCCCACTTTTACTGACCATGTCACTCTGTAACATATGGGAGAAAGTCACTTTAACTGTGGTTAAGCCACTGAGATGTAGTAGTTATGTTTTTTACGGCAGCTAGCTGTATTTACCTTGAATACTATAGGTATTGATTTTTTTGATAGGACTAATACAAGGATTAATTTATTTGTTTGCTGTTTAATTCATTCAACAAGTATCTTTTCAGATCTTCTATGCAAGAGAGTTATGCTGTTAGATGTCAGTTCATGAAGTAGACAGACAACTGTGACTAAGAGCTTGGACTTTGGAATCAAAATAGGGGTTAGGTCCTGGCTCTGTCACTTATCAGTTATGTGACTTTGAACATGTGACTTAATTTCTCTGTGCTTTCGCTTTCTCACCTGTAAGACAGGCGTAATAACACCATCTACCTCATGGGGTTATTGTCCTGAGAATTAAATGAACTCATTAATGCATACACACTACTTTGCTCCTTATCCCGTGTATATCTCAGTGAAAATTGATATTATTGCAGAGTCTGGGCAATTCTCCTATTTTCTAAATTAAACATAAAACGAACTATTATTGTCAAATTTATAAGTACATCCTACTTGTAGTTATGAAACTCAAATCCAGTGATAAGTCTTGAAGGGACTGAAGGAATGCTCCCAGCACTTGCTCTCCTTTGGATAAACAGGCACATGCTCTGACAGTGCATGCCAGGAAATCTCATTTTAGTTGAGGAAAAGTATAAAATTACTGGTGAGTTTATTTGAAGATTTGGAAGAGGAAAGAAAATGAAAATCAGAGGAGGTTTTCCTTTCTTCAGATTGTCCAACGTGAACGTTTCCTTGGTTCTCTGAAGGCTTTTTTTCCTTGGTTCTCTTAATGCCCATTAAATAAATATGTGTTTCTTTTTGCTTTTTCAAAATCCAGTAATGCAGAGTCTTATGTTTATTTAATATTTTCCTATTTGTTTTCATAGCCAAAATAATGTCTACTGGGTAGGCAGTTCCTTGAGAAGATCCAGTATACCCTGTCCTGACACAGAGTCAAGAGTTTTCAGGAAGAAAATACAAAATGCCATTTTAGAGAAAGAATGAGGTGGGCTGGTATTCAGAGAGTCCATTAACCTGGAGTAAGAACAAAATACATACACACAAAACAAAATTAAACTCTGGATAAATTGGCGTTGAAAGACTCCAGGCCCAGGAAAGATTTTTTCAAAATGTTTATAATATATGTATTTCTCTGGGCTCATTGTTCCGATTTCATTTATAAGTAGCTAATGAACACAAACTTTTATGGTGTGAACAAACTAGAGAAAATGGGAGATTGAGTTAAAACAAAAAACCTGGTGACTTGCTTTGGGAGAGAAGTAAAACCCAAATCAGATTACAAATCAGCCCTCCTTGGCTATGAACAATGCTGATGAATTGTACCAAAAAAGAGAGTTTGAGCCAGGATCTCAAGGCATTAAAAATGGGAAGGCAGCAATTTCCTACAAAGCAAACCAGGCAGGTAGCTTAATCTATTCTCCTTACAAACTGAAAGGATCGCATTGTCCCAGACAACAAAGAAGGTCAGTGTGAACTTTAAAATTTCCATTTTATTTGTTCAGCACTTTGCATAGGACAGAGCCATTTTTGAGCAAGAAAAACTATTTTGTGACCAGAACCTCAAAAAGTCAGAGGAAGACGGAAGCAGCTTCTTCTTGGCACTGTCCAGGATGTGACCAGATAGGTCAGCAGCTTTCTGTGCCCTTGTCTTTTAGTACCATGTGTAGAAAAGGGCTTGGGCCAGGTGTGGTGGTGCTTATAGTCCCAGCTACTCAGGAGGCTGAGGCAGGAGAATTGCTTGAACCCAGGAGGTGAAGGCTTCAGTGAGCCGAGATCCCACCACTGCACTCCAGCCTGGACAACACAGACTCTGTGTCAAAAAAAAAAAAAAAGAAAGAAAGAAAGAAAAGAAGGAAAACAAAACAAAAGGTTTGGGAACCAGCTGTCCCCTGTGGGATTAGATCCTGCAATTTGTGAAAAGTTTTTTCACCATTCTTGATTAAGGCGAACTAATCTTGTTTACTTTTCAATGGTCTTTCACTTTAAACAGAGTATTTTCTACTTTTGAAGAAAGAAAATCTATCATTTGAAGTCAGAAAATGAGCCTTAACGAACTGAGTTAAAGGGTTACCTTTTGAAACCAGTTTTTATTCAGATTGGGCCCAGCATTTCCCCAGCAGCCCAGGACCCCCCAGGAGAAAGGAACGGCTCTGTTTTCATTTCATCCTCTTATGTCCACATTCTGCCATAGTTGTGAATCTCTGGAGCTGTCTTTGGAGAATTTAGGACTGACCAAGACCTTAAAAAAGCTATACAGCAACAGGAAACTCTGGAACAAATCCTTCCCGAGGGGAACTTTCCAAGCCCGGAAACAGCTCCTTCTCAACCTGACTACCTAGCCACCACTGTGGCTGTTCACGGAACTTCAACCCCAAGTTAGAAACTTGGTACCAGATCAGTTCTGTGTGTTACATACATCATCTCAATTTACTCTTCACAATAACCCTAATAATAAATAATAAATATATGAGGCAGAATGATTATTATCACATTCTACAGGTGAGGAAGTTAAGGCCCAGGGAAGTTGGGTAACCTACCCCAGGTCATAGACATAGTAAGTGGCAAAGCTCGGATTCAAATTCAGGGAGCATGATCACAAATTGTATGAACTTAGCCACTAATCATATTACCTCTTCTAAAATCTGAAATCTTCGAGGGAAGAAAGAAGGTATCTCTGATGTTGGAAATGCAGGCAACTTGGTGGGGAGATTTTTTTTAAGCAGAGTAGCACTCCTAGCACTCTTCATTTCACACTTTGCAAGGGTTCATCCATTCCTGTAAGACTCTCCTTGGTGACATCCACAGGACTGCTGAGCTTCAAGTAGCTTCCACTGAGTCTCACAGCACACTTGCCTAGGACATCATTATTCCGGCAGATCGAGTACCGTGGTTGGAAGCTGCTCTCAGTCCCTCCAACCAAATAAGCTATTCACATTTTCCAAGATCCCTGATTATGTGCCTGAATAGAAAATTTGGTTTCCGATTAATAAGCATCTTTGCCTTTACGCTTCTACAAAAAGCATTTGTGCTAATAATGTGATGCTTAATAATGAGATGTCTGTCACAGGAAGGGAAATGGCAGTGGGGAAACAATGATGTTGGGCCACGTTTAAATGTCATGCTTTAAAAGAAACCTTCACCCCAAAAGTCATACCGGAATCACTTATGTTTGTTAAAGGTGTTGCAAAGCAGAGATCGTTGTTTTCTTTCCTGTTTCATTGGTGATTTCAGGGTGTGTCCAAGCATCAGGCTGGCACAGCTTGGCAGACTGACATTGCTGCCAAGTTCAGGACAAATCTCTTTCTCCCTCTGTTACCATTAGAACCTTCAGCTCTACATTTAGGACCCGACACGTGCCAAACTGCCCAATTACTCCTTGCCTGTCATTAAAGTGTGCAGCTAAACACTGGGTTTGAGAATACATCATCGCAACTGTCTAAACACAAGCCCAAGTGTATTCAAGAGCCCCAGAGAGGATCAGGGTACAGGACTAAAACAATTCAAATGAGCCAGCATTCTAAATGTCAGATACAGTCATGCACAAAAAAAGGTTGTGCCCGTGGAGAATACTGGATTGACACCCGTAAGGCATAAAGGCGTGAGTCTTATGTTTTTCTGAGCTTCTGGGAGGGCCCACCTTTCTCTGCCTTGCCTGTGTGGCTCATTGCCTGTGAGGGGACAGTGGAAAAGGCTCTGTTTTGGAAGAAGCCTGGCCAGATGGATGACATCAGTCAAGTACCCTGGCAATCCTGTAAACCAACTTGATTCCAGTCAAATCAGTGGGGACTGATGGAGATAGGAAGAGAGTGCTGGAGGGTGGGTATCTGGTTAGTGTAAAAAAGAAAAACAGCCATTTCGCCTAATTTTACTGGAGAATCTAAAATATAGAACCACTGAGAAGAGTGATCTAGCCTATCCGGTCAGCATAGGTTAAGTTCTGACACAGTAATAAGCAACTCTGGATTTGTGGTGGCTGAGTCCGACAAAGGCAGATTTCCTGATACACTCCCTGTTCATCACAGTTCAGTGGAGAGGCTCCACTCATCATGGCCCTCAGAGATCCAGGCTGATGGAACAGCCACCATCTCCAATACCATGCATTCCTTTGCCAGAGGGAAAGAAAGCCTTGGAGAGTCTCAAAGTGGCAACTAAAAGATCTGGCCTGGAAGTGACATCATCTCATCTGCTCAAGATTCATTGGCCAGAATTAGTCACATGGCCCCAGCAACCACAAGAGGGCCATGGCATGTACTGCCATCTGCCATTAATGACTACCTAGGCAGTAATCATCTCTAAGTAGCAAAGGTGGAGTCCTGACTCTACCTTTGCATAGTCCATGACTTTAACGCAGAAGCAGAGGCCCATAGGCCTTTGGCCCAACCTGGCTGTAGAGTTGATCCAGGGGCTTCTGAGGATGGGGGAGAGGCCTTTGAGAATGGGTTGCTTTCCACAGCCTAGAACTCTAGCTTTGGTCAGATACTCCATTCTTACTCCTGAGAGGTCAGAATCCTTAGCTTAGTCCTACAATGATTGATCCCTTGCTTATCTTTGTGGAGTCCTCCAGACTGGGGAGGATGATAGGAGTGAGGAGTCTGAGAGTCAAGTGAAGAGAAATTACTCCAGCATTTATTCACAGAGCCCAGCCCCTCTTATGAGGCTCCTGGATGCAGCTGTGGGATTCACATGCTGAATCTTTTGGACCCTTCCTGGCCCAGGTGCTTCTGCATTCTTGATAGGAGAAAAACAGATCCCTGGAGCAGGGACCATAGGGAATTATTTTCTGACGTTGGTTCTAATCTAGAATTTCTGCAAGAGGTCTGTGATAGCTGCAGTATTTGCAAACTGCTGAGGAATACAGCTTTCCCAGATGTGTATCGCTATTTTTAGAATGCATGCAGCAATTGTGATCCATAAAATATATATTCTACTTAAAAGAGGTAATGAATTCGTTTTATCATTGCACATCTTCTCAATCTACAGCTCCTCAAATAATTTTTAGCATAATTTGGGAGGGGAGTGACGAGTGGTGGTGGTCTGCCAGGTTTTGATCTCTTTTGTTTTTTGATGTTATAAAGATATAAAAAGAACTTGTACTGTTGGAAACCTCTGCTCCCTGAATTAAAACTGATATTACACAGCACCATTACAGTGTTACAGTATTCCGCATTTGCCTGTATATTTACTTTCATCAGTGAGTTTTATGCTTCCACATGCTTTCATATTGCTGCTTAGCACCCTTTTGTTTAACTTGAAGAACTCCCTTTAGCATTTTTTTATAAGGTTGCTCTAGTAATGAAGAAGTCTCTCAGCTTTTGCTTGTCTCAGAAAATCTTTATCACTGCTTTATATTTGAAGGACACTTTGGCTAGGCATGCTATCTGAATAGAGTGCTTTGTAAGGGTCTTTTTTCTAGGCTTCTCAGACATTTTTGGTGAAATTTCTGGACAATGAACAGCAATATGTAAACATTTCAGTGGTTGCTTTTGAAGCTGATATTTATCTTCTGGAAGAATGATCCCATTGAGGGTGGGGTAAGGCAGGAGGTTAAGCAGCATCTTGAGAATACCAGACTAAAGCTTCATATAAATAGAACTGCTGCCTGCTGGCAGCTCAGTGCAGGTGACATTTGGTCAAGGGTCATCAACAGAAGTACTAAATCAACAATTAGAGAGCCGGAATAGAGGGGGATCACACACACAAACCCTCCAGCGCCCATTGCAATCACTGAATGGCTGGCATCATCTATTTCAGGTGGGTCAGAGTAATCTGCCCAAAGTTGTAAGTGGAGTGAAGGGCAGGTGAGGGTCAGGATTATAGCAATATTCCAGCCCATGATTTTCTGTCATATTAGCACAGAGGATAAGCCCAACTGTCTGGCCACTTTCATTTGTAGGTAGTTTATCACACGAGCTGTGTCGGACAAACCAAGCCTCCTGCTCCCATTACCATATATTGGGCCAAGGAAAGTTTTATACCCTGAAGGCCACTATTTGTGACCTGGGTCCAAGGGAGGCCCCCTGCTCTGAGCCTTGCTTTGAACTCTGCCCCATAAGGGGTCACCAGCATGACTGCATAGCCAATAAGGCCAAGGACATGACTTCCTGTGTTTTTCTGAGTCCCCTTGTGTCTTTGTAGTAAGTTCACATCAGTTAGTATGTGACTCTTCCTTTTGACTCTCTCCTTAGAGATCTATCACCATTATTCATTTGCACGGTGGCAGTTCTATTTTCTTAATGGTATACAAGGAGCAAAACAGAATAGAAATTCCAACTCTGGCTGTACATAGTGGCTCACACCTGTAAACCCAGAACTTTCAGAGGTCAAGGCAGGTGGATCACTTCAGGCTGGGAGTTCAAGACCAGCTTGGGCAGCATGACAAAACTCTGTCTCTACTGAAAATACAAAAATTAGTCTGGCATGGTGGCACATGCCTGTCATCCCAGCTACTCAAGAGGCTGAGACACGTGAATCGCTTGAACCTGGGAGGCAGAGGTTGTAGTGAGCTGAGATTGTGCCACCGCACTCCAGCCTGGGTGACAGAGCAAGACTCTTGTCTCAAAAAAGAAAAGAAAAGAAAGAAAGAAGAAAAGAAAGCAAGAAAGCAAAAGAAAGAAAGACAGAAAGAAAGAAAAGAAAGAAGAAAGAAAAGAAAGAAGAAAGAAAGAAAGAGAAAGAGAGAAAGAAAGGGAAAGAAAAGGAAGGAAGCAAGGAAGGAAGGAAGGAAGGAAAAGAAAGAAAGTCCCTCCTTTGTGTCTCAGCCCTTCTTATTTATGCGGCTTCCCCAAGACCCCAAGGTGGTTGTCTTAAGTTCCCCTCACAAGGCTGGGAAAGAGAAAAAGGGAGATGGGGCTGATCTGCAGCTAATGGGCATGGGAAACAGGAAGCGAAAGGCATCATTTGGCAAAAGAGAGACTTGGAGGAAAGGTACAATCCAAAGCACCACATCCAGGGGGTCTGGCAATCTCCCGATCCCAAGAGAAGCACCTGCAATCTGCCACATGACGAGAGCGAGGAAGCTGAGAGCCAAGTGCACAGAAATTACTCTAGCATTGATTCACAGAGCCCAGCCCCTCTTATGAGGCTCCCAGATGCAGCTGTGGGTGGAGAAGGAACTGGTGAAGGAGAAAATGTTTGGACTTTACTTTCTGTGTTTAGTGTAAACCCAAGGGCCCCTTGGAGTCAAAAAATTACTGGAGAGTAAAAGAGCACTGGCAGCCATGGGGATTGCAGACAGTCTTTGCTCAGCAGGCTGTCTTCCAGTAAGATTAGGATCACAGAGCCCATCAGGCAAAACCCATCTCTCAGTGTCCAGGGTGAATGGTGTGCACACACAGAAATAATCTATTGCCGTGGCCCTGGGGGACAATGCTGTGGCCAGACCCGGGGTGAGGTCAGGGCCTGCAGGTTGCCTGAGAAAGCTAACAGGACACCATGAGCTAATGAAGTGAACCCAGATGAAAAGGAAGGGCTTAGGAGGGGCAGAAGAACAGCAGAGCATCTCCTTGCTATTGAAACTCCCTGAGACACGCAGTGGAGGAAAGTTTTGAGGGGAGCAAGAATCCGCATTCTTAATAGCTCCCAAAGTGATTCCACGGCAGGTGGTGCCACGAGCCACATTTTGGTAGATGGGAGGTCTCAGAGGACTGACGCATGGCATCCTGTTAACATAGGAAGCATAGTTTTCAATTCCAAATGTTTTTGTCAATCTCCAGGAGACAGCAGTTTGCTGAACTGGCAAATGGGCAGCACTTGGACACATAATGGGCTGAGCTTGTGGGGCCAGGGGCCAACCTGCCTTAATCTTCCAGGCCTCTACATTCTCTTCTCAGGCACAGTGGCAAGACCAAAGGGAAGAGTAAAAAAGGATCTCTGGGGGACAGGGAGATAGCTAAGAGTCCTGTGCCGAGGATATTGGGTACCAGCTTCCTGTGCGGGTAGGGCCCTGTACACAGACTCAATATAGGTAGCCATGGAAACTTTTGTGTCTAGGGCGTGTACATGCCAGCTTGCTCACTCTCTCATGGAGATTTGCCCTTGGCCTTGCTGAATGTAAATCTGTGAAATGAAGGTCAAAGGTATCTTCGTACAAGGACCTGATCCTCTGCCTCAGGGTCTCGCCTTCATGTTGTCATGAAGCCTGACTCCTGAGTCTTCGACCTCAATTTTTCTGAAACTGGAGTCTGAGTAAATTTTAGAAACCCTAGACATTCTTCATTTGGGGTTTCGTCTCAATGATAATCTTAAAACAGAAGTTTTATCAGTTATAAAGACAAGAGTTTTCTTTTGGAGCAGCAATTCTCATTCAGAAGTCCTCTTCCATCAAATAAAATTTGATTATTTTAAAGTCAGTGTCTCTCAAACTGTGGTCTTCAAGATAATAGGGGGATCTTTCTGTACATTCTCAGTGATCTTTGTGAATGGATTTTTTTTCTTCTCTTTGAAAGTGGAAAACAATGTTTTCCTTGCAATGTAACAATAGTTTAAAATACAAGCCCCAGAAGAAATAGAAATTCACTCTAGTGAAATTCTGTTTGGCTTTGTAATGACTTTGGGTGGAAAATCTCCAAAGATGAACTATGTCTTGTGCCAATTCATTTGAACTGAATTCAATCCAACAAGTATTTATTGAGCTGTGGTCCTGATGCTGTGGCAGGCACAAGGGAGTAGAGAGTGCTAGGGATCCTGGTCCTCTTGGGGGTGAATTATTGTACAAGGATCTATGGGAGCATTCTCCCTGGAGGAGGCAGAGAAAGCTTCTCAGAAGGATGAGTTCACCAGGATGACTGGCAGAGAAAGAGAGAGAGAGAGAGAGAGAGGAGCAACAGCAGCATGAGCAGAGGCGTGGCATGGCCAGTAGTCTACCATGACTGGAATGCAAGGTTGGAGTGTAGATGGCCTGGGAAGGTAGAGAAATAGTCAAGAACCATGTGTGCTGTGCCGAGGACCTTGGGCTCATCAGCAGAAAAATGGGGCCACTGTTTGGGGTTATAATGCCTTTCTGAAATCTTTCCCTCTCTGTATGTCTTCACCACCCTGTTTTGATTGAAAATCCTGAACTCTCTCAAAGGCCACGTTTTATTGGTCTCACACTCCTAGGTAAAAAGTATAGTCATCTTAGCAATCAGATCAGAATTCCAATTAGGAAAAGACATGTCTTCGTGTGAAAAAAATATGTTGATAAGAACTCAAGGTAGACTTCAAATACCTGAAAATTCAAGGTTTTAAACATCCTAAGAAGGGAAATAATTTTTCATAATTGGAGAGAAAGAATTTGGGGCTTTCGTGGGGATGTCAGCGCAAAAGGGAATTGCTAAGAAGGGAGGGGAAAGGAATATGGGGTATGATGGAAGGATGTCTCTCAACTCAACAGTCAGGGAAGTCTTAAAAATTCGTAAATGCTATGTGCAAGTGATGTTTTTGTCATAGGATATTGAGGACAGGCTTGAATTTTAGGGCAGACTTGAACTGGAGTATAGAATGGAAGCTACAAAGCAGAATGTGTCGTAGGACCTGAGGTGGCCCTGGAAACATAAGACCCTGGGAAGTGCAGCCACTTTGGAAGGGGCTTTGGATACCCTGGACCATGGTTTTAGACTAGATATTGAGGATTTGATGGTGAATTTCATGTGTCAATTTGGCTAGGCTATGCAGCCCAGTTGTTAAGTCAAACATAAATCTGGATGTTTTCATGAAAATTATTTTTAGATGTGATTAACATTTATAATCAGTAGGCTTTGAGTAAAGCAGATTACCCTCCATAATTGAGTAGGCATCATCCAATCAGCTAAAAGCCTTAAGAGCAAGCAAGCACGCCCGTGCGCGCACACACACACACAGACACACACACAGAGAGAGAGAGAGAGAGAACTGAGATTGCTGAAGAAAAAGCAATTCTGCCTCACGACTGCAAAATAGAAACCCTTCCTGAGCTTCCTACTGCTGCCCTGCCCTGCAAATTTTGGACTCAAGACTGCAACGTCAACTCTTACCAGAATTTCTGGACTACCGGCTCACTCTACGGATTTCAGACTTGCCAGTTCCCACAACTATGTCAGCCAATTAGAAATAAAAATATCTATATCTAGCTAGCTAGCTAGCTAGATAATAGATAGATAGATAGATAGATAGATGATAGATAGATAGATAGTGATATCCTATTGGTTCTGTTTCTCCAGAGAACCCTGAGTGACATAGCTCTACAGTAGATATTTCCTGGTTCTGGACAGGAGCCCAAAAGAAAGGGATTCAATCTCACAATCTGAGAAAAGGCCCAAAGGAAAGGGATTCAAACATGGCTATTCCTTGGCTCGTTAGGATGTAAGTGCTCTGTGTCAGACACTGCTAGATCCCAACCCAACAGTTATTCTCTTATTTCTTCCTTACTAGAAGTACTCTAATTTGGTTGGCACAGTTCTTCACTGATTTGTCCTTCTCTCTCCCATTCTTCCTGTCTGGAATATAGATGCAAAGCCTCATGATACAGTGGCCATCTTGCAATCTTGAAGATAAAACCACAAAGAATGGCAGAGTAGGAGGTGGAAGGACTCTGCATAGTTGAAGACATTATGGTTAGGTGTATCAGCCCTAGACTTAAGTACCTCTGCTTTTCTTAATAGGACAAAAATAAACCTCTTCCTTGCTTATGCCACTCCTGTCAGGTTCCTTGCTACTTGCAGCTGAGTGCACTCTTGACTGATGTTACCTAATCTCAGTCACTATCAGATTAAGCAATGGCATTACTTTCAGAGAGTCACCAAGAAAAAATTGACTGGGAGAAGAGTAACGAGCCTGGAGTTCTGACTGACTTTCTCTGTAGCCCTTTACCAAGTAGCAGATTAGTGGAGCTCACATGATCATATTTACTAGTCATTACCTTGATTAGAACACTGGAGAGGTAACTGTTCGTGGATTCAAACTAAAGAGTTGGATGGAGGAGTGTCAAGGACATGTCATCATCAGGAGGCAGGAAGTGAGAGGGTGTCTCTGGTTTTATAAAGTAGAAGCATAGTTTTGAAAAACAGGAAACCCACTACAAATAAAATATCTGAACCTATAGTCCAGAAGGTGTCTGGTTTAAACAAAAAGAAATTACTAGTTAGGGGCATGAACAGCACCCTATCTATAAATAAAGACTGCCATCCTCGTTTTCTCCTATACTTGCACTTCATGTTTTCTCCTTATTCACTGAATCATTCATTCATTCAACAAACGTTCATTAAGCATATAGGCACTAGGTGCACAAAGACGAATAAGACAAAGTTCATGCCTTCAAAAAGAAAAATTGGGTGGAAAAACAGAATTGTGAGCAGATAAATACCAAATTTGTTTAAGTGCTATAGAAAAGATAAGAACAATAAGTCATGAACCACAGACTGTGCCCAGAGGACTTAGGAATGACCCCATAGCATAGAAGACATTTAGAGCTGGAATTTGAAGTTTAAATAGGAATTTCCTGTTAGAGACAGGGGAAGACCTTTTCCATTTCCTAGATCCCTATCTTTGCAGACATGGATATTGAAGGGTATTTGACCCATCCGCTATCAGTGGAGGCTTCTCTGAGGTGAGCAGGAGTGAATGAGGAAGGAAGAGAATTCTAAGCAGAGGGAGCAGCCACACGGAAGCCCCGTGGAAGCTGGAGTTTGACAGGCAAGAAGAAATGGAACTCAGATGGTGAGGTGGAGAGCAATATGAGACGAACGAAGCTGGGGAAGTTTTTAGGGAATCAGAATGATACCGGGATAGACCATGTGAAGGAATTGTTGGGTGTTTCATTTTTGGTTTTTGTATTTTTTCTTAAGGCAATAAAAAGTCACTGAACTGTTTTGTGTACGTAGACTATATGATCATCTTAATTGCAAATAATCTGAAGCTCTTAGACTAACAAACTGTGGTTTCTTCCAGTAACCTGGGATTCTGAGTTTTTCTTGTCACCTTTATAAATCTAAGCTGTAGGCTCATTGGTGGGAACAGTCATAGGTATCAGAATATCTTCCCATCTTTCATAGCCTTATAGATCTTCTTCTCAATAAAGGCAGGCACACTGGCAAACTTTAATAACTCTCAGGTGTAATTAGGAACAGCCACTCCCCCTTTCAACTTGCATAGGAAGCCCTTTCCATTGAGGAGGGCACCCTGTCAGTCTCTGGGTGGCATCCCATAAAGACAAGGGTTACACAAAGCACCAGGAAAAGATGTAGATAATAGCAGGAGGTAATGATATCTGTACAAAATACAACCTCCAAAGAGCAGGACCTGGAGCCCAGCAGATACCACTGCATGGACTGCTGCATTTTATTTATACCCTCCTGAATATGTCATTTTCCATAGTTAGGATGTCAGGCTGTGACCTGAATTTCCAAGTGTGTTGCCCGTACCATCAGCCATTAGCTTGCAGCCAGGCAGGAATTTAAATATGTAAAGTGGGGCTTGCATATTCAGTGTTTTAGGTAAGGAGGATGCCTTGGATCTTGGCCCAGATGAGAAGGAGTTGCCTTTCTTTTACATTAATATGGTCTTACTTAAAAGAACATATTTACACAAAAACACACATACACACACACGCTACACACAGAGAAAATTCTCAAAGGGCTTTCTAGGGAGGACCTTTTAAGAAGGAACACTCTCAGAAGCATATTTTATTTGCAAAGGTAAGGAGCTAAATTGTAGGGTTAACAGCAAGAATGAAAAGGCTGAGAAATGCTGTGCCAGAGATACGATGATTCCTCCGGAATCTCAGATTTTTCTCTAGGGAAAGAAGCAACCAAGGTCAAATGGAAAAGCATGGGAAAAAAATTAAATATGGCTCTGCTTTAAAATGCTTGCAACACTTTCAGGAATGCTTGGCCGCCCTATTGGTAGGAGGTAGGAGGAACTAGGATTCTTTTCCAGAAATCTGCTTAGGGTATGGGAGTGGATTTTGAAAACAAACAAAATCCGTTTTATCTTCAAACTTGAAAGGGCTAGGAGTCCTGTATCCCCAACTGCTGAACATATTCTAACTGCTTACCTGGACTTTGTTTTGCCCTGTGGCAAACAGGCCTTTTGATGACCAAGGCTGGCGGTGGCAACCAGAAGTGAGCAAACAGATCACCGTGTCATCAACTTAAACACAGCAAGCGGCCAAGTCTTTTTTGAAGAACTCTATCTTGTCGTCTGACAGAAATAAGGAGTATTTTTCTGAACAATCTCTTCTTCTCCTGCCCAGTTCTCAAAAGACTCCTCTTTCTTCCCTATTCCAAGCATCCTTGTGCTGTCTCTCATTCTTCTTACTTTTATCAAAACATTTTCTAAAAGGTTTTTAACCGATGATAGTATTTTGAACGAAGAATCTATTCTATCAAAGCAGCAGTGGGAACATGGCTTGTCTGCAGGTGTTAAGTTCTGGAATTTTAGTTACTCTTTGCACTGAGCATGTACTATGTACATCTAGGACTTTCTTCTTTTGTTGTTTGGTTCCATAATGGAAATATGATTTGTCTGTTCAGCATGCTTTCCTTTGGAGAATTACTCCTCCCTAGTCCATAACAATTTTGCTCAGTTTGTATAGTTTAGGAGAAATTTCCCTTCCCTTCCTCTTCCCCCAGGAAAGGGCTTTTGACCCCGTCTTGGCCAATCACGGCATTCTAAAATCATTTGCCCTGTGATGGGTTTAAGAGTGAGTATGTGGCAGTTGCTGACATTTGGATATTCTCGTTTCTCTTTGACTGAAGCTCTCTGAGCCCTGTTGCAATAAAATATTCAGTTAATACAGTAATTAGCTCTCTCTTTTGTTCACAAACAAAATTGCAGTTGAAAATGGATGTGCATAAACAAATAGATTGTTGCTTATAAATGGAAAACTTGGCTCAGGTAAGGGCTCCTGGGAGCTCCACAAGGACTTAAAAGACAAAACTGACAGGAGCCATTTCAATACAAAAATAAACTATTTCACCCTCACATCTAAATAAACAACGATTTGACTTAATGAAACTTGCATATACACTATTAGTGTTTTTGTTTCTTTTTCTCAGAAAGACTTTTGCTGCTGATGACAAAACAACCCTAAAAACATCCCATTTCTTTGGTATATAGAATCAACCCCCTTACACATAGTTTGTGCTATGGAAGCTGTTTGTGGGTCCATTTATTAGTAAATCCATAGTGACACTGGGCATTTGTCATTTTCTCTCCACTTTCAACTTAAAATTGTAATATTATACCTATGTTCAATACTCCTTTCACATTTATTGCCTTTATACTTACTAGACATGAGGAGGTTAATAACCTTTGGAAAAATACCACAGAAATTAAGCAGAAATCAGCAAAGTGGTCATAGGTGAAAATGGCATGGTTGCTTTTGCCTTTTTTAGTGGCAAGCAGAATAGACACTTTTTTTTTTTTTACTTAAAGCCAAGCTTTGTTCCTATTCATGTAATTAACAACGTTTCATAAGTAGAGGAGCTTCTGTACTGATTAAGCCGGTGTTATGTTAGCCCTTCCCTAAAACTAGGATCAGAAGACTTTAAAATTAGTTAACAGTTTTGGAATAGTATTGCTGTCCTCAGTTAGCTTACCAACTCCTGGAAAGGCACTTACTGTAATGAAAAATAGGAAGGAAACTTCTGTTGATATCCCCAGGTACAGAATACTAAAGAAGGAACAGAGGTTGCACTGGGTAGATGCTAATCACACCCCAATTCTGAGAGTCTTTGACTCTATTTTTTTTTCTCCACCCATTGTGAGCAACCTTGATCACACAGCTTGCCTTTGGCTCTATTTTTTTTCTCCACCCGTTGGGAGCAACCTTGATCACACAGCTTGCCTTTAGGAAAGCCAGAGAACTTGACAGTCTGGTCCTCTTTGCAGCTAGTATACGTAACACACTTGTTAAGAGCACAGGCTTAGTAATCAGAGAGACCTGGGTCCACATTCTGCCTTTGTGTTTTACTAGCTGTGTGGTCACATTTCTGAGACTGTTTTTTCAATCTATGAAATGAGAATACTAACGAATGCCTTCCTCATTGAGCTGTTATGATTAAGTGACATAATGCATGGAAAGTTCCTAGAACATATCTTGGAACATGATAAATTTACCCCTATTACTACTATTATGCATAAACCATTGGGAATTCTGGTTTAAATATTTTCTTTTGAAAAAAAATTTTTTTGAAGAAAAACTCAAGGAAGCAGAAAAGCAAAGAATAGCATGAAGAAGCCCCCATGTACCCATTACCCAGCTAAGTCAAGTCGTCAACTAATAATGGTGACTCTTGCTTTTTTAATGTCCCCACCCCCACCCCCATCCACCACTTCCCCCCACTCCCCCGCAAATCCCAAACATAAATAATTTCATCTGGGGCTTATAGACTTCTTTGTTAAAGAGTACCTGCCCTAAAAGACCAATCTACTCCAGCTGTGTTGGCAAGAAAGACTCTGGATTATCACGGTGAATTTTCCTAGGTTTACATTTTCCAAAATGAATCCCAAAGAATACTTTTCCACAGTGTGTTAATAGGTTTTTATGCCAAAAGTATACAGTTCTCTGGCCAAGTAAATTCTCAAATCATTAAATTAAGAGATGTCATTCTTCTTTATGCTACATGCTTATTCGAACATTTAATAGGCTCTTATGCCATCAGCCTCTAAGAAGACAGCAGAGGGTGCAGAATTTCTTACACATATTAAACTCTGCAACTACCTTTTCTAGTGGCATCTTGGGGAACAAATTGCTCAATGGAACATACTTTGGCCAGCACAGAATCAGACAAATGCTATTTTGTGGGATTTTTGCCACTATTTGGGTAGCCAGATGGCCTGCTCCAGGCCACACATCTGCACTTTCTTTGAGTTTCTTTGAGATTCTTCGTTTCCATTTGCTTAGTGTAACAAGAAAGAAGCCAGAATCTTGAGTTCTGGGGGCCACTGTCCCTACTAGTAAATGAGACATGGTATAGATTCTTTCACTATCTTGACAAACAGGGAAGGACCATTAAAATGGTTTGGGAAGTGAGAGAAGGGTGAATAGAATTGAACTGAGTGTGAGATGTGATATCCCAAGTGCTTCCCACATCCTGAATTTCTAAACAACTGCAGTCTACATAAGCAGAGCCCTGTGAACTTGAGGCTTTGCATTTTACACTGTCACTGACTGTTAGCATTAGACTGGGATTTGTGCTTAATGAACGGGGAGATATGAGGAACTTGGAAGATCTTTTAAAAATGTTGAGTCAAAGTTCCCGTCTGAAGTGTGCCATCAAGAACATGGGTTGCCTCTTTGGTTATGAGGTAACTGTGCTGTCCTGTGTGCCCCTGTGAACCTTACTTTTCAAATGATACTGAGAGAGAGTCACCTGGGGGAAGGGGGGAAGCTGTGAGGAGATGTGGTAGGTATTTACTGAAGTCCACTCAGATCCAGTTCTCCTCTCTTCTGGGAGCTTTAAAGTTGTACTTCTCAACTCTCTTACAGTGAAGTGGAGCCATTTGACTAGTTCTCCCAGCCATTTGACTAGGAGCAGAAGTAAAATTAGTCACTTCTAGGCTGAGTTAGTGAGAGGCCCAGACATGATTCTCCAGGCTGTCATTGCATTTCCTTGTCGCAATGTCTGGGGGAGTTGTCTGCGTATTTCGGATGGTACAGCTATAAAATGGAGTAGCATCTGCCAACCTGGGGAACCTGAATGACTCTGTGGAGGAGAGCCCTTCACTGACCCATGATAGACATATAGTGTGAGCAAAAATAAACCTTTGTTGTATTAAGCTACTAGGTTTTGGGGGTACATTTTTCACCAAGGCATAGCTAATGCTTCTTGACTGATATAGGAGGCATAGCTGTGTATATTATTGCCCCACTTATCTTCTCCACACTCAAGCAGGCTAGCACCTAGCATGGGTATCTAACAGCAAATCTTAATGAAACAGAATTAAGGATACTTTACACTAGAGTCTGGTCTCTGATGATAAGTTAAAAATATAAAAAATGTATCAAAGGATGATATGATGTGAATGTGTCCCCCAAAAGCGCATGTGTGGGAAACTTAGTCCTCCTCAACACAGCAATGTTGAAAGGTAGGGCTTTTGGGAGGTGATTGAGTTATCCAGAGGACTGAATTAATTCATTCATGGATTAATGGGTTATTGAGGGAGTGCGATAAGTGTTATCACAGGGGGTCTTTTATTAAAAGTCAGCTTGGCTATCTCTCTTGTGAGCCCCCCTTTGCCATGTGATGTTGTATGCCACCTTGGGACTCTACATAGAGTCCTCACAAGCAAGAAGACTTTCCCCAGATGTAGCTCCTCAGTGTTGGACTTTACAGTTTCCAGAACTGTAAGTAATAAATTTCTTTCCTTTATAAATTACCTAGTCAAAGATATTCTGGTATGGCAACAGAAAACAGACTGAGACAGGTGGATATCAATTTCTGAGCCTCCTCTCTTAATAGTCAGTAAGTAGTCAACTCAGAGTTCTCTGATATTCTTCTTTATTTATCATAAAGATGAATCAGAGAGAGGGTTTCTGAAGCCTCTAATACCTGCCAGGTAATACATACTGATAACCAACTAATTTATTAAGTGATTACTAGTACCAGGCATTTTTTCCAGCACTTTAGATACATATTTCTCTCACTTAATCTTCGTAACAACCCAGAAGTTAGTACTATCATCCCCATTTTACAGATCTTTGCCTTACAGAGAAAACATAAGGAATCTGAGTAATTTGACCTAAGTCACAAAAAATAAGAAGCACTAGAACTGGAATAAAATTCAAGACAGCCACACTCTAACCACTATATTTTATGGCTCTCACAATTACCTTTTAAAAGTAATGTCTCCAGCTGTTTTTCGACTTCAGTCTCTTCCTGCCTTCCTCTACTTCCCTGTTAACCAGCCATTACTATAACCATCAGTGATTGAATAAAGAGCAGAAGCATGAATCCCCAGCTTTATCTACTTTGTAAATTGACATACATTATTTTATGTAGGCTGAGGTTGTTTACATGGTAGGTGGGGGGATCCTGGTGCAAGGCTGGATAAACTAAGAGGGCTTATCAGGGTGTGCAAAGGCTGAGCAAATGAGGATGAGCTTCCAATTCATGTTTAGCCATCCTACTAGATGGGGAGGACAAAGGTAATTGAAGCATACAAGACCAAAGTGTTGATTAATGCAGAGAATTTTTTAAAAATATTTTTTTGGTATAAAAACAATCCGTCTTTTGTAAGAAATATGAAAAATACAAAGAGGTACAAAGAAGCAACTTAAAATCACCTATAATTGCACCTAACCTGCATTTAACCTACGTTTAATCAGATATTTCTGCACTATTTGTTGAAAATATTTTCCTTTCTCTACTGAATTGCTTTGGTAATTTTGTTGAAAATCAATTAGCCAAAAAAAATAGTGTATTTATTATTAGATTCTCTATTCTGTTCCATTGATCTATTTGTCTATTTTTATGGGGAAAAATAATGTATAGATTTCTGTAGTTTTTATAGTAACTCTTAAAATCAGATAACCTGGGCCTGCTTTGTTCTTCTTTTTCCAAAGTTTTTGTTTGTTAGTTTATTATTATTATATATATATATTTTTTTGAGATAGATCCTGGCTCTGTTTCCCAGGCTGGAGTGTAGTGGCGTGATCTCTACTCAACATCCCAGGCTCAAGCAATCCTCCCACCTCAGCCTCCCAAGTAGCGCACACCACCACATCTGGCTAATTTTTGTACTTTTTGTGGAGACGGGGTTTCACCATATTGCCCAAGTTGGTCTCGAACTCCTGAGCTCAAGCAGTCCACCTGCCTCAGCCTCCCGAAGTGCTGGGATTACAGGCATGAGCCACTGTGATGTGCCCAAATTATTTTGACATTCTACATCCTTTGTTTAAATATACACTTTACTGTTAATTAACATGGCAATTCCTTTTAAATAAATGTCTATTGACATTTTGATAGAGATTGTGTTGAATCTATAGGTCAGTTGGGGAAGAACTGGCATCTTATCAATATTGAGTCTTCCAATTCAGGAGAACAGTATATCTCTTCATATATTTAGGTGTTTTTAAAATTCTCTCAAAAAGTTTGCTATTTTTAGTCCAGAATTCTTGTACCGCTTTAGATACATCTCACAAATTTTTATATGTGTTCCAAATAGTTTATAATTTCACTCGCCATTCCTTCTTTGACACATGGGCTATTTAAAGGTATATTGTTTAATTTCTTAATATTTGGCTTTTTTTCCTTTAGGTCTTTTACTTTTACTGACTTCCAAGTTAATTCTCCTGAAATAAGAAAATATGCTATGTATAATTTTAATCTTTTGAAATTTATTGAGTACATTTCGTAGTCCTGCATACGGTCCTCACTATCTAAGTGAGCATTTGATGTACACTTGAAAAGAAGACGTATTCTGCTACTTTGAGATGTGTTCATATAGGTCAAAGAAATCAAGATGACTAATAGTCATGCTCAAATAGTCTAAATTTTTAATGAGGTTACATATGCATGTGCACACACACACACACTCCCCATCTTCAGTTTCAAAGGTTATTTTTGCTGAGTACAAAACTCATGATTAACAATTTTTTTTTCTTTTACCACTTTAAAGACATCATTCCAATTTTTTCAGGGCTCATTTTTCTAAGGAGAAGTCCACCATCGTACATATTGTTATTATCCTATGTGTAGTGTGTCTTTTTTTCACCTCTGGCTGCTTTCGAATTTTTTCTCTTCATCTGATTTTCATCTCTTTGATGAAGATGAATCTATTTGTAACTTTCTTTGTATTAATTCTGCTTGTGCTTCATTGAGCTTCTTGGCTCTGTGCAGTGTTATTTTCATCAAATTTAGAAAGATTTTCACCATTATTTTTTCAAATATTTTTTCTGTTTTCTCTCTCTCTCTTCTCCACCTGAGGAATCAATTAAATATGTCTTAGGCTTTTTGGTATTGTCCCACAGGTCACTGAGTCTCTGTCCATTTTTTCAAACTTATTTTCTCTGTTACTTTGATTATTTATATTGATTTGTCTTCAAGTTCACTAACATTTCTGCTGTCTGCAGTCTGTTCATAAGCCTAACTACTAAATTTTTCATTTCATGTATTACACATATGACTTCTAGAAAGTCTTAATTCTTTTTTATTTTTCTACTGAGTTTTCACATCTAGTCACTTTTTATGACCATCTTTTTACTTAAATCTTTGAGAATGTTTATAATAGCTGCTTTAAAGTCTTTTTCAGCAAATTCAAATGTATAAGAAATTTCAGGAGCTGTTTGTGTTGACTTGTTTTCCTGTTTCTTTTCATATCTAGTTAGTTTTAATTGTATATTGGACATTGTGGATAATATATTGTAGAAACTCCTGTTATCTTCCTCAGAACAAATTTCTTTTCTTTCAACAGTTTAATTACTGATCACTCCCCATGAATATGTGATGGCTTGATTTTAAGCTTTGTTAGTAACCTGTTTCAGTTTTTCCCTGTTTTAAAGCTTTTACTCAGCCTGAGGGACATAGATTTTACTACAAAATCATAGTTTTCATGGCATTTCAAAAGGAAAGTCTTACCCAGCAATTGCTCTCCTGGTCATTTAGTCCAGAGAAATAAAAACCTATGCTTCACAAAAACCCATACACAAATGATTATAGAAGCTTTATTTGTAATAACCCAAACTGGAAACAACCAAGACATCCCCCCTCATTAGGTGAATGGCTAATCACATTGCATTACAGTCATACCATGATATGCTGCTCAGCAACAAAGTGAAACTATTGATACATGCAACAATTTGGGTGGATCTCAAGAGCATTATACCGACTTATGAGACAAAAAAAGCCAACTTCAAAAGGTCACATATTGTATAACTGCATATATATAACATTTACAAAATGACAACATTAGAGAGATTGAGGACATTTTAGGTCACTACCAGGGGTTAGAGATGGTTGGTTGGTTGGACATGTCTATAAGGATTCACATGAGGGGTTTTTTCATGGTGATGAAGTAGTTTTATATCTTTTTCTTTTTAGGGACAGGATCTCCCTCTTTCATCCAAGCTGGAGTCCAGTGGCACAATCATAGCTCACTGCAGCCTCAAACTCCTGGGCTCAGGTGATCCTCCAACTTCAGCTTCCTGAGTAGCTAGGACTACAAGTGCACCCTGCCATACCTGGTATATATATATACCTGTGCACCCTGCCATACCTGGCTATTCATATATATATGAATATATAAACATATAAAATCTCTAACATATATATAATAGAGATTAGTAGAGATGTGGTCTCATTATGTAGCCCAGGCTGATGTCAACCTCCCAACCTATGGCCTTATGCTATGGAGAACACAGAGGGTGAAGTACTTGAAGAATGATCAGAAAATGAGTAGGAGGCCCAGGATAATTTGTAAAAAGGTTAGTTATCTTCCTGCCTCAGCCTCCCTAAGTGCTAGGATTACAGGCATGAGCTACTATACCTGGCATAGTTCTGTATCTCGATTGCAGTAGAGGTAACATGAATTTACTCATAGGATAAAATGGCATAGAATGGTATACATGTATTGTGCTAAGTTTATAGACTTGTTTTGATATTGTATTATAGTTATATAAGATATAACCAAAGGAGAAACTGAGCTAAAATTCTGCCCAACTTTTTCAGACTTCTAGTTGTTGAGTTCTGCTCCGCAAATTGGAAACTTCCTCTGGCCTCTAGTTCATCCATGGATTTGAAGAGTGTTTGTCATCAGATCTGCTGGTTTCTTCTTTACAAGTGCCTCCTTTTCAGGATTTCCCTCCTCAATTTTCAGCCACTCTTGCAGCCCCACATCGCATCTTCTGATATCTCAAGCCAATAAGATGGTAGTTTTTTCTGCTTGAATTCCAACCACCCTATACTTTGTAGAATGCAGAGCGCCCTCAGAGGAGCAGTCAGATAAATGCAGACCTCACCCACTGTTGTCCCCTTCTCCAAGGATTGAATCCCTTAGAAATTCTGGCCACTTTCGTTCAATCTCCAGTGCCTTCAAATCATTATGTCATATAACTATATGGGCAAATACATGTATATAAAACACTGCATGCATAAAAGCCAATTGCAAATTCATATTATTCTACATCTTTAGAATTTTTTACAGATTGCAAACCACTTTTCCATTTTATGAATATTAATCTTGTGAGTTAAAAGGAATATTATTATACACTATCTGATCTTTATACAAATTATCCTGGGCCTCTTTCTCATTTCCTGATCGTTCTTCAGTCTTACGAGTGCTTCACCCGTTGTGTTCTCCATGGCATTTTGGTTCACTAGGGCTCACCCCTCATTTGCTTTTTCACTTTGCCTATTCCCCATAGGTAATCTCATAATTTTAACTACTTCCTATGAACTACCAGATTCCATCATTGTATGTAGTAAAGTCAGGACCTTTGATCAGATACCAACTCATAATTGCCTATTGGGATTCTGAGTATTGACAATCAGAATATCTAATTGCCTACTGGAATCTCCACATGCACGCATGCAGACCTGAAAAGGCATGTTCAAAATTCAACACTGTATCTTCCCCTAAGATTTTATTTTCTTCCTGTATTTTCTGTTTCTTGGAGCGGTACCACCACTCTTAGCACTCAAGCTAGAAAAATGTACGTCGTCTCTCACCCTTCAGGTCCAAATACTCATCAAGTCCTGCCAAGTCTGTACCTGATTTGAGCTCCACTTGTCCTCTCCATCCTACTTCTACCCTAGTTCAGTGTCTCAGCATTTCTCATCTAGACTATTGCAATAAACTCCCAACTGGTCTCTTCATTTCTAATCTTGCGTGGTCTAGGCCAGGGGTTATAGGTCTAGAAAGCAAACTTGGACTGTGATCTAAGTTAAAGAGGAACCATGGGTTAATAAGTGCCTCTGTGGCAATATAAATTCCCCCAAATTAGATTGTTAACATCAGCAAAAATTAATATGTTTGTTCTCTTTTAGTGAAGGCAGACAGATTTAATAATAGTAGTTCCTTGGGTAGACGGTGGGTAGGCAGACCCCAGCTTCTGATGGCCCTGGTCCATTTGAGAAATAAAGTTATATATAATATATGTAAAGTATTGTATATGTAATAAGTTATATATAAAATTCTATTTCTTGAATGAATAAAGTTGAGGGATCTCTGAGGATTTTTCCAGGACCTTCCTGCTGGGATCTGGTGCTATTTTATAAGGAATAAACATATCAGGAGCAAAATAAGTCACAGATATACTTGTGCTATGAATGACGAAGTTTAAGGGGAAAAAACCAACCTCCTCCCTGACCCAAAAGGAAAGGCTCCAAGCTCTTGTTTTCTTACTTCTCCCCTCATCTTATTATGTTCTACCATCAAGTTTCCAGTTACAAACTTTCACCAAACATCTTGGCGTCAGGCACTATGCATATCAAAACAGAACAATTAAAGTGAGGCATGAAGAAGGAAGAAAATGGAAATGAGCAGCAAGTCTGTTGAGATTTCCTCACTTTATGAGGATCAAATCCCACTCGTGGGGGACATCGTAAGGCAGGATTGCATCCCAGCTTATGAGGACCAAGAGTGTTTCTTCATGTCTCATCTTTTTCCTGTTTCCCTTTCCCAATATGTTTTCCCTTGCTTATTTGTTTAAAGGGAGAAATTAAATGCATACTCTGATGAAATCTTTGGGTCCTGGTCAATTCGTTTTCAATTACACTGGAGTAGGAAGGATGTGGTGAAGGGGGAGACATATCAACTCCCTCAGCTCTTTTCTTGTTTTCAGCAAACTTCCTTGAGTCATGCTGGAGGCAGTCCTGGCCACGGGGAATTTCACACGCTGAGAAGATGGTCTTCTACAGCAGTACTTCTCAAACTTTAATGAGAATGTGAATCACCCGAGCATCTTAAGTCAGGTGGTCTGGGATGGCATAGGATGGTCTGCATTTCTGAGAAGCACCCAGGTGATGCCAATGCTGATGGTCCCCGGGCCACACTTGGAGTAGTGAGGTCCTAGTCATTGTCACCGTAGGACACAGCATTTGCTAAGCATCTACCTGCACTATGCTCTGACCTAGATGTTGAATTAACATTTATTTTCAAACCAGAAACAGTCTTCTAGGTCCTGGGAAGGTACAAGATAAATATTAGATTTCTGCCCTCAATGAGTTTCCAGACCAGATCAAAGCCAAGGACATAAAATAGCACTATGATTATAACATGAAAAGGCCCTATAATAAGGGCATAGGATCTATTGCCAAATCCATGGTAAGCAACTTAAAATATACCTGTAAATGAAATTCTCTCTTTCTCTCTCTTTATTCTGTCTCAGACTCACCATTCTTAGATCTTAAAGTTAGTTATATTTAGTGCTTTATGGCATTTACCCAGAATCTTTACACAGGGAGCAGGGAAGAAGTAATACATTCTGAAGGTAGATCTTGAAGGGCAGGAATGTAAAGCACTGGAAATTTTTTAAATTGAAATTATTCCCAAAAACCTGTTCTCTGGGATATCCATCGTAAGTATTTCCAATTGTCCATTGCTGCTGAATTTGGGCACATCTTGGATCTACTCTCAATTTTGGTGGAACCCCTGTTCTTCATTTATATGTGTGGTATACATTCTAATATTAAGGCCCAATATTATGTGCTGCCTTCTGATGACATTGGAAGGACTTTGAAAGGCCTAACTGCAAGTTCCCTCCCCAATCTGCTTCTGTGAATAAAGTCCCTTAGCCAAACAACCTGACTTATCAAAGGGATCATGTGTAATTCCTGCTTATCCCTAAGTAGTAGGTATTGTTTCCCTTCCAGCCTAGAGAACTACTCAAACAAGCCAACCACTCCTCCCATGAAAACCAGGGGTCACCCATCCTTTTGATACTGCAAAGCCTGCCTCATAGCCCCTGATGGCTCATTATGCTCTTGAGTTGAACCCCCGTGTGGCCCTTCGGGGTGTGCACTGCCCTCCTCTCCCAGGGTTTGAGTTTATGGACATGGGGTATAATACACTCCTGTAGATCTCATATGTCCAATGCTGGGTGCTTTGTGTTTCACCATCCCTGTAATCTCAGAGCAGGAATGCCAATGAAGTGAATAGGAAGCCACTAAAACAACATGTGATTTGGCTTTGAGTGGGATTTCAGTTTGATGAGTGTGCTAAATGGCATATAAGTGTAAGTTTGCTGCACAGAACATGGATTTCAGAGAGCTTTGAGATTCCCTTTATCACCATCATTACCTTGAGCATTCAGGCATGAGTTGATGCTAACTCCCAGATGCCTTGGTATTTAAAATCTTTTGACTGGACATTGGATTTCCATCTCAGTAATTCTTTCACTTATACGAACACTATTCACTGTCTAAGACAAAGTTGGAAACGTTTTGACTGCTTATATGTATTATAATTTATCCCGAAATCAATATGTTAAACTCAATACCATAAATAGTACTAAAATGCAAATACCATAGGAGGATGTTTATAGCAGCATTATTTGTAAGCATTCCAAACTCGAATGTCCATGAAGAACTAATGCCTCAAGCAAAATGTCCATCAAGAGTAGAATGAATAAATACACCAAGAAATATGTATATAGTAGAATACTATTCAGTGATGAAAATAAGCAGGGCCAGGCGCAGTGGCTCATGCCTGTAATCCCAGCACTTTTCGGTAGGCCAAGAGGGCAGATTACCTGAGGTTTGGAGTTCGAGACCAGCCTGACCAACATGGAGAAACCCCATCTCTACTAAAAATAGAAAATTAGCCAGGCATGGTGGTGCATGCCTGTAATCCCAGCTACTTGGGAGGCTGAGGCAGAAGAATCACTTGAACCTGGGAGGCGGAGGTTGTGGTGAGCCGAGATCATGCCATTGGAGCCCTCCAGCCTGGGCAACAAGAGTGAAACTCCATCTCAAAAAAAAAAAAAAGAAACAAAATGAAGCACAGCCACATGCAACAACTTAGATAAGTCTCACAAACATATTGATCTAAAGAACCAGATACCAAAGAAAACATATGTCTGATTACATCTTATAAAATTTTTAGAGTAAAATTAATCTATTGTATTAAAAGTAATAATAAGTAGCTACCTTTGGGAAAGAAGAATGAGGTAGCAATTAGGAAGATAAATGAAGGAGAGATTCTAGGGGTGTGTTTAATGTTCAATTTCTTTTATTTTCTTTCTTTTCTTTTCTTTTTTTTTTTTTTTTTTTTTTTGAGACAGAGTCTTGCTCTGCCACCCAGGCTGGAGTACAGTGGCATGTTCTCAACTCACTGCAACTTCTGACTCCCAGGTTCAAGTGATTTTCCTGCCTCAGCCTCTGGAGTCGCTGGGATTACAGGTATGCGCCACCATGCCTGGCTAATTTTTGTATTTTTAGTAGAGACTGAGTTTCACCATGTTAGCCAGGCTGGTCTTGAACTCCTGACCTTAAGTGATCCACCTGCTTCGGCCTCCCAAAGTGCTAGAATTACAGGCGTGAGCCACTGCGCCTGGCCTTAATGTTCAATTTCTTGATCTAAGTCATGTCTTAATGAGAATGTTCATTTTGTGATAATTCATTATGCTGTATGCTTTTCTCTCTCTTTCTGTATATTTCAATAGAAAGATGTATTGTCTTAGCAGTAAAAAAGTCAGTATCTCTACATCCATGTAACAATTATTTATTAAGTGCCTTCTATATGCTTAATATGAGGATGAGGTTTCTATGGTGACCAAGAGAAGCATGGTTCCCTACAGTGTGTCAAGGTGAGAATTTGTCACCAAAAATTCGTGCCCTAGGAATTAAGTGATAAAGCCCATAAGAAATGGAAGTGCAAACTGCTGCAGGGGTTCAAGGGAGGGCAAGATCATTTTTGGCTGCGGCATCAGGGGAGGCTTCATGGAAGAGGTGACACAGCAGGTGGGCCGTGAAAGACAGGTGAAATTTACACATGTGGACACGGTAGAAGACTTTGCAGGTAGAGAAAATGGTACCAATATGGTATCATTTCACTCAAATGGTGACTCTAAGGTGAACAGGGAGAGGTCAAATGCTTTAAGGTGGCTGAAGCACAGGAAGATGGTAGGGAGTGATGGGAAATGAAAACAAAATCCAGTCCTGAAGGTCTTTTATCGTTAGGCTAAAGAGTCAGGCTTCATCCTGCAGAGGGTGGGGTTTTAATGAGGGAGAAGTGAGCTTTAGGAAGATAAAAATAGCCACAGTATGGCCTTCAGATCTTAGGTGGCAAGAGCCAACTATGGAAAGCCAGGTAAAAGATTGGCTACAATCCAGACCTGAGGTGTGAAATGCTTAGATTCGTGTACCTACAAGTGTGACCGAGGAAGGTGCTGAGTATGTACTTCAAAGGAGCAAATGAGTCAAATGGATCTGATGTTTCAACCTCAGCTCGACCACTTTACTGATTTGTAAAACTAGAGGAAACTAACATTTCCAAGCATGTTTTCTCAATTTTTAAAGTGGAGCTAAAGGATTATGATTATCAGTAAATATAAAGGACCAAGTGCACTGCTCATAATATCAAGCTGATAAATGGTAGTGGGCATTACAGTCATCATTACCATCTTAGCCAGCCTAAACTCAATTTTCTTTGTGTCTACCCTAAGTTAAATTCCTTTCACCTAAAAGGTGAACATCAACCTTTAAGTGTTGCAGAGCAGGGGGAGCCCCAGAATTGGGGCTTCCCTAAGAAGATTCTTGGTTTTGTCTAAGAAGGAATTCAAGGGCCAGCCAGTAGTGGAAGGAAACAGCTTTATCGAGGGAGTAGTCTTAGAGCCTCATGACTGCTCCTGCAGAGCTGGGCTACCTCATAGACAGAGTGTCGAGAGTAGCAGCTCAGGGCAGCTCTACAGCCACATTTATACCCACTTTTAATTATGTGCAAATTAGACGGCAGGTTGTTCAGGAATTTCTGGAAAAAAGGGTGGTAATTTCCAGATCGGATTGTTGCCAGAAAATGAGTAAACGGTCATGATATTGGAGAACCTGTCTTATGGAGCCAGTCTTCAATCTGGTCCAGAGCTGAGCCCCATCTCTCAAGTTGAGTCCCACCTCCTACCTCATAAAGAGGCAATCTCCCTCAACAAATAGAAGCCCTCTTGAAATTCCTTCCAAACATAATGTATAAAAGAAGACAAAAGAAAAAAATATGTGTATGTGTGTGAGTGGGTGTGTGGGAATGTCTCACTGAAAATTCCCAACATTAACAAAAAAAAAAAACAGTGCTCTGGAAGTCAAAGACCATGTTCAGCTCTTTAGGTGGACTGATGACTATCTTCCGTCAAGTTCAAAGGCAGCTTCAAGGTCATGAGTCACACCAGTGATTGCCCTTGACTAGAAGAGATAACTTTTCACAAGGGAAATTTTTATTTATTTATTTAACATCAGACACCACTCTGACTCAAAATGTGGTTAGCTTCTGTAACAAAATCCATGTAAATATATCTCCTATGAGCCATTGCAAAGATCCTCAGCAACTTCATGTATAATGGAAGCTTATGTAAGTATGGGTTGCCTCAGGCTGGTGCCTTTTCAGAGCTCCTTGGGGTTTCTCTTGTGATTTTTGTGTTCTCCCTCCTTCAGATGTTTGGGTTCTCTGAGAGGTCATCCCACAGAGATGATTTCAATCCTGGATTGAAGAGCCAGTCAAGAAAAAAAAAAGTGAATATTTATTTTTCCCTTTGGAATGAATTTGTCTGACATGAAACTCACGAAATGGATGTCAAGAAAATACACTTAGCTTCATCCAAAACTGAAAAGTTGTCTGTATTTTAAACGCTATCTTGTGAAAATGATAACTTTAGGCTGAAGGGTTAATTTCCACAAAATATATTCTATTTACTGGTGTTTGTTACTTTACATTTTACATATTTATTACAATTAAACAGACTCAATTTAGTTCTGGTTTAGCTTAAATTTAGGCTAAGTTTGATATATTATGTCTCTTACCTAGAGACCATTTATCTGATAGCCTTATCAACCTACAATTTAGGGGATAAATATCCCTCATCACTGTATATGCAATTCTAACGAGCTTGGATATCTGGTTTCCCATGTTAGAGAAGATTAGAAGCAAGAGGGGAAGCTAGAATTAGATGTATTGTCAATTGTAAGCAACGTTAGCTGACAACCCGACAGAGAGGGAAATAAGCACATCCATGAAAACATAAAACATGCAGTTTGGAGTCATTACATGTAGGGATAAATCAGTAACTACTGACCTTCAAAGCATATTGAGGAATGTTTCAAGCAGTCATCATACATACATCATAAAGTCATCATACATTTAAAAATGCTTTCCATCCAAAATGATTTAAATTGATTTTCACTGCTCCTGGGGGTAATATTCGGACATTTAAAATGTTTACTGACGTGGACAGCACTTATTCTTCAATGTCAATGGATAAAGAGATGTTAGTACATATTGATAAATATGGCAGCATCTATCAGTTTCATTAGTTTTAAAAATATAAACACATTGTGAAAATTACTAAAGCATGTCCCTTTTAGGTCAATTTCCATTGTAGCGCCTAACACTGATATTGTATTTCTTTTTTTTTTTATTTCTTTTTTATTTTGAGACAGAGTATCACTCTGTCACCCCGGCTGGAGTGCAGTGGCATGATCTCGACTCACTACAACCTCCACCTCTCGGGTTCAAGCAATTCTCCTGCCTCAGCCTCCCGAGTAGCTGGGATTACAGGCATGCACCACCATGTTCAGCTAATTTTTGTATTTTTAGTAGAGATGGGGTTTCACCATGTAGGCCAGGCTGGTTTCAAACCCCTGACCTCAAGCAATCTGCCCCTCTCAGCCTCCCAAAGTGTTGGGATTACAAGCATGAGCTACCGTGCCTGGTCCCTAATACTGTATTTCTAAAATAACTTCATAGCAGTGTTTCTTGAAAAATTGGTTGCAATAGATGTTTTATAGAAAAAACATGGCCACGAAAGTTTAAGGTATATCACGATATATGTTACCTATATAAAAGGTTTCGAGATGTCCTACAGTGAGGAAACATTCCTATTTTTGTTAGATTTAGTCTTTCTTAAACATTTGACCAATGAACCTTCTTCAATGTGAAAATTATCTACATTTTACAGTATTTGTCTTCTACCAATTGCACTTCTGAAAGTACTGGTCTCTAGAGATGGTGCCTATATCAGTCAGGGATCCAGTAGGAAACAGATGTCAACTCAAAAGGGTTGAACTGATGTGAGTCTAATGAAGGAATTATTCTGAAGGTGTGGACAGCGGTAAGAGAACCAACAAAAATCCAGGTGTTAACAGTGATGCAAAACTGTGATCACTCATAGGCCTGAAGACCCAAAGGGAGGGTATAGCATTCCTGGGGCCTGAAGAGAGCTGAGGCTGTGGAAGGGGAGCCGTCCATAGCAGCTGGGGCCAGTGATATGCCCCCTGGGAAATGTTTAACAGCCTGCTCTTCAGGAGAAACAAAATCCTACTTGTAATATTTGCTGATTTTTATGCAGCAAATCCTTCCACTATGGACAATTTCAAGCTACTAGTGTGGTCAGTGAACGTGGAGTTTGGAAGAGATGCAGAGTAGCACATCATTATATATTTTCATCACACAGACGTAATAGAGGTAAGGAACTTCAAAAGCATAGATAATAGTAAAACAGCAAAATAATTAGTAAGTCATGAGGTTTGAATGTTTGTTATTTTTAATATATTTAATTGTACATATGTATATATACTTTATTTTTTAATACTGCCTATGTTTAGCGACTGGCTCACAAAATTACTGGAAATTTAACAAGCCAGCAACAGCAAACCACTGGCTGTGGCCATAGAGGAAATAACCACTATCCAAACTAGAATTATGGAGAGGGATCCTGGGAAGAGATACCAGGCCCTCTAATCTCTAACCAAGGAGCTGACAGAACACTGCATCCGTGAGGGTATGCCTTCTGCATGTGTCAGCCCCCGGGGGTGCAGGGCAGGCAGTAAACAATAGAGAATGAATCTCGTGGGTGGGGAAAATCACAAATAACCATTGAAATTCCTAAATGTGTACGTTTGAGATTCAGGGTTGGGCTAGTTGTATGAGCATTCCCCTAAAGTACCTTTAAAAGTACAGAATGAGGCAAAAATCACCAGGAATCTATTTTTTTAATGCTCCTCAGGTGATTAAGATATACAACAAAATTTGGAGTAAGGTCTTGCTTAAATATGGCTCTCAAGTATTCATGGTGCCACAGGTGACTGGTTTTCTTTTTATTTGAGCTCAACTGTTATCTAACTTGTCCATTTGAGAACATCTTCCTAGAATATCTCATTACTTCAGAAGGTGAGATAAATATAAGCGGTGGTTTTAAGATTCTGAATGATTCAGATGGGAGTTGTACTTTAGCCAGGAGCTGGAAAGGCTAGATCCAAGACAGAGAAGAGACACTTAGGGAATTAGAGCCCTGCCTAAGCAGTCAAGCAGAGTACAGTGGTCTTTCAGAGATAAGGAGGCAGAGATCAGAATTTGGGACAACTGAAATGGATACGATCTGCAGAAGAGATCGCATGGGCTGTTATAACAAAATATTATAGACCGGGAGGCTCAAATAGGAATTTATCTCTCACAGTTCTGGAGGCTGGGAAGTCCAAGATCAAGGTGCCCACTTGTACTGGAGCCAGCCTAGAAAGTCAACACCAAGACAAAAGTATGCCAAATTGCCAGGGCTTTATTGCCGGCGGCCACGGAGGACTCACGTCTCTCCAACCCCTGGCCCCGAAAGGAGGGTGTCAAGACCTTTTATACCCATAAGCCACCTCAGGGATGAGGGTGAGGGGGCGGGGGTGGGAGTGAGGGGCTTCAGACATTCCGAGGGCCAATGGATTCTGTAAATCACCTCCTGGGCTGAGATGAGGGTGGGGGACTCTGGACATTCCAACTGTTACTTAAGTGGTTCACAGAAGTCAAGATAAGCGTTAGTTTACACATTGCCTGGATAGGGTGGAAATTACAGACCTTAGTTACTTATTACAAGTCCCAGGGGCCAAGATGGCGTGAGTTTGGACTGCTTGCCTGTCACATTTGGGGTTACAGAGAGCAGTTTCAACAGAAAGCTGAGGTATGGTTGAGGTATGCAGTTTTATGGGGCTTTTACCCTGTCACACACTAATTATGTTCCCAAATGAGGGCTCTCTTCCTGGTTTGCAAATGGCCACCTTCTTGCTATGTCTTCACATGGCATAGAGAGATGGAGAATGCTAATCTTTCTTCCTCTTCTCCTAAGGACAGTAATCACATTACAAGGCTCCCCACCCTCATGACCTCATCTAAATCTAGTTATCTCCCAAAGACCTCAACTTCAAATAGCATCACATTGGGGGTTAGAAATTCAACCTATTAATTTTGGAGGGACACAAACATTCAGTCCATAATAAGAGGACAACAGAGCAGAAGGACCTGTGCAGGGGAAGAGCCCAGGAGTTCTCTGGATTTCATCCATGAGTTCTTGACTGAGGTCTGGTATATACATGCAAGGGGAAGACTTCCCATAGAGTGGTTACTAAAGAGTTGGTAGAGAAAAAGAGATCCTAGAGATCAAGCAGTACTGGAGGATGGGAATTGTAGCTCAGCTGTAGGGAGGAGATCCTGTTTTGTTAACACCTCTCTAACAACCTGGGCCTTCAGCTGAGACATCAAAAGTATGTGGCTTAGGGGTAAGTACTTTCTCTCTAGACTTCTCAGCAGAGTTCCATGAGAGAATTAAGGCCTAACACCCCCAAGGAATCCATTGAATATAATGAATTAACTTCTTTCCTAAGCATCTAGAACATGGGTGAGCAAACTTAAATGGGCCAGATAGTACCTTTTTTGTAGGCTTTTCAGTCCAAAAGGCAAAACCTAGACTATTATGTAAGCACTTAAACTGTATAACCATTTACAAATGTAAAAACTGTTCTTAGCTCATGGGTCATACAAAAATAGGAGATGGGCTGGGACAGGGACCAAAGGCAATAGGATGTAAAGTGAGTCTTGGTGAACAGATGGTAAATTAGTGACAAAAATATAATAGGAAAGGGTATTTGTTAGCAGAAAAATATATTTAAAAGGCACAGATATGGATGAGGACTGGGAGCCAGGGGGATGGAACAAACAAGGACACTATGACTGGAATAAGAGTTAGTTGCAGGAAGCGGAGGTTCAGAGGTGAGCTGGATGAACACTTACATGGGATGGCAGAGTTAGTAGGAAGTGGAAATAAACTTCCAAATTTCTGATTGGATTGTTGATTTCCCACCTTTTAAAGTCAACTCTTCAATTCCCTTCTCAAAATTTCCCTCCCATCACATATCCATTTTGGTAAATGACATCATTGTCTACTCTGTTAGTCATGAAGGAAAGCAGACTCCTAAATCCTTCATTCTCATCATTCTATAGCCAAACGCAGGAAGATTCACGTTTATCCATCTTCACTGTCACCACCCAAACCCCACCTACTGAATCTCTCCAACCCAACTACTTTGCTAACGTCCTGTTTCCATTTTGTTTCCCTGGCATCCATCCTTCACACAGTAGCCACAGTACTGATTTTAAAACATGAATTGGAGTCTGTTTCTTCCCTATGTAGTACCCTTCAATGTTTTCTCCTTTTGCATAGAATAAAATCCAAACTCTATTATTTGTTCTTCACACACTCGTGTATGTTTTAGCACATGCTTTCCTCTCCCACTAAATCCCACATGTCCCTGAGGCTGTCCTTACTCAGGCTCTCTGGTCTTCTTCAGTTTTCTCCAGGTACATTTGTCAATGGCATTCCCTTCATGGATCTCCTCCCCCTTCTCTTCACATAGCCAGATTCTTTTCATAGTCTTTTCCTTCAAGTTTCATCATAAAGTCACATTCTCAGAGACCTTCTTTGAACATTAATTGTCTATAGTGATTCACTGGGTTTGTTTTTTAATTTAAAAAGGTTCTTCCTTGTCGTTGTCAAATAAAACACAGCTATATTACTTAATGAATCACTATATGATGAACACCATTGCAACCACAAACCAGCTAAAGAAATAGACCTTTGACAGCCTCCCAGAATCCCAGAATCCTTTCACTGGTCCTGTACCCAACATAGTACTCTCCCATAGCACTAAAGTAACTGTTATAATTGCTTCCTCTCTTTTCCTGTAATAATTGCTTCCTCGCATTTCTCTATAATTTCATTACTCAGGTCTTGATGAAAATATAGATAAAAAAATGAAACATCATAGCCTTGTCCATTTTTTGTTTAATTTGATATGTCTTTTAATTATCTTTATTCATATTTCCTCCTCTTTATTACCATTTTTAAAACTTCAAATTAAAGAACAATTTACATATGATAAAGATGATGAATTTTCAACGTATAGTTCTATGAACTTTGACAAATGTATATACCCATGCAACTGTCAATCCAATCAAAACAGCCCATATCATCACGCCAGAAAGCTCCCACCTTCCCCATTCCTATTAATTGCCTCCCCTAGAGGCAACCACTCTTCTAATCTTTACTATTCTTTCTGTTTATCTCATCCTAGAAGTATATGTAAGAGAAATCACACAGTATGGACTGTTTTGTGTCTGGTATCGTTCACACAGCATGTTTTTGAGATGCATCTCCATTGTTCTGTGTATCAGTACTTTTTTTCTTATCTTGCTGACTAGTCTTCCATTGTATGAATATACAGCAATTTGCTCATTCTTCTGTGGATAAACATTTGGGCTATTTTTAGTTTTTGACTATTGTTAATAAAGCTATTATAAACATTCTTGTAAAAATGTAGGTTACAATATTACTTATAATAGCCAACACCCCACAAATGACTTAAATATCCAACAATAAGGCATTGGTTAAGCCAATCCTAATATAATAATACAAAAGTAGGAAATCATTCAAAATTCTGCTTACTAAGACTTTTTTGAGGGATGGAAAATATTTATAATAGAAGGTTAAAGAGAAAAATAGAATGCAATTTTTTGCAATATATTCTCAACTCTGTTAAATATGTGCTTATGCATATATGAATATATATTTTATATAAATATGAATGAAAATTCGCCAAAATATTAACAAGACTTTTCTTAAGTGGTTTGGTTACTGGTGACTTTAGTTTTATTCTTTACATTTCTTTGTATTTTCTCAGCTATTCACAATCAGAATATTATTATAAGAAGTTATAATATACTTATCTATATATATATTTGTATACTTATCTATAAATATAGCAATTTTATAAGCAATAAACACTACTTAAAAATAAAAATGCTGTAAGGGAAATTTGTATTTAGCTATGATACAAAAAATAGTATCCTAGCTACTTGGCTAAATGGCCAAATGACAGAGCCATTTTAACCCAAAGTTACACTGAATGAATATTTTACTTCTTGGATCCTGACGTTTCTTTGGCACCACTGTCTACAAACCCAGAGGAGGATATGTAAGGAGGTTGTTAGTATTTGTGAAAACATTTACAACAGTAAAAAAAACACACATTGAAACAGTGTGGATCTGTAGGGGTGAGAGCTCTCATAAACCGGCATGAAATTTTTGCAGCACTAGGCACCCAGTGCCTAGCTCATAGCAGGTTTTCAATCAACATTTACTGAAATCGTGAACAGACATGTACAAAACCTAGTGAAATAATATGATATAATTAAAAGGCTGCATATGCACCAGTGTAATTAGAGATGCATCACATTTTGGGAAATGAGGGAGCAGGACAAAAGAAGTCTTCAGAGAGAGTAACATTTGAATGAAATCCTTAAGAATTAGTGAGAAATTCATGAGATAAACCAGAGAAGAGGTGGTCTTCAGGCAGAAGAAAGAGCATACGGAAAGGACATGCCTAGGGCAAGCCTATCACATTCTGGGAAATGCCAAGACTAGAATAAAGGGTTTACCAATGCAGACATTCTGGGAAATGCCAGGACTAGAATAAAGGGTTTACCAATGCAGACATTCTGGGAAATGCCAGGACTAGAATAAAGGGTTTACCAATGCAGACAGTTGGAGTTCAAGCTGGAAAGAATTGGAAGGAAATAAAGACTATGAAATACCAGTTTGAAGGAAGGTGAGCGTTACTCTATTTGATGAGTTAGTTGTATACAGGAGGGTAGCATTCAGATATCTCATAGCCCATGCAGGGTTCAACATGCCTGGCAAAGCTGAAGCATGACACTCAGGTGTGAGTTCAGCCAGTTTCCCCAACAGAATGGGCTGCATATAGGGTGAACAGAAGGAATCACATCAGATCAGCCACAGACTATTCTGATCCCCAAGTCTCCGACTGGCTCCAAGGTGGACTCTAAATTTTGCAATTAATTGGTTGCCTTCAGAATTCATGTCACTGATGCTGGAAAGATGGATTTTAAGTGTGTAGGATGAGTTGGGTGAATTCAAGAGGGCATAGGGTTATTTCATGGGCACCTTTGATTAAGTTTGCCAGAAGTTTTTAAATAGGAGAACACAGAGAGAGCGTAGCAGGGTCCTGCGTGGCATGCTAACATATTTCAACTCTTTTTCCTGGTCTATTCTCCAACTTCCTTACTGGTCTCCCTTCCTCTGGTCCTGCCCTTCTCCAATCCATTTTCTGTAGCTTATAAACTACAGGTTGTTGATGTCCATTCAGCAGATATTGACTGAAGACCAACCAAATACTGGGTGCTCTGACTTTGTGGCCTAAAATTGTTCAGTGGATCCTTCTTGCATATTTACAAAGTCCAAAGTCTTTAGTGGGGCATCCAAGGATGTCTAAGATCTGATGTCAGCCTCCATTCCTGCAATGTCCTTCACCCTCATTCCCCCCGACTAAGTTACCTCTCCGAATGCTACTGGTGCTTTGAAGTTAGACATGGCTATCAATTTCAGCTGCATCACCTACTTCGTCATGTGACTTTGGGCACGTTTCTTAGCCCCTTGAAGTCACAGCTTTTCTATCCGTAATATGGAGCCATAATACTACCCTCCTTATAGGATTGGTTTGAAGATCAATACTGATCTTGTTCATAAATTAGCCCAGTGCCTGGCACATAGAAACAGTCCATTTTATGTCACCTGTAATTATAATTATACCGGGTTGGGCTCCCACAAAGGACCCAAGGAGACACATAAGTGCCTGCCTGCCCCCCCAACCTTTCCCCCAGTGGAGCTGAATAACCTGATGCCACTTCAAAACCAATAGTCTTAAATGTTCAATATTCATTTAGAGGAGTGTTGAGCCCCGTATGGGCTATGAGCTATCTGGGTGCTTCCCCTCCCGTATACATCTCACTCATCAGAGCAAATACACAGCTGCTGATCAGCCTACTCTCCTCAGAAGGGTAGCTTATCATCCTCCAGCATTACTTGAACTTCTCCCTGGGAAGAATATGGTAAACCCCTCTCACTCAACCCAATTGCCCTGCATCTCAGGGCTATGAGAGTTCCTTGGCAAAGGAGAGACACAGAGAAATTTGCCACCACCCTACAGCCAAGTAAGTATAATGTTCCAGCAAGGGAAGAGGGTTTCTTTTCTTATGTTTCATGGAACAGATATACAAAACAACTTTCCTTTACCATATTTGGGATATTAAAGAACAGATTCTTCTTAAATTTTAAAGAAATGCATAAAACAAACAAGTAGGTGTAATAGTATGTTTGCAGATTTTAAATTGTTCTCCCTTGTTGTAGATATGCAGGTAGCATTTTAGAAAGTCTAAGCTGTCCTTTGCCTGAAACTAACATACAGTGGTAACAGCCTATTAATAGTAGGGTCAGGGGTCTGAAACCCCACCTAAGGATTGTTCCTGAGGATATTCCATAAGCAGATGCCTAGACTACTTCACAATCCATGCCTTCACTGTGCTGAGTCTTCTGTCTATCATTTTCTTCCATGTGTCATCTATATTAGTTTCCTACAGCTGCCGTAACAAATTGCTGCAAACTTGGATGGTTTAAAACACCAGAAATGTATTATCTTGCAGTTCCAGAGGTTAAAAGTCCAAAGTCAAGGTGCCAGCAGGTTTGATTCTTTCTGAGGTCTAGAGGAAGTATATGTTGCATGCCTCACTCCTAGTTTCTAGTGGTTGCTGGCAATCTTTGGCATTTTTTGACTTGTAGATGCATCACCCCAATCTCTGCCTCTGCACTACGTGGTGTTCCTGCCGTGTGTCTCTGTGTCCAGATCTCTCTCTTCTTTTATAAAGATACCAATCACTGGATTGGGGCCTACCGTAATCCAGTATGACTTCATCTTAACTTGATTTAATCTGAAGACTCTTTTCCAACTAAGGTTACATTCACAGGGGGGTTAAGAGGAATATATATTTGGGGGAGACATAATACAACTCACACCACCATCCATCTGGATAGCTTTTAAACATCAATTTAATGGTACCTTAGAGACAATACACCTGATTCTGTCCCCCCCCAGGTTGAGACTCTGTTCAACTTTCTGTCACCTATAACCTATAACTCTCTTTGTCCCTGTCAAAATATTCAAGTTTCAAAAAGCTTCGAGCATGAGCAACAAGAGCTGTCCTCTTCTTCTTTTCCCTGCTCTTTATTCCACTCCAGCCATCTTGAAAGATATCTGTGTTTGTGTTGTGGTCTGTTATGTGCGGATCAGAATAACAGGTAGAGCTGAAAAATAGACCAAATCTAAGTCAAGTGCCGAATTGACTTACATTAGCAATGGAATTAACCATTCCAGAGGAAAATAATATATTCAGAGGTCAAAGGGAGGATGAAAGTGGAATCTAAAAGTCTCTTGAGATTCAACACAATGTTGTGTATCTTTTTGACTCGCCCGTAATAGTATAGTCCCTGGATCTGGGTAAGTAATCACTGAATAAACGGTGTTAATCTTACAATCTTTGGGAGCTATTGAAAGATTCAAGGTTGTGAGAATGGAAGCACAAGATTTGTGCTTCAGAAAGATCACTGTTGCAGAACTCTGGAATCTGTAGGGCTATATCCCAAAGATCTAGAACTCAGATTCCTTATATCTTTCATAAATGCTGTTTGGTTTCAATGTCAATTATTTTGTCTTCTTAGAGTTCTGAATCTTTATAGAAAAACAGCACACAACCCAAAATTGAGAGACATTTAACAAAATGCCTGACAATACTCCTCAAAACTATCAAGGTCATCAAAAACAAGAAAAGGCAGAGAAAACTATAAGAGACACGATGAGCTGGGAAAGTAATTACTACTAAAGTAATGTGATATCTTGGGTAAGATCTTGGAACAGGAAAAGGACATCAGGGGAAAAACTAGTGAAATCTGAGTACCTTGTAGAGCATAGTTAATAATAATGTGTCAATACTGGTTCCTTAGCAGTGACAAATGTGTCACAGTCAAGTACGATGTTAGCAATAGGGGAAGTGGGATGAGGGAATACAAGAACCCTCTATCTTTGCATACTGTAAATCTAAAACTCTTATAAAATATAAATGTTTATTTTTTTAAAGTTTCAGGAAAAACTATTTTTTTCATTCCCTTTAAATAAAACCCCACTTTTCTGCCTTACTAAACGTTTTAAACATACCTAAGACTTTCTTTAACTTTTGAGGATCTTATCTAAAACTCAGTGACATCATTCTATTAAGAGACACTTTACAGGATTGTATAACTGTGATGTGAAGCAGAGGCCTCTAAACTCTTGAATTTCAAAGACCAGTGAAAGTTCAGAAAAAAACTAGGAATTCACCAGAGTGTTTCATATCATTCGTTGTGTCAAATAAGACTAATACTTTTTTTTAGAAAGACTACAATTCTATTATTGCCAACACATTATAAAAGACTGTTTTAACAACTCAAAATGAAAAGAATAAAAATAAGAATAAAGAAAAGCCATTTTCATTGAATGTTATAATTATGAAAAACTTTTACATAGTTCTCATATATTTTAGTTTGCTTCAGACTGGCCAAAACTGTTTCCTAGGCATTGACTAGATTTGGGAACCACTGGATAAGGGATGTGACTGAATCTGTACTGAACACAAAGAAGTCACTGGAAGGGCCTTTTGTTTCGTTCAGTTTTTAATAAAAATTGCTGATATCCTTGATTTAGCTCTTTTATTGATTAAAAAAGAGTTGTTTTTGGAGCCAATAGATTTGCATTTTCTGCTTAGAATATCAAATCAGAGTTTACTGCTGGCTTTTTCATTTGCTAGTTGTAAGGTCTTGATCAATTTGCTTACTGTCTTAACCTTTCTTTGTCTTCAACTACAAAGTAGGGATGATAACGCTATGGCAGGCAAGCTCTAAAGTGGTCCCCAGTGGTCCTGCTTTCTGGTATTCATGTGTAATCCACTCTTTTGAGTGTGGGTTGGATCCAGTGATTCACTTCTACCAAATACAATATGGCGAAAGTAATGAGATATCACTTCTAAGATTAGGTTACAAAGAGACCTGCCAACTTAAGAGCTTGCTTCACTTTCTTGCTCACTCACTATGAGGGGAAGCCAGCTGCCATACTGTGAGCTGCCTTATGGAGGGAACCACATGGCAGTAAACTTAGGGAGACCTCAGCTAGGTTAGGATCTGAGGCCTTCCCACAGCTATGTTATGAGCTTAGAAGACAATTTTCTCCCGGTCAAACTTTTAGATGAGACCACAGCCCAGACCAACAGCATGACTGAAATCTCCTGAGAGACCTTGACCCAGAGGTACCCAGGTAAGCCACAGCCAGATCCCTGACCCATAAAAATTTTGAAGTAATGAATATTTGTTGTTTTAAGCTGCTAAATTTGTGTGCAATTTGTTATATGGCAATAGATAACTAATGCATATGCTTTTGCAAAAGCATTGTGAAGAATGATAGGGAAAATGGGCTTAATAAGATTCTATGTGCCAATGAACTCAAATATATGAAGAAGGGAGCACCATGGCTGGCTCATAAAATGCAGTCTACAAATGTTAGCTTCCCCTCCATTCCCCTCTCAAAAGAGAATAATAATACCTGCTTTATTGTGAACCCTGTTTTGAAAACTATAATGTACTGGGCAATTATAATACATGCAGCAATGTAAGGTATTATTGTAATAGTAAAGAAAACATTGTTACTATAAAAGCTGTTTCCAGTTTACACTGGTAGACTCAGAAGAAAGGCAAAATTTCTTAAGAAGAAAGCAGCTGTTTTGTTCAAGGAGGGAGGGAGACTAAATAAACAGGTACGATTACGAAAGAGAAGGAAATTTTAATGGGAGCCAGAATTCAAAGCAGGAGGTGACTCTGATAATGTGTCACCCCTGAGGCGTTGGCAATCTTGGGAAGGTGAGGGTTTTTCATAACACAGGAGATGGGGCTTCATATTATTTAATGTGTATGTGAAAAAAAAACAAAACTGTCTCTAGAAAGGTGGAGGGTCTGGAACATACGAGCTGGACATACATGGATTATACAGTGTGTACAGGACTGTAATTCAGCCCCAGAATAAAGCTTAGAATTGAGTCTGGGGACAGAATCTAAACTGCAGGCATAAAGCAAATTATTTTATTAACACTCAAGAAATGTGGTCTTTCCCAAAGCATGGAGGACAATCAGGTTTTTACTACATCCTCATTTTATTTATTCTTATTAATTCTTAATACTATGAGTTTAATTAATTAATTAATCAATCTTATTAATCTGTTGTTAGTGAGATACAAAAGAGGTGTTATTTACTAATCAGGGAACTAAGTCAGCAGTAAGTTGGAATTTTCCATAACTATGTCATTTTAATAAACCTTTGTAGTTTCTTGGGTTCCTTTTTTTCTTTTTCTTCTTTTTGGTATATATATATTAAAAAACTGAGAATCTAGAAGAGTTCAGAGATTAAGACACTTATATAACCACCTTCAGTGATTTGTCCTGAGATGTGGCTATATCTCTCCTTTATTTAACTCTTTCACAAGCCTTAGGACAAAGTCTAAGCTGCTGGGTACAGCATTCAACGCATTTATGATCTGTCTCCCGGCTGTCTCTCCAATCTCATTTCCCACCCAGTTCTTACGCCTCCTACAACACACTCCAGCAACACCAAACTGCTGGAGTTCCAGAACTCACCCTACTGTTTCAGACTTCTCTGCCTGTAATTTGCCACTCACTTCATCCTTAAGAACTCAACTCCAAGGTCACCTGCATGGGGAAGCATCCTCTATCTCCATCAATCCTTTCTCCTAGCCCCTCCTCTCCTGGGTTTTCTGTTTCCATAACTGCACTTATGGGTCAGAATGTGGGATGTTTAGAGCCACCACTAACTGGCTGTGTGACCCTGGGCAAGTTACTCAACTATTCTATCCTCTAATTCCTCGCTTGCAAAATGAGGACAATACTAGTACCTATGACATAGCTTCATTATGAGGATTCAATGAATTAATACTTGTAAAGCACTTAGAACAGTGCCTGACACAGACTTAGTGCTCAATAAACATTAGTTATTATTTTTATTAAAATTCTTACTTTACGTATCTTTTTGTTTGTTGATTTGATTCTAAGCTTCTTGAAATTAAGGACATTACAATGCCCAGTACAAAGTAGAATCTGAACATACATTTCATGCTAATTAAAATTTTAATTTAGGTAAAATATGTGTGTGTATGTATACATGTATTTTTTTAATTAAAAACTTCTGTACCTATGCATACCTTAGTGAATTGTGAGCTAATAATGCCCAGAGGTTATACACTTGAACTGAATTTGTTTTTTGATATTCTATGGGCATCTATTGATAATAATAATAAAATTCTATTTTTGTTTAAAAACAAGTTCCAAAATACAATGCCCGCAGTCCATGGAGAAGCAAACAAGGTAAACCTTATATTTTCCTTCATGTAAACAAAATACCAAATTTAATCTTGCATCTACATGAAGAGGTTTTTTTTTAAAAAAAAAAATCATTAAAAGCAGAATATGGCATTAAGGAAGAATAATCAAATGCGTCTGAAACTCAGGAGATAAAAACAGATGAAGAGTTTTGTAATAAAAACAGCCTGGCCAGATCCCCTCCCTCTTCCTCTAAGTTTAAAAATGATGGTACCTGGAAGACAGAGGGAGCTTTTCTTTTGGCGCATCCCTGAAGACTCTGAGTGTGGATTTTGACCCTGAGAGTCTCTACCTACTCTTAATGCACAAAGTAGATGTTGTCACAGAATTAACTTTGACTCCTAAGAAGAAAGATGTCACAGAATTGGCTTTGACCACTTAGGAGGTTTGGTTTCTCTTGTCTTCCTTCTCCTTGCCTCTCTTAGAGAAACACTATGAGGCTTGTTCTCTCCTCCCTCCCTCTCTCCCTCCCTCCCTTCCTCTCTCCCTTCCTTCCTTCCTTTCTTTCTTCCTTCCTTCTTCCTTTCCTTTCTTCCTTCCTTTCTCCCTCTGTCTCCTCCCTCCTTCCCTTACTCCCTTCCTTTCTTCCTCCTTCTTTTCCTCCCTCCCTCTCTCTCTTCCTTCCTATCTTTTTTATATATTTTTTTGGACTATACTTCTGAGAGAGACATTTCCTAGAATCTCACTGAACCAGCTACCAGAATGCCAGCAATGATTAGCGGAGACCGACAACCCCAGGAGAGAATGCCAACCTTTTTCCTATCTCTGGTGAACTTCCTCAGTCACACCCACTCCCCCCTCCTACTTTTAGGTCATCCATATCTCTTTATTCCCTAGATCGTTCCTCTCTGCTGCCAAGCAGGCTCATATCTCGTATCTGTCTACCTTTGTTTTTCTTTTCCTTTTGAGACAGGATTTCACTCTGTCACCCAGGCTGGAGTACAGTGATGCGATCTTGGCTCATTGTGTCCTCTGCCTCCCAGGCTCAGATGATCCTCCAGCCTCAGAGTCCTAAGTAGCTGGGGCTACAGGAGCGGGCCACCACGCACAGCTGATTTTTGTATTTTGTGTAGAGATGGGATCTCACTATGTTGCCCAGGCTGGCTTCAAACTCCTGGGCTCAAGCCAGGCCTTCCAAAGAGCTGGGATTACAGGTGTGAGTCACTGCACCTGACCACATCTCCCTATCTTAAAAGAACTAAATAGGAGCTTCACTTGACTACCTCCTCAAGCTACCGTACTATTCTTTTCTTCTTTCAGAGCTAGAATTTCTTAATGATGTCACGGACTACTTTTGTCTTCCTCACTACCTATTTAATCCAAAACTCCCTAACCTTCACTGCTCCACTGAAATCGCCATTTAGAACAGCTATTCTTACATTTTGGGGAGGATTCTAAATCCCTTTGGGAATGTCATAGATCATCTCACTGTGGGTGGGCAGGAGGGTGTAAATTTTTTTTGCATACAAAATTTTGCATATAATCATAGGGATTAAAAAACTTCCTGAAGTTTATCCAGAGAGACCTTAAGAACCAAGGATTCAGACCCTTTGCTCTAAATGGCCACAAGAATCTTTTAACCATCTTCATTTCCACTCTTGAAAGGTTTAGGGGAAGAGCAAGCCCTTTGGATTAAAACTTAGCACCTGGGTTCAAATCCTTCCACTTGATAACTGAATGACCTTGCCCAAGTTACTTAGTATCTCTGACCATCAATTTCCTCACCTGTAAAATGAGGAAGAAGCTATCTAGCTCCAGGTGTGTTGTGGGTAATCCACGTACTGACATGTGAAAAATACCTGAGATTATACTTTACACCTATGAGGCATGGATCAACCTCCTTCAGTCTCCTTCAGTCTGCTTATAATATACTGTTCTCTTCCAAGCTTTCTGACTGCTCCTTCTTTGTTTAATTCATTGGCTCTGTCTTCTACTACTGCCCCGCCAGTTTAGGTGTTTCCACGGTTCACCATACCTCTGGACTTTCACACCCGCCCCTTTTCCCTAGAGTATGTCCTCATCACCAGTCCTTCATTTCTTATCTCAGCACCAACCAAACCTCTGCCCCTGGTCTTTTTATCTCCAGTTCTCACTGCAATAGCATATTTCCACCATGACTGAAATTCAATACATCAGAAACCAATCTTACCTCTTGAAGCCTTCCAAAATGGGGTCTTCCCTCTTGGCATTCCTCTGTGTCCCCATCATTCCTCCAGCATCCCAGCCCTCTGGGATCCTCAGCATGTTTTCCATCTCCTCTGCCTGCCTCACTTCATAAGCAGCCAGTGGCTAGAGTCCCTTTGTGACTTTTTTGTGGCATCTCTTTCCTTTCATTCTCATTTCCACTGCCACTGTCACCACACACTAGAGCTTCTAGTAGCTTCCCTCTTCATTCCTCCCTCCAATCCCTCTTGAATAACACTACAAAAATAATCTTCCTCAAATACCACTTGCTCTCCTACCTCACCCCTGCTCTGTACCGAGAAGTTCCCCACTTCCTGCTGCTTCAACCCCAGTTCCGTTACCATTTCCCATTCCTCCAAACTCAACACAATTACCAATTGGGTTAGGGAGTAAAATGATTAGTAAAATTGGCCACAAACTTTATTAACATGCTTATGTTCAAGCACTCTCTAGAAATCACTACGTGTCCTGTGGAGAAAATATAGACTTGTTCCCCAAAAAAGTGTGAGAGCGGGGCAATTTAAAAATCGGTTTGCTTTAACAACAACTAATGTCATTCAGACAATGAAAACACAATTGGGGTTTTGGAAAAATTTAAATGACAGAAGCATATTGTGGTTTGCCGTGACGAATGCCAGCTGGCATTGGTATTATTCACCAAGGCAGGACAACACTGGCACCAAAGGCATAGACCAGTGCACAAAACCACTCTCCAGATTAGAGCGTGTGTTTTGAGATTCTGGGAGGCTACTTCTATTCTGTGGCTGCTGGCTCCACAATGGGGGTCCTGCCTGGCACAAAAGCAGTCCTCGGGTAGAAACCTGTGTGGATTCAAAGAACCATCAAAGAGAACAGAGAAGTGGAAGTTTTGAATAAACACGCCAGACTAAGCATACATTCTTCACGCATTTTAGAACATCTGGGGGATGTGCGGCCACATCATTTCCCCTGCGGACCTGTCTCCAGGTTCCACGTCCTTCACATGACCTTAACTGACCTCTCCAGGCCTCTCTGAATTCGTAATACTTATTACAGAACCCAGAGGTTTTGCAAACTTCCTCTATTCACAGGGTCCTAAGTGTCTCTCTCTTTTTCCATGGGGTCTATAGGCCAAAAGAAATACCTAGTTTCATTACTAAGTAGTTATGTCCAAACAACTTAATAAGTAGTCATGTTCTAAAAACTTAGCAGCTGTTTGAAAAAAAAATAGTGCATGTAAATTTAAAGAAAGCACATGATCTTATAGCTGGAAAACATTAAAGACTCCACCAAAAACCTCTTAGGTTTGATAAATGAATCAGTAAGTTTCAGCATACAAAATCAGCATACAAAAATCAGGAGCATTTCTATATACTACTAACAATCAAGCTGAGAACCAGATCAAGAAAGGCAATCCCATTTACAATAGCTACCAAAAAAAATAAAATGCCTAAGAAATAATTATTAACTAGGAGATGAACGATGTCTACAAGAAAAACTATAAAACACTGTTTAAAGAAGTTAAAGATGACACAAATAAATGGAAAAATATCCCATGCTCAGGGATCAGAAAAATCAATATCATTAAAATGATTCTATTGCCCAAAGCCATCTACAGAATCAGTGCAATCCCTATCAAGATACAAACATAATTTTTCACAGAATTAGAAGATACAGTTCTAAAATTCATATGGGACCAAAAAAGAGCCCAAACAGCCAAAGCAATTCTAAGCAAAAAGACAAAGCTGGAGGTATTACATTAGCTTATTTCAAATGGTACTGCAAGGGTGCAGTAACCAAAGCAGCATGGTACCAGTGTAAAAATAGACACAGAAATCAATGGAACAGAATAGAGAACCCAGAAATAAGGTTACATGTCTACAGCCAACTGATCTTTGACAAAGTCAGCAAAATATACACTGGGGAAAAGAAGCTCTTTCCAAGAAATGGTCCTAGGAAAATCAGATTGCCATATGCAGAAGAATGAAATTGGACCCCTTTCTTACACTTATGCAAAAATCACTCAAGATCAATTAAAGACTTAAATTTAGGACCTGAAACTATAAAAATACTAAAAGAAAACCAAGGGAAAACTCTTCTGGACGTTGGCCTAGGCAAAGAATTCCTAAGACCTCAAAAGAACAAGCAACAAAACCAAAAATAGACAAATGCGACTTAAACTAAATACTTCTGCACAGCAAAAGGTATATATCAACAGAGTGAACAGTAGCCTACAGAATGGGAGAAAATACTTACCAACTATGCCTCCAATGGGGACTAATATCCAGAATTTACAAGAAACTCTAACAACTCAACAACAAAAATTACAAATAACCTCATTTAAAAGTGGGTAAAGGACATGAAGAGACATTTTCAAAAGAAGACTTACAAATGGCCAACAAAAATATGAAAAAATACTCAATGACAGTAATCATCAGAGAAATGCAAATTAAAACCACAATGAGATATCATCTCACACCAGGCAGAATGGCAATTATTTAAAAACTCCAAAAATGTAAGATGTTGGCAAGAATGTAGAGAAAAGAGAATGCCTGTACACTGAGGGTGGGAATGTAAATTAATATCATCTCTATGGAAAACAGTATGGAGATTTTTCAAATAACTAAAAATAGAAATTTCTATTTTGTCCAGCAATCTCACTATTGGATGTCTACTCAAAGGGGAAAAAAACCATTATATTAAAAAGATACTTACCCTCGTATGTTTAGCACAGCACTATTCATAAGAGCTAAGATATGGAATCAATGTAAGTGTCCATCAACGGATGACTGGATAAATATATATATTCAGCCACATCACATTTTATATATAATTAATAATTATATATATAATTAATTAAATATATATAATTATTAATTATATATAAATTATATATAAAACGTGATGTGGCTGTATATCTATATTTTTATATATACATTATATATGTGTGTGTGTACACACACAATGAAATACTATATATATACACGTGTGTGTGTGTGTGTACACACACAATGAAATAGTATTCAGCCATTAAAAAATGAAATTATGTATTTTGCAACAACATGGGTGGAACTGGAGGACATTATCTTAACTGAAACAACTTAGAAATAGAAAGTCAAATATTGCATCTTCTCATAAATGGGAGCTCAATAATTTGTACACATAGACATAGAGTGTGTAATAATAGGTATTGGTGTCTCCAAAGGGTGAGAAGGTGAGAGTGAGGTAAGGGATGAAAAGATGACTTAATGGGTACAATGTATACTATTTGAGTGATGGTTACACCAAAATCCTAGACTTCACCACTATGCAATATATCCACGTCAAACTGCACTTTTGCTTTTTAAATTTATAAAAATAAAGAAAAAAATGTTATTTTTATATACCACTGCACTAATGGGATGTGTGTACCTGTCGGGCCACTGCACAACTTCTCAGACTTTGAGCTCAGATGACGCCATGACCCTCATTGCCTGTTCCAGGTGGATTTTTGCACATTACTTGCATTTTTATAGCAGCAACTGCCAAGAATCCAACTTTGCAAGGATGCAATAAGATTGAAAGGAATGTAGTTTGGTCTAATGTTGAAACGATACATTACCTCAAACTAGCAGTTTACATGGCAGACGATGAGCATCAGTGTGTTTTGCTTCATTTTAAATTTTAAAATATATTGTGGTGCCCTTGTGAATTCACTGCAGCACCTGGGATACCTCAGCGTACAATTTAGGGATCTGAAATCTAATTCCTTCTTACTCAAAATTTGGTTATGGGCCAACAACATTGGCATCAACGGGGGACCTCATTCTCACCTTATTTCCACTCCCATAGACCTGCTGAATGAGAATGTGCAGTGCAACCGATTAAGAGATTCACCTGCATTTAACAGTTTGAGAAGCACAGTTATAAACCATTACTCATCACCTAATTTATACCTTTTTTAAATTCTTGCATTATTTAGCCTTTTCTGTGCCACCTTCCCAAATGGATAGTTATGTGGATGGAAGGCAGAGGTAGTCTTATGTTTTGCGATTCCCCCAAACGGCCAGCACAGAGCCTGCATGCAGTAAGAAGCTCAAATATCTGCTGAATAAGTATATCCAGTCTCTAAACCTCCCAGATGTCCTAGGCAGAGTTGTTTATGCAGCACAACTATTGACAAAACCAGATAAAGGCAAGATCCTAAAGATACCAAGAATATTCTTCGCAGGTTTAGAATGAACATGTCATTTTTAGAATGTCAGTTTGATCATGTTAGCCCTTTAAAATGGACACACCCCATAATTTGGGTCATGGCAAGAAGAAAATTATATTCTACTGTTTATCTTGATAGGAAGATAATTATGTTTTAGGAACAAGTGTCCAAAAACTACAGTGAAATGACAATAAAAATGAAAGCAGAGTATAAATTGTTAAAGGTTAGGTAGACTGCATTTCCTGAAAACATAATACACCAAGTGTTCCAAAATAATGCTGCCATTTATTAATTGCACTCACGAGTCATTTGAATGCCAAGATCTGCATGTGTGCAAAATGTCATGGAAATTGGATTCAATTCTGTTTGAAACAGCTGTCTCCACTACAGCCAAACTGAATGTACCAAGTTCTTGGGAACAAATTTGAAAGGGAAAGAACGCAGAAATGTGCTTTGTCAGAGGGTTCAGGTTTGCCTAAATGCCACCAGATACTCCCCCACTTTTGTTTTCTCTCCAGAAATTATTTCTCACATTGCACATTCCATTGGCTCATTGAGATGAGGCACCAAGCTAACAGATGCAAGGTCTCTCTCTGATCTCCCTGTAGGCTAGCTTGCATCAGTCTTATTAACCACAAACCACCTTTCTCACCCCAATCAGCCACTTCTTAGATGTGGGAAGGGAGAGAGGCAAACTCAGATGGGAGCATAGAATAATCGATTCTTAGAGGCCAATAGCTCGGTCTCATAAACATTCACTCCTTAGCAAGTACGCACATCTCCAGCTCTGTAACATATCCCAACTCCCTTTCCCACCACCTCCATGGTTCCCACCACCTCGCACCTGGATTGCTGCAGCAAGCTGTTGCCTAGTGCCTGCTTCATTTTCACCCCTACTACAGTCCATCTCCCGTGTCACCCAGAGTAACCTTAAAAAATAAAATAAGAAAAAGAGACCTCATTCCTTCTTGTCTAAAACTGTCTAATGGTCCAAAATTGCTCATGAATATTAGAATAAAATCCAAACCCCTCTCCACAGCCAACCAGACTCACAGGATCCGGCCACTGCCCACCTGTTAGCCCTCACCTCATGTCACTTTCTCACTCACTACGCTTCCAGCTGTGCTCAGCTCCTCATTCCTGGGATACACCAAACTTTTTCAGCATTTGGGGCCTTGCTCTGGCCTTACTGCCAGAAACATTTCTACCCCTAAATTTTGTATGGATAACTATTTCTCATCACTTAGATCTTAGCAAAGAAGGAACTCCATCGGAGACATTTTCCTACTACCACTCTATATAAATATTTTATTTGCAAATATAAATGTTTACTCTCAACAAACTCACATTTCTTTATATGCCTTTCTCCCATTTCGTTTTCTTTATACTCTTACCCTATCTGAATGTATCCTATTTGTTTGTCAATGGCAGTTTTATAAATCATGTTCCCTCATAAGAGTGAATGATCAATGTGTTTTATTCATTCCCACGCCCCTAGAGCACAGCCTGAACATAATAGGCACGTGCTTGGAAGGCCTTAGGAATTATCTATCCCCTGCTCCCTTGTTTTCTGAGAATAATTGAGATTCAGAGAAGCTATTGGTTAGTGATACAACACACATAGCCAGTTAAGAATGGAGCCAAAGCGAGGGCTTGGTCCTGTAGTTTCTAGTCCACGGCTGTTTCTGCCACACCTCCTTGCTGTTCATTTAAATGAAAATTAATCTTACTTAAGTAGTTTTTTAAAATTGTTCAGAATAAGTTCAGGTGACTCTGATTCAGGAATGCCCCATCTTTAGGTATGAATAAAGCTCAATGAAAGTTCATCATCCATGCCCTTCCGTGCAAAAACTTCTTTAATTCACCAAAGTTTTTTAACATATTGACATACAAGTTGGTTGAGACTTCAAGGTGGAAAGGGTTTTTTAAAACTTTCTTTTCCATTATTAAAATAAATCTGTTGACGAAATTAACATATCAGATGGAACAACAAAACTAGAAATAACTAAGATCTCCAAAGATAATTTATTCATTAAATTAGAACTTTTAAATACAGGCAAAAGAGAAAATAACTATTATTAAAATGTTCCAACCAAATTGCTGCTTATCTTACACTATGCTAATTAGTAACAGCACCCAAAATTCACTCTTCCACAATAATCAGAGAAAATCGGAGATTATAGAAAGGCTGTGGGAAGAGGGAGGTGGTGGGGTGCTACTAGTTATTCGAAAGGCTCAATAATAACCATTAAGGTTTGAGTTCAAATTCCATCCTTTAGGGTTTGTGCCTGGATTCTTAACACCCGTGTCCTCTTCCCATTACTCTTAGACAACCGTTTAATATGTTCATGATAGGTTTCTCATACAGTTCCATCCCCTCCAACCCATTCCCTGCACTGCAGATAGAATGAGTCTAGTAACACACAAGTCATATCAGGTCCTTATACTACTTGTAACCCTTCGAAGTCTTCCCATTACCCTTCAGAGAGAAAAATGTAGATTCCTTAACATGAACTGCCGCTCCCATTGCAGTCCTACCCTGCTCATTTCTCAAGTGTAATCCATCCCCTAGGCTGTCTGCCTCCACCACACTGGGGTCTATTCAGAGCTCACCTGGGAGCCTTGTAGTTGCTGACTACTTTCCTGGATGTATATTTTTCTTTTAAATTCTGGAGATAGTATATGCTGTGGACTAAATTGTGGCTCTCCCCAAAAAGTGTATCTTAAAACCCTAATGCCCAGTGTGGCTATATTTGGAGACACAAATATATGTGGCTATATAGGAGAGGTCATAAGGGTGGCCCTGAGTCAACAGGATTAGCATCCTTATAAAAAGGGATACCAGAGAGACCAAGCAGCACACACACTGTCTCTCTCCCCCACCTCACCTCTCTCTTTCATCACACATACACAGATAGATCTTTGAGGACGCAGTGGAATGGTGGCTGCCCACAAGCCGAGGCAGGAGTCCTAAAAATGAAACCTATACTCCTAGCACCTGGATCTTGGACTTTTAGCCTCCAAAACTGTAAGAAATATATTTCTGTTGTTTAAGCTGCTCAATCTATGGTATTTTGTTATAGCAGTCCAAACTGACTAAGATATTATACATAATATTAAGATATAATATTACTTTAACAATAATCTACTTTGAGTGTTCCAGGCATTGTGATACCCTTTTTACATGGATTACTTCACACCCATAATCTTCAAGAATACCTTTAATGTGGGTATTCTTTTCTCCATTTTCCAAATGAACTAACTGAAGTTCAGAGAAATTATATTTTTCTTTTAGCCATGATAGGCTGGAAATTTAGAAAGGTTAGGTGATGTACATGAAACCCAACTGCCTTGGGGTTTGCTGAGGAGCAGGGTCTGTGGTTTGGCTCCATCTGGCTGCATGTCTTTTGCACTAAGTAGTTGCCTGACTCAATCTTTGCCCAAGGGGGATTAAACCCCTAATGTCCCATGAAGGACTGCTGAAGAACCCTGAGATGCTTTACCTGGAAATATGACATAGCTGTCTCAAGTACTGGAAGGACTTGGAAAAGGGATTAGAGTTACTTGGAAGAAGGATTAGATCTATTTTCCAAGAATTTAAGTGAGGGCATTTGAATTGTTGGCAGGAAGTTTCATAAAACAGTTTTCAGCCCAGTATTAGAAAAAATTGTCTAACAGTCCCTAGAGGGAATGGGGTATCCGGAGACCTAGACCTCTCTTCATGAATGTGTTCAGGAAGGACATGGAAATTAATTTAAGGGCAGTTATGGAGATGATCAGGCAGCAGGTAGTAGTTGAACCAGGTGACCTCTAAGGTTCCATCCAGTTCTGGGACTAAATGACACTCGGTTTTCACAACTGAAGGACTCTTCACGATCTTATTATTGGTACAATCACTAGGGTTGGCAAAACACGCAGCTCTAAACCAGCCAGACCAGTTTGGTGAAGATGTGGTCACATTTTTCAAGTACTATTATAACCAGCCCTCATTTTCCTGAATGCCTGAGCATTGGTACAAAGTTTTCACTCTTGTTTAGGAATGAGTCATCCAGCTTGTGAGCTGGTGCAGGCCATTACATTCTCCACCCTCACTCTATCTTCTTCCCCTGCTTTCCAAAGCCCAAACTAGGATGGTGAACTACAAGGCTCAGGGAAGGGAGTTAAACTCGCCAGTTATTAATACTTAAAAATCAAAATCACAATTATATCATTTTGTTAAAGGTAGGTGATGGCAATTGGATAGGAAGGAAAGCAAATGAATACTTCTAGCTTTTTATAGTTCACTTTGCCAAGTTGGAAACAGATTCATTCTTTTTCCAGAACTGTTTTGCTTTTTACTGTTTTGTCTCACATTGAATTGTAAAAACTGTCAAGTTCTTGTTCTCTCAATACACTTAAGTAACACTGGACATTTTCTTTTCATTTTTAATTTCAAGCACAGTCCTTAATAAATTTAACTCAACTAATTTATATTTTTACTCAAAGCAGTAAACACATTGAGTCCCCACTCTGTGTGAAGAACTATAATAGTCTTTAGGATACAAAAATGAAAAAATCCTGACCTTGTCCCTGAAGGAGAACCTCACACGATTCTTAAGTGGTAAATTGTAAAAACAAAACTTAAATTAGCTGAGACAAAAAAAAAATGTTTTGACTAACATGTACAACTGCAGAAGTGGTTGGGGTGACATGAACCAGAGCCTCAAGCATTTTCCAGATGTTTTCTTCCTATCTGTTATCTCAGCTTGCCCTCTGTTCTGGCAATTCTCCCCTCGAAGCTGACATCATAACCACCTGGTTGACACCAGAAACTCCAGGTTCCACATTTCCAGTTTCATCACCCAAGAGAAAAAGGCTTCTCTAATATTTGCAGACTAAAAACTAGTGGGGAAGAACTTGATTGCCCCAATATGGGTCACCTGCTGACAGTCACTATGGCTAAAGAGGCAGGGACAGCTATTGTTCAAATCTCAGAGTAGAACAAAGAGTTTTGCAAGGGCTGAGAGAAGAAGGAATATTTTCCTAAAAAGAAAAGATGGGGTTCTACTCCCTGAATAAAGAATGGCTGCTGGGCAGAAAAAGACCACAAATCTGCCTCAAGGAATTTACTCTTTTGTAGAGAAAACAGATGTACAAAAAAGTAATAATAATGCAGTATTATACATGTGTCAGTGGAAGTACATTCAAGAGTTAGGCTGAGGGTTATAAAAATATGAAAAAGAAATTAATTCACCCTAGGAGTTTAAGTAAAACTATAAAGAGGAGGTAATTTTTGAGTTGTAAAGTTTATGGAAAAATAAGAAAAGATGGGAAATATGCTGAAATTGGGTTGTGCCAGTGCTTGGGTACAGAGGTGAGAAGTTTAGATACCAATCAGTGGGCTACAGAGTGAGTGAGACGTGAGAACTTTACACAGATCAAGTGGCACAGTGGCATAGTATGGTCTTTAGTCTGAGACAAGAGGGATCTTCACTGGAACATAGCCTTTAGGAGACCCCAGTTCTGACTCTCTCACACCACACCAATTTCCACAAGGTGAAGAGTCCACAGGGCCAACAGGATGTGCCTATCCAGAGCCTATACTGTAGATCACAGTCTACGTTCTTGAGAATGGAAATTTTCTAGTGAGAGAATCATAAGCCTGCTTTCAGCATTTGCAAATTGTGCATTCCTCCACAGGTCTATCCTCTAGGCCAAGAGGTGGCTGTTTTATGGGGGGGATTTGGGAAAGAGCTTGGATATGTAAGCTGAACTGTTCACCTATGTGAGGCCCTTTGCAGTGGGACAGTGATTGGGTGGGAAAAAGAGGAGCTGGGCAATGGACTACAAAACCTCCATTTGAACACTTCTTTGGGCCCACAAATGTTAGGAGGGAGCCTGAGATGTACATTAGCAGGTAACAATGTGGGAAATGCACGGTAGTGGGGGAAATGGTGGAAGTAGAGAGGAGCATATGGGTTTGAGAGAAAATTCTGAAGTAGCTTGGTAAGAATTAATGATCAATTGAATATGAAGCATAAGGAGGGAAAGAATTTTCAAAGCCTTGAGTTTCTAGCTTGGGAAATTGTGATGCCATAACAAAACGAATAGTATAGGAGGGTAAACAGGAGTAGAGGAAAGATAATATTATGATAAAAATGATTTTCTTGTGACTTCAGTAAGAAGGTGGATTACGAGTTCCTTTGGAGAGATGGCAATAATAGCCAAAAAATAAGTTACTTAATTATTTAAAATACAGATTTAAAACTGTCCTCTCAATCCTAATTTACTTTCATATTTGACCTCTCACCTATTCTTTAACCATAATCATGCTTCATTTGTTACTTAGAAACTCTAGTTACAAGTGATAGAAATCTCAGTAGCTTAAGCATAAGCAAAAATAGGATTTCCTGCTTACATAATTTAAAAGTCTAGAAATAGTGTTGGTTTCAGATCCAGCTTGATTCGGGGTTTCAAAGGATGTCATTAGGCCCCAACCTTTTCTATCTCTAGGTTCAATTTCCCTTTGGCTGAGTTCCATTCTCCTGATGGCTGCTGAGAGCATCAGGCTTATATCCTCACAGTGCCAATCCTCTTGGAAGAGAAAACACTCCTTTCTCTGTTGCTCACAAAACAGGCCAGGATTAGCTAGATTGGACCTGATTGGCTAGACTTGTGTCATGTGCTCATTCCTGATCCAGTGACTGTCCTGGGGAATGCCATGCCCTAATGGGGCAGGACTGGTCATATATCTACTCCTGAAGCAAAGAATGGAGTCAACTTCATCTGGCACACATGCCTGAAAGTTGGGGTGACTGACTAGGGGAATGTTACTAGAAGAATGGGGGATAGAGCCCAGGCCACATAAACAATGGATGTCCGCTAGACTCCTCATAGCACTAAGTCTTATTTTTTTTAGTGGAAATAATAATTACAAATCTCACTGCGATGTCAGAAAAATTAACTGTAAAGTAAAACTGACAAACCAACTAGACCTTACAGACACCTTTAGAACATTCCACCCAACAACAGCAGAACATATGTTTTTTCAAGAGCACATGGAATATTCTCCAGGATAGACTATAAGCTATGCCATAAAATAAACTCAATAAATTCTGAAGAATGGAAATCATGTGAAGTATGTTCTCCTACTGTGAAGAAATGAAATTAGAAATTAATACCAAAAGAAATTTGGGAAATATACAAATATGCAGACGCCTAAATACCTGTGGATCAAAAAAATCAATCAAAAATGAAATTAGAAATACTTTGAGATGAATGAAAATGAAGGCATAGTATGCCAGACTTATGCAACATAACTAAAGCAGTGCTCAGAAGGAAATTTATAAATATAAATACATTTCTTAAAAATGAAGAAAGATCTTAAATTAATAACCTACCATTTCACCTTCTGATACTGGGTACAGAAGAGTAAACTACATTCAAATCAAGCAGGAGGAAGGAAATAATAAATATTACAATGAAAATTAATGAACGAGACAACAGAAAACAATAGAGAGAAATCAGTATAACCAAAAGCTGATCATTTGAAAAGGTAAAGAAAACTGGCAAACCACTAGCTAGATTGACCAAGAAAAAAACAGAGAAGACTCAAATCACTAGAATCAGAAATGAAAAAGGAGACATTATTATCAACCTTACAGGATACAAAGGATTATAAATTAAAAATATGGACAACTGTATGACAGTAAATTAGATCAATGAAATGGACAAATTATTAAAAAGATCCAAACTACTGAAGCTGACTCCAAAAAAAGTAGACACTATGAATAACCTGTAACAAGTAAAGAAATTGAATTAGTAATCTGCCCACATAGAAAATTATAGGTCCAGATGTCTTCACTGCTGAATTCTACCAAACATTTAAAGAAGAATTAGTACCAAGAAATAGAAAAAAGAGACAAACTACACCACTATAAGATCAGTATAACTCTGAAACCAAAATCAGATGCAACCATCAGAAGAAAAGAAACTATAGACCAATATCTTTTAAATGTGGAAGCAGATATCCTCAATAAAATACTAGCAAACTGAATCCAGAAATATATAGAAAGAATTATACACCATAATCAAGTGAGATATATTACAGGCAGGCAAAGTTGGTTTAACAAAATAAGTGCAAAACTTACACTCTGAAAACTGCAAAATGTTGTTGAAAGAAGTCAAAGATCTAAATAAATGCAAAAACATCCCATGTTCATGGATTTAAAAATGTCAGATTGTTAAGATGGCAATATTCCCAAACTTATCTACATGTTCAATGCAATTCCTATTTGAATCCCAGCTGATTTCTTTGTGGAAATCTGCAAGCTGATTTTAAAATTCATATTAAATTGTGAGATACCAAAATAACCAAAACAATTATGAACAGAAAACAGAGATAGGGGACTCAAACTTGCTGATTTCAAAACTCACCACAATGCAATGGTAATCAAGACAGTGTGGTACTGCCATGTAGATCAGTGGTATATATTTGTAAGCCCAAAAATAATCCATGTGTCTATGGCCAGCTGAATTTTGACAATGGTTCCAAGACCATCAAAGGAAGAAAGAATAATATTTTCAACAAATTGTGCTGGGACAATTGGATATCCACATTACAAAATGAAGTTGGATGCTTATTTTACATCATGAACAGAAATCAATTCAAAATGGATCAAAGACCTAAATATAAGAGCTGAATTTTAAAACTCTTAGAAGATAATATTAAAGTATTATGACTTCAGATTAGTCAATAAGTTCTTAGATATAATATCAAAAGCATGAGCAACAATAACAAGAAAAAGATAAATTGCATTTCATTAAAATTAAAAACTTTTGTGTTTCAAGGATCACTATCAAGAAAGTGAAAGACAGAATGGGAGAATATGTTTGGAAATCAAATATCGGATAACAGATGCATCTAGAATATATGAAGAACTTGTACAACTCAATAATTAAAAGACACCACAATTTAAAAATGAGAAAATGATCTGAATTAACATTCTTCCAAAGACAATATATAAATGGCCAATAAGCACATGAGAAGATGCCCAACATCATTAGTCATCAGGGAACTGCAAATCAAATCTACTATGAAATACTACTTTACAACCACTAGGATGGCTAAAATTAAAAAGTCAGATGATGATACGTGTTGAAAATCTGGGAAATCAAGAACCTTCATCCACTACTAGTAGCAACATAAAGGTGTAGCCATGTTGGAAAATATTTTAACATTTCTTCAAATGGTCCCTGTGACCCAGCAATTCTACTCCTAGGTATATACAGAACAGAAAATGAAAACATGTCCACACATAAACCCGTATACAGATGTTTACAACCAAAAGGTGGGAACAACCCAAATGTCCATCACTTGATAACTGCATAAACAAAATGTATACATAAAAAGTGAAAAATTATTTGACCGTGAAAAGGAATGAAGTAATACATGCTACAACATGAATTAACCTTGAAAACATTGTGCTGGGTGAAAGAAGCCTAACACAAAAGACCACATGTATATGATTCTATCTAGATTAAATGTCCAAATCTATAAAGACAAAAAATAAAGTAGTGGTTACTTAGGGCTGGGGAGAATGGAAGCAGGGAGGTGATAGCTAAAGGCTACAGAGCTTTTTTTAAAGGTGACAAAAATGCTCTAAAATTGGGTGTGGTGATGGTTGCATATAATTTTGAGCAACCCAAACCATTGAATTGGATACCTTAAATGGATGAAATGTTTGCCATATAATTTATATCTCAGCAAAAGATGTTTAAAAAAAATTTTAAGTAGTTTGATAGGAAGGAAAATAAGCGAATAAATAAATAAAATTGACACATATTTATGACAAAATGTCCATATTCTCTTTGAGGAATAGAATTGCCAGAGATATTAAGTTATTATGGAACTAAATAGACACATGATATTTAGGAATTAAAATTCATAATTTCTTGAAAGCTTAATAAAAGGAGTTGCAGCCAATCTAACTGCATGTGATGAGGTAAACCACATTCTACAGGCTCAAGTTTCCATGTGAGGACTACTTCCAGTGTAACCCTCCTGGACTGTCCTAGCCACCTCTCCCGAACTCAGGAACAACTTATCTGATTGGTGAATTTGAAAAAGAAACAAAGCATTTTCTATCCTGGAGCCCTTCCTGCCTGTAGAGAGGGCAGTTAGTAAGCTTCTTCTATCAGTCTTTGGTCTAGAAAGAGGTAAGTCTACTGCTTGAGACTATTCAGTTCAAGGGGAGAAGGTTTTAAAGACTGATGCGGTGCTTTTAAAACATGTCTGCAAATTCCTTGACATTCTTCCCATCAATATGTGTACTCTATGACCCCTCCCTCTGAACCTGGGGGAGAACGACTTTGCGACTGTCTTAATGAACAGAATGCTGTGGTTGTGGTGGTTCAGCTTGATTCCTGGGGCCGTTAGAAAGCCACACAGCTTTTACTGGTTTCTCTTAGGACTCTCACTTTGGGACCCTTCAGACTCTGTGAAAGAAGTCCAGGTGCCCTGAGGTCACCATATGGACGGGGGGCAGGGGTGGGGAACGGGGAGCGATGTCATTCTAGCCCCAGCTAATGCGGTCTTTCCAGCTCAGTTGCTAGACGTATACACGCATACTCCCCGTCCCAGCCACTACTTGACTACAAACACGAGAGATACCCAAGTGAAACTTACCGAGATGAGCCTGGCCAATTCCCACATCACAAGGAAATAAATGATTATTTATGTCACTGTTTTGGGTGGCCTATTACACAGCAAGAAGAAGGGAAAAAAGAGAAAATCTGGAACATAAATGCTGTACACCCTAGGCTTTACTAGTAATGAAGAGGGGTGTTCCTTTTAATCCCCTTTTTTCTAAGTTAGTTACAAACTCAGGAAAGAAGAAATCTATTCTTTGGCCCCCTAAAACTCCAACTTTAATTGCCCAGTATAAGAATTTCTCCCACCCCACTCTGTGGGCATGGATGGGCCTTAGGTCTCTGACTCTCTCTAGTGATTGGAAATGCCTCCTAAAACGTTCAAATTACAAAGGCTCTTTCTTAGCATGTTCTTTCTTAAGTTTATTAAGACCCTGAAGCAGCACAGAACAAAACTGCTCCGTCTTCTCTATACACATATTATAAGGCTTTCATGACAAAAATCACATATTTCTCAGTCAATAATCTGTTTCCTTCCACTCTTCCTCTAACACAAGGTTAAAATAGTGCAGTGGTCCTTAAATTCGAGCATGCATCTGAATCATCCAGAGAGCTTGTTACAACATATATTCCAGGACATCCTCAGAGTTTCTGGTTAAGGAGATCTGGGGTAGGACTGAAGAATTTTCATATCAAACAAGTTCCCACGCTCTGCTGATGCTGGCATCCAAGGACCATTCTCTGAGAATCACTAAGCTTGAGATGTATAGGATGGTAGAAAGAGTCTTCAATGAGAAGCTGAAAGACCTGGATTGTCATGCCGGCTGTGCTATCTTTGAAAAAACCCAAAGGCTTCTAACAAAACAAAGATCCCTAATAAAAACTAAGGTCCCTGCCAATATCACACAATTGTGAGGCTGAACAGTGATAACAACAAATAAATGCTTTGTAAACTGTCGAGGGCAATGAAAACAGGAAATGTGGCTTGAAGAGATTTGCCTGTAGACTCCATCTAAGTATTATATCCTTTTTCAGACTGACACGAGAATTCAACAGCACATGACAGCTGAAGACTGTAGCAGAATCCACGAACGCGTTTCCTGTTTGCTCCGTCTACAGATTCCTGTTCTTCCCCGAAGCTCTTGTAATCTGGAAAAAAAAAAAAAATCCAAATTGTGAACCTGTACTGAGTGCTTTCCACATGCACATGGAAGAGGTTACATTCCAAAAGGAGAAGGGCTGAGCTGCGTCCTAGCTGGGACAATTAATTATTTTGAGCCTCAGTTTCCTTTGGGGAAAGGAATAACAATAGCCCCACCTCACAAGTTGTTGTGAGGATTAAGTGAGTTAATATATGTAAAGCCCTTAGAAACAGGCTTGGCAAGGATTAATTACTGTTGTTATTGTTGTTTCTCCATTTTAAAGATGAGGATTGAGACTTTGAGAGTTTGAGTAATATAACTAAACTCTCACAGCTGGAGCTCTCTGCAAGCCTCTCTCCCAGTTAAACAGAGAAATTAGGGCAGGGATGTCAAAATAAAATGTAACCACACTTCTGGCATCATCACCTCTGCTGGTGAAAGGCATTGCTAATTGATCACAGCTTCATAACCCGCTTGGAGACTGTGCTGTGGTTGGTGAGAGCTGCTTTGGAGCTCATGAGACAGACATGTTGGCCACACCAGAGCAGGAAAACTAAATCCTGAGACACTTTTAGAACACTAAATTGGAAGCACTAAAACCCAGTAATGGAAACCAGGAATAAAAGGCTCAGGCTACCAACTGATGGGGAAAGAATCCTAATGGCTGGCCCCCGCTTTCCTTATAAATTCATTTTCCTGACTCACAGCCTTTCAGATCTTGGAGTGAAGTCAAAGAAAAGCAAGCCATTTCTCCTGCCATTCTACCTTTGGTATATAGGCCAATGGTTTCTTCATCATTTAAAAAAAAATAACTTTGTATTTCCAAAGACATGCTTCAGTGACTCAATTTTGTCCAAGGCAAACTTTATATTAAATGCTTCCTAATCAGCAGCAGGAGCTCCGTTAAAACCAAATAAAAAGAAACACATTTTAAGGATCAAAGAAGATGAAACATTACAGAAATGCCACCATCACATTCAAAGGTCCAGTAGGTCTACACTGTGAGTCCTCGATTCTTTACAATGGTTGTGGAGAAAGTAGTTGTTTAATCATGACGAAGACATGGCTATAAGTATTATTAATTAATTTGCCTTGGGCCTACACTTAATTCTTCTACCATGCTGAGAAGGGGATTATTATGCATAGTAATGGATAATCTTCAAAGCGATGTTTTAGCATTCCCCCACCCCCCCCTCCCACCATACCCACACAGGCACTTTCTCTAACCACTGTTCCCTGGCCAGCTTCGTGAGTTCTCATTCTAGTTCAGAGTTCAGAACAGAGCTAAGTTCTCCTTGAAGGTGGACACACTTATAATCAGAACTAACATGTATTAAACTCTCAGATGTTCCAGGCAGAGTTTTGTTCATTTAACCAGCATTATACAGTGTCTTCTAGGTTCCAGCTACTTTTTTCTAAGCATTTCACAAATACTAACTCATTGAATCCTCAAACAAACCTATTACCATTTTACAGAAGAACAAAACTAGGTACAGAAAAGGCAAAACAACTTGCCTGAGATCACACAACTAGAAAGTGCCACAACAATTCCATTAGGAGCCGGGGTGATAATATAGCATGGGGAGGGCATAATGTTAGGTGTTCATGGCTATCTTATGAATTAGCGCACAGTTAACATACCCAGGCTCTCCGAGTGCAGAGCAGGCACCTGTATCCAACAGGCTGTATAGAAGAGACTTCCACTTCTGTTTCTGCTATGATTTCTTGCAGACATAATTTCCCTGTTTCTGGCTCTCCAATGAAGGCTTTCTACCACCAGCATCATCACCGGTGCTGCTACTGCGTTGTTATGTGGCTCTTGAATAAACCATTTCAATCATTTGAGCAACCCAACTTCCCACCTCCCGGGTGATGGTGGGGAGGTGCCACATACAGTTGCCCTCAAGGCAAGTCCAGACGCAGGAGTCTGTCTCAGCTCAGGGTGAAGGTTAATCCTGCAATAGCCAGGACTTGGTCATGCTGACTGCCAGGTGTTACTCAGAGCACCTCATCAAACTTGCTCAAATATAATTATTGTGCCAAGAAACAGACAGCTTCATATCAATAACTCTTAGCCTAAGAATGTGCATTTCCCTAGCAATTACATTTTCTGGCACATACAGCAGGAAGAGTCATCTATGGCAGAGTCTGGAACAAAGAATGAAGTTAAGTTTAGCCTTAAATTGAAAATGGGGAGAGAGAGTTGCAGAACAAAGTGCAATGGAAATAAGATATTAGCTGCTCGGCCCTTTAATGTATTTACCACTGGGAGAACAGGGAGTTTCTCTGAAGGTGTTGGTAACCGAAACACTTGGATTGTAAGGAAGGGGCATAGCCAACAAGCTAGGGGGTTGGGCTACCTTTGAGATTCTCTCTCTGTCTCTCTCTTTGATTCACAGAAGTGAAACAGCAATTCCTGTTCATTTCCTGGCGAAGCACCCCAGGGAGTTGCAAACAAGATGTTTTCTATGGATACTCCTTATCTTTGGAATCCTCTTCCTTCCTGGACTGGCAGCTAGCAGAACTGAAATCTCTTGGCCTTCCACAGCCTTTCCAAGGTTTGTCTTTTTCATTGAGCTTCCACTTAGGAGTACTTCAGACTCTACTTGTTTATTACAGACAACACCGTGAAACTTGGTCATAAAATGGTGCTGGATCCTCTTTTTTTTCCCCTGACTTTTAAAGATCCAATTCAATGCTCACTTTAGTAACCACTCCTTCCTCTTGTACTTTTCTATTAAGGATTTTTTTTTAGACCCTAGAAAAGGTCTTTACAATGATTTGCTGACGACTTAGTTTTGACTCCCAGAGGAGTTTAGCGTATTCTAAGAGGAATGCGCAGATAGAAAGTCTGTGGAAGTCGAAGTCCAATGGCCATGCTAAGCCAAGCCTAGATATCAGTGTAAGTTCCAGCTAATTCCATAGGGGGAAAAATGTTTTTAAACATCCAGAGCAAATGAGAAGCCATAAATTAATTTTAAAATATTTTTCATTTTAATGACTTTAAAAGCTTAGGAAAGTGAGCTGTTTTCTCTAAGCTTGTCTTGCACAAAAAAATTGAAATACTGTTTATATGTCCATATTTGAGAAACTAAGCTGAGCTAAGATCATTAAATTTTTAGGAAAAAAAAAATCATATGAACACAAACTTTCCAAAAGCAACATATTTAGTAACAAATTTTGTTTCACTACCGAAATTCATTTTATTATGTGTCCCATTGTCCTAGTAAAACTTTAGTGAGGAAATCGACATGAATGTAAAAATAGGGATATTACATTTTGTGATCTTGCTGACTCTCATTAACTCTTGATTTGCACATTTCCACAGGGTTCTGTTAGCCAATATTAGCCACTGCCTGCAAAACCATTCATCCCTTTTTCTAAACCCTGTTTATAGCCAGGACACAGCTTCACACTCACACCGGTTTGTCTTCATCCTGCTATTTCCCAGCACCTGTCAAAACCCTGCGATGGGCTGGTAAACCACGAAGGTCACTTGTGGTGATCCAGGAAGGCAGGAAGGCCCCATGATGCTTTCAGATTATTCTCTGCGCCTTGGCTTCTGTACTGCTGCTTCCTGCCTGCCTGCCTGCCCTTGAAGGCGTACTGGTGGGACCGTGGGCTGGAGGACGCAGTTTCCACAACTCACATGCTATGAAGACTCCAGTTCTTGGATTTTTGATAACCTCTGGGTCCCTCACTTGCTGACTCCCCCACCTCCACCCCTGCTAGCCCTGTGTTTGAAATGACAAGCTGCTGTTTATTTATAGCTCTCTTCCCCCACTTTTAAATGAAACCAGTGGTTAAAGATGTGCCAGGTGGTGCTGTTGATAAACAGCAAGTTCTAACACCAGATTTTCCCCCTGGAAACTCAGACCTCATTTTTCTGGCTAATGGTCAAGATGGGAGGAAACTTGGCTGTGCCTTTGAGACATTTTTCTTTTGGTAGCTCATCTCCAGCCCCCATGGAGTGACAGAAGCTGGCTATGCAGGAGTCCCTGAGGCTATTTCTGATGGTGGCCAACACTCACTCTAATGATACCCGACTCACAAAGTTTCTGAGTCCAAGCCACCTCCTCCCTGAGCACCTGACCTTAGGATGGTACCTATATGTGACTCCAGGATTCCCTTGGTCATGTCCCTGTATCTACCATGTCCAAGCCAAGTCCATCCTTTAGACCTGTTGCACTTTCCACCAAAACACCGATCTCTGTTCCTGGACATAGTACATGCTCAATTGATATTTTTGAAAGTTGAGGAAACTCTATCCATTCTTTTCCAGTTTTACCGATATTCCTTCATTCCAGAATTAGTGCATCAATCCATCAATTGTTTTTCTTATTTCTAAGCTCCATGAGAGACAGTGGGGTGCGCTGGAGCCTGAAGGTCTGATCAAGATCAGCTCTGCCAGTTCTTGATTACGTGGTCTGGGGCCAGCTTCCTTACATGTGTGAGCAGGACTAATTGAGTGGTTACAGGCCAAGGACTGTGCAAGACACAGGAGATGGAGAAATAAAAGACAAAGTGCTTTCCTACCAGCTGCAAAGATCCCACAGCCTAGGAGAAAGCATAGAAACAACAATTGCTGTATAGTATGGTGCAGGCATGTGATAGAGACGCCATGATGCACAGTGAAGGGCCTGGGTGCAGCTGTTGGAAGGGGCAGCAGTCAGGGAAGGCTTCCCAGAGGAAATGACACAACAGCGAGGTCTAAAGTATGAATTAGGCATTCGGAGAAGGGGAGAAAGGGAATTTTGGGCACAGGGTACAAAATATGCAAAGTCAAGAAATGTCAGAGGGCTCAGTGTCAGTTTGGAAAAGCTGACGCAAAGATTTCATATGGAAGAATGGTCGGAGATGATGCTGGAATGCAAGGTAAGCAGCCTGTTCCCTAACAGGGCGTTTGATCTTTACCCCGTAGATGGTGAGGAGCAAATGAAAGATTTAAAAGCAGAAGTAGCCTGATCAGATATGCATTTTAGAATGCTCACTCTAAGGAACAGAAAGCAGTCGAGGGAGTTAAAATGCATTCATTTAACAAATATTTAGTGGCATCTTCTGTGTGCCTGGCACACATTTGGCAGGCAGGGTTTCTGCCAACCAGAGTGTGCAGTCTAGTTTAGAGAGGAAGACTTGAAGGCCAATATAAGGCAGTGGGAAGGAAGAGATGAATATTGATTTGAGAAATATTTCAAAGGCAGAATTAGTAGGACTCAGTGACAGCTTAGCTGGGTAAGGGGAGAAGGTACAAGAAGAGATCTTGGATGTCATCCAGGTTTCTAACTTGGGCAATTGGGTTAGAAATTGTGATGACATCCATACAGTGTTTCTTAGCAGAAGTGCCAGTAGCATTTTGAACAGGACAATTCTTGGTGTGTGGGACTCTCTTGTGCATTTTCTAATGTTTGACATCCTTGGCTGCAATCCACTTAAATGCCAATAGTATTGCCTGGTCGTTGCAACATTGAAAAGGTCCCCTCCCATACCCCTACACCCCCAACACACATATTTCTAAATACCTCTTGAGAGCCAGAATGAAGAAGGAAGAATGGATTGGGGTTGGAGAGGAGAAATTAAACAAGATTAGGGTGTGTTTAATTTGCAGTTCTAATCAAAGCCTTCCATACCTGCGGAGCATCCAAGCATGTACCATCGACCTTTCCCTACTTATTACCAGCAGACCATAGGCAAGTGGAGATGTCAACTTCCTACTCTAGGGACGCTTGTATTGCCCTCACCTACAGACCACACGATGGGCCTACCTGCCCAGCCACTGCAGAATTCAGCTTCTCCCATCAAAATGTATTTTTTAAGCAATTACAGTTTTCCTTCTTACTACTTCCTTCTCCACGTTCTGACAATACCAACGTTCCAGAAGTTATTCAGGACTAAGAAGAGCTGTGGTCCAGCATTGCATCTGACATGCTAAGGAGATGTATCAAGGGCAGGCTCACTCAATCTCAGCTTTCTCAGTCCTCCAATCTAACTTGGTTCACAGCTCAGCTCAGTTCTTTCTTTTGATAACCCCTTCAAATGCCCTTGAGCTTGCTCTCACTGTTTCCTGTAGACATGATCTGATACTGGCCCCTGGCTCTGGTATTAGAGTTATAAGAAAGAGGTGCTCCTAAGAAAGGTGCTCCCAATCTCTATAGGACTCACTTCATTAACTGATGAAGCCAGGAGCATCAATGCAATTGCCCAGAGCACATGTGTTAGGTAAGATGGTCCAAGGACAGAACTCTGTAAACACCAACACTGAAGCAAGGAACAGTGATATAGCACCCACAGAAGACACAAGAAGAAGCAAGAGGCACAGAGCAGAGGGAAAACCAGGAGGAGCTACAAAGGAAAATGTCTCATGCAGAAAGGACTGATCCAGTATTAAATGTGAAAGGAAAGTCAAATACATAAAACTAAAAAGAATATTCTGAATTCAGCAACAGGGAAGAAATGAGTATCCTTGGTTTACCAGTCAGGATAAATAGATTATGTTTCATTCACAAATGACCCCACATACCAACAGTTGGTGATATCAGAGGTTTATTTCTTGTTCTCATTATGCGTCCACTATGGATTTTTGACTACTGATCTGTTCAGGTCCTCCTTACCCTAAGATCCAGGCAGAAAGGACAGCCTCCATCTAGAAGGAAAAGAACACCAGAGGAATCATGCAATGAATTTTAAAGCTTCTGCTTGGAAACGTGGCAAACATGACTTTTACTCACGTTTTATTGCCTCCGTCTAGAAGGAAAAGATCAATGGACGAATCATGCAATGGTTCTTAAGGCTTCTGCCTGGAAACGTGGCAAACATGACTTACATTTTATTGGCCAAGGCAAGTCTTATAGCCAAGGTTGATGTCAGATGAACAAAGATAATCAGAAAGTTGTCTGGTAGGAAGGAGCTAATAAAAAGAAGTTCTATCGGGGCGTCGTGCCTGAGGCCTGTAATCCCAGCACTTTGGGAGGCCGAGGCAGGTGGATCACTAGGTCAAGAGATTAAGACCATCCTGGCCAACATGGTGAAACCCCGTCTCTACTAAAAAAACAAAAAACTAAAATTAGCTGGGTGTGGTGGTGCGGTGCCTGTAGTCACAGCTACTCGGGAGGCTGAGGCAGGAGAATCGCTTGAACCAGGGAGGTGGAGGTTGCAATGAGCTGAGATTGTGCCACTGCACTCCATGTTGGGTGACAAAGCGAGACAAAAAAAAAAAAAAGTTCCACAGGGAGTGACGGAAAACATTTGTGCACAATAACACAGTCTTCCACGCTAGCCAAAAGACAGGGTGTATGTAAAAACTTACTGTGGAAGGTGTAATTCATTATGGCTTTATCCCTAATTTACCCAGTGAAGAGCTATTACTATCATTATTAACCTTCTGTGTCTCCATCATGTCCATATTCAAGAGCCGTTGTTCTCTCTATTTTGTTCAACTCAGATCTGAGACTTGGTTGCATTTAGCTCCTACCATCCCTCTTCCCACCTACAAAGCTACTCATATCATTCTCTCCATGTCAAGAAACTTTCTCTTTTCCCCCAATCCCTGTCTCTCAGCTCCTTATGAGCTCACCTCAAAGCCACTCTGCAGAAAGGCATCTTAGGTTAAACCAACTCAGCCCTGTTGTACAGTATGTCCTGTATTATTTGGTCCCAACACAATGTGGTATGTAAATGCCTGGTGGTGGTTTCAAATGTGAATGTGTGTACAAAACGTTATGGGAAGCCTGAGATTGAGGGGCAGGAAAATGTGGGTTCTGGGCTAGTTACTCTGTGGTGTCTCTCTGAATCTGTTCTCCATCATTTCCTGCCTGCTTCTGTGCCCCAAAAGGCTGACTTCCATAGATGGTAAAACCAGAATTCCTTGCCATCTCGCTGCCAGTGGGTTCAGTCAATGGGAGGCACCAGTATGAATACTGGAAGGTCAGAGAGGGACCAGGGTATTTATCCTTTCCCACACCCAACCCCGCCTGCTCTGACCCTGGCAGTGGCCAGATGCTGTGGCTGGAGCTCCTGTCAGGCCACCTCTCTTCCGCTGCTCAAGCTCCAGCGGCGCTATTCCTGTCTCTTGCTTCTTCAAGCTAGGTCACGATCTGTTATATTGCAAATTTCATAACTGGAATCTGCAAGGAGGCCCTTCCACTCCTACCCCCCAGCATTCTACACTTTAAGGCATTTTGCTGGTCTCTTTCCATCTATACTTCCCTCTGGGTCCTTATATCCTTCTCTTAAAGGTCAAGTCGTCTAACTGTGTTGAGAGTCTAGCACGAGTCCTCTTTGATGGCTAACCGCGACCCCTGCCTCCCAAAGGACAGATGCCTGACTGCAGTGATGGCTCATGTGGTCTAGAGAATTTGTGTTTCTAAAAAACCAATTGGCCTGAATCTCACTATATAAACATGCACTCATAAAATCATGATGCAGAAGACTTAGTAATCCCAGTAAAGTTATCTAGCCTCAATAAAAGTGGAAAACAACATGGTGACTATCCCTAGATGACCACACTAAAGCTTTAAAAATCAAATTGAACAAAGTATATAAAAAGTCCCGAAGAAATGATAGGTCTAGAAGTCCTTAAAGGTCACCTTAATTTCCTCTTGCCCCAGTAATTCCACTTTGGGAGAAATTCATCAATATGTGTTCATGGAAGTTATCTAGGGCCCTGCCACTCAAGGTGGCCTACAGGCCAGCAACATCAGCATACCCAGGAGCTTGTTGGAAATACAGACTCTCAGGGGCTCCCAGACATGCTGCATCGGAATCTGCATATTAATCTAATAGGATTACCAGGTGATTCCTTTGCCCATTGACACCAGAGAAGCACTGGTTTAAAGAGTTCTCAAACTATCTGGGATCAAGAAGCAGTTTTTTTTTTGTTCCTCCCTCCCCCCAGTCTATTATGTACTGATACCTTAGAAAATATAACAAAAATGCATTACTAGAATAATGAAAAAAGAGATATTCAAAATACAAATTCAAATGTTTTATTAGTAGATTCAAAAGACACATAATTATGCTGTCAAATTGCTACAGAAGTCTTTTAATGCATGCAGTCTGTTTCTCTAGATGCCTCATCATTGACCAATATCAGGCCACAGACGGGCAGCAGACCTTGGATCACGCTGTGTAGTGCTGCTCTGAGTTATTGCCATTTTACACAGAGGAAACTGAAGCCTAGACAAATAATATACCCGAGGTGACAAAGCTGGTTCATAGAAGAGCCAGAATTGAGACTCAGAGCTCCCAAACTATTTCCAACAGACCATATTAGTCCTAATGAAAATTTGAAACATGTATTGAACACCTGATCTGAGCCAAATACACTGTTTTACAGGGATTGTCTCATAGTCACCCCCATTCCTACGAAGTTGGTGCTATCAGTGCCCTCATTTTACAGTTGAGAGACCTGAGGTTTAGAGAGGTTAACACCTTGCACAAGTTTCTATGACTGAATAAGTGGTGAAGATAAAATTTGAACCCAAGTTTAACCACAATTAAAGAAAACATGCTTGTATTAGTCAGGGTTCTCCAGAGAAACAGAACCAATACGATATATATTTGTCTATCTACCTACCTAGCTATCTGACAGACTTATTTGTTTGTTTGCTTATTTATTTATTTAAAAACAGAGTCTTGCTCTGTCACCCAGGTTGGAGTGCAGTGGCATGATCTCGGCTTACTGCAACCTCTGCCTCCTGGGTTCAAGTGATTCTCATGCCTCAACTTCCCTGTGGGGACTACAGGCCCCCACCACCGTGCCTGGCTAATTTTGTGTTTTTAGCAGAGATTGGGTTTCACCATGTTGGCCAGGCTGATTTCGAACTCCTGACCTCAAGTGATCCACCCACCTTGGCCTCCCGAAGTGCTGGGATTACAGGCATGAGCCTCCAATCCTGGCTGAGAGATTTATTATAAGGAATTTGCTCTAATGATTATGGAAGAGAGAAAGTCTCAAGGAAAGAGCATGAAAGTCAGCAAGCTGGAGACCCAGGAGAGCTGATGAGTTCCTTCTAGTTTGCAGGCTCAAGGCCCAGGAAGAGCTGATGTTTCAATTTGAGTCTGAAGGAAGGAAAAAAAGTTGCTATCCCAGTTTGAAGGCAGTCAAGCAGGAAGAATTCTCTCTTACTTGGAGGAGGGTCAGCCTTTTTGTTCTCTTCAGGTCTTCAGCTGATCAAATGAGACCTACCCTCATGAGGGAAAACAATCTGCTTTATTCTATCCACTGATTTAAGTGTTAATCTTACCCAAAAACTGCCTCACAGAAACACCCAGAATAATGTCTGACCAAGTATCAGGGCCACCTGTGGCCCAATCGAGTTAATACATAAAATTCAGCATCAGAGTACTTAACCACCGTCTCACTCTACCTCCCCCTCTCCACTTTGTTCTTGAATTATTAATTATGGCAACAAAAGCATCACTTATATAGAGCTCATAGGCTTGGGCTTGCAGGCGATTCTACTTCACATGAAAACAATATGCTGGCCTAGAATCCCTAGGGGCTTCCGGAATTTTAATTGAGAAATGTGTAGGGCTTTTGGATATATTCAGACATCACTGTGTCTGTTACTGGTGCATTACTGACAGTGAAATCCAGTGCCTGAAGCCACCTTCTCTTCCCTTAGCTCACATTCCCCCAGCTAAGGGAATGTGGTCTGCATGTCTGGTGAGTGCTCAGTAAGTGAGACTTACTGCCTGGCATACTCTTAAAAACAGCCCTTGAGAACTAGATTCAGGGTTGACTCTCAAGTGTTGCATTACATAAAGACCCAATTCCTGAGGCAGAATTTTTGGTGTTGCAAGGATACTCGAGAACCTTGGCATCACATCATATTTCTCGGAGGCTTAAGGTGTTCTGGGGTGCCCCTGCTTAAAGGAAAGGCCTGGACTGGACCACATGATTTGGGACTGAAAGGAAATGGACAGAGGAAGGCAGGTACTATGTTTTTCTTCTCTCTCTTTCCCTCCCTTCCTCCCTTCCCCCACTCTTTCTCTCTCTCCACACACACACACACACACACACGCATAGATCACTAATTTTTACTAAGCCTAATGCTTCCGATGTGATATGATTTGGGTCTGTGTCCCTGCCCAAATCTCATATCAAATTGTAATTCCCAATGCTGGAGGCGGGGCGTGATGGAAGGTGATTGGATCATGGGGACGACCTCTCACAGTTTAACACCAACCCCCCTTGGTGCTGTCATCATCATAGGGAATTCTTGTGAGATCTGGTTGTTTAAAAGTGTGTGGAACCTCCTCCCTCTCTCTTGCTCCTGCTCCAGGCATGTAAGACATGCCTGCTTCCCCTTTACCTTCCACCATGATTGTAAATTCCCTGAGGTCTATCCAGAAGCAGAAGTCACCAGGCTTCCTATACAGCCTGCAGAAATGTAAGCCAGTTAAACATCTTTTCTTTATAAATTACCCAGTCTCAGGTATTTCTTCATAGCAGTGCAAGAATGGACTAAAACATCATGCAGTCACAGATCAGTAAATCCCAGCTTTTTCCACTCCTGAAGAAGTGTTTAAAGGCACAGAGTCTGGTGGCAGACAATGAATCCCACTGTACAGCCCTTGCTCTGTTTTCTCTGCCTAGAATCCTCCCCCACTGATACCCACTTGGCCAATTTCCCCCACCTCTTTGAAGTCTTTATTCAAATCTCTCCTGCTCAACCTAATCAAATGAATTAGTTTCCTAGAGGTGCTGAAACAAAGTATCACAAACTTGGTGGATTAAAACAACAGACATTTTCTCCATCACAATTCTAAGGGCTGTAAATTCAAAACCAAGAGGTAAGCAGAGCCATGCTTTCCGTGAAGGCTCCAAGGGACCCTCTTTCCTTGACTCTTCCTAGATTTGGGTGATTGCTGTCAATCCTTGGTATTCCTTGGCTTGTAGATACATCACTTCAATCTCGACCTCTTTCTTCATGTGGCATTCTCCCTGTGTATCTGTTTTCTCTTCTTAGAAGGACATCATTCATTGCACTGGAGTCCCAATCCATTATGACTTTAAATCAGATCATTACATCTGCAGACTTTATTTACATATAAGGTCAAATTCTGAGGTTCTGGGTCAAGATGAATTTGGGGGTGACCATGAAGTCTTCCCTCTGGCTTCCCAAAATTCATCTCTATCTCATGTTAAAAAAATGCATTCACCAACTCCAACATATCCAAATTCTTAACCCATTGTAGCATTAACTCTAAGCCCTAAATCTCATCTAAATACAGTCAATTCAAAAAGTTCCAAATCTCATCTACTAAATCATTTAAATCATCTATGGGTGAGACCCTGTGTATGGTTTATCCTGGGAAAAAGATCTCTCCATCTGTGAGTCTGTGAAACCTAAAAAACAAGTTACTTGCTTACATAACACAATAGTGAGGCATAAATAGGATAGACATTCCCATTTCTAAAAGGGACAAAATGGAAGAAATAAAGTGGTTAGTGATCTAAGGCATATTTGCAACTAAGCAGGACAAATTCCACCAGATTTCCAGGCCTGAGAATAATTCTCTTTGGCTCATTGCTCTGTCTCTAGGCCTGCTGGGCCAGTCCCATCCTTTGGATTCTTTGTGGCAGTCCTGCCCTTTGGGCCCCTGACTCTGCCCTCAAAGTCATTCTTTCTTCATTTCATCTCATCTCTGTCTGTTTCATTCAAGACCAGCAGTGTTTCTTCTACTCTCAAATCTCTTATCAGTCTTCCCTGGCTGTCAAGGGGATCTATGCCATTAGACACAAGGGTTTTTTACAGATCCTGCCTAGATAACTCCATCTCTATTCCTGGTTTCTGTCGAGATGGTTGATTGGATCTGTGACTCACACACCTAATCTCCTTACCAAATAGTTGTTCAACCGTCTTTCCAGACAAGTATCGAATTTCTCAAATCATCAAGTGCTGGTTCTTTTTTGCCTAACAGTTTATTCCTCAATTTATATTTTTCCTGTCACAACTTACTATAAGCAGCATGGAGAAGCCAGGATGTACCTCCCATGCTTTGCATAGGAATGTCCTCAGCTAAATATCCAAGTTCATCACTTACAAGTTCTACTTTCCACCCAAAACCTGAACACAACTGAATCAAGTTTTCTGCCACTTTATAACAAGGAACACTTTTCCTTCAGTGTCCAATAACATGTTTCTCATTTCCATCTGAGACATAACTGAAGTACTTTTAACTTTAATATCAGTAGCAACTGTTTATTAGATATATAGAATTCTGTAAGATAATAGTAGTTTTCTCTACAATTCTCCTTCTTTCTGAGTCCTCACCAGAATTACCTTCATTCATATTTCTGCCAACAATATCTTTAAGACAATCTAGGCTTTTTCCATCATGCACCTCAAAATTCTTTCAACTTCTATCATTACCAATTTCAAAGCCACTTTCACATTTATAGGCATTTATTATAGCAGCACCCCACTCTTGGTACCAAAATCTGTATTGGTCAGGGTTCTCTAGAGATTCTTCTTAAGGAATTGGGAAGCTTGCATATCCAAAATCCATACAGCAGGCCAGTAAGCTGGAGCTCATGCAGGAGTTAACGTTACTGTCTTAAGTACAAAATTTGTAGCACAAGCCTGCAGGCTGGAAACTCAGGCAGGAATTAAGGCTGTGCTCTTGAGGTATAATTTCCTGTTTTCTGGAAACCTCAGTTTTGAAGGCTCTTAAGACTTTCAACTGGTTGTGTGAGGTCCACCCACATTATCAAGAGTAATATTTACTTAAAGTCAACTGTAGTAGATTTTAACCACAAAATGCCTTCACAGGAATATCTAAATTAGTGTTGGTTAAATAACTGGTACTATAGTTTATTCAAATTGACATAAATCTAACCATTACAACTGCTGACCAACACCCGACCCCTCCCTGGCACTCCTATTCCCCTACCTTGACCTTTATTAATTTTTTGCCACAGCACTTAATACCTTCTAACATAGCCTGTAATTTACTTATTTATTATGTTAACTACTGTATCCTCTTCCTTGAATTTATGAAAACAAGGAATCTTTTGTATTCTTTCACTGATGTATTCCAAACACCTACAGTAGTGTCTAGCACTCAGTAAGTACATGTTGAATGAATGAATTCAGACTCTTGCATTAACTGGAAAGTTACCATCAAGGGATGATTTAACTGCACTGAACAACTAAAAGCAAATAAGCAAACAAGAATCTGCCTCTTAAGGTTGTCATAAAGATTAAACAAAATAATGTTTAAAAAGGGCCAGGCACACAGAGAGCACTCAACAAACGACATCACTGATTGTCATCACATTTGACAGCTCCCTCCCATTATTCTTTCAGCAAGTGCTTACGAAGCACCTACTATGTGTTGTGTACAGTTTTAGGCACAGGGGATTCCATGGAGAGTGTAATAAAGTCTCTGCCATCTTGGAACTTACTTTCTTGCGTAAAAATAAGGTCATGCACAAATTTCCTGTTCTAGACGACTGTTTGCTACCTTTTTATTACAACCTATGGCTCTACTGCAAAGTTAGGTTCATGGGCAATAAGAAGATCTTGCACAGCAGGTTGAACACAGTTGATTTAGGACACAATGGATATATACTTCAAACTTCATCCCTCCTTCACTGTCAAATATTTTGCCACACAACTGTAAGGCCCAGCCTGTCTGATGACACTTGACCTTACGGTTGAATGGTAGGGTTTCCCAACATACATGGTCAGGTAATTAGCATCACATCCAAAGCCTCCTCTCCTTCATTCAGGGTGAGCAAGGACTTATTTCGTATATGACCTAAGCAAAGAAAGAAAATTATGGTGAAATCAAGGTGAGCTTTCCCAGCTGGTCCAGTCTGAACAATGCTAGTTCTATTCCCATCACAGGCCTCCTGATGATAATAACTACCATAAGCTGTAAGATGAACAGCATTTTGAGGATTTCCTACCCACCTAAACCCAGAGGCAGATTCAGATGTCTGGATATGGGGACGTAGGTGAACCCTGAGAAATTGCCGAGGGTTGCAGAGTATCCCCAGAGCAGTGCTTCTCAACTTTGACTGCTCTTGACTGTCATCCAGGAAGCCATTAAAATTCCTGATGTCCGAGCTGCAAGTAAATCCGAATCTTTCAGTATGGGATCCAGGCATCAGTATAAACTTCCTGGAGATTCCAGTGTGTGGTTGAGATTCAGAACTACACCCTTAAAGGCTCTAGGTCCCACTTAGACCAGTGTTTCTAAAACTTTCACGTGCATACGAGCCACCTGGGGATCTTGCTAATGGCACGGACTCTGCCTCAGTAGCTCCGGTGCTGAGATTCTGCATTTCTAAGAAGCTCCCAGGCAGATGCTGAGGCTGCTAGTCAGCAATTACGTTTTCAATAGCAAGACTCTACTAATTTCTTATCCAAAATTAACCCTGAAGGTTTGGGTAGTTTTGAAACTAATACAGGAGTTGGTATCAGCTCTATAAAGAGTCTAGGATGGCTCTGAAAATCATAAAGAAATGAGTTTTCTACAAGCCTTCTTTTGTTGTTGCTTTTTTTTTTTTTTTTTGGTTTTGGTTTTTGCTTTTTCAGATAGGGTCTTGCTGTGCTGCTTAGGCTAAAGTGCAAGCATGCAGTCAGGCTCACTGCAGCCCGAAACTCATGGACTCAAGCAATCCTCCCACCTCATCCCCCTGAGTGGCTAGGACTATAGGTATGCAGCCACCACACCCAGCCTATTTATTATTTATTTATTTATTTATTTGAGATGGAGTCTCTGTCGCCCAGGCTGGAGTGCAGTGGCGTGATCTTGGCTCACTGCAACCTCCACCTCCTAGGTTCAAGCGATTCTTGTGCCTCAGCCTCCCAAGTAGCTGGGACTACAGGTGTGTGCCACCACATCTGGCTAAATTTTTGTATTTTTTGGTAGAGACAGGGTTTAATCATGTTGGCCAGGCTAGTCTTGAACTCCTGGGCTCAAATGATCCTCCTACCTTGACCTCCCAAAATGCTGGGATCACAGGCATGAGCCACCATACCTGGCCACTAAAAGGCTTCTTAGGCTCCACCTATGGCCTGAGGTATGCAAGCTGGCATAGCTAGAGAAGTACATGGTAGTGATCAAGAAATGTGACTTCTGGGGGTAAACCGAGCAAATTCAAACCCTGGTTCCACCCATCCCCAGCAGTTTTGTCTTTGACAAGTCATTTCATTTCTTTATGCCTCAATTTCTCTGTCTGTAAAATGGGATGTTAACCATACCTACCTCATAGTCTTGTTATAAAAATTAAATGACTTAATACAGATAAAGCACCTAGAACAGTGTCTGGAAAATAGTAAGCTATTTCATCAGTTGTTACCTATTGTAATTATGAGTGGAAAGGAGAGGTTTTGGGGTCAAGACAGACATGGGTTCGAATCTTAGCTTAGCCACATAACAACTGTGCAAGACTGATCAGGGGATTTGACCGCTCTAAGCCTGGGTTTTGTCATCTGCGAATGCCTGCTCAACTGACTTGTTGATATGGTCAAAATAAGTGTAAAGCACATGGTACACAGTAGGCATCTAAGTGGTAGTTGATGAAGGGTCAGATTCGGACTACACTTCTTCAGAGGCTGGGGGTGTGGCTGTTTGCGACTGTGTGACTAGAAGCAGGGTCACTACCTCTCTAAGTGTCTGTTTCTGCATCAGTGAAATAAATGATGACGGCAGTGTGGCTGGGAGGAAAAATGAGGTATATGAAAGTGCTTTATAAACTGTAAAGCTAAACACACACACACATATAGGTTTAATAGTATAAAGATATTTCTTTGTCCCCATTGATAGAAAATGGAGTGTGAGACTATTTGTTGTGCTGACTGTTACTGGATTGATAAACACTTTCCCAAAGATTTTTTTCAATAAAGTGGGAAGTTAAATTCAGGTAGCATCTCACTTTGAATTCAAGCCTGGTTACACTTTGAAAAAACGCCATCACTCATTTAAAAAAAAATGTTTTTTGCTGTATCAGTGGCTTCTTTACAAAGTTTGCTCCCATCTCCCCCTCTTTTCTTTTGCAGATTTTGGTGGCAGCCCTGAGCCAAGACCTCTTCAAACACATCCCAATAAGTCCATTAAAAGGGGATGGGGGAAAGACTGCATGCCTAATGGGTCTTTAAAAGGAAAATTGGATAATGCACTCCAGAGGGAGCCCCCAGAGGGGGGTGAGGTGGCACCCAGCAGTGCCAGGCCACTTGTCTCAGCTAATAAAACTCCCCTAGCAGCCGTTCCACGTGCCCAGCCCCTAAGTGCCATCTGGCACCCACATCTTGAGAATCTGCCGCTTCTGTGTGTGATCCAGATAGCTACAGCTCACTTCCATGTGGCAACACAAGTGTATTGACATTTATCATTGGCTTCCACTTTCCAGAGCACAGAGAGACAGGCCTGCCAGACACAAAGGATGTACATCTCTGTGGTATCACACCCAGCAGCTGACATGGGGGATTACTTTTCTATTCTGTCACCCTTTGGCACAGACGTTTCTGCTCAGTGCTAATGACAATCACTAGCTTGTGCTTTGAACAAGGAGAGGAGAGAGAGTTACTCCAAAATCTGTGCGCCATGGAAGCTCTTCTCTCTAGGACAGGATTATGCAACTTTTGCAGATGCAATTCACATTTCAGAAAAGGAGAAGGAGTATATATCCATATGTTTCTGTTAAAAATACGGTGGCATTATTTGAGCATGCATCTGTGCATTTGTCAGCGTGTTCACATATGGATGTGTATGTGGATAAACAGCATATAGAAATACAGGTTATTTTCCCACAAACTGTATCCTAATGTTACATTAAGCAACACACTTAGTTTTCCATTATTAGGACTCAGACATTTGTTTTCTGATCCCCCACAAAAGAACTAAAAATCTGCCAGAAAGCCAAAACGTTTTCCTCTCTGTTTAAACTCATTGTAATTCCATTAACAAGAGTCTCAAATGAGTCCTGAGCAAAGAGAAAACATGACTCAACTTTTAGAGCCCCTGAAAATGCTATGTAAACCAGAAAGTTCCCAAACATCGCCTCATTTATGCAGGTGTTACCCTATTCTTCCTAGTCTTTTTTATTTTTTATTTTTTATTTTTGCCACAAGCCATTGTTTTAAGGGTGAGCTCATGGTCAAAACAATGCGTCTTATGTAACTGTGGCTGTCAAAAAAAAACCTCTCATCCATGTTATCAGGCGTTCTTGTTTATGGTGACCTCACAGTCAAATTACCAGCCTTAAAACTGGCCAGTGAATCATGCTGCCATGGTGGCAGGAAGATGACGACAGCCTCCACGAGGTTTTGAATCCTCTAGAGAGGAGACCAAGGAGGAAATGCTGGTGGGTGAACAAAAGTTTATGAGGGAAAACAAAAAGACTTTACCAGGAAGGAATAATGGACATGGGATACTATTATGCCAACTGTGTTACCAGGAACCACGGAGTAGCTCAATAAATATTATCTAAGTGTAATTGAAAGATCTCCATCAGCCTGAATGAAGGCAAAAACAGAACTCAAATTCTATCAAGGATATGCATTTGCAAGGAAAGGATAATGAGACAGAAGAATTCTCTTCGAATGCCCTTGACTTTGGATTGACCTTCCTGTCCACAGGTATTGAGGAGGAGCTGACAAGAATGTTCCCTGAAATAAGAAGATAAAGGATCATGGAAGCTAAGAGCTGGAAGGAAGACAGATGAGGTGCCTTGAGCTCAGGGATATGAGTAACTCCAAAGACAGGAAAAATGACTCCTCATTCGGGACTTTTGACTTAAAACTATTTTGCCTCCCTGTGGGTCTGTTATGGGTCCAGGCCTTCTGGTGCTTGCAGATGATGGCCCAAACCTTCTTCAGGGAGGTTGATCAGTCCACTTAAGTGCCGAATGGAAGCAGTCACATTCTCACCGTAGAAACACAAATCAAGGGTCAGAAGAAATCTCAAGAAGTCTTCCAAGGCAAGGACTTTGCGGTGATAATAATAAGAGAGATGACGTGAAGCAAAGGGCGTTATCACACCCCCCTGAGAGGAATGTAAACTGATGGAATATTTCCAGAGGTCAGCTTGGCAACATGTATACCCTTTGACTCATCTAAAGTGTAATTGACCCAATAAAGTCTAGCACTTTATTAATAGGAAATAAGCAATTATGGCTTTGTACAAAGTTATAGCTAAAATGAAGTTATCCGGCTGTTGTTTCTAATTGTGAAACACACCTAAATATTGAGAATAGTTATCTTTAGATAGAGGGATAATGTTTGACTTTCATTTCTTCTTATATTTATTTTCAATTTCTAAGTGTGCTATAGCAAACATATTATTTTAATTATTTTCTAAATGAGCATTTTTAAAGTCATACGTTCCTGCAAAAATTGGCACTTAAATCCCACCAATTTTCCTATTCTTTGGAGTAGAGGTGGGGGATGGGGAGAGGGAGGATCAGCAGAGATCAAAAGCGCCTTTTAAAATTACTATTATTGCTATTCCAACAAGTTTTTGATATTCTAACATTGTTCCAACAGATGAAGCCAGAAAATAGGGTCTTCTGCATCTTCGGAGGAAGATGCAGCCCAGACCAACTGCTCTGAGAAGGTTCAGAGCTCCAGGCATCCCTCCAGGGACCTTTTATGGCTGCTCCCTCCTCCTCTCCTCCTTGATGAGATAGCACCCAAGTGCAATTTCACATCCTTATGATTGCAGGTGGGCCTTTGGTTCATGCGCGGTTGTCTCAATTCTAACTGACCTCTGCTGTGGTGTCCTTGCCCCACCCTGTCACTGGACACTGTGTACAGGTCCCCACCTGGTCTTCACGGTGCCATGCCTTGCCACTGATTCCTGTTGAGAAGTTCCTGCACTCTCCAGCCTCCTCCTGCCGACCCAGGCCTCCGCTCTCCCTGCCAGTCTCACACCTTCTCCATTCTTCAACTGGGGCCTACAGATGAACCTGGATTTTCTTCACATCACCCGCAAGATGGGAGGACTGGGGTACCATCCTTGACCTTTCTCCTGACTAACCACAGTGTCCATGTTGCCCCCTGGTGCTGCTTCTAGACCATTCTCTGCTTTTCCTGATGACCAACTCTCATGTCCACCCAGTTTTAAAGCATATGTCATTAAATAGCATCACTCACTACTCCTTCTCGTCAAGTTCATGCACCAAACTTCAGGTTACATCCTTCATTCCTTGAGGATTTTGCAGCCTGGTTCACAGTCACTCTCTCCAGTACTACTGCTGGTGTAAGAATTCGTGGCTTCAGTATTCAGAGAGATAAGCTTTCCCATTGCCTTGGATTCTCAGTTTCTTGATCCCTTCTCCTCTTGTGATATGATGCTCCAACTACCTTATCTGTTCATTCTCATGATCACACCCTAAACCTTGTTCCCAATAGCTGAAATTGTCCACCATGTCAATTCAAGTCTCCTACTCTCCTACTGTCGCCTCCTGTCTTTCTAGCTCTTTCTCTCTAGTACTAATCCCTCTGAATCCTTCAACTCACCGGGATCAAAAACGCTTTGATTCTGTCCCATCTGTGCTATCTTTAATCTCTCTCATGTTCTTACTTCCCTCCTAACCCAGCTTAAATTCCATGATTAATGATTACAATCACTTCCTTGCATAGACACTCAAGTCTTTGCCTCTTTCTCTTATATCACTTTGCTAACTTAACAAAATCCAACTCTGGTTAGAGCCTCTTCTCTGCCTATTCTGTGCCTGCACCTGTGCAGCTGAATGTAGCTGGAGAAAGCCAAAATTATGTTGGATGGTTTCATTTAAAATTCATGATTTTCACGGTCCACTCTCTCCTTAAACCTACTTCTCTACATTCACTCTCATCTGATGGCCTTAATTTCTATTTCACTGAGAAAATAGAAGCAACTAGAAGGGAACTACTTGCACAACCACACCTACCAGCCTTCTAGCATCGGTGTGCATGTACCTTCCGCTCTCCAATTGCTGTGAATGAACAGTCCATGCTCCCAGCTAAGGCCAACCCCTCCAGCTATGCACTACGTCCCATTTCCTCTCACTAACTCGAGGTCATTTCTACAGCAGTTCTCTCTTCTCTCCTGCGTTATTATTTTTTTCTCTCCTGGCTTCATCCACCAGCTTATGAATATTGTTATTTCTCCCACCTGAAGTCTCTCTTGATTCCATTCTCCCTCTGGCCACAACCTCATGGTATTATTCTCTTTATCACAAAATTCCTCAAGGAGGAGGACAAAAACTTGTCTGTACTCACTGTCTCCAATCCACTCACCCCTCCAAACTCTCTAGAACCCACTCGATGAAGCTTTGCAACTCTGAAACTACTCCTATCGAGGTCTTCAATGAACTTTCCTTTGTTAAGTTCATTTGTCAATTCTCAGCTCTCATGGTAGTTGCCCTATCAGCAATAGTGAGCAAGGTGACTGCTTTCTTCTTGAACCACTCCCTTCATCCAGATGGAAGGACACTATTTTCTCCTAGATTTACTCCTACCTCATTTACTGCTCTGTCTTAGCTTTCTTTGCTTGTCCTTCTCTTCCCCCTAACCAAGACCTCTTCACACTGGAGGATGCTATGGCTCAGTCCTTCAATCTGTTCTCCTTTCTGTCGACACTCCCTTTCCTGGTTTTCTCCTCCAATCTCGTGGTTTTAAATACCACGTCTATGCTTATACTGCCCACATTTATATCTTCATCCCTGGCTTCTCCCCTGAACTCTAGGCTCATAGATCCATCTACTGCTCAACATCTGCAGTGGGAGGTCTAACTTAACATGTCAAAAAACAAGTTCCTGGCTGGGCACGGTGGCTCACGCCTATAATCCCACCACTTTGGGAGGCCAAGCAGGGGGATCATGAGGTCAGGAGACCAAGATCATCCTGGTCAACATGGTGAAACCCCATCTGTACTAAAAATAGAAAAATTAGCTAGGTGTGGTGGCGTGCGCCTGTAGTCCCACCTATTCCTGCTGAGGCAGGAGAATCGCTTGAACCTGGAAGGCAGAGGTTGCAGTGAGCCGAGATCAACCACTGCACTCCAGCCTGGGTGACAGAGAAAGACTCCGTCTCAAAAAAAAAAAAAAAAAAAAGCAAATTCTTGCCTTAACCACCAAATATCTGCTTCTCCTTGGCATTTTCCACGATCAAATAATGGCAATTCCCTTCTTCTAAGGGCTCTGTACAAATCCGTGGCATCTTCCTCAATTTCTCTTTTCCTCTTATATTATGTATGAGAGAACCCATCAAGAAATTCTGGTCTCTTCCTTCAAAATATGTACAGACCCTGACCACTTCCTATCTTTTTGTGCTGCTGTTACCATGGAACAAGCTACCATTATTTCTTGACTATTTGCACACAGGTTGCCCTTGTCCTCTAACAGTCTATTCTTTTTTTTTTTCTTTTTGAGACAGAGTCTCATCCTAATGGCTAGGCTGGAGTGCAATGGCACGATCTCATCTCATTGCAACCTCCGCCTCCTGAGTTCAAGCGATTCTCCTGCCTCAGCCTCTCAAGTAGATGGTATTACAGGTGCGCGCCAGTACACCTGGCTAATTTTTTGTATCTTTAGTAGAGGTGGGGTTTCACCATGTTGGCCAGGCTGGTCTCGAACTCCTGACCTCATGATTCTCCCACCTCGGCCTCCCAAAGTGCTGGGATTACAGGTGTGAGCCACCACACCTGGCCGGTTTATTCTTAATTTAGCAGCCAGAGTGATCCTGCTAAACATTAGTCAACTTGGGTCACACTCTTATTAAAACTCTCTAATCACTCCTCATTTCTCTTGTAGAGTAAGCCACATCCATTACAATGATCTCTGAAGCTCTGGATGATCAGGCTGCCTCTTGAACATCAACTGTTTATTTTTTCATGTGGCAGTTGTAAAACATAGTCCTCAAGTTCCTTGACACTCTTCCCCTGAGAGGCCAGTGGTCTTTGTCTCCCACCTTTGAATCTGCTGTCTGCGACTACCTGATCAATAGGTTACAGCATTTTCCACCTTCTACATTTTGGGACAGTTGCTCTTTGAATCCAGCCACCATGGGTGAGGCAGTCTAGCAACCTGGAGAGCAGCGCACTTGGAGAAGAATTGAGGCCCCCGGCTAGTAGCCCTGCGGAGCCCTCAGCTGACAGGTAGACCCATCTCAGAAGTGGATGCCCCAGCCCCTCACTGATTCACTCCAGCTGATGTCACACGGAACAGAGAGAAGCCATCCCCATCAAGCCCTGCTCAAATTGCAGACCTTATTAACAAAGAGGTGATTATTGTTTTAAGCCATTAGGTTTTGCAGTGCCTTATATTAGGCAGCTGTAGAGGATTCCTCACTGCAGTTCCCTCGCTTACTCCCCACTGGCCACTGTGTCCTCTTGGCTGTTCCCTGAACACCCGCAAATGCTTTTGTCTCCAGGCCTTTGCACTTGCCATTCCCTTCTACTTCCCATATGTACACACACATCTCTCCCACTCACCTCCCTTAGATCATTAATCACTCATTATCTTTTCAGTAAGACCCTCCCTCCTAAACAGGCAAACCACGTCGGCTCCCACAGTGTTTTCCCCTCTTTTACATTGTTTTTTTGCCAGGGTAGTCATCACTGTCTAGCATACTGTATGATTTATTCATTTGGATTGTTCATTGCATGTTGAGCTCACTAGAAAATAGACTCCGTGATGACAGGAATCCTTGTCTGTTTCATTCCCTGCTGATTTCCCAGAGTCTAGAACAGTATCTCCCCCCACATGCTCCTCAATTAACATTTGTGGTTCTACTGCAGCCATGTGCAGGGGACCCTGTAAAGAGAGAGAGAGAGAGAGAGAGAGAGAGAGAGAGAGGGGGTGTGTGTGTGTGTGTGTGTGTGTGTGTGTGTTCTCAGCTTTCCCCTTCCCTCCCAATCTATCTTCGCTCCAGGATCTGTGTCTTCTCTCCTCCTTCCCTTTCTAACTTCCCTCTGGACTAAAGCATCATCTTTACTCCAGTGTCAAAGGAAGATCCTTTACAAGTTATTCCCCCACCCTGGAAGGACTTTCTTCTTCCTGGTGTCAGGAACCTCTTTTGCAGCATTTCCTGTGTTCATTCCACATTCATGTTTATTTTGAAACTTTATGCTCAGACCTCCATGTCTCCTTTTTTGCTGGCAAACAGAGTAAACACTTCAGCTATTAAAATAAATGAACAAGAGCAGAGAGAGCACAGTGCTTCAGTTACATATGGCTGTGTAAAAACCACCTCAAAACTCAGAGGCTTGAAACAACAATTATTTATTTATTTTGTTCATGAGCCTGAAATCTGAGCAGGGCTCAGTGGGGACAGGTTCCTCTGTGCCACATGGCATCAGCAGGGGCAAATCAATTAGAGGCTGGCATGTCTGCTTTCAAGTGCATGCTTTTAGAATTTAGAGATTCCTTCTCTGTCTCAAAAAAAAAATCTGGCTTTCAAACTTTATCAGACTTTGTTCTTAAAAAAATTCTAATCTGAAGCTCAGAGGCGAGATTTGCCACTTTTTTTAGACCGCATCTGCCACGTCATTGTGAAGCAAAGAATGTTACTGACCAATGTACAGAGAAACTGAGGGCAAGGCATTTTATGACAATTGAAAAGTGCAGTCTCTACTAAAAATACAAAAATTAGCCGGGCATGGTGGTGCATGCCTGTAATCCTAGCTACTCAGGAGGCTGAGGCAGGAGAATCACTTGAACCTGGGAGTCAGAGGTTGCAGTGAGCTGAGATCGCACCACTGCACTCTAGCCTGGGTCCCAGGAGGGAGATTCAGTCTCAAAAAAAAAAAAAAAAAAGGAAAAGAAAAATGCAATTACTTAAATAATGTATGCTGATTGCATTTCGTTGATTCATTATTTAATATTTTGATTATAAAAATGGGCATATAGTTACAAAGCTATATATAGTTTATAACTATGTAACTATATAGAAGTTAGTCTCTTTAGGTTGTATATCTGTTTCCTAGAACACTGCCTGACATATGGGTGCTTTAACAAATGTTTAGAAAATTGAATAACAATAATAATAGTTAACATGTATAATAGTTAAATGTATTATGAATTTTTACTAGGTGCTATTCTTAGCACTTTATATTAACTACCTTTCTTAAAACTTGCAACAACCCAATGAGATAATATTAGTATCCCTGTTTTATAGATTAATAAACTGAGACACACTAAAAACCTGCTGGAGGCCAGGAGTGGTGGCTTACGCCTGTAATCCCAGCACTTTGGGAGGTAGAGGTAGGCGGATCACCTGAGGTCAGGAGTTCAAGACCAGCCTGGCCAAAATGGGGAAACCCCATCTCTACTAAAAATACAAAAAGTAGCTGGGCATAGTGGCAGGGTCCTATGATCCCAGCTACTCGGGAGGCTGAGGCAAGAGAATCACTTGAACCCAGAGAGTGGAGGAGCGGAGGTTGCAGTAAGCCGAGATCGCACCATTGCACTCCATCCTGTATGAAAGAGCAAAACTCCATTAAAAAAAAAAAAAAAAAGCCCTGCTGGGAAGTGGCAGGCTGGGATTCAAGCCCAAGTTAGACATTGGTGTGTACTCTCTTAATCATCCCATATGCATAGGATGATTTGGAGACCTACATAGGAGAGGCATCATACTAGCTTTGAGGGGTCACTTCCCAAAAGGGTAATTTCTGAGCTGAATCCTAAAGGACAAATAGGAATTGAATCAATGATTGGTTCTAGAGATTGAGGACGGGCTTTCTCTGCAGGACTTGCAAGATCGCCTGCTGAGTTCCAGGCATTAGGCTAGGGGCAGGGAATACAAAGAGGAATAAGACATGCTTCTTGACTTCTAGACAGAAAATTTGGGCAGATTGTCAAAACAATGTGTGAATGTAGATGTACCTAAGGTCCTCTGGAAAGACAGAGACAGCAGGAATCAAACCAGGGTCAAAAGTTCAGTGAGGGCTTCCCAGAGGAGGTGGCATTCAATTTAACTGTTGAAGGATGGATGAATTTGCCAGACAAAGAAGGAGTGGGAGGGGCATTTCAGACTGAGAGAATGACACAAGCAATAAAAGAATTCAGATGGCTTCTGAGACCAAGAAAGCCTCAAATATGCTAGAAAAACCATCATATTCTTCTTTCTTTAGTATTTCCAGAAAATGAGTCTGCAGTGTTGCACAGCATTCTCACACCCCTCGAGAGCAGAAGGTTGTGTTTGATGCTGGGTCCTTGTTTACCTGCCTCCGATACAGGCAACCCCACACGAACCCTTGTTCTCCAGCCAAGGTACATGAGCCTCACCATTCTTGTCTTTCAGGGGGACATTGCTAAACTAGTTTTCCTTTCTTCACAGACTGGAGGCATTCAGTTCCCTCCTTAGCCACTTCACTCAGTAAGCAAGACGTGCATATTGAAAGTCAGCCTGTGCACAGAATGAGGCTGGACGCTGTAAGGAATAAACAATAATGCAACGTATATTCCTGCCTTCCAGAGGCTACTTACCCTCCGTCTGCAGGGCCTGCTCTTTAAACCTCAAATCACAGCGCCGTTACCCTTTTGATGTTCTCCAATGTCCCTATATAACATAGGCATTAAGGACCTGTGCTTTAAAATCATATGGATAAGGGATGTGACAAGCGAGTTCCTAATCTTTTTGAGTATTACTGTCCTCATCTGTGAAATGTGATAATACTATTAACATCATGAACTATTTCTGAGGATTAAAAGAGTTAATGTATGTGTAGGAAATTAAGACAACTTTGGAAATAAGTCACAGCAAGCATGGCTCAAAAATGTGGATTAAGGATAAATGAGAATTTGTTCATTTACATGATTCAAAAATCCAGGAAGTATTCCAATTACAGGACAAGTTTGATCCAGGGCCTCAAATGCTGTTACAAGGACTTCGGCTTTCTCCACCTTCTTTTTTGTCCTTGTTTGAGGCTCCAGGTGATGTCAAGATGGCAGCTAAGAAGCCCAGATCACATCCTCCCACGTCCTAGTCCAACATTCAAATGGAAGTTCTGGGTCTGAAGATGCCCATCTCTGACTTTAATACCTTGGCCAGGGAGTGGAATATGCTGAATGGGGTAAGCCATGACCTCATCCTTGGAGATAAGCAGGGGTCAATTCCACTCAAACAAGTTCTAAGATTGGGAATGGGAAAGTTACCCAGAATAAAATTTAAGTACTGTTTTACCAGGAAAAAAAGAAGGAGAAAAAAATGTGGTGTCATAAAACAATAAGTCCATGTAAAACAACATGTAAGACACCAATCACCACAGCTAAAACATAATAAATATGTAATGAAAGATCAACAGGGATTAAATTTCAGTCGTTGATATCCTAAACAAACATTGACTCAACACTCCTAAAGAAGAGCCTGCTCAGTACTGAGTAAAAAATATATATTATCTGCAGCAGACATTGGTTATCTGTGGCTGTCTGAAACCTCTTGTACACTCTTTCTACATTTTAATTGTTTCCATTACTATTTGACAGTGTCTCGTGAATCCTGCCTACTCCTAAATAGGATACAAAAAAACTTTATTTTTCCAACCCCCCTCCCCCTGCCCTTCAGTTTCTTTCAATCCTGTTGCATCCATGAGAGACTCTCATTTGGAAGTGAGTTAAGGAAATAAGCAGGGTATGGAACATCCATTGCTCTGGTGCAGGTGGTGGGAGCCAACTGGTTGGTCCCAGGGTTGGTGTGAGGCATCACCCTTACCAGGTCAGTTCTCTGGAGTAGTGTTAAGCATTGTTCCTAGAGCACCAGCCCAGAGATTATTCTTCTAGCTCTTCCAAACATTCTAGGAGCGTTTAATATTCCCTTAACAAAGCACTTCTTACATAAAGCAGGTAGAGTGATAACGTTATCTGCAAATGAGAACGCTAACTGATACTGCCCAAGAATTTCCACAGCTCTGGCACTGCACAAGCTTGCGTTACAGCTTATGCATACATTTTACGTATCCCTGAACACAGCTGCATGTATCCCTATGCCTGGCTCTCATTTCTTATCAGACTGTTCCCCCACAAAGCGCGCAAGGTGCCTTTTAAAAAACTAACGCTGGAAAAACACAATCCTATGTATGGCTGAATAAAGGGACTCATGACTGACCTTGAAGATCATTTGGCAGAATATAAGAATCTTAAAATGTGAAAGGATTAGGAAATCATCTAGCTCTTACCAAGCACTGGGCAGATGAGAAGTTGAAGATCCAGAAAAGTTAATTTGGCTTGAAATTTTACCCTTATATTTCTAGTTAGTATTAAGGATAATATTAATTGTTTTTAAGGTCCCCTAATTTTATTTTGATTGCTATTATTTGAAACAATTGAACTGGCTTTGGACATCTAGTTTTCTTTTCATAGAGACTTTGAGCTTTATGAAATTTTTTGCAGTGACCTTCAACCAGCAATAACGTCAAACAGGAACATACTCTGTACTAGTTTTGCAGCGGCTGCACACGTTGCTGGCTCAGAAGAAGGTCCAACCTTCAGAGCATGGATTCTGCAGCCAGAATGCCTCAATTTGAATTCTGACCCTGGAACTTTCTAGCAAAACTATACGCAAGCTATTCTCTTTATGTCTCAATTTTCTGTCTGATAATTGGGTATAATGGTAGTATTTACCTCATAAAGTTGCTGTGAGAATGAAAAGAGTTAATATTTATGAAACATTTAGAACAGTCCGTGTTAGTAGAAGTCTAATACGAATTTTGTGTTATTTTAAGGTATTGTCAGTTAACCAAACTCTCACCTCTTTCATGTATGTGGCTGCCAGTGTAATCTCTCCCCAATCTAAAGTTGTGCCGTCAATTTCATTTTCAGAGCGCAAAGGCAAGACTTTGGTGGTGCTGGCTCAGCATCACTTTCATTTTCCTTTACTCTGTACACCCCACCCACCGATCCACCCACCCATTTCCTCGTGCAGGTGCTAACAAGAGAGGTGGAAAGAGAAGGGAAAGAAGTCCGCTGCAAACTAAGCATGCAGTCTGCAGTCCTTGAGATTTGACTGCGTCTTAACGTTGGCACTCGACCAAATTTAAGTGGCTCTAAGTACTTTTAAATTAGGCATATAGTTAAAATTTGACAAGCACATAAACTTAATAGCTGATTTCCAGCCAAAATTACTACAAAAACTGATTTTTAACTGCCAGTAAAATAAGCCCAGGAGGTTGTTATTCAAGGTAGCCCAGTAAAACGAAATAAGGATCAGGACAATGGGAACAGTTGTGAAGATGACAAAAGCGTCATGTCTACAGGTGGAAGTAAGCGTCTGCCCTGCTAATGGATATGGACACAATTCAGGGAAGCAAGCCATCCAAATGCATCACTTGAATCCTGTTTGGCTGTTCTGATGCAGAAGACGATAAGAAACAGAATCAACTGGGGAAATGGTAAGATGCGGAACTACAAAAATAAACTTGCCGTCCCTGACATCTGTGTTTATAAATGCATTATATTAAACAGCAGAGGTTTTCCCCAGCGTTAGTCAACACCAAGATGGCGTCTTGCATGCTTTGTTTCTTCTTCAGCCCTGATCCTATGGGTTTTCCTTGCTAACTCTTTTTGCTTCCAGCTTTTGTCTTATTCTCCCCATAAAGAGTTGGCAGAGCATGGCTGGACAATTTCAGAAACATGGTTTATAAGCGACCTGCTCCATTATTTTGCTATTAAAAGTGAGTCTGTGCTGACTGTTCTCTGATGAAGAAGCAGTCCCTTCCAGCGCCCAGGTGGAGATTTTCCCTATCAATAACCACAGAGCAAGTTTGAATCAAAGAAATGACACATACAGTGGCCAGATGTTTGGAGAGTAAGACAGGGAGCTAAGTTCACACAATTGTTCTGCCTTCTTGCTTTCCACTGAGGTTCTTTCCTGTGGGCTGTAGGACTCATTAACAGACGACTCTGCTCTGGGCAGGCACACCGATAGCCTCAGCCTAGCCCTTCAGGGAGAGGCTGCTAACAGGTGGCCTTCCTTTTCCTGTGCAGCTGGTGTTTGCAGAAGGACATGATTTGAAGGTTGATTTATTTACCCTGTCTTAAAAAAAAATGAATGGACATAGATGTCTGTTTGTTGAAACAATTAATAACCTCTAATGATATGATTAGAATTTAACGGAAAAACATCCTCGGCTTGCAGGTGGAAATCCAAGGTCTTCAACTTTTGGGAGGTTCATCGTGTAGCTGTCTCACTCAGAACAAGATAAGATAACGTGTTTGGTCTTTAAAAACAAAACAAAACAAAAAAAACAGCTGATCAATTCTTTTTTTACTCTACAGCCTTTGAGTCATGAATGAAGAAAATCGCTTTCACTTGTGGAAGCCAGTGGGCTGCAGTCCGTGTTGTCCGTGTTGTCCGTGGCGACTGAAGATGTTTACATGCAGCTCAACTATAAGAGAAGGAGAACACGCCAGAAAGAGCCTCTTCCTCTTGGGCTAGCGCCTCCTCTCGAGTCCCTTCAAAAAGTCAGTGTGTCTGTGACACAGTAGACACAGCTTAACTAAAGTGAAGAGGGGTAGACCAGAGAAGATGTACTTTCTGTCTTTAAAAAAATGTATTCATTATTTTGGGCAATAATATAAACGTGCACATCAACTTTAAAAACTTTAAAGGACTATTCAGTGAAAAATCATTCTCTCTTCCACCCTCACTCCCCATCAGCCACCATGTTCCCAAACCAGAAGAAACTGCCATTATATTTCCAGAGTATTCTTCCAGAGACATCCTATGTAGATATAAACGTTCATATACACACACACACAATATATATGCTTTTTAAATATACATATAGTAATGTGCAATACACATTGTTCTGCGCATTGCTTTTTTTTTTTACCTAGTACATCAGACAAAGGTGTTTTTTCTGCTCAAAGTGCCATCAAGAGAGAAAAGTCATTCTTCAGTTCGATGATCTGCATGTTTCTGGCTTATCGTGTTGACAATAAACAAGATGCAAGTCAAACTCTGCTGCAGCCGTAGGTAATCTCGGCCTGGAGAAATAGGAATCCTCTTTAATACCTTCAAACTCTGAATAACAGAAAGTGTGGAGTACATATAGGAGAAAGAGAAGGATGAATTATGTTTAATAGAATGTTTTGTGGAACTGACAGTTAAGCCAAGAGACATTCTGGATGCCGTCTTGCAAAACGATTCTTTGCCCAGCTCTAGTAAGTAGAATGCAAAGTTATTGTCTGTAATAGCATCATTTTTGCTAGTTAAGGATCTCTGCGGGTGCCATAGTGTCAATATTCTGGATACAACAGGAGGGAGGTAGAAAGAGAACAGGTTTTGGAATCAGGCAGACACAGATGTTAATCCTGGATATACCAGTTATTAATTTGTGTGTGTGTGTGCTTTTTTTTTTATTTTACTTTTGGTGCATACTATATCTGGCATTTCTCCCCATGTTATCCCTCCCACCCCCGGTTGTCTCTCCCGTACCCCCCTAACTGTCCCTGTGTGTGATGCTCCTCTCCCTGAGTCCATGTGTTCTCGTTGTTCAACACCCGCTTATGAGTGAGAACATACGGTGCTTGGCTTTCTGTTCTTGGGTCAGTTTGCTGAGAATGATGGTTTCCAGATTCATCCAAGTCCCTACAAAGGACACGAACTCATCGTTTTTTATGGCTGCGTAGTATTCCATGGTGTATATGCACCACATTTTCTTTGTCCAGTCTATCATTGATGGGCATTTGGGTTGGTTCCAGGTCTTTGCTATTGTACACAGGGCTGCAATGAACATATGTGTGCATGTGTATTTATAGTAGAATGATTTATAGTTCTTTGGGTATATAACATCTTTATCTCTGCCTTCATTTCATTGTTTATCCAGTCAACATTCAGAAGCAAGTTGTTCAGTTTCCAAGTGGCTGTGCGGGTTTGAGTGTGTTTCTTGATCCTGAGTTCTAGTCTGATTGCGCTGTGGTCTGATAGACTGTTTGTTATGATTTCTGTTCTTTTGCATTTGCTGAGGAGTGATTTGTTTCCAATGATGTGGTCAATTTTAGAGTAAGTGCAATGTAGGGCTGAGAAAAATGTATATTCTGTGGATTTGGTGTGGAGCATTTGGTATATGTCTATTAGATCTGCTTGGTCCAGCTCTGCATTCAAGTCCTGGATACCCTTGTTAATTTTCTGTCTCATTGATCTGTCTAATATTGACAGTGGAATATTGAAGTCTCCCACTATTATTGTGTGGGAGTCTAAATCTCATTTTAGGTTGTTAAGAACTTACTTTATGTATCCAGGTGCTCCTGTGTTGGGGGCATATATATTTAGGATAGTTAGCTCTTCCTGTTGGATTGATCCTTTTACCATTATGTAATGTCCTTTGTCTCTTTTGATCTTTGTTGGTTTGAAGTCCATTTTATCAGACACTAGGATTGCAACCCCTGCTTTTTTTTGTTCTCCATTTGCTTGGTAAATCTTCTTCCATCCCTTTATTTTGAGTCTATGTGTGTCTTTGTATGTGAGATGGGTTTCTTGAATACAGCACACCGATGGGTTCTGACTTTTTAACCAGTTTGCCAGTCTGTGTCTTTTGATGGGGGGCGTTTAGGCCATTTACATTCAATGTTAATATTGTTATGTGTGAATTTCATCCTGCCATTTTGTTACTGGCTGGTTTTCTTTCTCATTAGTTGACTCATTTTCTTCATTGCATTTTTGGTCTTTGCCAACTGGTTTGCTTTTGCAGTGACTGGTACTTGTTCCTTTCCATGCTTAGTGTTTCTTTCAGGAGCTCTTGTAGGGCGGGTCTGGTGGTGACAAAATCTCTCAATAATTGCTTGTCCAGAAAGGATTTTATTTCTCCTTCACTTATGAAGCTTAGTTTGGCTGGATATGAGATTCTGGGTTGAAAGTTCTTTTCTTTAAGGATGTTGAATATTGGCCCCCCACTCTCTTCTGGCTTGTAGGGTTTCTGCCAAGAGATCTGCTGTGAGTCTGATTGGCTTCCCTCTGTGGGTAACCTGACCTTTCTCTCTGGCTGCCCTTAGCATTTTTTCCTTCATTTCGACCCTGGTGGATCTGACGATTACGTGCCTTGGGCTTGCTCTTCTTGAGGAGTATCTTTGTGGAGTTCTCTGTATTTCTTGAATTTGAAATTTGGACTGCCTTGCTAGGCTTGGGAAGTTCTCCTGGATAATATCCTGGAGTGTGTTTTCCAGCTTGGATTCATTCTCCCCATCATATTTAGGTACACCGATCAAGCGTAGATTAGGTTTTTTCACATAATCCCGTATTTCTTGGAGGCTTTGTTCATTTCTTTTCACTCTTTTTTCTCTTGTATTGCCTTCTCTTTTTATTTCATTGAGTTGATCTTCAATCTCTGATATCCTTTCTTCTGCTTGATCGATTGGACTATTAAAACTTGTGTTTGCTTCACATAGTTCTCGTGCTGTGTTCTTCAACTCCATCAAGTCATTTATGTTCTTCTATAAGCTGGTTATTCTAGTTAGCATTTCGTCTAACCTTTTTTCAAGGTTTTTGGTTTCTTTGCATTGAGTTAGAATGTGTTCCTTTAGCTCTGAAAAGTTTGTTATTATCCACCTCCTGAATCCTGTTTCCATCAATTCTCTCGCACTCCTTCTTGGTCAAGTTGTGATCCTGTGTTGTTGAGCAGTTGTGGTCCCTTGAAGGAGAAGAGGTGTTCTGGTCTTTGATGGTTTCACCTTTTTTGTGCTGGTTTTTTCCCATCTTTGTGGATTTACCTGGCTGTGGTGTTAGAGATGCTTGATGTCTGCCTGTTGGGGCACTACTGGGTTTCTAGGGACTCCTTCCGGTTACTAGGGCAGCTTCCTGTGTCTTTTTTGTTTATGCTGGGAGATTAGGCCCATCTCTTCCGCTGACCTGTAGGCGCTGCTGGGTTGTCAAGAACGCCATCCCCGTTGCTAAGTAGGCTTCCTGTGTTTTTTGTTAAAACATGTAGCCCAGTCCCACCCCTCTAGTGGTGCGTTGTGCCCTTCCTCCACTGGGCTGGATCATTCAGGGTTCCTCTCAGACTGTGGCACTGGCTAGGCAACCCACTAGAGTCAGAGCTTCAGCCTTCTGGGGTTTGTGGGGGAGGTTAGGGACCCACCCAGCCGCACCCGGCAGTCTTCCCCTTTCAGCTTTCTCTCTCTCCCCTCATGGGGTAGGGGCCACCCAGCTGCTCCCGCTTACAGCTCCCTCTTTCTCCAGGCATGGGGAGGGGGGCGATAGCTGTAGTCTGCAGACTCTTATTCAACTCCGCACTTGTAATTCCTGGCGCTTGACTGGCAAAGATCCCCTGTTCTGTGTATTGCCGAGGCTTTGGGGGAAGTGCTGTATCTGGACCAGAGCGCCAGAGGTGGAGCCTCCGACTCGCCGGTCCGATGCACTTTCTGGGTGAAGCAGCACCGCTCCCTGCCTCGGTCTGCCCTGAGTGGGCTTTGCTCACCCTTGGACCAGACCCATTGAAATGCACCTGGTACCTCGGTTGGAGCTAGGAGATCTCTGGGTTTCTGCATCTCTTCGCCGGGTGTTGTGCGCTGGAGTTGTGTCTAATCCACCATCTTGGATCCCTCCTCCCCAGTTATTATTTTAAACAAGTTTTCTAACCTCTCAGAGGCTTGGTTTTTCTTTATGTAAAATGGAAATACTGTACATACTTCAAAGAGTGGTTGTGGCAATGTGTTTAAAAAGAAAAAAAGCACATTGTAGGTGTCCGCTATTACCATGATGCCGCATAACAGACAATCCCGCCTTCTCCATGACTTGAAATAATGAACATTCATATTGTGTTCCTGTTTCCATTCACTGTAATTTAGATGTAACCAGCTGCTATTGCCCCAGCTTTTCTGGCCTCTAGGTTTGGGTCTGGTTCAGGTCTGCTCTACATGTCTTGATTTCAGGTCAAAGGGCGACAGTTGCTTGGGGGCATGCTTTTCTCTCATGGCAGAAGATAGAACCGCAAGAGGACTATGGCTCTTACAGACTCAGTTGGTAACCAGAACATTGTTACTTCTGCCCACATTCTATGGGCCAAAACATCACAGGGCCAAGGCCAACGTCAGTGAAGTAGGAGGAATACTCTCCCCATAGTGAACCAGAGCAAAGGCAGGCAGGGGGAGGAAGGATCATAAATAATAGACTGAGGCCCCCAGTGCAGCACCAGGCATCTAGAGTGGTCACATAAATGGGAGCTATTATCACTATAGTATCAAATCCGAAAGGTATTAGAGATAGCACTGAATTTATAATCATTCTAAAACACACCTTAAAAGCAATTTTTTAAATTCAAAAACACACTTTTAAAAGTCAATCCGTTTGTAATTTTGTTTTTCTCCTAATCAGAGTAGGCATATATGGTGCTTCTGTGTGAATTTGAAAAAAGGTACCTCTCTATGCAGATGAACCCTAGGGCTAACAGCAAGGCAAGTGCATAACAAGTTCCCCCTTCCATGAGGTAAATGCAGCTCTGCAAAGAGCCCCTGGCTGGTCTGGGAGAGCTGAAGGAGAGCTGCCCTCTCTGCTGAGCACATTGTACAGTGCACGACCTACACACCATATGCCACAGCGCAGCTCCTGAGAGTTGAAGGTGGCCTGGGAGCCTCATCCTGCTTTCAGTTCTGGTTCATTGACACCATTGCTATAAACAATTTCCTTGGAGCTTTGATTCACAGCTTCCTCTCTGCTTTCCAACTTATAGACTAGAAAATTTGAGCTTTGGGGACACACTGGCACCTATTTCCCAGAGCTCCTGCGGCTTTTTACGTCTCCCATCTGAATCCAGACCTAGGTGACCTAGCAGCTCCCAGACAGCTCTAGGGCCTGGAAACTGGGATCACAGAGAAATGTACAGACTTACACAACTTAATTTTCTTCATCCTGACTGACAGGATGAGGACAGAAGGGAAGAGGAGGGAACTCTAAAGAAGCTTTAGAAGGCACTGACATTATAAGCTTGTGGATAGATAAGCAGCTCACGGGGAGTGGAGTGCGAAGCAGCAAACACGGGGAGAGATTGAGGGAGGCACCCCAGGGTGGCGAGGGGGGAGATCCTTATGTCTACACATAACAACTGCTGTGAGAAAAGATGTGCAATTCAGTCCTGCATTGCTTATTTGGAAAATTAATTAGTAAGTGGTTAGCAAACAGTGGTTCCACTGAACAGAATATTAATCTTCCCCCAAAGTTGTTTAGATCGTAGGCCTAGAAGGGAGAGGAAGAAGAAAAGATCAGGGAGAGGAGGAGGGAGAAAGAAGGAGAGAGAGAGAAGGGTACGGGATGGGAAAGGATAGGAGAGGAGGGGGAGGGATGGCAGGATCTGTGTCTGCTTTGCTCCCCCAGGATCAAGCACAGGGCTGGCCTGGAGAAGGTACTCATTAATATGAGAGTGCATGAGTGAAAGAGAAGGGAGATTGCAATATCGACATCCATGATTCTACTAAAAGCATCGCCAAGTGACTGCAGTGAGACATCTTACATTCCCACTGATTTACTAAGTATATTACTTGGAGAACCACCCCATACTCTTTCTAGCATAACCCATCAGTCTTGTCTGTATCGCCTTTCTCATCATTCTAGATTAGTCGTTCTTTTCCTCCTCTTGCAGGCAGCATAAAGGCCAGCATCCTGTGCCCACTCGCCCTCTTGCTCTCTCTCCCCCCTTCAGTTTTCCTGTTTTCTTGATTGTAAGTGTCCATTAGACACTCCTCTGAGGTTTATTTGCAGTCTGACCTGTGAATCTTTGAAATACTCTCTCTCATGGTCTCACTCCAGTGACACCATGAGCAAGGGGTGGGTAATGACAGCTCATCTGGAGATATTAGCTGCTAGGTTGTTTTCTTTATGCTGTCTAGGTGCAGGCTCTGGAAGAAGACAGAGGCACCGGACGATGCTTCCTCAGTGAATTTGGACACTGTCCAGAAACAAAGCCTGGTGTCCTTTCATTTTTTAAGATGTAATTGGGTCCCATCAGGTCTAAAATGATTGTGTGTGGACCTCCCCCTCTCAGGAATGAGTCCTACCATTGGTCAACCCCGCCTCCTCGCCAGACCTTTCCAGATCCGTTCAGAACCCAGCTGCTGGAGTGGAGATTCAACATTCTGGGGATGGCTTGTTTATTTCGAAACAATCATGAGGCTTGATTTGATGTAGTGAAAGAAAGTAGTGCTTGCTGAATACGGCCCAATTACTACAGCATTAATTCATACAGATTAGCAGCTGACATCGGCTGGAAAGCACACGTCAGGACATTTCAATACGTTTGGCTAAAAAGAGCTACCTCTTCATGGCTGCTGAACTCGCCAGCTCCCACCTCCAAGCCCAGATGATGACTCCATATGTGGAATGACTTTCACATCAAGGGCGTACAGTGTTATTTTAATATTAGCTGGGGAGGGACAAACAGAAGCATGGTTGGGAGATGCCCCCAAAGCTGGGCAGCAAACAGATCCCATTTAAGACCTGCTTCCTCCCAAGTCCAGGTTCTGACGACTAAATGGTTCTTTGAAGATGGGAGAAACTGGTACATGCTAATAGAAAACATAACCAAACACTTTCTTGTGAATTATCAAATTTAGTTTGTGAATCTACACCTTGTGCAAGCAGTTAAGTATGCTCTCAGCTACAAGTAACAACAGCTTAAACAAATAAAGGACTGTTTGCTCACTGTTGTGGACTGAACCGAGTCCTGCCAAAATTCATGTGTTGGATCCCGAATCCCCACAACTTCAGAATGTGGCTGTATTTGGAGATAGGGCCTTTAGAGAGGTGATTGATTAAAATGAATCATGGCCCTTGGGTGGGCCCTTTATTATTCAGAATTCTCCATAGAAGCAGAATCATTAGGATATACACGTAGACACATTGTAAGGAATTGGTTCACACAATTTCGGAGGCTGGCAGGTTCTAAGGTCCAAGATCTGCAGGATGAGTAGGAAAACTGGAGACCCAGGAGAGCCCACGCGTTAATTCCAGTCTGAGTTCCAATGCCTAGAACTAGAAAAACTGAGGTGTAAATAAATTCAGTCTAGAGGCCCGGAAAGAGCTGATGTTTCAGTTAGAGTCCAAAGGCTGGAAGAAAGCTGACGTTCCAGTTTGAAGGCCATCAGGCAGGAAGAATTCTCCTGTACTTGCGGGAGGGCCAGCCTTTTGTTCTCTTCAGGCCTCCACCTGATTGAATGAAGCCCACTTACATCAGGAGCAGCAATCATTTTATTCAGTCTACCCATTTAAATGTTAGATGAATTAACATTTCACAGAACCACCCTCACAGACACACCCAGAATAATGTTTAACCAACTATATGGGAAACCAGTAGCCCAGTCAAGTTGACATGCAATATTTGACCACCATGGCCCAATCCAATCTGACTGGTGCCCTCATAAGAGGAAATTTGGACATACAAAGAGGCAGTGGGGATGTACGTGTACAGAGGGAAGAGGACGTGAGGACACGGTAAAAATGTAGCCATCTGCAAGCCACAGAGGAAGGCCTCAGAAGAAACCAAATCTGCCAGTACCAACAGCTTGATCTTGGACGTCTAGCCTCCAGAAACATGGGAAGGCAAATTTCTGTTGTTTAAGGCGTCCAGTCTGTGGCATTTTGTTATGACAGTCTTAACTAAGTAACATACTCACACAGCAAGAAGTCAAAGGCTAGACAGCTGCTATTGATGGTTCCACAGTTCAGGGGCATCTGGGCACATGTCTTTAGGATTCTTTTGGCCTCTTTTTATGTATTGGCCCCAGGTCACATGGTGGCCACTGCACTCCAGGCAGTGGGAGATAGGAGTTTCTCTCTGTGAGGCTTCGGGAAAAAAAAACCTCTCCAACGCACAGGTGCCTAAGTCTATTGGCCAAACCCGCATGGCCACTATGATTTGTAAGAGAAGCTAAAAAATAAAGTGTGAACCTTCCCGGACTTTAGAGTGAAAGAAGGCAAGGGAGAGGGAGTTGGGACTGCATGTTGAATGAGCCATCCTACAATACATGCCACAACTTGGTTAGCCGAAAGAATTTCATGCCAGGAATGTTTTGCACACAGTGGACACTAGATAAAGTCTTTGTGACTAAAATGGTGGGTAGAGGTTCGTGATTCTCATCAGGAATGTTTTCTGTCCCTCCTCAGATCCCCTTGGTACCATCATTTCTGGGCCCCTCGGTCACTGGCTCTCTCTCACTGCTATACAGACGCACCAGATCCACTTGGGCCTGAGCAGTTTCAGCATTTGGGGTTGCCCGGTTGCTCGTCAAGAGGGTCAGACCCTCCCTGTCGGGACTGCTCTGGCCCAAGGCTCATTAGCCACGTGACCTTCTGTTTCTAGGTTTTTGTTGTTGTTGTTTTGCCACTCCTGGTTTTGAATGAAACATTTCACCTTAAGGTTCTGGCTTCCCAAGCAGCTCCCTGCAAAGCCGGGTATTGCTGGGAGCTGTGAGAAGAGTCAATTCCCCCTGTAGAGTAAAATTTGACCAAAGGCAAATCGGAAATGAGAGAAAGTCCAGTAAATTCCCTCTTTCTTTCCTCTGTGGACCTCTACAAGATATGGTTTCTCTGTACATCCTAATTGGATATGTCCACACAACTGAGTAGACACTGGATGAAATTTTTGTGACTGCTATAACAAATTACCATAGACAGGGTGGTTTTAAACAGAAATGTATCCTCTCACAGTTCTGGAGGCTACCATAGACTGGGTGGTTTTACACAGAAATGCATTCTCTCACAGAGGCCAGAAGTTCAAAATAAGGTATTGGCAGGGCCTCATTTCCTCCAAAGTTTCTAGGGGGAGATTCAGTTGCTTCTTCCAGGTTCTGGCAGCTTCAAGCACTCCTTGGCTTGTGGTCACACCACTCCAATCATTGGCTCTATGGTCACATTGCCTTCTCCTCTGCTGTCGTCAAATCTCTCAGGTCCCTTGTAAGGACACTTGACATAAGATTCAGGACCCATTTAGGTAATGCAGGATGTTCTCTTCATCTCAAGATCCTTAATTACATCTGCAAACCCCCTTTTCCAAATGACGTCACATTCATAGGTTCCAGGAATTTGAATGTGGACATATATTTTGAGGGGCCAGCATTCAGCCCACCACGGACACCCTTGCTGAACAATGAACAAGGCTGTTTCTCTTCACATCTCATCATGAAGCCGTGGCCGGAATAGAAATGTGTCCGCCTTGCATTGCTCCCTGTCATTTCTTTTGTTCTTGTTCTCACTGTCTGGAGAATGCACCACTTAAATGAGGCATTAGTACTCAATCTTCCTGATAAGGTTTGGCTGTGTCTTCACCAAATCTCACCTTGAATTGTAGCTCCCATAATCCCCACATGTCATGGGAGGCATCCAGTGGGAGGTAATTGAATCATAGGGGTGGAATTTTTCCTGTGCTGTTCTTGTGGTAGTGAATAAGTCTCACAAAAATCTGATGGCTTTATAAAGGGCAGTTCCCCCTGCAAACTCTGTTGCCTGCCACTATGTAAGATGTGACTTTGCTCCTCCTTTGCCTTCAGCGGTAATTGTGAGGCCTCCCCAGCCACGTGGAACTGTGAGTCCATTAAACTCCATTTACTTTATAAATTACTCAGTCTCAGGTATTTTTTCATAGTACTATGAAAATGGACTAATATACCTTGCCTCAGGTTCTGTTTTCAAGAAGATGAAGACTTAAATAATAAACAATAATATTACAGATCCTAGTTGTCTTAGTCAATTTAGATTGCTATAATAAAAGACCATAAAGTGGGTACCTTGTAGCTGGGTTTTCATATGGTAGAGGGGGCAAACTAGCTCTCTGGTATCTCTTTTATAAGGACACTAATCTCGCTAGAGGGCCCTACCCTTATTGCCTAATCACCTCCCAAAAGCCTTGCCTCCTGCTACCATCACTTTGGGGGTTAGGATTTTAACATATGAATTTGGGACAGGACACAGAAGACATAAGCATTCAGTCCATAGCAATATTGTATGCAGACAGACCCTAAGCTTTGACATCAGAGAGATCTAAATTCAAGTCCAGGCTCAGCAAATTGGTAGCCATGTAGCCTCAGGCAGGTCATATCTTCTCTAAGCTCAGAGTTTTCACTTTTTAATATGAGTAATAATAATTCTTAGTTGTAGGGACATTACAGAGATAGAGTGAAATTATGTCTGCCAAATACTCAGCAAAAACATGTAATAGGTACCCAATACATGTTAGCTGTTATTAATATTAAGACAGTCATACCTCAGAGATATTGCAGGTTCAGTTCTAGACCACTGTAATAAAGTTAATAATGCAATAAAGCAAGTCACACATTTTTTTTCTTTCACAGTACATATTAAAGTTATGGTTATACTATACCATAGTCTATTAAGTGTACAATAGCATTATGTCTGAAAAAATGCACATATCTTAATTTAAAAATACTTTATTGTTAAAAAATGCCAACAATCATCTGAGCCCTCAGTAAGTTGCAATTCTGCCGGTGAAGGGTCTTGCCTTAATGTTGATGGCTGCTGACTGATCAGGGTGGCGGTAGCGTAAGTAAAGGTTAGGGTGGGGGGGGTGGCTGTGGCAATTTGTTAAAATAAGACAACGATGAAGTTTACCACATCAACTGACTCTTCCTTTCCTCAAAGATTTCTCTGTAGCATGTGATTCTGTATGACAGCATTTTACACACAGTAGAACTTCTTTCAAAATCGGCGTGAATCAGCTCAAACATTACTGCTACTTTATCAACGATGTAATACTCTAAATGCATTGTTTCCATTTCAACAATGTTTACAGCATCTTCACTGGAAATAAATTCCATCTCTAGAAACCATTTTCTTGGCTCATCCATAAGAAGCAACACCTCATCTGTTAAAGTTTTATGAGGAGATTGCAGCAATTTAGCCACATCTTCAGGCTCCACTTCTAATTCTAGGTTTCTTGCTATTTCCACCACATCTGCAGTTACCTCCTCCACTAAAGTCCTGAGCCTCTCAAAGTCATCCATGAGGATTGGAATCAATTTCTTCCAAACTCCTGTTACTGTGGATATTTTGACCTCCTTCCATGAATCATGAGTATTCATAATGGCATCTAGAACGGTAAATTCTTTCCAGAAGGTTTTCAATTTACTTTGCCCAGATCCATCAGAGGCAGCTATAGACTTACCTCATATATTTATTAAATAATAAGACTTGAAAGTCAAAATTACTCCTTGATACATGGGCTGCGAAATGGATATTATGTTAGCAGGCATGAAAACATTACTCTTATACCTCTCCATCACAGCACTTGGGTGACTAGAAGCATTGTCGACGAGCAGTAATATTTTCAAAGAAATCCTTTTTTTTCTAGCAGTAAGTCACAGCAGCTGGCTTAAAATATTCAGTAAACTATGCAGTAAATAGGTGTGCAGTCATTGAGGTTTTGTTCCATCTACAGAGCATGGGAAAAGAAGATGTAGTATAACTCTTTTAAGAGCTTTAGAATTTTCAGAATAGTAAATGAGGATTGCCTTTAACTTAAAGACACCAGCTGCATTAGCTCCTTACAGGAGAGTCAGCCTGACCTTTGAAGCTTTGAAGCCAGGCATTGACTTCTCCTCTCTAGCTATGAAAGTCTTAGATAAAATCTTCTTCCAAAAAAAGGCTGTTTCATCTACATTGAAAATCTGTGGTTCAGTGTAGCCACCTTCATCAATGGTCTTGGCTGAATCTTCTGGATAACTTGATGTGGCTTCTACATCCACACTTCCTGCTACATCTTGTTACAGAGACAGCTTCTTTCCTTAAACCTCATGAACCAGCCACTTCCAGCTTCAAACTTTTCTTCAGCTTTTGCACCACTCTCAGCCTTCATAGAATTGAAGAGAGTTAGGGCTTTTCTCTGGATTAGGCTTTGGCTCAAAAGAGTATTGTGACTGGTTTTATTTTCCATACAGATCACTAAAACTTTTTCCATATTAGCAATAAGGCTGTTTTATTTGCTTATGATTCATGCATTCACTGGAGGAGCACTTTGAATTTCCTTCAAGAACTTTTCCTTTGCATTCACAACTTGATTACCTGTTTGGTGCAAGAGACTTTGCTTTTGGCCTGTCTCAGCTTTCAGCATGCTTTTCTCACTAAACTTAATCATTTCTAGCTTTTGATTTAAAGTGAGAGACTTGCGATTCTTCCTTTTACTTGAAGGCCACTGTAGGGTTATTAACTGGCCTAATTTCAGTATTGCTGTGTGAAAGGGAATGAGAAAGCCCCAGGAGACAGGCCTATCAGGGATGCAGTAGGAATATACCCAACACTTTTGATTAAGTTTCACATCTTCTATAGGTGTGGTTTGTGGCACCCCAAAATAGTTTCAATAGTAACGTCAAAGATCACTGATCACAGATCTCCATCACAGATATAATAATGAAAAAGTTTGACATATTTGGAGAATTACCAAAATGTGACACAGGGTCATAAAGTTAAGTGTATTTTATCGGAAAAAAACATGGTGCCAACAGACTCACTCAACACAGGGTTGCCACAAGTCTTCATTTTGTAAAAAACACAGTATCTGAGATGTGCCAAAAAGCAAAGTGAAACAGAATGAGGTGTGCCTCATTTCTGTCCCTCCTCAGATCCGTAGAAACGGATATTAGCCAAATATTCCCTAAGGCCATTTGCAGTGAAATAACTCTCCTCGGGCTCTGGGACAATGGTGGATGGTGTCCACAGGATGTGGGCTCACTCCCACAGTGTAGACACGAGCTCATAGTTTCCTTGCAGCTCCCAACATTTTTTATGACCTGGCTCCCACTGACTGCTCCACTGTATTTCCTACTCTTCCTGCTGTGGGTCCTAGTTTCTTGTTTTGCTGGTCCATTGCCAGTTCCCAAACAGACTCAACTATATGCTGTACTTACTACCTCAGATTCCCTCCTACCATTCATTCATGCACAAATCACAACTCTAAATGCTTTGCCTCGCTATCTTATCTAAGCACTGGAGTAGAAGGATGAAAACCACAGGCAGCCTCTCCCTTTATATGATTTATATAACAGGTCAGAGAAGAGAAAAAGACTTACGCTATTCTAATGAAGTATAGTCAGGCCTCTGAAAGAGAAACTCCTGAGTAATACAGGAACCAAGTGCAGAGAAATCAAACCTATTATCTGCTTACCAAAACTACCCATTCTGCAAGGCTTGGGTCACGGACTAGCCCGTCACCGCTCAGCAATTCTCCCACACTCATCAGAACGAACTGTGTTTGATATATTTTACTTAGTCATATTAAATAGCACGTACCTTGTGCTATGCTTTGAGATAAATATTTGCTGAACATTTGTACCACTGAAACTTTACAATAATCCTAGTAAATAAATGATTCCCATTTTATAGGCAAAGAAGCTGAAGTTTAGAGACTTATGTAAGCAGATCCTTGCATCAGTACTTCCCTCTTTCTGGAACCCTCTCCAATTGTTGCCTGGTTGCCTCCTACCTTAGGTTTAGCTTAGATGTCACCTCTTCCAAGAAGCCCTCCTTAGTCATCCATTCTTAAAGAGCCACCACGTCGACTTACTCTTCCCCATGACTCTATTTTCGTCAGAGAGCACTATGACTCTCTGAAATTACATTTCTTATTTATTTGTTTGCATGCTTATTGTCTGTCTTCCTCTGTTAGAATGTGTAAGTACAATGGAGTCAATAAAGGCCTCTTCCTCTAAGCCAGGCCATTCTGTATCTTTGGCATTTAGAGAAACATCTGGTATACAGTAGGCCTTCAATTAATGTTCATTGGATGAATTAAGAATATAACCAAAGTCATGTATACCTGGTAAGTGGCAGAGTTGAGATTTCAACCTACGTTTGTCTTTCTCCAAAGTCCGGGATTTAGTTCCTTTTATAGACTTTATACTATCCATCTTGCTTAGAATTTGTTGTTGCTGTTTATTTAACTCTCTTTCCTATATGGTTCTGAAGGCAATGGCAACCATGCACAGCCATCTTTGTGCCTCTCCTAGCTCCTATCAGGACATTGCCTTGCTCCCCACACACTGCACCCATATTTGCAGAGATGAAGTGAATATGTTTCCATGACAACACCAGAGGAGGAAGAGGGGCTCTGAGGCCCCATATGATTTTCCTCTCCTCTCCATTGAGGCTAGTGTCACAGGCTGTGGAAGCTTCCTCCTGAGAGCTCTCAGCAAGTAGGTCAACAGGCCAGCCTCAGGCCCGAGGTGTCACTCATGGCCTTGAGAGGAAGGCAGCACCTTCTAGCTGGCTCTCTCTGTAGTGTGGCTTGAATGATCCACTTCCCAGGGATGGAGATTGCAGCTCAGCCTCCATTTGAGGATTAAGGGTTAAGTCCTCGGGTTTACTGGAGTCCTTATGGCAAAATAAACAAACAAACAAAGCTTGCTTGTCCCCCATTACTGAGGGAGGGGTTCTTCACACTGAGAATAGCCGGGCATTTCAGTGGGAGAACAGGCATTATTTCACACAGCGAGTGGACATAGCTCAGCAAAAAGGTTCCCTGACACATGGACACTTTCTGCCCTGTCTCTGACTCTTGACTTTTCACATTTTCCCTTAGCAAAAATAACTGATGGAAACTCACAAAACTCCCAACTCAGCCCCTTTCTCTGTTCCTTTGGAGAGATAGGGCAGTGAAGCATTTCTCTAGGGTTTGCAAAAAAAAAAAATCACTATTGTCATCAGAAGAGCCAGAGGAATAAAGAAGTCAAAGTGGCTCCTGTGCACAGTGCCTGGTTGGCAACCCCGACGGCAAACCATGACCTCCTGCCCCCTAGAGCCACCAGAAGGTAAGAGCTGCAGGAAGATCAGCCGCCTCTCCAACTCCTCCCCCAGGGGACCAGTCACAGCGATGACAGCTGCCTCTCCTTCACCATGCTTTCCTTCTTGGGTAGAGATTTGGAAAAGGCAGTCCACCTTCATGAACTGACAGAGAAGGCAGCTGCCTATAAAGTATGCTTGACTGCAGCCAGACAGGACTTCTTCCCTCAAGATACCTCCCTATCGCCTAAATTTCCTCCATTAGTGAATTCCCCTGAGTGTTACAGCATTAGTTTTACAGAGAATGCTACTAAAATGCAAACTCTCCTGGAAAGGCTAATAGTCCACGAGGTAAAGGTCAGCAAAGTTTTTCTGTAAAGTGCAAGATGGTAGATATTTTAGGCACGTGCACCACAAAATCTCTGTTGCAACTGCTCACCTCTACCTTTGGTGCAAGAGAAGCCAAAAACACATACAAATGAAAGGGCGTAGCTGTGCTCCAATAAACTTTATTTGTAAAACCTGGAAGCAGGCTGGATTTGGTCCATGGGTTATAATTTGCCAGCTTGGCACTAGACTGTAAATCAGCTACTTTTCTTACCACCTCTTTATCCCTAGTGCCTTTCACAAGAGCAACGCCGTGAAGAATTGCTGAAACAATTCTTCTTTAACAAACAACTTAGCCCACAACAGTTCAAGAGAAGCTGATTGATAACCAACGTGTCCAGAAGGAGACTCCAGATAGGTGGATACAGTGGGAGTCTCCACGGGTTAAGAACTGAGGAGACAGGGCTCTAAAATCAAATTTACCAACTTACCACTTTTAACCAAACAGACCCCATTGGTTACAGTCGTAAGTCTCAGAATCCTGTAATTGGCCGAGATCCCTGAATTCTCCATGCCAGACCAGTGGAAAGGAAAGGCTAAGAGCAATGGAGATTAGTGACAAGCAAGGAACTTTGAGCATCGTTGCTCTTTCTGGTTTTAGTACTTTTGTTAAATCCCTGTACTCCAGAAAGATATCTGCTCCTGTCATTCCATAGAGTGAACCAGACCCCCCACCGCTCTGCCTTTAGCTCTGCTAAATCCCTTTGGGGTGACCTGGATTTTTGTTTTGTTTTGTTTTTTGAGATGGAGTCTTGCTCTGTTGCCCAGGCTCAATCTCATGAGGCTCACTGAAACCTCTGTCTTTTGGGTTCAAGCTATTCTCCTGCCTCAGCCTCCCGAGTAGCTGGGACTACAGGTACATGCCACCACGTCCAGCTAATTTTTGTATTTGTTGTAGAGACAGGATTTCACCCACGTTGACCAGGCTGGTCTTGATCTCTTGACCTCAGGTGATCCATCTGTCTTGACCTTCCAAAGTGCTAGAATCACAGGCGTGAGCCACTGCACCAGGCCTGTTTTTTAAAAAGTCAGCTGTGTAATTCCATATCCTACTTACCTTCTTTCTCCCTTGACGCAGTTACATCCCTGTGGGAATCATGGAATCTAAAGTCTGCCTATTGGTGTCTTTCAGGATGGTGGAAATCAAGATGGTGAATTTCAGCATTGATTTTAGATGATAACTACCGTCACCTTAACTTCAGCTGTTTTCTGGACTGCCATCTTGATTTAGTAGAGGCTGGACCAGAAAGACCTGAGTTGTGTGTAGCTACTGCAGTTCCAGACATCTGGGGATCTTGCATCAGCAGGACAGGAAAGGATATGCTACAATAACAACAACGAAAACAACAAACACAGAATTATAGTTTCTTAACACAACCCACATTTATTTTCAACGTGGTTTGGCGGACAGACTGTACTCATCATCGTCATTCCTGTACCCAGATAACACAGGGTCTGTCATGACATGTGCCTTGTTGGTCATCTCCTTAAGGGAAAGGGCATGACAAATCATATGCCAGCTTCCAAAGCCTCTGCCCAGAAGTGTCATATCTGCTCACATTTCATTGACAAAACAAGTGACATGACACATGGAACTCCAAAATAGTCTGCAAGAACGATCCTACCACATGCCTGGAAGGATGAAATAATTGTAGACAGGCCACGTGACTACTACAGAATCTGAAAAAAGGGTCCCGCATGAAGAGTCAAGTAGCCTCATGGGAAAGATACCTAACGAGAAGCTGAGTACTGATACGGAGGGGAAAATTCTGAAGACCTGAAGAACGGAAGTTAATCTGAATATTTCTGATGGTGTAGCAGATAGAAGCAACACTCATGGAAGGAAGAAAATTCTCAGGGCCAAGCTGGAGTGAGGTATGGGCTGGAGTAGTCATTGAGGACAATTGGCCCTCCACAGTGAAAGCAACTATCAGACTGCCTTCTTTCTGGAAGAAACAACTGTTTTAAAAGTCTGAGGCAAATGCAATGTGGTTATACTAGATTACGTATAAAACAAAGGGAACAAGGAGTACTTCTTGTGGTTGCAGCACGGAGGTAGTCTCAGAGGAGATAAGATGATCCATGTGTGTGAAGACGTGACAGATTCTGACGGAGAAGACAGTGGAGAGAGGAGGAAGAAGGTGGTGTGCCCGCCTCAACCTGGCCTACCAGTCACACCCTCCAGGTACCATGGTACCAGTGCCCAAGAGCAAAAGCAAGAGGCCTCAGAGCAAGACATGTACAGTTGTGCAGGTTGAGCACTGCACAATGCCTCAGGCTGCTGTAACAAAGTACCACAAGAAGTACTCCTCTTTCCCTTTGTTTTATGCATAATCTAGTATAGCCACCAGTCAGATTGCTATAACAACAGCAGCCTGATAAATAACAGAAATTTGTTTCTTACAGTTCTAGGGGCTGAAAGTCTGAGATAAGGGTGACAGCAAGATGGGCCTCTGGTGAAGACCCTCTTCCAGGTTGCAGACTGCCATCTTCTTGTATCCTCACATTGTAGAAAAGCCAAAGCAGCTCTCTGGGATCTCTTTGATAAGGGCACTAACCCCATTCATGAGGGCTCCCCTCCATGACCTAATCACCTCCCAAAGGCCCCACCTTTCCTTACCTTCATATTGGGGGTTAGGATTCCAACACATAAGCTTTGGTGGTACATATTCAGTCCATAGCACACACGTCAAAGCAGGGCTGATCACACTCTGATTATGTGAACAGAGCACCCTGGAGCTGGCAGTGCACAGTCTGAGGAATCGTGAGTGGCAGCCCTGCCTCCAGGCCCTCCTCAAGTTCTTAGACTCTTGCTCTCTACTTCACCAGCTCCTGACCTCATTAGTGTGGTTTCCTATTTCTGGTATCGCCCTTGCCCTTTCAATCTGACAGCAGACTCAAGATGCCTTGTTTCGACTCTGTCAGTGCTTACTTACCAGTACAGAGTTTAGCTCTTCCCCAGGAACAAGGTCACACAGGATGAATTCTTGGCCATGCAAGGTATGTAACCATGGTGAGGAGAAGCAGAGGAAGACGACTGCTCACAGGCGCAGTAACAAACTCCAGCAAACACCCTAAACCAGGAGGAGGAATCAGAATGAGACTGGGACTCTCATGAGCAGATAAACCAGGGAATTACTTCTTTTTCCAGTTAGTGTGATTCTACCAGGCCACTAAGATGGCCTGAACTGAAGAAACACCTGTAACAGGGGGTATGCTCAGTGCCCAGCCCAACTCTTGGTATAAAGTAGATCACTGTTATATGTTTATTGAAAAAAATCATGAATATATATATTTAAAGAACAGTTCAACTTTCTTCTTCCCATAGTTATAAGGATGATGAGAATTTGGCCACAAAACAAGCTATTGAAATGCGAAAAAGTCAAGCAACCGAAGTGGAGGGAGAAAACAAGCATTTAGAGTGGGAATACTGCTTAGGGGGGATGTCTTCTAAATACGCCCCTCCCTTATGAATTTGTTCTGATAATTTTAGCCCTAAAATGTTCAGTGTTGAAGTGAGTTTTTAGTTTCTAAAGGCTCGTAAAAATACGAGGCAGAATCATGATTAGATCTAGTACTGGTACTACACATCAAAGGTGTTTCAGCGGGTGCGATGGCTCATGCCTGTAATCCCAGCACTTTGGGAGGCCGAGACAGGAGGATCACAAGGTCAGGAGATCGAGACCATCCTGGTCAACATGGTGAAACTTCATCTCTACTAAGAATACAAAAATCAGCCAGGCGTGGTGGTACACGCCTGTAGTCCCAGATACTTGAAAGGTTGAGGCAGGAGAATCGCTTGAACCCGGGAAGCCGAGGTTGCGGTGAGCTGAGATTGTGCCATTGCACTCTAGCTTGGGCAACAGGAGAGAAATGCTACCCCAACAAAAAAAAAAAGAAGAAAGAAAAAAGAAAACTAAAAAATCCAAAGGTGTTTCCACCTTGAACTCTGACATTAAACTTGAACAGTGCTGCTATTGTAATGTCAAGAAATAAAGAGGGAAACTGATAGGCTCTTGATCTTTTGGAATGAAAGCAATGCACTTACATACTTCTCCCCTAAAGTAGGCATAGATATAAATAAAACCTGAACGTATGTGGTGTTAGATAATTATTTTTTATGAAATCATGATGCTCAGGGAAATAAATACTGACGTTGGCCAATTCAACTTCAGACAAACACTTGCCTCAAAATGCGTATATGACCTCATCCTCACTCTTCTTTTACATTCTCTTCTTAACAGGCTGAAATGTCGGCATTGTGAAAACCTGACTTGCCTTCCATAAGGCCCTTGGCCCATAAATATCCTTCCTCAAATAAACAGAAACCCTGCCTTGAAACAAAGAAGAAAGTCTGGAAGGTAGGAAGGGCAGGACAGAGGGCGGATGTGGCTTGATTTTTAGCACATTGTTATCGAATACATTATTCTCTGCTGAGATGCATATTGGCAATCACAAATACCCGTGCTTAACAAAGCTTTCATTCTTAAATTTGCATAAGGCCTTATTCGCATGCATAGAATTCCACAAAGTATTGCTTCTGACTGAAGAATTCATTACACACACACACACACACACACACACACATACACACACACACACACATTGTGACAAGAGGCTCATGTCCATGGAATTCACTGGTTTCAGCACACGCCCATCACCCAGGAGCAGCTGGCCTGATAGAAACTGAAATGGCTTACAGAAGCCTCAATTATAGCACAATTTGGGAGAATACCCTGAAGGTCAAGGTTCTGTCTTTCAGGATGCCCCATGTGCTTTGAATCAGTGACCAATACGTGGTCCAATTTCTTCTTTAGCTGGAACATATGGGTCCAGGAACCAAGGATGAAAGTGGGAGTGGCTCATCTCATTACTACCCCTAATAGCCACTCCCAGAATGTTTGCTTTCTGTTCCTGAAACTCTGGGCTCCTCTGGTTGGAGGCTGGAGTGCAGTGGCATGATCACTGCTCACTGGAGTCTCAGTCTCCCAAGTTCAAGCAATCCTCCCACCTCAGCCTCAAGAGTAGCTGGGACCACACAGGGAGACCCCGCCTCTACCAAAAAAACAAAAAAATTATCTGGGCATGGTGGTGCCCAGACAATTTGTTATTTTTTTGGTAGAGGCGGGGTCTAACTATGTTGTTCAGACTGGTCTTGAACTCCTATGTTCAAGTGATCCTCCTGCCTCGGCCTCCCAAGGCTTTGGGATTACAGGAGTGAACCACCACACCCAGCCCAGAGGTCTGTTTTCATAATAGAGAAACGTTTGTATGGGGTGACACACAAATTGCTCCACTGATTCAGAAGTTGAGAGCGTCAGTGAACCACTGGGGGCTCCTCACTCGACTCACCTAGCAGGTAGAGAAGTGGCTTACTGTACTGGTTGATCCTGGTTACTAAGAGAAATCAGATTTCTTTTATCAAACTCTATCTAGAACACAAGGGTTTCCCCAGAGTATTTCTTACTACACCCACCTCTAATATAAGAAGGTAATAGAAAATGACAGCATCTCTGGCCAAAGCAAAAAGTTATTATTTTTGTATAGAACTTCGAACACAGTATGTGAATAGCCAAAGGGGTAGACTGTGAATTATTAAACCATTACCTCACAGCTCCAAAGCTACCTTTCTGCACTCTGTAAGGTAATGCTGGGGCTATCTATAGATCTCCCTTTTGGGGAATTGGCTCTCTGTTATGTTCTGTAGTAGGGGACGCTAGTGGGATATCAGAAGGCCTGGGGTAGGAAGCTGCTGTTCCTCCCAACCATTGCCTGAGCAGGGACCTGGCATCGACAGTGCCCATCTACTTTCAGCATCGACAGAACCACCTTCACTGCACTCTCCTGGCTGTGTCCACACGGCCAGGCAATGCCCCTTCCCCTGAGCTTCGTTTCCTCAGCCCTATGGGTGGTTGCTACTTCCGGCAGTTACTGGTTCCTTTCACGGTTACTTTTGTTCCTTCGACCCTCCCATACCGATGTGATCAGTTCTCCATATTAAACTCCCCTCCTTAAAATATCAAATGTGGTTTTTAGTTTCCTGACTGCACACCGATTAATACAGCCTTAAAAAGGGAGCTCAAGATCACCTGACATCTCAATGTCTAACACTTTCTCAGAAATAGCTATTAGGATGCTCAACTGCAAGAAACAGGAGAGGAATAGTAAGAAAATGGAATATGGAATTACTGTTTTCCAAAAGCCATCGTCCAAACAGAAAGAGAGAAATTTCTGTGAATGCCTGTTGAGAAACAAATTCATTTTATTAAAAGGTTTCCCTCTTTGTATTTGGAGGTTAAAGAAATGATAGAATATGTTGTTCCACCAAACACACCATTTCACTTATTTTTGGTAAATTACACTAAATGTGGTTTAATTACTGTGTCCAGAATAGCATTTCACATCTGTGGCCCCAAAAGCTATTATCTCTATGGACATTTGGGGAAAAGAAATGGAGCCCTCTTATGGCCAATTTAAATGCTACAGCACCCGTGCAGTTCCACACTGATCATCTGATCATCTTAACATCTGACCTAGATCCCCGGAGCTTTGGACAGAGATACCTCAGGGATCCTACCCTACATCACCACTAAACTGACATGGAGTGTGTCGCCCAGAGAAATAATGTCTGTGCTTCTTGGCACTGTGCGTATATGACATACAAACACTGACAAACTGTGTAAACAAGGTTATTAAACGCCCAATTTTATAAGGAGGAAATAAAGGGAAGAGGATAGGTCTGACTCTGACTAGCCTATCATTTGAAAGAGATACTTGGATCCCTTACCTGGCAGAGGTCTTAATACGAGCCGCAGTAATTGCCTTCTGAATTGGTTTCACACACAGGTAAGGCCCCGGGGTATCATAGTAAGGGAAACTCAATAAATTCAGCAAAAGATTGACGTGCAGGGGGTATGTGTTGGAATCCACACATTATTATCTTTTGTAGGCAAAGACAAGAGAATCCAGTGATGTGGAGTGTTAGAGAACTCAAAGGACAAACTTGGGCAAGAGACGCATGGAAGGGGGAAGCAATTAAGCCTGGGAGTTGAGTGCCACTGTGTTCAAATGGCATCTTAGCTCATTCCTAGCTGTGTGACTTCGGGCAGGTTATTTAACCTCTCTGTTTCTCAGCTTCCTCATCTATAAAATGGAAATAACCTTGTCCAGTTCAAGACAACATAGAGTATAGTGGTTGAGCCCAGTTGCCTGGTTTCAAATCCCAAGCCTGCCCCTTATTGTGTGACCTTAAGCAAGTGACTTAACATCTCCGTACTTTGTTCATAACATGGAATATAATAGCACTGGCCTGGCAGGGTTGTTTTGAAGATTAAATGATTCAGCAGACATTAGGCACTTGGGCAGGTGTCATGGCTGAGCCTACAATCATTGCTACCGTTTGACACACCTCACGATGCATTGTGCGTGGTGAACACAGAGTAAATGTTAGCTTTATCACTGGCTATCGATTTATCATGAACAATTTATGTGTTATCTTTTCCCTGTCTACTTTTTTTTTTATTAGGTCAAGTCATATGCAATTGCCTTTTTTTTTTTTTTTTGAGACGTAGTCTTGCCCTGTCACCCTGGAGTGCAATCGTGCAATCTCGGCTCACCACAACCTCAGTCTCCCAGGTTCAAGCAATTCTCCTGCCTCAGCCTCCCGAGTAGGGGGGGATTACAGGCATGCACCACCACGCCTGGCTAATTTTTTGTATTTTTAGTAGAGATGGGATGTCTCCATATTGGTCAGGTTGGTCTCGAACTCTTGACCTCAGGTGATCCACTCGCCTCCGCCTCCCAAAGTGCTGGGATTACAGGCATGAGCCAACATGCCCAGCCCAAAATTGCCATTTTTATAGGTCGAAAATATTGAAGATAGCAATTCCTTAGTTTAACCTAATACAGAACAATGCTTGTTACCAGGTCACACGAAGGGTTATTAGCAAGGGCATAAGACCAAGGAAGAAAATAGAGCTTTCTGCCACATTCAGGCCACTGAGCCCTGGAACCCTTACCTGATGAAGTGTTTCCCATTCCTGCCTGTGATAACAAATCTCTTGAGCAGTTTTAGTGAGACTTAGTCCTTCAGCTCTCCTTCGCTAGCCTCAGAAAGGAAGAAGGTGGGAGGACTGTATTGGAAAGGAGAAGTGATGGGTGTATATACCAGTTAGGCAGGTCAGGGAAACAGAAACCATTCCAGGTAGTTCCATGGGGTGCAGGAAAAAATGAAAAGCAATGTAGGGGGATGCAGAAGCTAAGAGAAGTTAGCAACAGCTGGGAGTGAGCACAGCCTCACCTGCTGAAAGGATAGAGGGCAGAGGTGGCACTGCCAGAGACCAGAGCCAGGGCTGCTAGCCAGAGAAGCAGCCACGTGGGGCTACCTAGCCACTCCCACACCCAAAGCAGAAAGGAAAGAGGGGAAATCTCCCTCCCTTCTGCTCCTCTGTCTCCCAACAGTGCCTGCCTTGGTTGAATTAATCATACCTCAGTTGGCAAGGGAGCCTGGTACATGTAGTGTACAAGGACTGTCCTCTTGAATACAGAGCAGAGCAGGAAGAAGCGGGAGATAGATAGCAGAGCAGAGAGGCAAATGCATGTGCAGAGCAGCATGAGCTGGGAGGAGAAGAAGGGAAGAATGGGAGATGGCGGGCCACGCATAAATCCAGCTGCTGCCATTTTGTCTCTGGTACTTCAAAGTCTCTGTAATCCAGTCGAGCTGGAATCCTGAATACTTGCCTACCCTGGCCAGGTAATTCCAAAGGAAACTGTGGGAACCACAATTAACCTATCTTTGGTGACTTCATAAAGTGGAGAAGGACACAAGCACCCCCCGGCAGGTGTGTTCTGGGATTCTTCCGGTCCACTGAAGACCATTCTAACGGGGAAGTGAAGGGGCCTGCCCTGCAATGCGCACAGCCTCAGCCCTTTAGTCCTGGCATCAGGGCTAATGACCAGAGAACAAGGCCTCAAGAAGAGACTCCTCAGTTGACAAGTTATCTCATCTGAAACTACAGAACTAAGACAATGAAATTCAATGGGGTGTCTCAGATTGAGAATGTTCTTGGATTGTCTTGGAGAAAAAAAGGAGACATTCTCTGAGAAACTAGGTGATATGATTTGTCTCTGTGTCCTCACCCAAATCTCACCTTGAGTTATAGCTCCCATCATTCCCGTGTGTTGTGGGAGGGACCCGGTGGGAGATAATTGAATCATGGGCAATTTCCCCCACACTGTTCTCGTGATAGTGAATAAGTCTCACGAGATCTGATGGTTTTTTATAAGGAGTTTCCCTTTCATTTGATCCTCATTCTTTCTTGCCCGCTGCCATGTGAGATATGCCTTTCTCCTTCCACCATGATTATGAGGCCTCCCCCAACCACGTGGAACTGTGAGTCCATTAAACCTCTTTTTCTTTATAAATTATCCAGTCTTGGTATGTCTTTATCAGCAGCGTGAAGACAGGCTAATAAACTAGGTAACGTCTTTATTTAGCTAACAGGAGTTTACCCTTACTAATTTCTTAGTTTTGGCAAATATATCATCAATAGGTAAGATATTAGCGTTAGACAAAGCTGGGTGAAGATTATATGGGAACTCTTTGTAGTATTTTCCCTCCTGTAAATCTGCATTTATTTTAAAATTTTGACAAAATTAAATACTCTCCTCCAGAAAGGTTTCTTCCATTGCCTTTAGCAGGCAGCTCCAGGGAGGGTGCTGTGTAATTGCTAACTTACTGAGGCATCACCGTCAGGAAGAAGTCGGTCCCCTCCCCAAATCCCTGTAACAGTCGGTGAGCACGTTCAGGCGACTGTCAGGAAGATCACATCTGGGACAGATTTCTGCAGACATTTCACTACTTGTAGAAAATACAAATGCATTAACACCAGCCTACTTATGATGAAAATTATTAACTCTTACGTGGCTAGTACAGCCATTGTCATTATTCTCATCAAAAGGCTTTTTGTCATGGTCCTTTTTGCTAAGGTTCTGAGCTGGGTGCTATTCAGGTTTAATGGACAAAGTTCATGCTCTAAAGAAGTTGTTAATTCAAAACTAGTCTTGGTAACTGGGCACAGATAGTTGGGGCTCATCTATAAATAAACTAATTTAAATTGACCCTCATCTTTTTTTTTTCCCCGAGACAGAGTCTCGCTCTGTCGACAGGTGCCAGGCTGGAGTGCAGTGGCGCAACCTCGGCTCACTGCATCTTGCCTCCTGGGTTCAAGCAATTCTCCTGCCTCAGCCCCCCACGTAGCTGGGACTACAGGTGGGCGCCACCATGCCCAGCTAATTTTTTTGTATTTTAGTAGAGACAGAGTTTCATCATGTTGGCCAGGATAGTCTCGATCTCTTGACCTCGTGATCCACCCGCCTCAGCCTCCCAAAGTGCTGGGATTACAGGTGTGAGCCACCGCACCCGGCCCCAACCCTCATCTTTTAAAATGGCCTTAAATGACTTTTAGTAAAAGCAGAGTATAAATGTTTACATATGTACATATGTAATCAGCTTAGGAAACAGTTTGATTCATTGGCATATAAGTGGGAATTATCTTATTTTAATTTCCAGTTAACTGCTCTCACTGTTTTTTATTGAAGTCCTCATCTTCTCACTGGGTGGTGGCTAACGTTTAAAACACCTTAATCCAATTCTACAGTTTTTCTATTCATTTTTGGTAATTGAAACAGTCTCATCTGGTTACGAAGACCTATGCATTTTAAATTTTCAATGTCGCATTTGATTCAAAGCTGCTCCCCTTCCCTGCATAGATGGGTGTGTGGCTCATTTTTTTCCCTATGACATCTTTCCACTGGTTATTAGTACTTCTTTGGCACTGGGCAGGGAGGCAAGCAGTGGAAGGTTTCCCTTTGAGGCTGGTTGTGATGAAGTTATTTGCCCACTGTTACGGACTGAATGTTTGTGTCCTTCCCCCAAAATTCCTATGTTAACATCCTAACCCCCAGTGTGATGCTCTTTGAAGGTGGGGCCTTTAGGAGGTGGTTGGGTCACAAGAGTGGAGGGATTCATACCCTTACTTTTACAAAACACTAGAGAACTCTCTCGCCCCTGTCGGCCATGTGAGTGTACAACAAAAAATATTCCAGTCCGCAATCTGGAATCTTCACTAGAGCCCACCCATGTTGGCACCCTGATCTCAGCCTTCCAGCCCCCATAACTCTGAGATATAAATTTCTGTTGTTTATAAGCCACTCAGTCTATGATAATTTAAAATAGCAGCCTGAACTAAGAAACTCGCTTTCTGTAAACTTGTGGCCACTGATCCGGTTTCTAGTTTATAGTATCCTCCATGGTTACTAATGGAAATTATAAGAAGCCCTAAGAAAGAGACACTTGACTCTGTCTACTTTTGATCCACAAGCACTGTCCTCACAACCACATTTTCCTGATAGAACATGCCTCTTTTGTTACCCCTCTGGCAATCCGCAGCAAGCCTGGTGACAGGGTTTGTCTCTGTGTCCCCACCCAAATTTCATGTTGAACTGTAATTCACAGTGTTGGAGTAGGGACCTGGTGGGAGGTGATTGGATCATGGGGGTGCATTTTCCCATGCTGCTCTCATGATAGTGAGTGAGTTCTCACGAGATTCGATGATTTAAAAGTATGTGGCACTTCCCCCTTTGGTCTCTCCCTTCTGCCACTAAGTGAAGAAGGTGCTTGCTTCCCCTTCACCTTCCACCATAATTGTAAGTTTCTTGAGGCCTCTCAGTCCTGCTTCCTGTCGAGTCTGCAGAATTGTGACTCAATTAAACTTGTTTTCTTCATAAATTGCCCAGTCTCAGGCAGTTCTTTAAAGCAGTGTGAGAAGGGATCAATACACCTGGGGTCCCCGAACCCACATATTATCTGCTGCCCCAATCTGGGGCACAGGCTCATCACATCTTCTGGGCAATTCTGAAACCAGAATCCTGAGAGAGTGGTTTTTGCCCATTCTTCTCTTCCTGGTTGTGCCCGTCTCAAATATCACAGGGGAGGTCAGGAAACCTAGTGGCTGGTTAGCCAGGAAAAGGAATGTCACCCACAGCTGGTAATTTGGGGGAGTTGCCGTCTCTGGACTTTGGGAAGAGAAACCATTTATGTTCACCTTCCCATCCCCAGAGGGAAATAGAGGTGAAGGACGCACCTCTCTTTGCTGTGCTCCCCAAAAGAAGTTTGGCCATGACCCCCCGACCCCCCCAACCCCCCCCCCCAACCCGCATTAGATCTCTTTTTGGGCAGGACCCAACCTCAGTCAGCATCTCTCACTCCTGGAACTAGAGAATCTAACATCAAGAATTACCTCTTATTTGAACTTGACCCTAGAAAAATGCAGAGGCTTCTCCCACCAGGACACTGTCTCTACTCTGTGTAACCTCCAGGGCAGAAAAAGATCTCAGTAAGGACTTCCCACCAGACTGCCATACACACATGCATAAATATATTCTTAAATGAAACAGCTGCCCCCTCAATAAGATTGACCTCTGTGTCTCCAAGGACCTATTATTTGAGATGTAATGTAATGCTATAGATCTGCCCCACCTTCACACGTGTTTGAACTTTGTGTATTATTTATTCTTTTAAAACAATCGTGGCAGGGGATTGGGAAGGCAAAAATTAGCAGTGGTTCCTTCGAAGTTCCATCCATATAAAATCTGGAGGATGGGGGATGTTGCCTCCCCACGAATACTCTTGAGGAGGAGCTATCTTTATCAAAGGACAAAGTAATTAGCCAAACTCATCCAAAACCACAGCTTCATATTGGCTGTCTGGAGTGTCCCCAGAGAACCTTCCTTCTGTCTCATTCAAGGGCCTCTCGCATTGATTATTTAACAACTGACATCACCCTGCTTCTCTCTCGTGTGCTTAGGCCATGGAAAGGTCGTTATTACCCCAGTGTTGCTTCTCTACCTTTGTAACGCTCTTCCTGGGGACTTAGCTGAAATAAAACACAACATTGGAGGCTGAGGGGGTGGAAAAGCTCCCCTCTCATTCCATCCAGGGGCAATCGATGTTCACAACATTGAACATTTTGTTCCTATAAACATTTGCTGATGGCCTACTACATGCCAGGCATAAAGTAAATGTTGGCAGGTGAAGATGAATAACTCATCCTCCCTGCCTTTCAGGAGCACACAGCCTGGCAGGGGATACAAATAACTGTAAAGGCTCGGAGAAAGTATGCCTGATGTGTTCTAGGACGGACTCGCTTGTTGTTCATGGGTACCAGGGTAAAGCTAAGACAGGAAGTCACGTATGGGCTGGGTCTGGTAGGGTGAGAAGTCAAGGTGGATGGTGGAGAGAAGCTTTGCTTCCGGCAACTGAACCAGTTAAACAAAGCCTGGAGAGGTGAGGGCTCAGGCATTCTCAGCAGTAGGACTGTGCTGTCTGGCTTAGCTACAGCCAAGGGTGCAAGCTTTTGGGCGTGATTTCCTTGGTGACCATATCAATAGATCCCGAAGAATAACCTTACTACCTGTGTCCGGGCCATAGGAGAACTGGCGAAAACATTGGAAGTTCTGGAAGCAAAATTGCCCACATTGAACTTTTATTGGTGTTCATATTTGTATGAAGCACCTACTCATGTGCCAGGAGGTCCAGTAAGTATGAGTAAATCTCATTTAATCTTTACAAGTACGCTTCAAGTTGGGACTGAGTATATACCCCATTCTATAGATGAGAAAACGTGTTTAGCAATATAAATAATCTTGTCAAAATAATGAAGAGAGCCAGGTTCGAACCCAGGTGAATATGACTCCTAATCTCACATTCTTCCAAATCTCATATTCTTAACCACCTTTTCCCTGCAAGAGGAATTGTGAGACACGATCTTCCATTGAGGACTGTGTATATAATTTCTTTCAATTTTATAGCACAAATCATATTTTGAAGGCCACATAACTCTTGCTAATTAGGATCAGGTAATTTTGTCCAATTTTCACATGGGATTAATTATCCTGAGATGAAAAGAATTTCCACCTTCTACAACTGATTCGATACTGTTCCAAATGGTGGACCTCAATCCTAGCTAAACTATTTGTTTTACTGGCCCCTCTAAGAATTATTCATGCCTCAGGATAGACATTAAATGTAGACGGCCCCTTTTTCAAAAAGATCAGCACTTCATCTTCCCCAAATTGGGGGCCCATCAGTTCTCTGAAAAATTATTCCAAACTCCACAACACGTTTTTCTAATGACTATAGGAGCAGATTGAATATGAGAGCTAAGCAGATTTTAAATATAGGTATGTTTTTCTCTAAAGGCCTTTGTATCAGTTAAGAATTGTGTTCACAAGAACAGAAAACCAAACACCACATGTTCTTACTCACAGGTGGGAGGTGAACAATGAGAACGCATAGACACAGGGAGGGAAACATCACACACTGGGGTCTGTCGGTGGGTGGGGGCCTAGGGGAGGGATAGCATTAGGAGAAATACCTAATGTAGATGACGGGTTGATGGGTGCAGCAAACCACCATGGCACATGTATACCTGTGTAACAAACCTGCACGTTCTGCACATGTATCCCAGAACTTAAAGTATTAAAAAAAAACAAGAATTGTGTTCAGCTCCAAGTAAAAGAGGTCCCCCAAAACATAGGTTTAAACAAATTAGGAAACTTATTTTTCTCAGGTAATGAAGAATCTAGACATAGGAGGCTCTGGGTGGGAATGGGGGGATCACAATTCATCAGGAACTTAGACTCCTCCGACATTTCTGTTCAGTCATCTTTAAAGGTCGTCCAGTCATCTTTAAAGGTCGTCCAGTGGCCTGAAGTTGGCTGACAGAGTTCTAGCCATTTTGTTCAAGTTCCAGACAAGAAGAATAAGAGCGGTGGACAAAACAGTATGCCATGTGAGTCAACCTGTTTGCAAGGAGCTTCTCTAGGAAGTTCCTCTCAACAACGTCCACTTATATTTCACCAGCCAAAACTTGGCCACATCTATCTGCAAAGGATGCTGGGAAATTTAGAGGATTTTTCTTTGTTTCATTATTTTCATATATCAGATAGATATATGGCTATTCCTCCCCCAGACAGGGTTCTATTAGGTAGGGAGAAAGTGAGAGGATAGACTGGCCTGGCTAGTCAAAATAAGGCTGCTTTCTGAGTAAGATTCGGAGGAACTGGGCTCTCAGAGGGACAGAAGCAGTCTCTGCCAGGCCTCAGGCTTCTATGTCAGGTAGGAAAATAACTTTGGTCCTGCATCACGTCTTCAGGGCTGGAGAAGGAGCATCTCTCTCTAAGGCACAAGAAGATCATATTTTTTAATTTCAGGAAATGATCGGGAACTTATCCCAGGTCAGCAGTGGGTCTGAGAAGGAGACCTGGACAGTCTTCAAAGGAGACTTTACCTTTTCCGGCTCTTCCCATTTCCATTCCTCTTGTAGTCCTGTGCTCTGGTCCCTGCTGCAAATGAGCAACTGTACTTTTTTTTTTTTTTAATAGGTCAGGGTGTTTGGGGATGTTGGTGTACAAGAAGAACAGTTATGTCTGCCTCAAAGCTACGAGACAGAGCAGGTAATCCCATTTTTAAAGGCAGATGTATGTATCCTAACCATCATCAAAGCTTCATGTGCCTTTGAATTTAAGGTTTTGCCCTCAAATCATGATTTTTGTAATCCTGCTAAAATCTTACATGGAGCTGTTAGTTTAATGAAATTCAGCTATTTCAAGATGGAGTACTTCACCAAACATAGGAGAAAGTTGAGAATTACAAAGACAAAAATTAATGCTGCCCTTTCATTTTATTTAGAAAAACTTTTTTCTTTCATTCATTCTTTCATTTCGTTCAACTGTATTGATCAAGCAGCTCCTTGTGCTAGGTTCAGGATACAGTACAGGTCTTGAGACCCGGTACATGCCCTCGAGGAATGTGTTCCCGATTGCATGGAAACAGTGAGGATTACAGTCCAGAGTAGCAAGAGTGATGATATCTATGCATAGTCTTTAAAAATGGAAAGATTGGGTCACTGCCATACAGCAGAAAATCAGTTTGGAAAAGCGTCAGGGAAGGCTTCTTGGATGCGGTAAACTCAGAGACCTAATTGTATTAACTTTTAGGAGCATTGAACCTGAACTTCAAAGTCAGTCCTCCCTTGAAACCAGCAAAACCAAATCATGTGCTCATGCACTTATCTGGAAAATAAAAGCATATATACTACTAGTACTCAAAAGCTAAGATCCCAGGTAAATTCAACTTCAAAGCGAAAATCAAAATGAACAATCAACACAGTGGACCGTACAATAAAATATAAGCTCTTTGTTGGCAGATGAGTAAAGCTTAAAGTTAGTGGTGTCGCCTGGTATAGCAAGCAGTCACTTCAAAGTTAAACGCTAGGTGGTGCTCTTAGCACAGTTTGCTATCTTCGACATCTCAGAAACAGTGACGGTTCACTCCTTTCCAGGAAAAACAAAGCAAAACGCTGAGTACCCCATCACAAAATTTAATGGTATTCTTTTTTTACCACGAGCAATGTATTTACCTTTTTTTAACAGTAAATATTTTCTGATAGATATGCACATTATTCCTTGCAAAAATGAGACGGAACCACTAGAGGGACGAACTCTCCCAGGACCTAGTCAGCACCTGTTTTGTAAACGCAGCAATAGCCTCTGGATGCCAGAGCCAGGCGTTAAGAGAACTGTGTTCAAGGGTCCTCCAAGCAACCTGGACCCATTACTCAGCTTCATAGTCTCCAAGGAGAAGTCTGCAACTTAGAAGAAGTTGATAGAAAATGTTTTACACCCAAATCACCAAAGCTGGGCCTTATTACAAATGTCTGCCTTCCCTTCCACCAAGTAGAAAATGTTAGATTAGAAGATTAAGGGATACTATGCAAAGCAATTAAGCTCCTTAAATAAAAGAATTAGGAGGACACCAGGTGGTAGCAATAAGTTTCAAAGACGACAAAGGGAAGATGGAGACCTTACCTTGTAAGCCATTCTCGATAAAGTAGGAAAAAATCAGATAGCACAAGGCAGAGAAGAAAAAAAAGAAGGAAATAATTACAACGGAAAGTGTTTTAGGCCAATAGTCAACCTACAAAGGGGGAGACTATAGATCTCTTTCACCTAAAAGGAATGAAAGGTTTTTTTAAATGTTGCAAACTAGAAACCAACTAATACAACAGTAGGCAGGAAATACAAAAATAGAAAATAATTTAGTCCTGAACATATTTTATGCAAATAGTTCAATGATATTTGGTTTCCAAACACTGGTCAAAGAACCAGTCAGGATCTGTGACAAAGTTTTCACCGATCTGTGATGAAAAGCAGAAAATAAGGACATTATAAAAAGTCTTTCAGAAAGCTAATTGACCAAACTTATTTTTATTCTCGGATTAGATCTTTTCTGCCTTTTTATGGCACAAGGTTCTTTCTAAAGTTAAAAAAAAAAGAAAGGCTTCTCCTAGGGGTGTTTATGTGTTATTTCATTCTGTTTTGTTATTATTATTCCACGAACTCTAATTTAGCATCATTATGTGTATTTTTGAAATGTTACTGGTCTGAGAAATCCAACAGTCTGAGAACGACTGCATCCACAACTAAGTTAAGAGAGAACTAGTCAGCAGGTGTTATTCACTCATTTATTCAAGAGCCAATTACAGTCCAGAGTAGCAAGAGGGATGATGTCTAAATATTTGCTGAGTCCTTTGGTGGTCCTGGGCTGCACTGGACCAGGGGTGGTGAGCATGAGCAAGGCTGGCATTGCTCCTCCTCACAGTACATGCCATCTGGCAGGAATGTCTGGGGTGGTAAGAAAGTTGAGGTCCATTGTGATGTTAAGGGTGATGCTGTATTAAACCTGCAGTTGCACATGGGATAATTTTTAACAACTTATGTGGAATTTTGCACTGTATCTTTTCAGATCCACCTTGGATGAAGAGTGTGTTTCTTTCCTATAAAAATTGAGTAAGTGGGCTGAGCACAGTGGCTCATGTCTGTAATCCCAGCACTTTGGGAGGCTGAAACAGGCGGATCACAAGGTCAGGAGTTCGAGACCAGCCCGGCCAACATGGCAAAACCTCGTTTTTACTAAAAATACAAAAAATTAGCCAGGCATGGTGGTGCATGCCTGTAATCCCAGCTACTTGGAAGACTGAGGCAGGAGAATGGCTTGAACCTGGGAAGCGGAGGTTGCAGTGAGCCAAGATCGCGCCACAGCACTCTAGCTTGGGCGACAAAGCAAGACTCCATCTGAAAAAAAAAAATTGAGTAAGTGAATGACTGTTTCTAACAAGTTACTTTAAAAATATATATCCACATCCCACGTTGATAGTTGCTGGGACTCTTGGTTCAAGACCCTGGGTTGTCTCTCTACGTACAGTGTGCCAAAAAAGGCATCTCTTTAAAGATGGAGTCCCAGAGGTTGCAGAATTAATATCCCCTACCTATTCTGAAAAGGTACAGCAGGAAGGTCTAGGTGTGGACAAGGGAAGTTATTTCTCACCCTGCCAAGGAAGGAGGAAGAGTCGGTTTAAGGGATCTATGGTGGCTCCTTTCCAAAGCATCCCTGAGGGACAGCCAGCCAGCTGGTTACATTGCTTTCCAATGTGACATTTCTGGACTCTTGGGATCATTGGGTTAGATCTGGAATTCATCTTGGCCACTGTCTGGGTCTCCCATCTTTAACAGTCAGATCAGCAAGACAGCTTTAGATAGAGAAGGTCGATAAAACCTGGCAGCACTTGCACTGGTTTCCATGGTGACATGTTGAGCATCTACTGGTCTTAAAGAGCAGCAACAGGAATAGTTAAATTATCTCAGGGCCCTCTAGCCTAGAATATAGGGATCCAAGATAAGACAATCATTGAACACCTGTGCTTCTGGAACATAATAGATACATACATAGGAAAGGACGTTAGAAAGTAATATCCAAGCGTGATTTTGTTTCTAGAAAAATAAAAACAAGCAGAGATTGGTTGCAAGTATTTTTACATCAGAGAATTGTTTCAGTGCATTACCTGGAGCCTTACTTGCTGAGTTCTTCAGGTCCTTTAGGGAAGTGTTTCAGAACGTGGACAACTTTATCAATTCTTTTATCAAGACTTGGGTTCTCATAATTATATACCTCTGTGCCTTACTTTACATTTTAATTTCACTTTAAGTTACTGTTTTACAATAAACCCTTCATCCCCAGTACACTGAGGCACATTTGGCCCCGTTGAGCCAAGTGTAGGCTGCCAGTTCTGTGAATTGGGAGCATCCTACCTGCCTCACAGCATCTGTGCACTTGGTTCAGAGATGTCTTTCCTCTATCCCTCACCACCCTCTGACAGAACCCCATGGATCAGCCTTTACAGGTGTCTATTCTCAAATATGCAGGGGTCTCTCTCTAACCCTGACAAGTTAAATAGGATTCCCAGACTTAGCCTGTCTATTTCTGGCCACCTGATCTTCACACTCGCCTTCTGGTTGGAATTTTCCATGGATGGATCCACCTTGAATTCCCCCTCTTTCAATTACTCCTTCAATAAGCAATTCCTAGAGGCCATCTTTGTAGAGCAAGACGATGGACTACTCTCTTTGGAGACCACCCTTAAGCTAGCCTCACCAGACACCAACTGGCCCCACAGGATTTCTTTCTGCCTTTTTTCCTCCTTCCCTTTTTTTGTATATTCAATGTTAGATTTCAAATCAAAATCCTAAGCTCATGATTCACTATCCTCATTGATCATGCAAGGCTCAGTATGCATGTATTTATAGATTTCTTGTATAACAAATATTGAATGTCTTCTATGAAAGTACTTTCAATGTGTACATATTATGTGGCACCATACACTTCATTCTGTTCCTCGCTTCTTCACTCAGTTTTCTGGTTTCAAGTATCTTCATGTTGCAGCACATAAATCAAGACTGTTGTTTAACTGCTCTATAGTACTCCCTTGTGTACATCCAGTACACCCAGTAAGAAACCACAGATTGCTGACAACTCCCTGAAAAACAATGAACATCTTCATATATGCCTCGTTATAGACCTGCGTGAGACTTTCTCTGGGACGAGAACCCAGACATCCCATCCACAACAATCTTCTGGATTCCGCATCAGGATTGCTGGGTCAGAAAATATGCATATTCTTAATTCGACCAAATGGGACCAGAGGCTCTCCAGTGTGGCTGCAACAGTCCACATCCCCAGCAGCACCGCATGAGGATCTTCACATCCCCCAAGCCCATCTCCCTGCAACACATGGCATGAGTTCCAGCTTTATAATTTGTGCTAATCTGACATATTCGAAGCTACCATTGTTAAAATTTGCATCTCTTACAAACCTCCACTGAGTTTGAGCATCTTGTCATAAGTTTGATATCATTTAAAAGTTGGCATTTTAGGTATTTTATTCTCGTGGTTCACATGTTCTTTTCCTTTTACTAGATTTCTACTGGAATTCCCAGACTCCTCATTGGTTCTCTGTTACTTTTTTCCATGGCTGTTTTCACGGAACAGATAAGCTTATTTTGATGTGATTAAATCCATCGATTTTAGCCTCAGGTTAGTGTTTTGGGGGTTTCCCATCTTAGATGGAATTCTACAATCTTTCCAGCAAATATAATGTCTATTGTAGGTATTTGTCACATGACCTTTATAAATCAGAACATTCTCTTTTCGACCTGATTTTCTAAGAGTTTTTGTTTTTAATCACAAAGTTACTGAATTGTATCCAATGCTTTTTCTGGTTCTATTGCGATCATCCTATAGTTTTTCTCTTTTCGTGTATTCATGTGGTGAGTTACATTGACTCCTATTCTGATGTTGAATCATCCTTGCTTTTTTTAAAAGGATTTTTAATATTTTAATACAGTTCAGATCATACTGATATGGTTCACTTTAGCTCCTTCACTGCCAAACCAGGGGGCAGGGATGAGTTCAGGTTCTCTGCCTTCTCTCTGTCCGTGATGAGCAGGGTGTAAATGAATCTGCTGCATGGAACTTTAAACTTCACATTTTCCTTATTTTTCTTGATCTTGACAGATTTGGCATCCTATCACCAGGCTATGAGCAGAAAATCGTTGATTTCCTCAATTTTCTGAGGCATGGCGATGAGGTGCACAGGGAGAGGGCGCAGACTCTTCCTTGCTTTTATGGGGTAAAACTTTCTTAATTTTGTATTATATCTAAATAGTAATATCTTACTTTATAATAAAAATCATTGTTTGGAGCAGAGCAAGATGGCAGAATAGAAGCCTACACCTTCATCCCTTTCACTGGAACACCAAATTTTAACAACTCTCTGCCTGCGGAAAGGCACCATCACAAGAACCAAAAATCAGGTGAGAAATCACAGTACCTGCTTTTCACTTCATATCACTGAAAGAGGCATTGAGGAGTGCAAGAGAGACAGTCTTGAATCATGAACACCACACCCCCTCCACCTGTGGGCAGCAGAGAACGGTGCAGAGAGAGACAGAATCTGTGCACTTTGGGGAGGGAAAATGCAGCAACTTGGGGATTTTACATTGGACAGGGTGCTGCCCTGTCACAGTGGAGAATAAAGCCTTGCTGGTCTCAACCAACACCTGCACACAGAGGGAGCATTTGAAATAGCCCTCGCCAGAGGAAATCACCCAACCCAGTGGTAAGAACTTGAGTTTTCCGCAAGCCTCGCTACTGCCCGCTGAAGTGCTCTGAGGGCCTAGGTAAACTTGAAAGGCTGTCTAGGACACAAGGACTGCGATTCCTAGGCAACTCCTAGAGCGAGGCTGGGCTGAGAGCCAGTGAACAAGGGTGGTGCCTAGTGAGAACTAGTGACCTAGGGAGACACCAGTGGGTGCAGCTAAGGAAGTGTTTGTGCTACTCCTCCCCCCAACTCCAGGCAGTGCAGCTGGTAGCAATGAAAGTGACTCCTTCCTTCAGCTGCAGTGGGGCAGAGTGAAGAATAAAGAGGCCTTTGTCTTGCATTTTGGATACCAGCGCAGTCACGGTAGGATAGTGTACCAGGCAGAGTCCTGAGGCCCCTATTCCAGGCCCCAACTCCCAAACAACATTTCAAGACACATCCTGGGCCAAAAGGGAACTCTCTTTCTTAAAGGGAAGGACCAGTCCTAGCAGGACTTACCGTCTGCTAACTAAAGAGCCACTGGGCCCTGAGTAACCAGCAGTGATAGCCAGGAAGTACACAATGGGCCTTGGGCTCTGAGATATGCTGACTTCAGGGGAAACCCCACCAATTTCCAGCTGTGGTGACTATGGTGAGAGACTCCTGTTTGGGAAAATCAGAGGGAGAAGTAAAGGGGACTTTGTCTTGCACCCTAGGTATCAGCTCAGCCACGGTAGGGTAGAACAGGCTCTTAGAGTCCCTGAGTCCAGGCCTAGGCTCTTGGATGACATTTCTGGACTTGCCCTGGGCAAGAGGGGGAGCCCACTGCCCTGGAGGGTGAGTCCCAGGCCAGGCAGCATTCATCACAAGCTGACTGAAGAGCGCTTGGGCTCTCAGCAAACATCAGCAGTGGCCTGGCAGAATCCCCATGGTTTGGTGGTGGTGGTGGTGGTGGTGACCACCTGTGGAAAGGGAAGGGAAGAGCGGGAAGGTCTTTGTATTGTGAGTTGAGTTCCAGCTTAGCTGCCATAAAGTAGAGCATCTGATAATTTTCCAAAGTTTTTTACTTCAATCCCTGACTCCCAGACAGCACCTCTGGATATGCCTGGGGCCTTGGGGGAACTCACTACCCTGAAGGGAAGGGCTTTGAACAAGACCCAGTGCTGTGCTGACTTCAAGTCTGATCCAGTGCAGTCCCAGTAGTAGTGGCCACAGGAGTGCTTGTGTCACCACACTCCCAATTCAACGTGGCTCAGAACAGAGAGAAAGACTGTCTGGGGAAAAAGTAAGGGAAATGAACAAGAGTCTGTGTACGATAATCCAGAGAATTTTTCCAGATTATATTCAAGACGACCAAGGTGGTACCTCTGTGAGTCTACAAAAACTACAGCATTATTAGAATTGGGACACAACTCTCTTTGAATATCTGGAAAGCCTTTCCAAGAAGGAGAGACACAAACCTAGACTGTGAAGACTACAATAAATACCTAACTCTTCAATGCCCAAACACCAACAAATATCTACAAACATCAGTAACACCCAGGAAAACACGACACCACCAAATGAACTAGATAAGTTACCAGAGACCAAGCCTGGAGAAACAGATATATGATCTTTCAGACAGAGAATTCAAAAGAGCTCTTTTGAGGGAACGAAAATTCAAGATAACACAGAGAAGGAATTCAGAATTCTATTAGATAAATTTAGCAAACAGATTGAAATAATTTAAAAGTATCAAGAAGACATTCTAGAGTTGAAAAATGCAATTGGGATATTGAAGAATGCATCAGAATCTCTTAATAGGAGAATCGATCAAGCAGAAAAAAGAAGTAGTGAGCTTGAAAACACGCTATTTGAAAATATACAGAAAGAAAAAAAATAAAAAGAATAAAAAACAATGAGCAGAACTATAAGATCCAGAAAATAGTCTCAAAAAGCAAATCTAAGAGTTATTGTCCTTCAAGAGGAGGTAGAGAAAGAAATAGGAGTAGAAGGTTTATTCAAAGGGATATTATCAAAGAAACTCCCAAGCCTAGAGAAAGATATCAACATTCAAGTACAAGAAGGTTATAGAACAGCAAGCAGATTTCACCCAAAGAAGACTACCTCGAGGCATTGAACAATTAAATTCTCAAAGAATAAAGAAAGGATTCTAAAAACAGTAAGAGAAAAGACACAAATAACATAAAATAGAACTTTAATACATCTGACAGCAGACTGCAGTGGAAACCTTACAGGCCAGGAGAAACAGGTATGACATATTTAAAGTGCTGAAAGAAAAAATCTTTTATCCTAGAATAGAATATCTGGCAAAAATATCCATTAAGCATGAAGAGAAATAAAGACCTTCCCTGAAAAACAAAACCTGAGGGATTTCACCAACATCAGACAAGAAATGCTAAAGTGAGTTCTTCGATCTGAAAGAAGAAATCATCTGAAAGTACAAAACTCACTGATAATAGTAAGGACACAGAAAAACACAGAATAGTATAACACTGTAATTATGGTATATACACTTCTGCCAACTTAAGTAGAAAGACTAAACGATGAACCAATAAAAAATAATAACTACAACAATTTTTCAAGACATGGATGGAACAGTAAGATATGAAGATAAATAACAAAAAGTTAAAAAGTGGGGGAGGGGGGACAAAATTAAAATGTAGCCCTGCTTTAGTTTTCTTTTTGTGTGTTTGTTTGCTTGCTTATGCAATCAGTGTTGAGTTATCATCAGCTTAAAATAATGGGCTATAAGATAGTATTGGCAAGCCTCATGGTAACTTCAAATTGCAGAACATACAATGATAAACAAAAAAACTTAAAAATCAAGAAAAATCACCTTCACTTTAGAAAGACAGGAAGGAAGGAGAAAAGGAAGAGAAGACTGCAAAACAATGAGAAAATAAATAACAAACTGGCAGGAGTAAGTCCAATGTTATCAACACTAATACTGAACGTAAATGGACTAAACTCTTCAATCAAAAGAAACAGAGTGGCTAAATGGATAAAAGGAACACGACCCAGTGATCTGTTGCCTACAAGGAACACGCTCCACCTACAAAGAGACACATAGACTGAAAAATAAAGGGAAGGAAAAGATATTTCATGCAAATGGAGTCCAAAAAAGAGCAGGAGTAGCTATACTTGTTATACAAAACAGATTTCAAGACAAAAACTGTAAGAAGAGACAAGAAAATATTTATATAATGATAAAGGGGTCCATTCAGCAAGAGGATATGATAATTGTTAATATATATGCATCCAACACTGGAGCAGCCAGATGTATAAAGCAAATATTATTAGAGATAAAAAAAGAGATAGACCCCAACACAATAATAGCTGGAGACTTCAACACCTCACTTTCAGCCGTGGACAGATCTCCCAGAGAGAAAATCAACAACGAAAAAATTAGACAAAATGTGCACTATAGAACAAATTGACCTAATAGATATTTACAGATTGTTTCATCCAATGGCAGCAGAATATGCATGTTTCTCCTCAGCATGAGGATCATTCTTAAGGATAGACTATGTGCTAGGTCACAAAATACATCTTAAAATATTCAAAAAAAAATGCAATAATATCAAGCATTTTCTCTGACCACAATGGAATAAAACCACACATTAACAAGAGGAATTTTGGAAAATGTGTAAACACGTAGAAATTAAACAATATGCCCCTGAATGACTAGTGGGTCAATGAAAAATTAAGAAGGAAATTGAAATTTTTTTTTAAACAAATGATAATAGAAACAGAACCTATAGGATACATCAAAAGCAGTACTAACAGGGAAATATGTGACTTTAAGTGCCTTTATCCAAAAAGAAGAAAAACTTCAAATAAATAACCTAATGGCACATCTTAAAGAACTAGAAAAGTGAGAGCAAACAAAACCTAAAATTAGTAGAAGAAAAGGGATAATAAAGGTCAGAGCAAAAATAAATGAAATTGAAATGAAGAAATTAACGCAAAATATCAGCCAGGCACAGTGGTTCATGCCTGCAATTTTATTATATAGCATTTCGGGAGGCCAAGGCGGGGAATGGCTTGAGCCCGGTAGTTCAAGACCTGCCTAGGAAACATGGCAAAAACCCATCTCTACAAAAAATACAAAAAATTAATCAGGTGTGGTGGCACACACCTGTGGTCTCAGTTACTCAGGAGGTTGAGGTGAGAGGATCACCCGAGCCCAGGAGGTCAAGACTGCAGTGAGCTGTGATCATGCCACTATACTCCAGCCTGGACAACATAGTGAGACCGTGTCTCAAAAATAAAGGGATCAATGAAACAAAAAGTTTATCTTTTTTTCAAAAGATAAACAAAATCAACAAGTCTTTAGCTTAGACTAAGAAAAAAAGAGAGATGACTCAAGTAAATAAAATCAGAGATGAAAAAGGAGACATTACAACTGATACTGCAGAAAGTCAAAGGATCATTAGTGGTTACTATGAGCAACTATATACCAATAAATTGGAAAATCTAGAAGAAATGTACTAATTCCTAGACACAACAACCTACCAAGATTGAACTGTGAAGAAATTCAAAACCCGAACACACCAAAAAAACATAATGAGATAAAAGTCACAATAAAAAATTTAGTAAAGAAAACCCCAGGACCCAATGGCTTTACTGCTGAATTCTATTAAACATTTAAAAAAGTAATACCAACCGTACTCAAGCTGTTCCAAAATTAGAGTAAGAGGGAATATTTCCAAACTCATTCTACAAAGCTAGTATTACCCTGATGCCAAAAACAGGCAAGGACACATCAAAGAAAGAAAACTATAGGCCAATATCGCTGATGAATATTGATACAAAAATCCTCAAAAAAAAATCCAGCAAACGAAATTCAACAATATATTAAAAAGATCATTCATCGTGACCAAGTGGGATTTATCCCAGGGATAAAATGATGGTTTGACATGCGCAAATCAATCAATGTGATACATTCTATCACACTGAAGGACAAAAATCACATAATCATTTTACTTGATGCTGCAAAAGCATTTGATAAAGTTCCACACCCTTCCATGACAAAAAATAAAAATAAAAAATAAAAAAAATAAAAAACTCAAAGACCTGGGTATAGAAGGAACATACCTTAATGTAATAAAAGCCATGTATGTTAGACCAACAGTTAGTATCATACTAAATGAGGAATAACTGAAAGCTTTTCCTCTTAGGTCTGGAACATGACAAGGATGCCCACTTTTACCACTTTTATCATGTTATTCAACATGATACTGGAAGTCGTAGTTAGAGCAATCAGAAAAGAGAAAGAAATAGAGCTTCCAACCTGAAAGACAGAAGTCAAATTATCCTTCTTTCCAGATGATATGATTTTATATTTAAAAAAAAACTAAAGACTCCACCAAGAAACTATTAGAAAAGTTGCAGAATACAGAATGAACATACAAAAATCAGTAGCATTTCTATATGCCAATAGTGAACAATCTAAAAAAATACATCAGAAAAGTAATCCCATTTAAAATAACCACAAACAAAATTAAATACCTAGGAATTAACAAAAAAAGTAAAAGATCTCTACAATGAAACCTCTAGGCCAGGTGTGGTGGCTCACACCTGTAATCCCAGCTCTTTGGGAGGCCAAGGCAGGTGGATCACTTGAGGCTAGGAATTCAAGACCAGCCTGGCCAACATGGCAAAACCCTGTCTCTTCTAAAAATACAAGAAAAATAAAATTAGCCAGGCATGGTGGTGCATGCCTGTAATCTCAGCTATTCAGGAGGCTGAGGTGAAAGGATTGCTTGAGCTTAGGAGGCAGAGGTTGCAGTGAGCTAAGATTGCACCACTTCATTCCAACCTAGGTGACAGAGTGAGACCCTATCTCAGGAAAAAAAAAAAAAAGAAAAAGAAAATAAAGAAAAATCTAAAACATTAATGAAAGAAATTGAAGAAAACACGTGAAAAAGGGAAAGATATTCCATTGTTTATGGATTGGAAGAATCAATAATGCTAAAATGTCCATACTACCAAAAGCAATCTACAGATTTAATGCAATCCCTATCAAAATACCAAAGACATTCTTCACAGAAATAGAAAAAAAAATCCTAAAATTTATATGAAATCATCAGATACCCAGAATAGCCAAAGTTATCCTGAGCAAAAAGAACAAAACTGGAAAAATCACACTACTTGACTTCAAATCACACCACAGAGCTATAGTAACCAAAAGAGTATGGTACTGGCATAAAAACAGACGCACAGACCAATGGAACAGAAGAGAGAACCCAGAAACAAATTTACACACCTACAGTAAATTCATTTTCAACAAATTTTCTGAGAATATACACTAGGGAAAAGACAATTCTCTTCAATAAATGGTACTAGAAAAACTGTATATCCACATGCAGATGAATGAAACCTAGTTGCTATCTCTCTCCTTATACAAAAAATCAAATCAAAATGGATTAAAGACTTCCATGTAAGACCTCAAACTATGAAATGACTCCAAGAAAACACTGAAGAAACTAAACTCTCCGGGTCATTGATCTGGGCAAACATTTCTTAAGCAATATCCCACAAGCACAGGCAACCAAAGCAAAAATGGACAAACGGTATCACATCAAGGTAAAAAACTCCTGCACAAAGGAAACAATCGACAAAGTGAAGAGACAACCCACAGAATGGGAGAAAATATTTGCAAACTACCTGTCTGACAAGGAGTTAATAACCAGAATATATAAGGAGCTCAAATTATCCCATTAAAAATGGGACAAAGATCTGAATAGACATCTCCCAAAAGAAATGGCATTCATATACTTGTTTACAAATGGCAAACAAGTCTATGAAAATCAACCAAAAAGATGAAAGATCTCTACAATGAAAACTGTAAAATAGTAAGGAAAAAATTGAAGAAGACATACAAAATTTGTATTTCTCTGATAATCATTGATTGTCAGAGAAATGCAAGTCAAACTACCTATTCAGTTAGTAACGAATGCTGGTGAGGATGTGGAGAAATAAGAACATTCATGTGGTGTTGGTGGGAATGTAAATTAGTACAATCACTACGATGAACAGTTTGAAGTTTCCTCAAAAAAATTAAATATAGAGCTACCGTGTGATTCAGCAATCCTACTGTAGGTGTATACTCAAAAGAAATAAAAGCAGCATATCGAAGAGATATCTGCACTCCCATGTTTATTGCAGCACTTCACAATAGCCAAGATTTGGAATCAACCTAAGTGCCCATCAATAGATGAAGGTTAATGGGTACAACAAATATATAATCAATGAATAAAACCTAGTATTTGATAGCACAACAGGATGACTATATTCAATAATAATGTAATTATGTATTTTTAATAGCTAAAAGAATATAATTGGGTTGTTTGTAACACAAAAGATAAACGCTTGAGGGGGAAGGATATCTAATTTTACATGATGTGACTATTACACATTGCATGCATGTATCAAAGTATGTCATGTACTCTATAAATACATACACCAACTATATATTCACGAAAACTAAAAATGAAGAAAATTTATTATTATTATGACATACTGTTAATTTGGCCTTGCTAATATTTTATTTTCATTTCTGTGTTTAAAAGTAAACTGTGCCTATACTTTTCTTTTCTTGTACTCTTTCTATGTTTTGGAACCAAGATTGTTGCATTTGAAATTTCGTAGAATTAATCCGTAACACCATCTTGGCCTGAGGCTTTAGAAAAAGAACTTTGATTTTACATTACAATTTTTTTTTTTTTTTTTTTTTTTTTGAAAACAAAGTCTCTTTCTGTCACCCAGGCTGGAGTGCAGTGGCATGCTCTCGGCTCACTGAAACCCCTGCCTCCCTACTGGCACAAACCACTATACTCAGCTAATTTTTTTTGTTTGTGTTTTAGTAGAGACGGGGTTTCACTGTATTGCCCAGGCTGGTCTCGAACTCCTGAGCTCAAGCAATCTGCCCACCTCAGCCTCCCAAAGTGCTAGGATTACGGGCACAAGCCACCGCGCCCGGCCTACAGTTTCTTTAGTTCTTATCAGTTAATTCAAGTTTACATTTCCTCTGGTGCTAATTTTAACATTTTATATTTTTCTAAAAATTGTGCATTTTGTCTATGTTTTCAAATAAAGATGCTTATTTTTAAAATTTCAAATTAGTGCATAGTTTTTCAAAATATTAATTCTGTAAATATTTCTTGTGTTGAAAGTAATTTCCCTTTTTCTTTTCTGTAATTGGTTATTTGTATTTTTTCCTTCTTTGTGGTTAATCTTTTCAGTGATCTATCATTAATATTTTCAAAGAACTGACATTGCTTGATCCATTTCAATGTTTTATTGTTCTTTATTATATTGATTTCTGCCTTGAGCCTTATTATACGTATCCTTTGTTCTTTGTCTTTTCAAACTTCTTAAGTGTAATAATTTATTTGCTTTCAACCTCTTAACTTTCTAATTTCTTAAATTTATGCTTAATCTATTTGCTTTTGACTTGCTTCCTGTTAAATGTATTTAAAGCTATAACACCTTTTCTAAGTATTACTTAAGTTGTTTTCACAAATTTTAGCATCTACTATTTTCATTGTTCATGCATTTCTAAGTATTTTGTGTTTACCTTAAGATTTTTGAAAGTTGTGCTAATTTTTGCCCAAATGTTTAGGCATATGGAATTTTTAAAATATGAGATTATTAGTTTATAGACATGTGAGATTTTTGTAGTGTTTCTTTAGTTACTGGTTTCTAATTTGATTGAACAGAGTCAGATACTAATGTGTGTGATATTGATTATTTGGAATTTATTGAGGTTTTCTTTGCATGATTAATGTTTGTGAAGTGTGGAGGGGCTTCAAGATGGCTGACTAGAAGCATTTCATGTGCTCCTCTCCCACTTAGAAGAACCAATACAGTGCATAGACAATCACACTTCAAAGACATTATCTAAGAAAGAACACCAGAATTCAACAGAAAAGTGACAGGCAACACTGAAAACAAAGACGGAGAAGGAAGAGAGGCAGTCTGCTCGACTGGGATCAACTGGGAGCCAGGAGTGACTTCCCAACTTGGGGAAAGGGTTAAGTGAGAGACTTTCTGCAGCTCACACCCCTACCATGGAATTATGGAAATCTGGCCACCCTGGGATCCTCCTAATCCCTGAGAATAACAAAGGGAGTTGCTGGGAGACTGTGACACAGAACTGCTCCAGGGAGGGAGCTCATGCTGTGTCCCACACACTTTCTGAGACCTACACAGGTACTGCAAGGTGTCATTTTTATAATTGTAGCCATTAATAAGTTGCCTACTTTCCTGGGGCCCACCAGCACTGGGACTGAGGTGTTAGGGAAACTTGGGCTGTTGCTTTTGGGACTACAGCACAAGCTGGGAATGGGCTCCCACACCTGGGGCTGACAAGTAAGCAATACATGGACTGTAGCTGCCAGTGCTGGGAAGTGAGTGCCATCAGGACTGAGACTGGGATGTGAGCTGGGCCCAGGTTGCTTTTGGGATTCATTGCAAATCGGGCAGGAGTTCTGCAGCCAGACTGAGGTGCGAGCTAGGTGCAGGCTATCACCACTACTGGGGGCCAAGCCTCATCAGAATTGGGCATGAGAGGAATATATATTACCCACTGGTTTAGGGTGTGGCCACTGGGGCTGGATTCACAATGACAGGGACTCAATACAGCTGCTACTATCCCTCACCCAAGGAGTCCTCCTGGAATCTGAGGATGCCTCTGTTCATCATGGCTGGCACCTGCTCTCCCCATTTGGAGGCCTGAGCATAAGCCTGCCCCAACCCCAGCTTTACCCCCAACTCTGAGAGAAAGCACATAGCTTGGGGTCCTGGGGGATTTCTCAACCCAATCAACCACATTGGGTGCCTGAACACTCCTCCCAGGGGCCTGAGGTTTGGCCTAAATACCCAATCACTACAACCTCAGCTGACACCTACCTGCCAGCACCACATGCAGATTTAGAGACTGACCATTCCAGCACATTGCAGCCACCACCAAAACCAATACACACTGCTTGTGACCCAGAGAATCATCCTACCACAGCTTTTGCTATTGCCTATGCCACACTGGCTACCTAGAGGCCTAAGAACCAGCTCATCCACCCACTCCACTGCTGCTACTACTGGCATCCCAGAAAGCCACCCTTAGCACCAAGAATTGGCCTGTAGATAATGAACAAACCAATACAGATGCCAGCATGAGCCACCCTAGGGTACAAGGATACACATGCTCACCCCACCATTGCTACCACTAGGGCCTGAAAACTGGCCTACCTGACATTCCAGTCCCAAACACAACTTTGCCACAGCCTCAACTAATAATTGCACCCTAACGCAACAAGGAAATCAAGATACCACTAATGTTGTTTACAACCAAAGAAATCACACAGAGGCTACACTACTACACACCACAGAATCAAAGCCAAGGTGCCCTACTCAACCAACAACATAGATACATTTTCTGGAAAAAGCTTTTCCCTATGAAAATAAGTTTAAAAATAGAAATAACTGTTAACAGTTACCAGTTGCACAGATAACAAGATAAGGACACAGGAAACATTGAAAACCAAGGAAATATTACACCTCTAAAAGAATACAATAATTCTCCAAGAGTAGATATTTATAAAAAAAATTATTGGCCAGGTATCATGACTTATGCCTGTAATCCTAGCACTTTCAAAGGCTGAAGTAGGTGGGTAAGTTGAGGTCAGAAGTTTGAGATCAACCTGGCCAACATGGTAAAACATCATCTCTACTAAAAGTACAAAAAGTAGCCAGGCATGGTGGTGTGCACCTGTAATCTCAACTACTTGGGAGGCTGAGGCATGAGAATCACTTGAACCTGGGAGGTGGAGGTTGCAATGAGCTGAGATCACACCACTGTACTCCAGCCTGGGTGATGGAGCAAGACTGTGAAAAAAAAAAAAAAAGAAGAGAAGAGAAAAAAGAAAAGAAAGAAAGAAGAAAGGGAGAAAGGGTGAAAGGGAGGAAGGGAGGAAAGAAGCTTGATGAGACAGATACAAGAGAATTCTGAAAAATAATGCAGGAAAATTAGAAAAATAATTCAGGACATGGATGAGAAATTCTGAAACTGAAGAATTCATTGAAGAAAATAAAAAATATATTTGAAAGCTGCAGTAACAAAATAGGTAGGAAGAAAGAATTTCAGAACTTGAAGACAGGTCTTTCAAAATAATCCAGACAAAAATAAGAAAAAACAATTTTTAAAACATGAACAAAGCTTTCACAACACTTGAGACACATAAAGCAATAAAATTTAAGAATTATTGGATTCCTCAATGGGGAAGAGAGAACAAATGGATTAGAAAAGCAGTTTCATGAAATAATAGATGAAAACCTCTCAAGCCTAGCATACTTTTTAGACATCCAGATACAGAAGCTTGGCAATCTCCAGGTAGATAGGATGCAATAAGATCTTCTCCACAGCACATTATAGTCAGACTGTTTAAAGTCATAGATAAAGACTGAATCCTAAAAACAGCAAGAGAAAAGTATCTAGTCACCTATAAAGGAAAACTTATCAGAGTAGCAGTAGATTTTTCAGCAGAAACCTCAAAAGTCAGAAGACAATGAGAAAATATATTCAGTGTTGAAAGACAAATACTGTCAGCCAAGAATACTACAGTCAGCAAAATTATTCATCATAAATGAAGGAGAAAGAAAGTCCTTCCCAAACATGCAAATGCTGAGAAAATTTATAACCACTAAACCAGCCCTACAAGAAATGTTTAGGAGAGTCTTAAACCTGGAAGAAAAGATGACTTTTACCATCATAAAAACACATGAAATTATAAAACTCACTGGTAAAGCAATCACAATAAGGAAGAGGACTCAAATGATACCACCACTACAAAAATCTACCAAACCACAACAGCAAACAATAAGAGAAAATGAAGAAGTAAAAAATATGTAAAACAACCAGAAGATAATTAACAATATGATAGGAACAAAGTCTCATATATGAATCATAACTTTGAATATAAATGGATTAAATATTCCACTTAAAATTGCAGAATGGCTACATGGATTTTGTTAAGAAATCCAACTATTTGTTGCTTACAAGAAACCCACCTTACTAGTAAAGACACATACACAAAAGTAGAAGGATGGAAAAATATATTCTATGCAAATGGAAACCAAAAGCAAGCAAGAGTAACTTAAATCAGATAAAACAGACTTTAAGTCAAAGATAGTTTTTTAAAAAAAGACAAAAGAGCTAATTATTTAATGATAAAGGGATCAATCCAGCTAGTAGATATAACAATGCTCTCAACACTGGAGCATCCAGATTCATAAAGCAGATATTACTAGATCTAAAGAGAGAGACAGACTGCAATACAATAATAGTAGGGGACTTCAACACCCCATTCTCAGAATTAGATAGATCATCTATACAGAACATTAAAAAACACATATTGCATCTAAACTAGTCATTAGAACAAATGAATGTAATAGACATTCACAGAACATCCTTTTCAACAACTGCAGAATATACATTTTTTTTTTATTAGCACATAAAACGCTCTTTAGGATAGACCATATGTTAGACCACAAAACAACTGTCAACAAATTTTTTTAAAATCAAAATTATAACAAATATCTTTGCAGACCACGTGGAACAAAACTAGAAATCAATGCAAAGAGGAACTTTGGGAACTATGCAAATACATAAAAATTACACAATGTGCTCATGAACAACCATTGTGTCAACAAAGAAATTAAGGTTAGTAACAAAACACTTTTTGAAACAAATGAAAAGGGAAATATAACATACCAAAAGCTGTGGGATATAGTAAAAGCAGTGCTAAGAGGGAAATTTATACCGATAAATTTCCATATAAAAAAAGTAGACAAATTACAAATTAACAATTTAACAATGTACTTCAAGGACCAAACAAAACCCAAAAATTAGCAGAATAAAATAAATAATAAAGATCAGAGCATTTGAGAGGCTAAGGCAGGCAGATCATGAGGTCAAGAGATAGAGACCATACTGGCCAACATGGTGAAACCCTGTCTCTACTAAAAATACAAAAATAACTGGATGTGGTGGCATGTGCCTATAGTCCCAGCTACTCAGAAGGCTGAGGCAGGAGATAGCTTGAACCCAGAAGGCAGAGGTTGCAGTGAGCTGAGATCAGGCCACTGCACTCCAGCCTAGCAACAGAGCAAGACTCCATCTCAAACAAAACAAAACAAAACAAAACAAAAAGATCAAAGCAGAATTAAATGAAATAAAGACTAAAAAATAATACAAAGCATCAATAAAACTAAAAGTTGGTTCTTTAAAAAAGTTAACAAAATAAACTGGTAGCTAGACTAACCAAGAAGAGAGAAGATCCAAATAAACAAAATCAGAAATGAAGAGAAGACATTACAGTTGATACCATAGAAATATAAAAGATTATCAGGGACTATTGTGAACTACTATACACTAAAATCCTGAGGGAAATAGATAAATTCCTAGAAACATATAATCTATCAAGACTGAATTAGGAAGAAACCTTTCTTTCTTTCCATTTCTCCTTTCTTTAAAAAGTACACATCCTTTTTTTAATTATAAATTTGTTAGGCTTATGATGTTTGACTTTAACCTAAGACCCATTTTGTGTTTATTTATTCCAATTAATTTCCTAATTACTTGTATATCTCAATGTCCTTTGAGACATCATTGGTTTCTTTTATTCCTTATCTTTAAATGCTGCAGCCCTCATCCTTATTCATCCTTACTCGGTTCCTAGGAAATCCCATTCAGTCCAGTGGCTTTAAATATTCATTATATACTGATGAATTCCAAGCTTTACCAGGCTTCCAAACCTCTATACACAACTTCTTTCTCAGTATCTCTGCCTTAATGTTCACTGAGAATCTCAAATTTAACCTGCCCAAAGTAGAAGGCTCATTTACTTCATTGTCCAATAATTGTGTCTTCTACAGTGTCTCCACAATCCTAGGAGTTCTCTTTGGTTCCTCTTTGTCTACCACTCTCCATTAAAATCTTCAACAAGACTACCATCTTTATGCTAAACTATATTCCTAATATGCCCACTTTCATCACCTCCACAGCTATCACCGTAGTTCATGCCACTATCACCTCTCACCTGGACTACTGTAATTATCTACTAAATCTCCTTACTGGTCACCTTATTTCCACTATTGCCTAAAACCCCCCAACTGCTACCTCCACAATATATTTACCTCCCCAGAGATCTGTTTTTAACAGAGAAAATCACACTGATCCCCTGCTCAGTCTTCTACTGACTTCCCAACACAATTACATCTGAATTCCTTACCATAGCCTGTTAGGAAAATGAACATATAATTTATCTATCCAAACCAGGAAGTTTTGAGACTGAAAGAGGCTCTATTAGTAAAGACACTGGGAACTATGACAACTTTACAACTTGACTCCTCCCCTGCTCCTTCAGCTCCAACGTGCTGCTCTGTTTAATTGTTCCCACAACAAGGTCTTTACATAAGCAAAAATTCAACAAGGATGTATCAGATGCTGAGTATGTGAGGAGGCAACAGTAAACACAACAGTTTCTCATCTCATGGAGTTCACATTCTAAAAGGTTCTTCCATTTGGAAGGCATCCTCTAGATTCTCACACAGCTCATGCATTCATATCCTTCTGGTATCTGGTCAAATGTCACCGTTTTAGAAAGATCTTCCCGGGATATCCTACTGCAATAGCCTGACTACTCTATCTATCAGTGTCAATCTCTATCACTGACCCTGATTTGTGTTTCATGTTTCACCTGAAATTATATGATTCCATTATTAGTTTTCTTATAGCCCATGTATTATTAATAGTTTGTTATAAAGAAATACCTGAGACTGCGTAATGTGTAAAGAAAAGAGGTTTCATTGACTCACAGTTCTGTAGGCTATACAGGTTAAGCAGGCCTTAGGAAACTTTCAATCATGGTAGAAGGTGAAGGAGACACAGGCACATCTTACATGGCTGGAGTAGGAGGAGAGAGAGATGGGGGAGATGCCACATGCTTTTAAACAACGAGATCTCCTGAGAACTCACTCACTATCATGAGAACAGCAAGGGGGAAATCTGCCCTCATGATCCAGTCCGCTCCCACCAGGCCCCACCTCCAACATTGGGGATTGCAATTCAACATGAGATTTGGGTGAGACACAAATACAAACCATATTAGCCTGTCTCTCCCTTAGAATGTAAGCTTCAAGAGGACAAGGATGTGGCCTGCCTTAGTCACTGCTATATGCTCAGCTCTTAGAACATTGCTGAACTGTCAATACTTATCAAATAAATAAATAATGAACAGCATATTGGGGACATTTAATATATATAAAACTTTCCCTTTGGGAACATTTAACTATGTTATTCAATAATATTTAATAAAAGCCAATTTCCCAGAGGTATCTACAGAGAATATCACTATCACAAGTGTTTTTCTCAAAACAACTTTTTCCATGCATTCATTTCATATAAATGGCTCTTCTCTCTGCACTGAAAATTGAACAACACATAGAATCCACATATAAATCTGAATTCTTTTAGCATCGCTGAAACCCAGACAAAAACACATGTATAAAGAAGCTAATGAGGCTTTCCTTTTCATGGATCATCTGTGACATATATATATATATATACACTTTAGGTTATGGGGTACATGTGCAGAACATGCAGGTTTGTTACATAGGTATACAGGTGCCATGGTGGTTTGCTGCACCCATCAACCCATCACCTACATTAGGTATTTGTCCTAATGCTGTCCCTCCCCTACCTCCCACCCTCCGAGAGGCCCCAGTGTGTGATATTCCCCTCTGTGTCCATGTGTTCTCATTGTTCAATTCCCACTTATGAGTGAGAACATGTGGTGTTTGGTTCTCTCTTCTTATGCTACTTTGCTGAGAATGATGGTTTCTAGTTTCATCCATGTCCCTGCAAAGGACATAAACTCATCCTTTTTTATGGCTGCATAGCATTGCATGGTGTACATGTACCGCATTTTCTTTATCCAGTCTATCATTGATGGGCATTTAGGTTGGTTCCAAGTCTTTGCTATTGTGAATAGTGCTGCAATAAACATATGTGTGCATGTATTTTTATAGTAAAATGATTTATAATCTTTTGGGTATGTACCCAGTAATCTGATTGCTAGGTTAAATGGTATTTCTGGTTCTAGGTCCTTTAGGTATCGCCACACTGTCTTCCATAATGGTTGAATTAATTTACACTCCCACCAACAATGTAAAAGTGTTGCTATTTCTCCACATCCTCTTCAGCATCTGTTGTCTCCTGACATTTTAATGATCACCATTCTGACTGGTGCGAGATGGCATCTCATTGTGGTTTTGATTTGCATTTCTCTAATGACCAGTGATGATGAGCTTTTTTTCATATGTTTGTTGGTTGCATAAATGTCTTCTTTTGAGAAATGTCTGTTCATATCCTTTCCCACTTTTTGATGGAGTTGTTTTTTTTTTTTTCTTGTAGATTTGTTTTAGTTCTTTGTAGATTCTGGATATTAGCCCTTTGTCAGATGAATAGATTGCAAAAATTTTCTCCCATTCTGTAGGCTGCCTATTCACTTTGATGATGGTTTCTTTTGCTGTGCAGAAGCTGTTTAGTTTAATTAGATCTCACTTGTCTATTTTGGCTTTTGTTGCCATTGCTTTTGGTGTTTCAGTCATAAAGTCTTTGCCAATGCCTATGTCCTGAATGGTATTGCCTAGGTTTTCATCTGGGGTTTTTATGGTGTTAGGTTTTATGTTTAAGTCTTTAAACCATCTCGAGTTAATTTTTGTATAAGGTGTAAAGAAGGGGTCTGGTTTCAGTTTTCTGCATATGGCTAGCCAGTTTTCCCGACACCGTTTATTAAATAAAGAATCGTTTCTCCATTGCTTGTTTTTGCAGGTTTGTCAAAGATCAGATGGTTGTAGATTTCTGGTGTTTTTTCTGAGGTCTCTGTTCTGTTCCATTGATCTATATGTCTGTTTTGGTACCACTTAGGTATCAGTACCATGCTGTTTTGATTACTGTAGCCTTGTAGTATAGTTTGAAGTCAGGTAGTGTGATACCTCCAGATTTGTTCTTTTTGCTTAGGATTGTCTTGGCTATACGGGCTCTTTTTTTGGTACCATATGAAATTTAAAGTAGTTTTTTCTAATTCTGTGAAGAAAGTCAATGGTAGCTTGATGGGGGATAGCATTGAATCTATAAATTACTTTGGGCAGTATGGCCATTTTCACAATATTGCTTCTCCCTAACCATGAGCATGGAATGTTTTCCATTTGTTTGTGCCCTCTTTTATTTCCTTGAGCAGTAGTTTGCAGTTCTTCTTAAAGAGGTCCTTCACATCCCTTGTGAGTTGTAGTCCTAGGTATTTAGTTCTCTTTGTAGCAATTGTGAATGGGAGTTCACTCATGATTTGGCTCTCTGTTTGTCTGTTATTGGTGTATAGGAATGCTTGTGATTTTTGCACATTGATTTTGTATCTTGAGACTTTGCTGATGTTGCTTATCAGCTTAAGGAGATTTTAGGCTTAGACGATGGGGTTTTCTAAATTTACAATCATGTCATCTGCAAACAGAGACAGTTTGACTTCCTCTTTTCCTAATTGAATGCCCTTTATTTCTTTCTCTTGCCTGATTGCCCCGGCCAGAACTTCCAATACTGTGTTGAATAGGAGTGATGAGAGAGGGCATCCTTGTCTTGTGCTGGTTTTCAAAGGGAATGCTTCCAGTTTTTGCCCATTCAGTATGATATTTGCTGTGCATTTGTCATAAACAGCTCTTATTATTTAAGATATGTTCCATCAGTACCTAGTTGTATAAGAGTTTTTAGCATGAGGGGGATGTTGAATTTTGTCCAAGACCTTTCCTTTTCTGCACCTATTAAGACAATAATGTGGTTTTTGTCATTGGTTTAGTTTATGTGATGGATTACATTTGCTGATTTGTGTGTGTTGAACCAGCCTTGCATCCCAGGGATGAAGCTGACTTGATCATGATGGATAAGCTTTTGATGTGAATTCGGTTTGCCAGTATTTTATTGAGGACTTTTGCATCGATGTTTCATCAGGGATACTGGCCTAAAATTCTCTTTTTTAGTTGTGTCTCTGCCAGATTTTGGTGTCAGGATGATGCTGGCCTCATAAAATGAGTTAGGGAGGATTCTCTCTTTTTCTATTGTTTGGAATAGTTTCTGAAGGAATGGTACCAGCACCTCTTTATACCTCTGGTAGAATTCAGCTGTGAATCCATCTGGTTCTAGGTTTTTCTTGGTTGGTAGGCTCTTAATTACTGTCTCAATTTCAGAACTCGTTACTGGTCTACTCAGGGTTTCAACTTCTACCTGGTTTACACTTGGGACGGTGTATGTGTCTAGGAATTTATCCATTTCTTCTAGATTTTCTAGTTTATTTGCATAGAGATGTTTATAGTATTCTCTGATGGTAGTTTGTATTTCTGTGGGATCAGTGGTAATATCCTCTTTATCATTTTTTTCTATGACATACGTTTATCCACCAGTCTCCTGAATAAAAGGCTGCACTTTTAAAATTGCAAACTAAGCACTTCAAAGGGAGAGCCTCCTGCTTTCTTAAATATACTTAGTGCAAAATATTGCATTGCAAGGGCTACCTGGGGGTGTTTCTATCTGTGGCCAAAATCCAAATGTCTTGAGGTTTTTTTTTTTCAGATTATTGTCTATATGCTTCAGAAATTCTCTGCAGATAAGCATATGAGAAAGAATGAACTATAATTATTAAATAATGAAAACAATTTTTCCACACAACTTATGAATATCATTCTCATGAAGACTGGCTAATCAAATGTTTGTTCCTGCATTCTGTCAAGTTTCTCAGAAATTTAATTAAAAATGGCTTTGATGGTGTGTATCCAAGGGAAACCAATTCCTACTTTTAACTACGGAAGGAATGAATACGTAAAGCAGGTTGCTATGATGGACCAGGAGCCCACAAGTAGGGTTTGTTTGTTTTTGAGGTGGAGTTTTGTTTTTGTTGACCAGGCTGGAGTGCAGTGGTACAATCTCGACTCAGTGCAACCTCTGCCTCCTGGGTCCAAGCGATTCTCCTGCCTCAGCCTCCAAGTAGCTGAGATTACAGGTACCTACCACCATGTCCAGCTAATGCTTTTTGCATTTTTAGTAGAGACAGGGTTTTACTATGTTAGCCAGGCTGGTCTCGAACTCCTGACCTCAAGTGATTTGCCCACCTTTGCCTCCAAAGTGCTGGAATTACAGGCTTAAGTCACCGGGCTTGGCTACAAGTAGAGTTTTGACACATTGAACTGGTTTGCATGACAGATCTAATCAATGGCTTAAAGAATTTGTTGAGAAAGATGTTTCTTTGCAGCAAAGAATACTGAAATATTTGATTCAACAAACTTTTTGAGAGGGATCTATCAAATACTCCACAGAAAGCAATATTGGTCAGATCCCTACTGTCACGTTGCATTGAGCATCTCATGGTCTCCATTTCAATTACAATACTTCAAATGAATTTTATTAATGTACTTCACTCCATTCTTACCTGATTCCCTATAGAGTCTTTGTATTATTGCCTTGGACTGCAGCTATGCTTTGGTAGCAAGAATGCAGCCTGTATCCAAGTTCAACTTGAACAGGTTAAACTTTTCAATTGGCTGCATAAAGTTTGGCAGGCACTTGATCTGTCTGTTTGCCCAGTTTGTTACACCACAAAATGGTGTTAGTGATACCTACCTGTTGGGTTGCTAAGAGGGGTGAATGTGACCATATATAGGAGTATTTGCCAATGATCAATGGCGTGGGCAAGACCAGAACCAGGGTGAGGTGAGTGAAAAGCAACATTTAAGAGGACACCAAAAAACTTAGCATCGAGATAAATATTCTTTTAATAAAATATGTTGAAGAAATCTAAACTAGTGGGAAAAAAATCCATGATGAACAAAATATCAAAAATTCAGGCTCTGGGTATGAGAATATGAGAGCTATAACCATATGTTTGATAGAGGTGTAACAGACAAACGTTTGATCAGTGGTCTTTCCCACGTCATACAGTTTTAAGTTTGTCCTTTACTTCTCAGCAGCTGGCTTCAGAGCATCGATCTGTGTCTGCCTCCTCACTGTCCACCCAGCTGGAAGCTTTTCTCACCTTCTATGTGCTTAAACTCTTACCTTCTCATCCTTGAAGTACACAGTTGCCTTTCTGACCATTTCTGGACTCTTATTTTTCAAGTTCCTTTATCATCCTGCAAGGGGTGCTCCAGTTCTTTGGAAAACCTCTCATTGTAGCTCAGGATTTGGTGCCAAGAGTATTTTAGCCCTGTTTTTTCTGATATTGGACTCCTGCATCAAATGCTGGCTCTTCCTGAAGATCTCAAGGTCATGTAATGTTGCGAAAAGTGTGCACTTTCAAGTGAGTTGTTCACACAGAGTTCCATTTACTGGTCTATCTAGGTGTCAAGCCCATACATACAACCTACAGATTTCATGGAAACACAAAGGCAACCAATGTTTAAATATGTTATATGAAGCAAATTTAGAAGACTGGTTATATGTCCCTGACAGAAAGACCCTTCTATCTATCATTCAGAGAAGGACTCTCTTCTTTTGTTCCAAGCATGGGGTATTCATTGATTTTTCATTGATTTATTAATTCATTGATTTTTCATTGATTTTATTATCATCATAACCCTATTTCTACCAATAATAACTACTCTTTACTGGTTATTTACTATGTGCTAGTTGCTGTGCATACATTGTCTCATTCAATCCTTACAGCATCCTTTTGGGGTAGGAATTATTCATTTATTTATGGATAAGGAAACCAAATCTTAGAGATGCTCTTATAGCTATCAATAATAGATTTGCTTATGTATTCACTCTACAAGTATTTATAAAGTTCCTTCAGTGGCTGAGCTTCTGTGCTACTATTTTTGGAAACTAAAATAGACTGGCTGAGTGCTATCGTTTGAATGTTTGAGTTGTTCCAAAATTCATGTTGAAACGTAATCCCTAATGCAACAGTATTAAGAAATGGGGCCTTTAGAAGGTGATTAGGCCATGAGAAATTCACCCTCTTGAATGAATTGGTGCCTTATAAAAGGACTTGAGTGGACAAGGACACAGCGTTCCTCCCCTACAGAGGAAGCAGTGTCCAAGGTGCCATCTTGAGAGGGGGAACCTCACCAGACACTGAACCTGCTGGTGCCTTGACCTTGGACTTGCCAGCCTCCAGAACTGGGAGAAATACATTTCTATTATTTATAAGTTATCCGGCCTAAAGTATTTTGTTACAGCAATATGTATAGACTAAGAAACTGAGGTAAGCAAAAAAGGGATTTATAAAAGGATATTGAGTAGCTCACAGAATCCCAGGGAGAAGAAACCAGGCCCACAGAAAAGAAGTCTAGAGTCACATTGCAGACCCAATCTGGTGAGGAACTTGTCACCACTGACTCCACTGTCATGAGTGCTGGAAGATGCCATCAGCACTGCCACCACTAGTGCCCCAAGAGCTTGTTCCTGCTACACTGCCACCTCCAATAGAAAGCCTCTTGGATGTCCTGGCTGCTTTGCAACATTAGCTCTCCATTCAAAACCTAATTTGGGGCATCTGTTTGGAAAAATATAAGTCACATGTCCACACCCTAACTACAAGGAAGACTGGAAATATGAGGGTCTAGAAGCTTCTACAGAAAGAGGTGATTTGGGTCTCCAACAGAGACTCAGTTTTTTTATATGTAGGAACTTCAGGTGCTGGCACATCCAAAAGAATCACAGGTAACTGCTACATTAAGTCCTTGCCCTTCAGGCACTTGTAAATGAACAGGGCAGAACATACATGCCAATGACCACAGTATGTAAGAAATGTCACCAAAGATGAGGACAAAAAATTCTCCTCGACAGGAGGTAGAGGATCCATTCTGGCCTGAGATAACAGGACAGATTCAAAGAAGGGGTCACACCTCTGCTGGGTCTTACAGAGTGGTAGAATTTGGATAGATAATGATGCTGAGTGGGTCAAATAGAAAAAAACAAAAGAACAGGATATTCAAGCAAAAAGGTGCAAGGTGTATTGGCAATGATGAGTACTCACATTGTGCTGAGCAGAGCAGAGAGTTTTTGGTGTGATTTAGATGTGAAATGACCAAGGCTTGTGGCCATGGTAAAGGGAAAGAAGAAATAGACTCAAGTGTAATTATGAGGAAAAGATCAACTGGGCTTACTCCTCCTTTTAGATCTTGTTATGTTTATACTTCCTTGTGATTGTTTGGGTAACAACTGTCTCCTCTATCAGACAGGAACCTTTGTAAGTCTGGGACAGTGCCTGTTGCTTCTCCCCATCATATACCTGATGGCTTGCACAGTGACGGCTGCAGAGACTCAGGAGCTCAGTAGATATTTACCAAGGGGAAGACAGATTGATAAACAAGATTGATACACAATTAGAGAAAAGGGAATGAGGAGAGAAGAGATGATGCTGAGATCTTTTAGATGTGTCGAATTTGAGATTCAGAAGGGATATCTTAGGGGACATTTTTTCAACTGAATCTTTGGGGGAAAAAAGGATTTCTAAACTACTATAAAATTGGGTAGATAAGTCTGTTCTGCATATATGTAAAGTGTCTAACACATCTCAAATGTTTCAATGATGACATATTACATATGCAGTGGAGAAAACTGGCTTTGGGAAAAAAATAAAATTGGGTAGATAAAGTCTGTTCTGCATATATGTAAAGTATCTAACACATCTCAAATGTTTCAATGATGACATATTACATATGCAGTGGAGAAAACTGGCTTTGGGAAAAAAATGATATTTGAAGACAGTTCTTCTTTTCACATTGCTTGTGCCACTATTCATACATCTCCTGACTTGTACAAATATTCAAGACATTACCATGTGATCTGAATAGAGAGACAGCTCTCTGAGGGGCTTCATCAAGCTGCCTGTCCTCTCACACTTGCAATATGAAACTGAGTAGGAGTGAACATCCAATCCATGTTGGGAGAAGAAAATAATTTATGTCAAAGACGCAGTCTGCAGCTTCCCTTGGGTTCACTATATATTCATAAGGAGCCTCCCCACTACCGCATATACATGTGAAAGTGTTCCTTGGTCCTACGCCATAATTCATATCAAGAGCTGATTAATTTTTCACAGTAAGCCTTTTAGTGTGTATGTTTTTTTTTCAGTCTTGCTCTTTGGGGGTCAAGTGACCCAAGAAGGGTTTGGTGGCTAATATTGTTGCAGGATTTAAGGAATTACACAAGTGCTGGAAGGTTTCCACCAAGTTCCCTTGGTAACAGCAGCCAGGTGATAGGGCACATTTTATAAATCAAGCTGCTTTTGCCAGAAAAGGAAGTAGAATGGTTGCTTCATTACAGTTAACTATTTCTCTCCCAATAATAAGAAAAGTGGGTGATATATGTCTCCTGTGTCTCCCCCAAATTCAGCTAAAAATAATAACTGATTCTGGGTCACAGAGATCTCAGAAGAAACTAAATTACCCAGACTCACAAATATGAACTGTGTTTGAGAAGGGAAAAGACAGGTAATAGACATTTGTGGCTTTGAGCTTCCAGAAGCCCTCATTTTGGTAATAGAACCCACATCTTCCCTCTGACAACTGCACCTCCCTTGTCACAGTCCCTGTGGTTTAATGGAGTAAAACGCAGACCCCCAGGGTGGGCATGTGACCGGTCTGCCTACAGGGAGCTCTGAGCACCTGGCCAGAGAGGTCGGGTTAGGGATTGGCATAGATCTCACTAAGTCAGTAACACAGAATCCTGGGATCTGTAGCTGTCATCATTCCTGAGTCATTTCAGAGATGTGTAGGCCCAGCCTTATAACACAGTTATATCACAAGGATACCTAGCAGCCCTTTATCATTAAACACGCAGTGACATTAAACACAAGTGTTAGGGACAAATTTTTGTGTTCTCTTCATATGTTGAAATCCTAACCCCCAAGCCGATGGTAATAGGAGGTGGGGCCTTAGGATGGGAGGTGATTAGGTCATGAAGGAGGAGCCCTCATGAATGAGATTAGTGCCCTTATAAAGAGAGACACAAAAACTTGCTTCCTCTCTCTGCTCTCCACCATGTGAGACACAATGAGAAAACAGTCACCTGCAAATCAGGAAGAAGGCCGTCACCAGGAGCCAAATAAGCTGGTACCTTGATCTTGGACTTCCCAATCTCTACGACTATGACAAATAAATTTCTGTTGTTTAAGCCACTCCGTCTATGGCATTCTGTTATAGCAGCCTTCACCAACTAAGACAATACGCGATTTTGCATAATGTATACACAGTTATTTGTGCTTTTCTTTCCCCATCACTGAGCTATGGACCCAGAGGACAAAAGCCATATATATATATATATATATATTTTTGTGTGTGTACTTCACACATGAAGTCTTTGGATACATACATCAAACTGAATCAGATCAGCTTCGGTTCTGCCAAGGCACGGGTGATGGATTCCCTAAAGTGGATTGGCACAATGGAAAACCACTGTTCAGAGAGATTCCATAACCTACCCAAGGTTTCACTTAATAGATATATGATAAAGTAGATAACTTTATAAAAACCATTACTTCATTTGCTAAAGCCCTTCATCAGACATCTCCTTTAGAACTAAAAGCAAAATACTTCACTTGCTGAGGAAAAGATATTTTTTCATTAGTGCATAATAAATGACCATGTTTCCTTCTTTGCTTTAACCACGAGGAAGCTCTGAGGCAAATTTACTGCTCAGCCATTGCAACAGTGTAAGATCTTTTGGGTTTGTTCATTCTCCCTTCTGCACTTGTTCCAATTTCATTTATCTGGCCCTGCTATTCAATTTTAAATTTATATTATATGTATTTTCTGTATATTCTTTGTAGAACAAGTTATGTGATATTAATAGGCTAATTCTGGCTCAACTAATAAAATTCTGAAAGTGCATGGATACCTGAGATAGCAGTGGTAAGTGACTAGAACAAGGGGTTATATGCTTGGCTCTTAGAAGGTGGGAGACTTTGTTTTTCCAAAATGTAACTCCTGCTCTGGAGATGCTACTGGTGGTGAGAGCACTTCCCTGGGCTTCTGCCCTGGCGCCCACCAGTGATGAATTATTTAACCTTGGTAGGTTCTCTCTTCTGGTATAGGGTAGCATTGCTTACTGTTCAACTCCACTTGGATTAATCAGTTAATGTGTGAAATCATTTTGAATATGAAAAGTTCTGGGTCAGGTACCCAGCAGTCAACCCTAACTTAGTTACTATGCTAATCCTTGCCATTGTGAAGAGGAATGTGATTAAAGTCTTTCTGTTCTGTGAAATGGTTCCTCTCCGGAGTCTGCCAAAGTCATTAGAAAAATAGGTAGAGCCAGCCATTGGCAGAGCGGGATCCAACCTGGGCATCTGAATATGACTCAGAGAAACCAAACAAGAGACATAGAAAGAGGTTGCAGGCAAGAATCTAGGGCTTGCAGGGGCACCAGACCATCAAGACTTCCAGGAGAAATTACGGAAACATCTGCAAGGTTAAGGCAGGAAGTCCGGGGGCTGCTTCCCAGAGAGGGAAGTGTCTTTCTTGGGACCGCTGCCACAGAGCTGAAATGCTATAATCTGGGACCAAGGATGCTGATTGAAGACAAGAGATTAGACTCCAAGAAGGATCAATAATCCATCAACTCAACTTCACTCCTTCAGCCACACAGAGGTGAGGACAAGCCTTGGGCTTTGGGACCCAGGGAATTCTGCATTATCGAGGCCAAGAAGTGGCTCCATGTTAATTGCATTACAAGAAACAATTTGTATTCAGGAAATCTGTTGACCACATTTGCTTCTGTTCCCTCCCAGCCTTTGCCAACCATGGCACTGCAAAGAGCTAGTCATCAAAAGATAAGGCAAACAGGGGTCATTGCTGAGTGATCATCAAACAGTCGCCGAAACTCGGCAATCTTAGTGCTTGGAAAATACAAGATCTACAAAACCTCAGCTGAAGAACAGATAATTAGCCAGAAAAATCTAGGAGGGGCTTGGACTGCTTTGGGCATGAAAGGAATGTCTTTCTTCAACTCCATGGGGATGTGGTGAGGTAGGAGTCGGGTGGGGGTTGGACTACTGGATACTTACTGCAAGTTCTGCCAGCTTGGCAACACATCTCCTGCTTCTCTGGGTTGGCTCACCCAGCACAAATTGAGCCCTTTGCTTGTTGCCTACCCTTTTACTTTTTCCCAGAGGGAGCTCACTCTCAGCCTTCCCACTTAGAATCACCACCTTTGGGACCCAACACTTTAGATCCGTCCAGCATTGTTCAGCCTGACAGATGACCCAGCCTCCTGATTTTCTTAAAATAACAAGAGAACATTTGCTCTCTGAAAATACAAGGTCGCATCCAAATTTAAAAAAGAAAAATAAGAGAGGAAAGCATTCAAACAAAACTCTTGGAATTGGGCTCCTGTGGTAACATTTGGAATAAAGGAAAACAGGAAAGCAATTGCGATATTAAAAATAGATGATTTCCTGCATGTAAATTCGGTGCTGACCTTGTTGATTGCAGCAGGGTCCGTGTTTGCTGGCTGGCCACCTTCTGAATTCATGAGAGTTCATACCAAGGGACAGTTCTCAGGGCTCAGAAATCCACCCCCTGTTAAAAAGCATTTGTTTATAAATCTGCCTGTTGGCATCAAACCTTTTCTCTTTGATCCTTCATGCTTATCAGAGATTAATTCTTTATCCTTTGTTTTATTTCTGTGTGTCCAGGAGGAACATACTGAATATCAAGAATATTTCAGAGGACCCTGGAGCAGAGATGGTACCTGCACATAGCACAGTGCACCTTGATGATATCAGCATCCACTGCCAATACAGCGTGAAGGTAATCATGGGGAAGGTAATACATTATCTGGCTGAAAGAGCATTCATCCCTCAATGGATACTTAACGAGCAGCCAGGCACTACTCTATACACTGGGGGACACACCGATGCCCTCAGCGACTTTATATTCTAGTTGAGTGAAATAAACAATAAACACAGTAAATAAGTTAGATAATATGCCATATGATAGGCATATAAGAAAAGAAAAATAAAGTGGAGTAGGGGGATTGGCAAGTGAGGTATTAAATACAGTAGATGAGGCCTTAGGAAGAAGGTAAAATTTGAACGTGGGTTTACTGTGAAGGGAGTAGCTAGGCAGATGTGCTGATAGAGATTGTCCAGGATGGCACGGCAGCCTGAACAAAGGCCCTGGGGCAGGACCATGATAATTAGTTGATGACAACATCTGGCATCTCTCTCATTCACTTTCAGGGAGGTCTGAGACAAGGCAGTTAGTTATTCTCTGTGGGTAGCAGAGAGAGTGGCTTTGAAGCAGAAGGAGCCATGATGAAATGGTTTCGATGATAAAAAAAAAACGGGGGTAGCTTCTGGAATTGGGGTGAGCTGGAGTGAAAGGAAAGGTTAAAAGCTCAAGAAAAGAAAACAGCTTCCAAGATTCCACTCTCTGGGTGGAGAATGAGACCTGGAATCCAAAGGGCACACCCAAGATAAATCAGCTGGAGACAAAACCCCCAGGTTTTGAATCCCCTTGTGGTTACGAGTATGGTTCAGTGCCTTCTGAAGCTCTCCCGGAATCTGGCCTCGGCTCACAGAACTGTGAGACTGAATTGCTCTTTCCTGGCTTTGCTTGCTGCCTAATGCCCTTCTGTGGATAACCTTGGTCCCTGGAGTTCTCCTAACCATGTTCTGCTCAGGGCCACTCTTGAAATTAGAGCTAGCTAAGGGATGACCAACACCTCACAGAACTGCCCCTGCCCCTCCCTTCACTGAGGCAGATGAATTTACTGTAATCAGAGATCCAGGGTGAATTCACACCCCATTGTTCAAGAGGAAGAGGCAGGGTCACACCTACCTCTTCCTCTTGGGGAAGGGGTGTTTCGAAAAACACAGCTGGTGTTCAGGTGATTTTTCAAAAATACGTTTGGCTTTCTTGTAGCGATTAGGTTCTAGAATAAGAGAGGGTGAGCTAGAAGCTTGTGTATTTACAACCCTCATAGCTTCCCAGTTGATGTGGTTTGTCTGTGTCCCCACCCAAATCTCACCTTGAATTGTAGTTCCCATAATCCCCATGTGTTGTCAGAGGGAACTGATGGGAAGTAATTGAATCATGGGGGTGGTTACCTCCATGCTGTTCTCATGTTAGTGAGTGAGTTCTCACAAGATCTGATGGTTTTATAAGGCGCTTTCCCCTTAGTTCAGCACTGTTCTTTCCCACCACCTTGTGAAGAAGGTGCTTTGCTTCCCCCTTCACCTTCTGCCACGGTTGTAAGTTTCCTGAGGCCTCCCAGCCATGCTGAACTGTGAGTCAATTAAGCCTCTTTCCTTTATAGATTACCCAGTCTCGGGCAATTCTCCATAGCAGTGTGAGAATGCACTAATGCACTAGTGTGCTTGGGAGACAACTCTCCAGCAGCCTTCATTCCTCTAGAGCTGTATCTTTCTGAGTCCCTCTCTTTGCTTACTGATGGCACTGGCATTTCTCTAAGGGGCTCTGCTTTTTACTGCTTCCAAATGATTACACCTGCTGTCTTGCAATACACTTCTGGCTAAATCCTACTTCACCTGGCTAAATCCTACTCACTCTTCAAGTCCCAGCTTAGCCAGTCCTCCTTGGGGAAAGATTTTCTAATCCCCCAGACTAAATTGGGCTTCCAGAACTTAGCATGGCACCTAGCACATAGTCAGTACTCAGTCAACATTGATGTTTCATAAATTCATTTGATGAATGAATGCATGAATGAAGGAACAGAAGGAGAAGCTAAAATCAATGTGAAAAAAAAATGTTTTAAATTGTAAGATCAGGATAACAAAACTCCCTACCACAAAGAGAAGGAGAGGAGAATAAAAGACAACGATACAATCTTTAAGGTCTGATGTGCTTTTGCTTAAGGCAATACCGGGTCGATCAGGTCAATCACCTGAGAAAGCAATAGGGTTCCAGAGTATTCATCTTCTGCCTTGGTGTCAAGAAGTAATATTGTCAGTCATGTGAGCTGAGACTGCAATGGGCTGGATTTCCCCTGGCAGAAGGGGTAACAGGAGCACATAGCCAGGAGAATCAAGCACATAGCAAACACCCTGCTTGGAGGGGTGAAGAAACGATATTGCAAGAACACAATTTCAAGTTTTCACTCTGTCTTAATTCATTGTGTATCACTTTGGACAAGTCACTTAACCTTTGGAATTGCACTTCCTTTTTAAAATAAAAATAAAAATGGGGGTCTCCCTATGTTGCCCAGGCTGGTCTTGAATCCCTGGGCTCAAGTTATCCTCCCACCTCACCCTCCCAAAGGCTGGGATTATAGGCATGAGCCACCATGCTTAGCCAGAATGACACTTTCATTGTCCAGAAAAATAAACTGTGGGGCTACTATGAGGATATTGAGAGAAATATGAGTATTAGCCAAGGTCCCACACAATAGTGGTATTATTCATGATCCCCCAATGCTGTCCCCAGCTGTTCCCCAGTAAGAGTTTATTAGTCCCACTGCTATTTCCTGATTTGTTTCCATTCAGGAAGCTTCAAACTAATGGTTAGCAGAGGGGCACGTTGCAAAAATAAAAATTCTCACTTTTAACTTTTCCATCCCCTTTAATCCCCACTGCCCAGCCTTCCTCTCTCCCCCAGCGAGGGCTGGAGTTGTGCCATCCCCGTGATCAATTACACACTGGGGAGCGGGGTGTGGAGGCTGCGGGCAGGGAGAGAGCGGGCCCAGCGCGTCTGTTGAGTGTGATGTCCTTTCGTGATGCACTCGCAAACAGAAGCAAGGAAACAGGCTGTCATTTATCATGTGGCTTTGTAGTGGATGCTGATAACGCAGAACAGCCGGACAGCTCTTGAGGTCGCTCTAGTGAAGTACTTACTGAGTCAGCTGTCGGGAGCCAGTCGGAAAGGGAGGTTCCCCATGTGACTTGCCCTTCTGCCAGGGACCTCCCCCACGGTAACAACTGCCCGCTCCTCGATGGAATGGAGCCTGCCATTTGCCCTCCGGAAGCCACACAGCCCCCTGGCTTATGTGCATTGACAGTTTTGGGCCTCTAGGGGGAGCTGAAGACTTCTCCCCCGTCCCAGCCCACTCACCCCACTCACCCCCACTACTCCCCAAGCCAAGCACACTATTGGGCAAGAGGGTGGAGCTTTTGGTGAGATGGTGGCTGCATGGTTCTTGGACCATTCACTGTGGCAGATGCCATTCTGTTTAGCCAGACCTAGGTCACCTGCCTGCTCTTGGTTGAGGGTAAGGTAACCTTAGCCACATCCAAACCGCAGAGACACACGTTTCCAGACGTGAGGGAAGGAGAAGTGTGATGGGCACTATAGCGATCACCGGCATGACGTCTTCTATTTCTCTGAATTTCCTCTACCCTTACCAGCACAATCTCTAGCGCCATGTTTTGGCCCAAGGAGGGTTCGATCAATGAATTTAACACTTAAAATCCACGAACGAAACACAACATGAAAGCCATGCAAGGGCAGAGTTCCCTGAAAGTCCTCTTTTAAAAGGGACTTTTTCTCCACCAGGCACTCACCTAAGAAGATGCCGAACCAAGAGAGTGATATTGCTAAAAGGTCAGCTTCTCAACACAGCCACACTCTCTCCTTCGACCTCGGCCGCTCTCTTCCGTGTCATGACAGCCTCCGTGTTGCTAAGTCTGGCCCCATCTGACTTGCCCCATCAGCAACACTTGACCTGGCGCTGATAACTTCCTTCTCCTTGAAACCTTTCCTTCTCTTGGGTTTCGGACATCACACTCACTTGGTTTTCCTCCTACCTCCCTGGTCAGTCCTTCTCAGCTTCTCCGGCTGGTTGTCCTCATCCTTCAATCCCTGATTGTTCAGGGCCCATGGATCAGTACTTGGGCCTCCTCATCCCTGTGGACACTCACTGCCTGGGTGATCTCATCCATGTCATGGCTTTAATACCATCCATGTGCTACAATCCAACACGGGTGTCTCTAGCCTAAACCCCTTTCCTGAACTCCAGATCTTACATCAACCTTCCTATCCAAAATATCTACTGGCATGTCCAATAGATATCTCCAACCAATCCCATCCAAAACAGCCCTTGATAGCTCTCCCTCCACCACTACCAAAAAAACAGCTCTTCCCATAATCCAGTCAAGCAGGCAAAAATCCACAGTGCTGTTCTTAACTTCTCTCTTCCTCTTACACTCCACATCTTGTCTATCAGAAAATTCTATAGGCTCTATCTTAGAAAGATATTCAGAATTTAATACCACCTCCATTGCTACCACCCAACTTTTAACAAGTATCCCTGCTTCCCAGCTTTGCTTCCTATCCCACCCTTATCCTCACAGCCCATTCTTAACATATTAGACAACTGATTCAATTAAAACATCAGTCAGATCATGTTAATCCTCTGCTCCATAACCACAGCAGCTGTAAAAGCTGTGCCCTTGTACCCTGTGTGGCCCATGTGATCTGCCTCTCACTCACTGCATCCCCATTCGCTAAGGCCCTTATTCTCTCTATTCCAGCCCCTTGGCCTCCTTCCTCAGATATTCCAGGCATGCCTCCACTCCAGGGCCTTTGCACTTGCTCTTCTCTCTTCCTAGAATGCTCTTCCCCTACATAGTCACACAATTCCCTCTCAACTCCTTCAAGTAAAGACTTGAAGATTACTTTCTTAAAGAAGTTTTTCCTGAAACCACATCTAAATTTCAAGATGACCACCCTTTTGTCCCTCTTCCTTTCTTATTTTTTTCTTTCCTTTTATCCCTACAATTTATATATTCTTTTTAATATTATTATTTAATATTATATTATAGAATATTTATTAATATTCTTTTAGGAATATTCACTTATTTAATATGCAATTTATTAAATTATCTTCTTTTACCCATTTTACCTTTTTTTATTATTATTATACTTTAAGTTCTGGGGTACATGTGCAGATCGTGCAGGATTGTTACATAAGTATACACATGCCATGGTGGTTTGCTACCTCCATCCCCCCTGTCACCTACATTAGACATTTCTCCTAATGTTATCCCTCCCCAATCCCCCCCAACCCCTGCTATCCCTCCCCTAGCCCCCCCCACGCCACAACAGGCCCCAGTATGTGATGTTCCCCTCCCTGTGTCCATGGGTTCTCATTGTTCAACACCCACTTATGAGTAAGAACATGCAGTATTTGATTTTCTGTTCTTGTGCCAGTTTGCTGAGAGTGATGGTTTCCAGCTTCATCCATGTCCCTGCAAAGGACGTGAACTCATCCTTTTTATGGCTGTATAATATTCCATGGTGTATATGTGCCACATTTTCTTTATTCAGTCTATCGTTGATGGGCATTTCGGTTGGTTCTAAGTCTCTGCTATTGTAAACAGTGCCACAATGAACATATGTGTGCATGTGTCTCTATAATAGAATGATTTATAATCCTTTGGGTATATACACAGTAATGGAATTGCTGGGTCAAATGGAATTTCTAGTTCTAGATCCTTGAGGAATCGCTGCACTGTCTTCCACAATAATTGAACTAATTTACACTCCCACCAACAGTGTAAAAGTGTTTCTATTTCTCTACATCCTCTCCAGCATCTGTTGTCTCCAGATTTTTTAATGATTGCCATTCTAACTGGTGTGAGATGGTATCTCAATGTGCTTTTGATTTGCATTTCTCTAATGACCAGTGACGATGAGCATTTTTTCATATGTTTGTTGGCCACACAAATGTCTTCTTTTGAAAAGTGTCTGTTCATATCCTTTGCCCACTTTTTGATGGGATTGTTTGTTTTTTTCTTGTAACATTGTTTTAGTTCTTTGTAGGTTCTGGATATTAGCCCTTTGTCAGATGGGTAGCTTGCAAAAACTTTTTCCCATTCTGTTGGTTGCTGGTTCACTCTAATGATTGTTTCTTTTGCTGTGCAGAAGCTCTGGAGTTTAATTAGATCCCATTTGTCTATTTTGGCTTTTGTTGCCATTGCTTTTGGTGTTTAAGTCATGAAGTCCTTGCCCAGGCCTATGTCCTGAATGATACTGCCTCGATTTTCTTCTAGGGTTTTTATTGTGTTAGGTCTTATGTTTAAATCTTTAATCCATCTGGAGTTAATTTTTGTATAAGATGTAAGGAAGGGGTCCAGTTTCAGCTTTCTGCATATGGCTAACCAGTTTTCCAACAACATTTATTAAACAGGGGAATCCTTTCCCCCATTGCTTGTTTTTGTCCGGTTTGTCAAAGATCAGATGGGTTTAGATGTGTGATGTTACTTCCGAGGCCTCTCTTCTGTTCCATTGGACTATATCTCTATTTTGGTACCATTTAGGTACCAGTACCATGCTGTTGTGATTACTGTAGCCTTGCAGTATAGTTTGAAGTCAGGTAGCATGATGCCTCCAGCTTTGTTATTTTTCCTTAGGATTGTCTTGGCTATGCAGGCTAATTTTTGGTTCCATATGAAATTTAAGGTGGTTTTTTTACAGTTCTGTGAAGAAAGTCAGTGGTAGCTTGATGAGGATAGCATTGAATCTATAAGTTACTTTGGGCAGTATGGCCATTTTCACGATATTGATTCTTCCTATCCATGAGCATGGAACGTTTTTCCATCTGTTTGTGTCCTCTCTTATTTCCTTGAGCAGTGGTTTGTTGTTTTCCTTGAAGAGGTCCTTCACATCCCTTGTTAGTTGTATTCCTAGGTATTTTATTCTCTTTGTAGCAACTGTGAATGAGAATTTGCTCATAATTTGGCTCTCTGTCTGTTATTGGTGTATAGGAATGCTTGTGATCTTTGCACGTTCATTTTGTATCCTGAGACTTTGCTGAAGTTGCTTTCACCTTAAGGAGATTTGGGGCTGAGATGACGGGGTCTTCTAAATATACAATCATGTCATCTGCAAACAGAGACAATTTGACTTCCTCTTTTCCTAATTAAATACCCTTCATTTCTTTTTCTTACCTGATTGCTCTGGCTAGAACTTCCAATACTATGTTGAATGGGAGTGGTGAGAGGGGCACCCTTGTCTAGTGCTAGTTTTGCTTCTAAGGGAATGCTTCCAGTTTTTGCCCATTCAATATGATATTGGCTGTGGGATTGTCATAAATAGCTTTTATTATTTTGACATACATTCCATCAATACCTAGTTTATTGGGAGTTTTTAGCATGAAAGGCTGTTGAATTTTGTTGAAGGCCTTCTTTACATCTGTTGAGATAATCATGTGGTTTTTGTCTTTGGTTCTGTTTATGTGAGGGATTACATTTACAGATTTGTGTATGTTGAACCAGACTTGCATCCCTGGGATGAAGCCTACTTGATCATGATGGATAAACTTTTTGATGTGCTGTTGCATTCAGTTTGCCAGTATTTTATTGAAGATTTTTGCATAAATGTTCATCATGGATATTGGCCTGAAATTTTCTTTTTTAGTTGTATCTCTGCTAGGTTTTGGTATCAGGATGATGTTGTTCTCATGAAATGAGTCAGGGAGGATTCCTTCTTTTGTATTGTTTGGAATAGTTTCAGAAGGAATGGTATCAGCTCCTCTTTGTACATCAGGTAGAATTCAGCTCTGAACCCACCTGGACCTGGACTTTTTTTAGTTGCTAGGCTATTAATTGCTACCTCAACTTTAGACGTTGTTATTGGTCTATTCAGGGATTCAACTTCTTCCTGGTTTAGTCCTGGGAGGATGTAAGTGTCCAGAATTTATCCATTTCTTCTTCACTTACTGGTTTATGTGCATAGAGTTGTTTGTAGTAATCTCTGATGGTAGTTGGTATTTATGTGGAATCGGTGGTGATATCCCCTTTATCATTTTTTATTGCATCTATTTGATTCTTCTCTCTTTTCTTTTTTATTAGTCTGGCTAGCAGTCTATCTATTTTGCTGATCTTTTCGAGAAACCAGCTCCTGGATTCATTGATTTTTTGAAGGGTTTTTTGTTTCTCTATCTCCTTCAGTTCTGCTCTGATCTCCGTTATTTCTTGTCGTCTGCTAGCTTTTGAATTTGTTTGATCTTGCTTCTCTAGCTCTTTTAATTTTGACAATAGGGTGTCAATTTTAGATCTTTCCTTATTTCTCATGTGGACATTTACTGCTATAAATTTCCCTCTAGACGCTGCTTTAAATGTGTCCCAGAGATTCTGGTATGTTTTGTCTTCATTCTCATTGGTTTCAAAGAACATCTTTATTTCTGCCTTCATTTCATTATTTATCCAGTAGTCATTCAGGAGCAGGTTGTTCAGTTTCCATGTAGTTGTATGGTTTTGAGTGAGTTTCTTTATCCTGAGTTCTAATTTGATTGCACTGTGGTCTGAAAGACTGGTTGTCATGATTTCCGTTCTTTTGCATTTGCTGAGGAGTGATTTACTTCCAATTTTGTGGTCAATTTTAGAATAAGTGCAATGTGGTACTGGGAAGAATGTATATTCTGTGGATTTGGGGTGGAGAGTTCTGTAGATGTCTATTAGGTCTGCTTGGTCCAGATCTGAGTTCAAGTCCTGGATATCCTTATTAATTTTCTGTCCCCTTGATCTGTCTAATATTGACAGTGGTGTGTTAAAGTTTCCCACTATTATTGTGTGGGAGTCTAAGTCTCTTTGTAGGTAATTAAGAACTTGCTTTATGTATCTGGGTGCTCCTGTATTGGGTGCATATGTATTTAGGATAGTTAGCTCTTCTTATTGCATTGATCCCTTTACAATTATGTAATGCCCTTCTTTGTCTCTTTTGATCTTTGTTAGTTTAAAGTCTGTTTTATCAGAGATAAGGATTGCAACCCCTGCTTTTTTTCTCTCCATTTGCTTGGTAAATCTTCCTCCACCCCTTTATTTTGAGTCTATGTGTGTCTTTGCACATGAGATGGGTCTCCTGAATACAGCACACCAATGGGTCTTGACTCTATCCAATTTTCCAGTCTGTGTCTTTTGATTGGGGCATTTTACCCATTTACATTTAAGGTTAACATCGTTATGTGTAAATTTGATTCTGCCATTTTGATACTAGCTGGTTGTTTTGCCCATTAGTTAACACAGTTTCTTCATCGTGTCAATGGTCTTTACCGTTTGGTACGTTTTTGCAGTGGCTGGTACTGGTTGTTCCTTTCCATGTTTAGTGCTTCCTTCAGGAGCTCTTGTAAGGCAGGACTGGTCATGACAAAATCTTCAGCAATTGGTTGTCTGTAAAGGATTTTATTTCTCCTTGATTTATGCAGCTTAGTTTGGCTAGATATAAAATTCTGGTTCGAATGTTCTTTTCTTTAAGGGTGTTGAATATTGGCACCCACTCTCTTCTGGCTTGTAGGGTGTCTGCCAAGAGATCCACTGCAAGTCCGATGGGCTTCCTTTTGTGGGTAACCCGACCTTCCTTTCCAGCTGCCCTTAGCATTTTTTCCTTCATTTCAACCCTGGTGAATCTGACAATTATGTGCCTTGGGGTTGCTCTTCTTGAGGAATATCTTCGTGGTGGTCTCTGTATTTCCTGATTTTGAATGTTGACCTGCCTTGCTTGGTTGGGGAAGTCTCCTGGATAATATCCTAAAGAGTGTTTTCCAGCTTGGATTAATTCTCCCCATCACATTCAGGTACACTGACCAAATGTAGATTAGGTCTTTTCACATAACCCCATATTTCTTGGAGGCTTTGTTCATTTCTTTTCACTCTGTTTTCCTTAATCTTGCCTTCTCATTTTATTTTATTGAGTTCATCTTCAATTTCTGATATCCTTTCTTCTGCTTGGTCGATTTGGCTATTGAAACTTGTGTATGCCTTGCTAAGTTCTCGTGCTGTGTTTTTCAGCTCCATCAAGTCACTTATGTTCTTCTCTAAGCTGTTTATTCTAGTTAGAATTTCGTCTAACCTTTTTTAAAGGTTCTTAGTTTCTTTGCATTGGGTTAGAACATGTTACTTTAGCTCAGAGAAGTTTGTGATTACCCACCTTCTGAAGCCTGCTTCTGTCAGTTCATCAAACTCACTCTATATCCAGGTTTGTTCCCTTGCTGGTAAGTAGTTGTGATCCCTTGGAGGAGGAGAGGCATTCTGGTTTTTGGTGATTTCAGTCTTTTTGTGCTGGTTTCATCCCATCTTTGTGGATTTATCTACCTTTGGTCTTTGAAGTTGGTGTCTTTTGGATGATGTCCCTGAAAGTGGATGTCCTTTCTGTTGATGTTGAAGTGATTTCTTTCTGTTTTTCAGTTTTTCCTTCTAACAGGCCCCTCTGCTGCAGGACTGCTGGAGGTTCATTCCAGACCCTGCTTGCCTGGGAATCCCCCACGGGGGCTGCAGAACAGCAAGAATTGCTGCCTGTTTCTTCCTCTGGTAGCTTCGTTCTAGAAGGGTACCCACCAGATGTCATCCAGAGCTCTCCTGTATGAGGTATCTCTTTGGATATATGGGAACCACTTGAGGAGACAGTGTGTCCCTTATCAGAGCTCAAGTGCTCTGCTGGGAGCTCTGTTGCTCCCTTTAGGACTGCTGGGCAGGGACATTTAAGTCTGCTGCAGCGGAACTCACAACTGCCCTTTTCCCAGGTGCTCTGTCCCAGGAAGGTGGGGCTTTATTTATAAGTATCTGCTGGGCTGTTGCCTTTTTTTCAGAGATGCCCTGCCCAGCAAGGAGGGAGTCTAGTCACAGTCTGCCTGCAGAGGCCTTGCTGAGCTGCCACGAGCTCCGCCAGCTGCTGTGTAAACTTCCTTGCGATTTTGTTTACACAGTCAAGGTTAGAACTGCCTCCATAATGGCAGACGCCCCTCCCCCCCCCCACCAAGCTCAACCCTCCCAGATTGAGATCAAACTGCTGTGCTGGCTGCAAAAATATCAAGCCAGTGGGTTTCAGTTTGCTGGTCTTTGTGGGGGGTGGGACCCGCTGACCAGATCACTTGGCTCCCTGCCTTCAGCCCCCTTCTTTTCAGGGAAGTGGGGAGGTTCTTTTTTGCAGGCATTCCAGGCACCAGCTAAAACAGCCGCCCAGTTTTGTGCTGGAAACCCTCAGCGCCAGCTAAAACAGTTGCCCAGCTTTGTGCTGAAAACCCAGGCACTGGTGTTGTCGGCCCCGGGCAGGAATCTCCTAGTCTGTGGGCTGTAAAGACCGTGGGGAAAAGTGCAGTATCTGAGCCGGAGTGCTGGAATGTCTGGAAAAGTCCCTGATGGCCTCCCTTGGGTAGGAGGTGGGAGTCCTCAGGCCCCTTGCACTTCCCGGGTGAGGCAGCACCCCACCCTACCTCGGTTTGCCTTCCTTGGGCTACGCCCACTGTCCAACTAGTCCCATTGAGACGAACGTGGTACCTTGGTTGGAAATGCGGAGATCACTCGCCTTCTACATTGCTTTCACTGGGAACTGCACTCCGGAGTTGTTCCTATTCGGCCATCATCTCTTGTTTTTCTTTGAGACAGCATCTTGCTCTGCCAGTCTGGAGTGCAATGGTGTGATCATGGTTCACTGCAGCCTCAACCTCACAGACTCAAACAATCCTCCCACCTCAGCTTCCTGAGTAGCTGGGACTACAGTTGCACACCACCATGCCTGGCTATACCTACTTTATCTTATATATTGCATCTTCTTCCACTAGATTATTTGCTCCATAAGGACAGGAATGTTTTCATATGTTTTGATCATCAAAAACAAATATTGAGGGGCCGGGCGCAGTGGCTCACGCCTGTAATCCCAGCACTTTGGGAGGCCGAGGCGGGCGGATCACGAGGTCAAGAGATCGAGACCGTCCTGGTCAACATGGTGAAACCCCGTCTCTACTAAAAATACAAAAAAAAATTAGCTGGGCGTGGTGGCGCGTGCCTGTAGTCCCAGCTACTCGGGAGGCTGAGGCAGGAGAATGCTTGAACCCGGGCAGCGGAGGTTGCAGTGAGCCAGGGTCGCGCCACTGCACTCCAGCCTGGCGCCTGGTGACTAGAGTGAGACTCTGTCTCAAAAAAAAAAAAAAAAAACAAATATTGAAATATTAGAAACTACAATAGTGCTTTCACATAAAAAAGAAAGCAAACAGTATAGCCTGATTGTAAAGCTAAGATCTGAGTCTTCTGAAATCCATGCTGTTTTGGCCTTGACTTCCAGTTAAACTCAGTGATCAGGCAGAATGGGTTTCCAAGTTCTGAGGCTAATTTTTGGTGGAGAGGCAGCCATGAACATTTTCTACTCATGTCACTTTCTAGCCAAACAGTTTCCGATAGCCTCCCATTGGCTCCCTGCCTTAAGCAGCCAAGTTTATGCTTCCCTCATCCATACCTTTCTTAGGTGGTCTCCTGCATCAGCAATACACACGTCTTCTCCAGCCAAACTGCTTTATCCACTGTTTTCCCGAATAGCATAGGGTTTCTCTTTCTCCGTATTCTTTCTCATTCCTTTCTTTCTTCTGAAATATCCTCCTTTATTTCCTCTACTCCTCTATCCAAGTTCACACCTTTTTTAAAGACATGCTTTCTTCACCACCTGCTGAAATTTAACCTATTCCTTCAACTTACATGGCACCTCTTTTATAACGTCTTCCTTGAATTTATTAGATGAAACACTCCCTATTGTGTAATTCCATGGTATTTTGCTTTTACCTTTATTCCACCCCATTTCACAGTACAGTCATGCAGTAGTCCACAGCAGAGATTCTGGAGCCTAAGTTGTATGACTTTGCACAAATAATGTAGCCTCTCTGTGCTTCCGTTTCTTGCTCTGTAAAATGAGGTTGATAATTGTTCCTACCATACAGGATTTTATAGTGATTAAGTGTATTACATGTAAAACACTTCGAATAGCATCTCTCCTCTGAGTGTTTTTTGCTGATGCTGTTACTGCTGTTAGCAATTCTTCATTTTAAGTCCACTTGACTTTGTTGGGTGAAACATCACAGCTGGGTTTCTTCTAGCTGCTTAATACATACATTTTTAATGAGTGTATCATTTCCTTTTTCTCAATTTGGAGGTTCAGGTAAATTAAATCCAAAGTAAGGAATTCTTGACACTATAAATAATTTTATTGATTTTTTTCTGAATACACAATGCATAACCACAATGCAAGTGTTACATTGAATTGCATTGCGTTGAAATGAATTGAAATGAATTCCCATGTACTGAAATTAACTTAATCACACATGCTGTGAGGAACAGAAAGACGAAGACAAGGCCGTGGCCTCATAGAACTACTATCTCTATTCAGCAAGATTAACATATACACAAGTAACTTTTCAATATCTGCTATATGCTACATATTATATGGTTCTTTTACTTATATCTTAAGGTTTCAGTTTGTCTCAGTCTTCCAATACCTTTTATTATGTTGAACCCAGGGTACATTAGTTCAATTGAACCAGTTTCTTGTTTTAATGTGGGAACACAAGCCATTAGTTGTAGTCTATTATTGTCTACTTAATGAAATTGTTTTTGAAACCCTGCCCATTAACCTTTAACCTTGAGGCTCATGCATAGTTTCCGTATTTATTAAATGATTAACTCACTTACTAGAGGTATTTATGAGTTCTTGGCTCAGCCTGAGCCTGCCAGGCCTGATTGAAAGACAGGGATGGAACCAGAATGACCTCCCCAGCCTTCAGCTGAGACAGCTGTCATTGCCCCGACATGTCCTCCCTTCCTAGTCATCCCTGCATGCTTTTCTTCTACCTCCACTTCACTCTCTTCTCCAGGAGGTACAATTGCATCTGGTCCTCATTGTGGTGATAATTTCACTTTGCAGTTATTTTTATAAATGTTTAATCAGGTGTGCAGGCAAAAAGATGAAAAGTGAAGGGTGGATGTTTCTAAATATTTATTCAGAAAACAAATTCAGCAATATTCAATCTAGCCTCTTCCCCAGGGACACTGGCATCGACGTTTTCTTAGCAGCAGCCTAAGACCCTCAGTCCTTGAAGGTGAGTCCTGGAACTACAACCTAATACCCATGAAATTGTTTTTTCACGCCTAGTAGTGTCCTCACCCTGCACGCTGGATAAACAGGCGCTGAAGTGGTTTCTATGCCAGGCTTGTTTTCCTTTAGAAACATGATCCTTAAAGTAACTTCAGAAAACAGAAGGTCAACTCTAAAGACAAGAAAAAGAAGCCATGATTATGTAAAAAAGCCTTTCAGTAAACTAAGATGCTATGCCCACAAGTTGTAAAATAATCTTTTACTAGTTCATTATTTTAAGTATTTAGAATAATAGGACTTATGAGGAAAGCCTCTGAGCATCTAAAGGTAGTACCTGGGGTCATTTTTCTGAAGGTGATTAAGATAAAACACAGTTCTCTTCATAGTATGATATAGGCCACTTTGAAATATAAAACTCTGAGTATTTAACTCTTAAAAGGGTCAAAGAAATGTCAGATGATAACATGTTAAATGTTATGGCAATGGTTCGTTTCCTAGCAAACCCTAAGGCTGGCCAAGAGAGAATGGCTTTCACTTTGGAAATACCCTCAATACGTAAGTTTCACCTTCCAGGTATCTTTGGAATCCAAGGTCAGGGATTATGAACGAGCTCTAAATGCACTCAGTGTCCTTGGACCAGGGCTACCGACAATGAAAATAAGACCCCACCTTGTTTAAGAATCTGACCTGAAGAAGCTGGATGGAGGACTGTAGGAAACACTAAAATTCAACTTGAGTAGTTTGGAAACTACTTTTCCCATTGCAGCTGTAACCACGCTATGACCAGAAGAGTTCTGATGGACAGAGCCCTACCCTTTATTGATCATGTGAATATCCCGATAAAATTCTATACCGCTTACAAAAGATTAAAGGAATCCACATGGTTTCCCAGGCCAAGTTCTACTAATAGGATATGAAATTCAATCAATGATCACAGTGAGTAAATAAAACAGAAATTTGAGATTACAAACCTTAAGGAGGTGAATGAGGTAGACGAAGCCCTCCTGGGCAGAAAAGCAGCAGAAACAACAGTGATCTTCATCCATGGTGTTCACAAAAACAAAGTTCTGTCAGACAAGATTGAATTGTCAGAGGATTTGACAGCAGTTTGCAAGGGCACATAAAAAGGAGGAGAGAACCCATCTGTTCTGTTGAACAATGGTTTTCTGAAACTTCATCAAAGCGAAAGAGTAATCCAGTTAGTTAATCAGAGTCTATCAGATACATACCTGAATGGAAGCTAAAACCAACACTCATTAAAATGAGGGTGAAGTTCTTGTACCTCAATGAAAGGTACTACAACCTTTGCCAGAAGGTGTATGAAAAAAATCTTTTAAAAACAAAATCGCATTACTTTATTTTTTATATTTTTTATTTTTAATTTTTGTGAGTGCATATTGATAGTAGGTGTATATATTTATGGAATACATAAGATGTTTTGATACAGGCATGCGATGTGAGATAAACACATCATGAAGAATGGGGTATCCATCCTCTCATTTATCCTTTGAGTTAGAAACAATCTAATTGCACACATTATTTAAAATGTACAATTAAGTTATTATTGACCATAGGCATCCTCTTGCACTATCAAATAATAGGCCTTATTCATTCTTTCTATTTTTTGTATTCATTTACCATCCCTACCTCCTCCCACCAGCCCTCCACTACCCTTCACAGCTTCTGATACCCATTCTTCTACTCTCTATGTCCATAAGTTTAATTATTTCCATTTTCAGATCCTACAAATAAGCAACAACATGTGGTATTTGTCTTTCTGTGTCTGGCTTATTTCACTTAACATAATGATCTCCATTTCCATCCATGTTGTTGCAAATGACTGGATTTCATCCTTTTTTATGGCTGAATAGTACTCCATTGTGTATATGTACTCCCCCTTTCTTTATCCAGTCATCTGTTGATGGGTTCTTAGGTTGCTTCCAAATCTTAGCTTTCATAAACAGTGTGAAACAACCGTAAGAGTGTAGAAAGCTCTTTGATATATTTATTTCCTTTCTTTTGGAAATTTATTATACCCAGCAGTCAGATTGCTGGATCATATAGTAGCTCAGTTTTTAGTTTTTTGAGGAACCTCCAAACTGTTCTCCATAGAAGTTGTGCTAATTTACATTCCCACCAACAGTGTAGAAGGGTTCCCTTTTCTCCACATCCTCTCCAGCATTTGCCTGTCTTTTGGATATAAAGCCATTTTAACTGAGGTAAGATGACATCTCATTAGAGTTTTGATTTGCATTTCTGAAAGTACTCTTCTGTGGAAAAGAAAACAAATGTCTCTGAGTAAGATGTTAGCATTAAAGCAAAAAAATACTAATCAATTAAAAGAAATATCGAGCTGCACCAAATATTTGTATCATTTCATCTTCTCAACATGTGAGGTTACAAAAAAAGAAATGGAGACTCAAAGAAGCAAAGTAGTTTAAGGAGCTTTCCATTGCGGTAAGTTTCTACCCAGCATTTCAGTTCAGAATTAAAAGTATCCATAGCCCCAACTATTTCCACAATGTACTGCCGCAGTTTGGGGCAATGGTCTCTGCGCTGATGAAAGGAGGAAAGGATCAAGGTAATGCTCTGAAGAGCTAAGTAGGAGGCCTTCCTGTCCTGAATAACAAGATAATGATTGAAGGATAAATAGGGAAGCTATTCCACATGTGGGTGCTAAGCGAGAGCACATTAATATGTCAGCTTTTGCTGGCTCCCAAATCTCAGCAACTAAACTGCAGGAAACCTACTTCCTCCCAATTCAAGATTCTCTTTCCTTTAGAATTTCAGAGTCCCTACCATTCACACTGCACAGGAGACTAATGTCATCCTTTAGTGACACTGCAGTCATCCTTTAGTGACACTGCAGCCATCCAGCAGCATGGCCCAGCTGCTCCTTCAGACCCCTCAGGGCTCTCCCTGCAGTGCTCCCACCCCCCAGCTATTTGTTCAAAGCTGATGATTGACTACCTGAGGGGCGTCTCTGTTTCCCTCTACTTTGGTTCCCTCCTCTGAGTTCTGGGCCTAAATATACAAATGCCTTTCAGACTTCTCAACAGAATCTCCCAAAGACATCTCAAATACAGCATATCCAGTAAATAAATATATTATCTTCTCGAAAATCTATTCTTCCCCTGAACTGAATTTTGATAAATAAATGACACCAGTACTCACAGTGACTCAAATCAAAAACTTGGAGTGACTTATCTCTGGCTTCTTCAACCTGCCACCAAGTCCTATCAATTCTACCTTCTTCTCAACTATGTTTCTCCCCCTCTCTTATTTCCTGAAGGCTGAATGGGTAAGCCAAATGCTCTGGGGCTCTATCCACATTCCCACTCCCTTTGTCCAAGGCCTCAGCGTCTTTCTCCTCTTTACTGCCTTCTATGCTTCTCACCAGGATCACCTTCCCGTAATGCATATTGCACCAAATTACCAGGTTCCCCTATGGTACAAAGTTCTAATGACCTTGGGTTTGGCATTTAAGGTTCATTATGATGTGCCCCCTACTCATTTTTCCACCAAAATTGAATCATTGGTCCATTTATACTTTTTTTAATTTACTGACTCCAAAATAGCACGGAGAGATGATGCACCTTGGGCTCAAGATGTAGACAGTGAATAATCGAGTTATGTTATCTGAGAAAAATAAACTTAGATCATAACTTTCGTGTCTTAAAGAAGAACCATAGGATGGTTTACTATTTTGAATGAACAACAATATGAGGGACAGAGAATACTGAACATCAGCAACTCTCTAAGTTATACCTGTGCTCCTGTGTTCTGTGTTTCAACAAATTAAAGAATATTCAAAACAATCAAGTTTAGAAGGCAAATAACTTTATTGAGAATGCATGGATTGAATGTCCTCCACATGAGAGGTGTAACTAAATGAATGTCCGTTGAGGCCTGAGATGTGTGACCCTAAGAAGCAAGACTCATGGTTTAATAAAGAATCAATGAAGGGCAAGAAAAAAGATGAAAATGATCACACTGAAAGATAAAGCACACTACTCCAGGATGTGGGAGAAATTTCTACTAACTGCAAAGCATGTGGTTTGAGGCGTTCATCTGCAAGAACGTGTACTGAGAAAACAAAATGGTGGTTCACCTATGCTTTTCTCATGAAACAGAGCAACTCCAACAGCCTGAGAGAAGGTAGAAAGACACATGGATTAATTTATCTTGCTCAGAGACGCAGAGTCTGAGAAGAATTGAATACATGAGTGCTACCTTTTGACATGGACAGAAAACTGTTTCTTATCCCACCCCAACCCAAATTTCTAGATCTATTTGTAGACTACAACCTCTCTAAAATAACATGGTGTGTGTGTGTGTGTGTGTGTGTGTGTGTGTGTGTGTAGCAAATGTATTCTATAAGCCTGGCTCCTCATGAGTACTAAATAAAATAAAGATGCGAGTGGAAAACAAAAGAGTCCATTCTAAGAATTGTGGTCTTTTTAATAATAAGAAAAGCAATAAGGAAAGAAAACATTTTTACAGACCTTAATATGCTTTTTATGTATAAATTAGTTCTGAAGACAACGCTATATTTGAATAGCCTAAACTATGCTGTGGGAAAAGAAATTTAAAACTCCAAAATCTCAGTAATTAAGTTAGCACAACAGAAGTTTATTTCTTGCTCATGCCAAGTTTGATTCAGGCAAGCAAAGACTCTCTTCCACTTGGTAACTCAAAGATTCAGGCTCTCTTCATCTTGTGATACCACCCAAGTGCACTGCGGTAGAAGGAAAACCAGCTCTTAACTGCCTCAGCCTTGCAACAACACATGATGCTTCTACCCCCAGTCCACCAATTAGAACTAGTCAAATGGCCCCTATCACAGTATGGGAGGCTGGGAAATGTTGGGAAGCCCACGAATATCTCAGTGAGCATTGTCTCTTTCACATCCCTTGTGTGGAAGGTAATAGCATAAGCCTCATGATTTTTACAGATGATGAGAAAGTGGCACAAGGAAAAAATAATGTATCCAGATTCACACTGCTAGTAAGTGGTACACCTGATCTTTCAACCAAACAATCTGGTTCTAGAATCCATGCTTTTAAAAATTATATTGTCTTTCAAAAGCAATAGAAATGCCAATGACATCATTAATGATTTGTATTAGAAAAACAATCTGTGGATGAAGACAGAAAATAGTCATTTGGAACCCTGAGGGAAATCTCTTTACCCTACCTATTGGCAAGCATCTAGTGCAGACATGTCTCTCTTAGTGACCGTCAGTAAAGTTAAAAAAAAAAAATCATCCTGAGACATATGGGGAAAGTACTGAAAACCCAAGATAAAGGAAATAAGAGACTGACAAATCCAGGAGTCTGTTCTCTAGAGCAGGGGTGGGTAAACATTCCTGTAAAGGTCCATCTAGGAGCTATTTTAGGATTTACAGAACCATACAGTTTCTCTTATGACTACCCAACTCTGCAGAACGGCAAGAGAGTATTTCCATAAGTGAAAGGGTATGGCTTTGCTCCTATGAAACTTTATTTACGAAAACAGATTTTGCCCATGCTGTAGTTTGCCAACCCCTGCTCTAAAAGAAGAAACTGAGAAGAAATATAAATGATCAGTAAACATTTGAAAAGTATTCTATTTAACAGAAATCAAATAATTACAAATCAAAACAGTGATGTCGTTGTTGTCAGCAAACAACTGACAAATATTTTTAAGAATTTATTGTTAGGAGGGTTTCTGTGAGATGACTTTACATACTTCTGATAACAATGTGAATAAGTATAGTTTTTCTTGGATTTAATTTGTGGACATAGGTCAAGAATCTTCAAAGTATTATACACCTAAAATTTTTACTTCTGATAATTAAAAAATAATTAAATAGGAGCGCCAGATCTTTTTTTTTTTACTGGTATTATCATCCCAGCATTACTCATATAGTTTTCTAAATGAAAATAAAACATTAATAACAGAAAAATGTTTGCGTATAATACAGCAATAGTTGAATATAATATGTAGATTACTGGAGGATGGATGCAGCTAACCACCATGGCACATGCATACCTATGTAACAGATCTACGCCATCGGCACATGTACCCCAGAACTTAAAGTATGATAAAGAAAACCCACAGAAAAAAGAAAAAGAAAACATTAATAATAGAAAAATGGTTGCATATAACACAACAATGGTTGAATATAATATGCTGTATTATAATCAGCATATAATATTATATTCAGCATAGAATATGCTGTATTCAACCATTTTTCTATTATTGTTTTATTTTTTCTTTTAAAATCTCATTTTATTTTTTCATTTAAAATTTCATTTTTGAGAACTATCTAGTGATATGAAAAATACTTAAGATATAATGCTAAGTAAAAATAGTACAGAATATTATGTATATATGCATAATATATTAACATATACTCATATATATGTTCCAATTTTATAACTGTATTTAAAACTGCATAAGATAAGGACAGAACAGAACTCATAAGTCGTAATAATCAGTTATGATGTAGAAATACAGGAGGGTCCATCTTTGCTTTCCTATGTTATTCACATTTTCTACAAAAACATTTCATAATCAGAAAAAAAGTGTGTACAATACAAAGTGAAACTCATGAACTTTTGCGTCAGACCTTTTTTGAATTTTAGTTCTGCTAAAATTACTAGCTTGTGATCTGGGCAAATTACCATATACCTTTGAACTTCCATTTTTTCATTTAAAAAATACAGATAATAACACCTACCTCACAAGATTTTTTTCAGTGATTATATGAGTTCATATATGTAAAGCCTCTAGCACATATTAGGTTGTGAATAAATATTAGTTAATTACACTTGTAGAAAAGCATGTGAATTTGGGATTGCACAGAAAAGGCTGAGAGACTGGGAAACTGGGAGTGTGGGTGGTCATGGTAAGAGTTGTAAAAGTTGAAGGCAGGGACAGCCAAGAGACTTTTTTGTACAGGATTAGGGTAGCGGGGATGGAAGGGAGAGATAGAGGGAGGAGACAGAGAAAGAAAGCAGGTGAGGAGGAGACAGAAACTATTTTTTCAGAGACAGAGATGGTTTTCCCAGTCAGAATCTGGTGACTGTGAAACAGCTTCAGTCAGGAGTTGAGAGGCAGAACTGAGATGCAAGAAGAGGTACCATGGTTCTTTTTCTGAGTAAGGGCTAAAAGAAAAACCTCCTCCTTGAGAAAAGCTGGTAAAGAGGTCCTCAGGGATCAGGGTTCAAGGCCACATGGAGCTAGCAAGTGTTTGTGCCTGGTGAATAGGTGCCCCTTGAAAGGAAATCTAGACCTCACCCTAGACCTGACCACTGTGGGTTTGTTCCCTGGGATTTCCTACTTCGCAGCAAAACCCCTCAGCAAAGCACAGGGGATGCAAAAACAAACATACATTTTGGGAGGTGGTGGAAGAGGAAGAGACACAAGAAGAAAGGAATACCAAAGAGAAGTAATGAAAAAAGAATTCGGCTCTAATAGTAGGGTCTTGATGGCAGAAGACTCTTCCTCGTTCCTGGGCAGGTCACTAGGGAATCCTCTGTAGATGACAGAGCCCCTTATATGACACCAGTGGCACCAATCACAGTTGAGCAAACAGCTTCTCAAATATCCCTTGCTCCTTCTCACCACCCAGCCTGCACCAGGTGTATCTTCACAGCAGGTGCAATTTTCAAATGCATCTTATCTTGTCTCTTTCTGACTCTCCTGCTCCCACCTACACCTCACTAAACACGCAGTACATGCGTGCACACACATGTCTGCTCTTTCTGGCTACCTCTTTATATATACCTTTACTTCTCAGCACTAGTGTCCCTTTCTCTGGCCTCCTAGGAGAGTCACCTACTGCTCTACAATGACACTGTCTATACGTTTGTCTGTCCCATCCATTCGATTGTGATGGGCTCCTTGAGGACAGAGATCGTGTCTCATGGGCCATTGTTGCTTAGGCTCCTAGTGCAGCATCCAGCACATAATCTAGCAGGTCTCTTATGGTCATTTTTTAGCATGCCTCTGTCACCATCATGTCACCCAACACAACTCTTTCCGGTGCCTTAGGACCCATCTTCTGACACACAAGACAAAATGACCTCTTAAATCATAGAATGAGAAGAAAGAGGAGCTGCAGGCATCAGAGACCCCGTACACCATGAGGAATTGTGGACTCCAGCTGTGACAGCAGAGAGGACCAGGGCTGAAAAACAATTGCGTAAATCCAACCTGTCTCATATTCTGCCAGTCCTCCCGTTGGCTTCGCATTTTCTGCAATATTGCAACATGTTTACCAAAGACTAGGCCAAGATGCGTATAGAAAATCAGTCTGCCAGTCTCCAACTTGGCTGGTGGTTCTTGCTCTCCACATTTTGAACCTAAATCTGCAGCCCATCTTTTCTTGACAATAAGTCAGCAACCTATTCTTGGTAGAACTAAGGACATGATCTTATCAGTAAGGCAATCAGAACTATTACCTATGGAGCATGTATATACCAGGTGTTTTATATACATCATTTTCGTTGATCCTCACAACAAACCTTTGAGGTAAGCAATACTGTCTCAATTTTGCAGATGAAAAAAATTAATGAGGTTTGAGTAACTTGCCCAAGGTCACACAATTAAAAAGTGTTAGAGTCAGGATTTGAAATAAGTATTTCTGTAGTATTTAAACTGTACTGCCAAGAACCAGGGATATAAGAAATTTACTAGAGATTGCTCTGAAAGCCAAAAGCTTACTTAGGAAAACTAACCTCAAATTAGATGTTCACTTATGATAGGAAGTGACTTACCTAAAAGACCACGGATCTAGTTGAACTGTTGATAACTTTGCACCCTTTAAGAGACTTGGGTTGTAGTGGTAGCATCGTAGACCTCAAAAGCATGTTGGAAATTGACCCCAATTAACACCACTGGGCATATTCAGTTTAGCTGTAATATCATGTAACTGCTACAACATCCTTAAGACCCCAGGTTCTGATTTCCAGGATGACTGATGACAGTTTTGTTTTCAGAACAAACAGCTAGAGTGTGATAAGGATTTCCAGTGAATATTTAGTCTCTAGAGATGTCTATGACCCACACTTTAAGCCCCAGAAAGAAATACAGTTCACTTGCCGAAAGGTCTTCCCATGATGTTGGTTCAGAAAAAGATAAACCCAATTAGATATAACCAACAAAGTGAGGAGAGCTGCCGAGCAGAGAAAAATTCTACACCATTAAAAGGGCAGTAAGACAAATCTACTTTTCTATGGGTTTAAGAGGGCCTGGGGTGACTGGATTAACTCTGACATCTGTGCTCAGATTCAAACGTTTGGTGGAAGAAAAGCTTATAGCTTAATTTTGCAAGACCCAGCATGAAACCTTTGTTGACCAGTAGGGAGAAGGGGTCTGAGAAAATTGGATTAGAGCTTCTGAAATAAGGACCTGAGCAATGGAGAGGGAAGTGCCATTATAAGCAACTGTACCAGACAAGACTTTTTCCTGTGTGATGTTTCAATTCCAGAAAAGATTACAAGCTGGATATTTACTGGTCTGGATTTCAACTGGATTCACAGTAACATATGCTGGCCTTGTGATCAAAATGTTCTTAATCAAAATATTTTGAACATACATATTTATAAAACTAACAGAACCCTATGAGTTTAAAGCTATGAATACTTTAAAAATAATAAAATGTTGATTTCCAGGTGCTGAAACTTTTTTTTAATAAAATAAAATAAAATAAATATGTATATTTGGGGGAAAAAAGACATGGAGACTATAATTAAGAGATGTACCATCTGTCTTATCATAATATAAGAAAGAGATAGTAGAGAAAATGTAGAAGAAGGCAATATTCAAAGAGATGGTGACTAGAATTTTCCCAAATTCATGAGACAGAAATCCTCAGATACGGAAAACCAAATAAAGCAGAAAAAGAAATTCAAGACTAGATACAATGAAAGATACGTCAGAACATCAAAACATGGAAGGAAAGAAACAGGGAGGGAGAGAGGAAAAGAGAAGGGAATATAATTTTTTTTAATGAAAAAAAAGAAAGAAAATCCCATAAGTAGCCAGAGAAGAAGTCAGATTACTGGTATGGGAACAAATTTGATTGACACCTAATTTCTCAATAGAGAAGTAGTGGCTATTTTCAATAGCCACAAGAAAAGTCAGAAAATAACGGAATTTTTTTAAAGCAGAGATGAAATAACCATCAGCCTAGAATGATATTACTACAGAAACAATCTTTCAAGAACAAGAGCAAAATAAAAATATTTTCAGAAAATACAAATTGAGAAACTCTTTTTAAAGGAATGTCTAAAAGATTTACTCCAGAAAGAAGGAAAATGAGCCCCCAGGGAAGTCTGAGATGTAAGTAGAAATGGTGAGCAAACAAAATGTTGAATGAGTGGAGTAATTTAAAGAACTTTGTAATTTCAGGGCTTGAAGACTACAAGAACTAAAATACTGGATAATAATAGCAATTACCCATAAGTTGGGATGGAGTGAACAGCATTAAATGTGTCTTAAGTTGTTTATATTATTTGGGAAAAGAATAAGTGAATGAATCAACTTTAGCCTTTGTTAAATTAAAATATATTCTAAATTTCTAGGGAAACATTTAAACAATAAAAATAAAGATATCATTTGCAAGTAATTGAGGGGAAAAATGAAATGAGAAAACAAACTCAATTCAAAAGAAAGTATTTAAAAAGAGAAAAAGACATATGAAATACAAATGGAAATAAAGACAAAAAGAAAATACAACATAAAAGGTAGAATAAATCTAAATATAGCTGTAATCACAATAAATGTAAATGCATAAACATACCAGTTAAAAGCCAAAGACTGTCAGACTGTATTTAATAAAACATTCACCTGTATGTTACTTACAAGACAGACAATTAAAAACTAGGGACATAAATAGATTGAGACTAAAAGGATGGATATTATCATGCAAATACTAAATAAAATCTAAATTAATATCAAACAAAATCAACTTAGAGAAACAAAACATTGTTTAAGGCAATAAATCAATACATAGTTTTTTAAAACTTAAAGTTGCTAACAAGGTGTAACAAATATAAAATTGATAAATCCACCATTGTAGTAAGAGATTTTAGTATGTCTCCCTTGGTAACTGAGGGATCCAGTAGGCAAAGGAACCAGTAAGAACATGAACTTGACTAATATAATTAAATAACAGGTTTGATGTAATGATCATATATGAAAGAATGTATATAAAATTTGGTAAATTGGCATTTTTTTCAAACTTACACAGAACATATATGAAAATTGAATATCTGTATGGCCACTAAATAAATCTCAAAGAATTTCAAGAAATCAGAATTTACACAAAAGCTATCCAACTAAAATGCAATTATACCAGAAACCAATAATGAAACAACTAACTCTTTTTTTAAAAAAAATTTGAGTACATACTTCTGAATAACTCCAGTCAAAGAATAAATCATTTAACAGTTTTTTTAATTTTAACATGAAAAGAGAATAAAAACATATGTGATACAGCAAAAGCAATACATAGGGGAATATCTGGGGAAAATGCTTTTCTAAAAAAGAAAGACAAATGAGTTAGCAAGCCAAATATATAACTTAAGAAGTTAGTAGCAGAATATATATAAAGTAGAAGAATAACAAATATAAAAGCTAAAGTAGAAAAAGTAGTAAATATAAAAGCTCAAGCCAATGAAATGATAAACAGATTAACCGGAGAATATCCTCAAAGGTAATGTGGGTTCTTTGAAAAAACTAATAAATTAACAAACCTCTGAAGATATTATGATGAAAAGGAATTAACAATATTTGAAATAATTAATCGAACGTAATTACCAATGCAGAAGAGTGACAGGATAACAAGTGAACATTAATAACAAGTAAATTTGAAAACTAAGATATATAAATACACTTCAGGGAAAAAAATAAGAAAACTAATTCAGGAAGACAGAAAATCTGAATAATCCTACATTTATTAAAGAAATAAAATCTATAATTTTAAATATTTTTGCAAAGTGAAACTAACCCTTGAACATTTTACCACTGAATTTTCCCAAACACTCAGAGAACAGATACGGGTTGAGTATCCCTTATTTAAAATGTCTGGTGGCTGGTCGAAGTGGCTCACACTTGTAATCCCAGCACTTTGGGAGGTGGCGGTCGGATCACCTGAGGTCAGAAGTTCAAGAGCTGCCTGGCCAACATGGCAAAATCCCATCTCTACTAAAGAAATTACCCAATCTGAAGAACAAAGAGAAAATAAACTGAAAACATAAAATGTCATACTTAAGCCTAACGTATCAATTACATTATTGTAAATGATCTGAATGCACCAACTAAAAGGCAGAAGTTGGCAGAATGGTTTAAAAAAAATCATCCAACTCAATGCTCAAGGATATTTCTGTCAGTGAAAAAAGCCAACCTCAAAAAGTTATATACCAGCCAGGCGCAGTGGCTCACGCCGATAATCCCAATGCTTTGGGAGGCGAAGGTGGGAGGATCACTTCAGGCCAGGAGTTCAAGAATAGCCTGAGCAACATAGTAAGATCTCATCTCTACAAATTAAAAAAAAAAAAAAAATTTAAATAGCTGAGTGTGGTGGCATGTGCATGCATAGTCCCAGCTAGAGGCTGAAGTGGGAGGATCACTTGAGCCCAGGAGGTCAAGGTTACAGTGAACCGTGATTATGCACTCCAGCCTGGGTGACAGAATGAGACCCTGTATCAAAAAAGTTAAAAAGTCATATACCATATGATTCCATTTGCATAACATTGTCAAAATGACAAAATTATGAAAGTATAAAGCAGAGTAGTGGCTGCCAGGGGCTAGGAATGATGAGGGAGGGGGCTGGGCATGATTACAAAGGGGTAGCCTAAGGGAGATATTTGTGGTGATGGAACAGTTCTGCGTCTTGACTTCAGTGATGATTACATGAATCTACATACACGATAAAACAGTACGAACTATGCGCAGGTATTCTACCAGTGCCAGATTCCTGGTTTTAATATTGCTTTATAGTTATATAAGCTATAATCTTTGAGAGAAACTGAGTGAAATGTAAATGGAAACTCTCTGTATTATTTTTACAACTTTCTGTGAATTTATAATTATCTCAAAATTAAAAGATTTTTTAAAACCTATAAAGCACATCTTTTCCCAAGTCTTAGGCATACAGAGATGAATAAAACAGAGTTCCTGCCTTCAAAGTCCTGTCATCTGATAAACTATATAATCCTTTTGGGAGGGTGGGTAAAACCCAGATACAAAAGATAGAAATAGCCATCTTAAAAGGGGTTTGTAGCTATATGAGTGGTGCTGGGATTATATAGTCTAAAGATGCCAACACTCCAAGCACTGGGTCTTTTACTAAAAATTTAAAATTCAAAGTGTTTGCTGGGCTCAGTGGTTCATGCCTGTACTACCAGTCCTTTGAAAGGATGAGGCAGGAGGATTGCTTGAGGCCAGGAGTTCGAGAATAATTTATTATGAAACTGTCTGTGCCTACAACAGAATATGTGCAAAAATATGAACTCACTCTGACCTGCCAGCCGACTAAAGAAGCCCCAAATTCACCATACAACTGAAGCTAACCCAGCTCCCATCCTCCTCCCCCTCAGACACAACTGCCATCCTGAATTTGTGTTTATTATATCCTTGCTTTTTAAAAACAGTTGACTACAATGTAAGTATTCCTTGACAGTATTTGTTTAGCTTTGCTTGTGTGTTTGTCAATACATTTCTGTTTTTGTTTTTGTTTTTTTTGAGATGGAGTTTTACTCTGTTGCCCAGGCTGGAGTGCAATGGTGCAATCTTGGCTCACTGCAACCTCTGAGGTTCAAGCAGTTCTCCTGCCTCAGCCTCCCAAGTGGCTGAGAGTAGAGGCACACACCATGACCATGACGCCCAGCTAATTTTTGCAGCTAATACACTTCTATAACAGTTGTATACATATCTCCTGGTGTACATGTGCAAGAGTTTCTCTAGGGTACATACCTAGGAGTGGAATTTCTGGGTCATAGTAATGTCATCTCTACTTGTGATTGATAATGCCGAGTTGTTTTCCAAAGAAAATGTACGAATTTACAGTCCCAACGGCAGTATGTAAGATTCTGGTTTTCCACATCCTCATTAATACTTCGTATTGTCAGAATTCACAATTTTTTTGTACATCTAGTGGGTATAAAATGAAATCTCATTTTAATTCTAATTTGCAAATTTGCATTTCTCTGATTACTAATGAAGTTGAGGGACTTTAAATATGCTGAATAGTCATTTATATTTCTTTCATGGATTACCTAATCATGTTTTGGGTGCAGCTTTCAATAGGAACATAGGCATTCTTTATATATTCCAGGTCCTAGTCCCTTCTTTGTCAGTTAGACGTACTGTAAAGGTTTTTCTTCCACTTTGTGACTGACCATTTTACATTCCTTGTGATATTTTTGGTAAACAGAAGTTCTTTATTTTAATGACGTGAAATTTATTAATCTCTTCCTTTTGGTTTGTGCTTTTCGTGTCTTTTAATCCCATAGAGAAGGAAGAATTTGTTATAAAAGGGATAACTTTAAATCTTCAGAAAAAAAAATTAGGAGAATATCTTTATGACCTCTGGAGAGGCAAGGATTTCTCAAACAAGATCCCGAAAGGGCTAATCGTAAGCCGTTGCTATTTAACAACCGCTTTTAAGGATTGTGAGGATGACTCAGGAGGATACTTCTGTTTTCATTATTTCCTCGGAGAAGTAGGTTCCCCTGTGTTGCTGTTGAGTGGGGGTGGCCTCACAACGAAAGACTGTCAGAGCAGCCAAAGCAACTGCCAGTGCCCTGGTCGCATCCGCCCGTCCCGCCTGCGTGGCGACCACCTTTTCAGGAGGGAGGCAGAGGGACCCACCACAGTTAGTTCACCTTTATTTCTTCTTTGTTAAGCTTTGATGGGGGTCTGTTTCCGTTAATCTTAACTGTGGCAAAAATGCTCCAGGATGTCTATTCTTTTAGTTATATATGGAATTTCCTGGACTTCATTTGATTGCTTGGGATGGGGGCTGAGTAGATGCAGCTATTTCCAGGTATCCTTGCCTTTTCTTTCCTGAAAAACTATTGTGTTAGCAACATAGTTCTAGGTGGGGCAACACCATTCACATACATTTTGATTTTTACTATATAATTTCAAACTAAGTTTTCTTTTAGAAATACACATGTAGACTTGCAGCTAATGCTATTTTCAACAATCCTCTTTGTAATACTATTTGTATGTTTCTTTTGTTTTTAAATCATTTTTATCATTTTAAGGCCCATTTTTTTCCTGTGCAACTTTATGAAGCTTCCTCTCCCTTCCCCATCACCCCTCCTCCCTTTCCCATATATCTATTTATGGGTCATTATCCTCTTCTCCATCAACATCTTCTCAGCATAACTGAATGCCCTTGGGAGATTGGGCTGGTGAGGCTCTGCCGTGATGAATGGATTTCTTTCCACTCTTCAGTAATTGGCTAGCTTCCACTAAGGGCAGCTAATGTCTCTGTAGCTAGCTGGATTAAGTAGATTAGGTTACCAGTGTTGCTGCTTATCTCATTCTAGAATCAATGATCCAATTCACATGTTTGCCACCTATAAATCTGGAGAAACTATTACACAGAAGCCCTAGTAATTGATTAGTGGGTATTTTCTGAAATGAATCATTTATAAGGTGATACCGTGGTTCCCAACCTATTTCTGAGGCAATTAGGACCTACTGAGTTGCTTATTTGTTTACAGTTTGATGAGAGCCATTTATTTCTGGTCTAATGTCTGAATCTCACACCCAGTTTCTCAATGTTCTGGCCGCCAGCTCTTCCTCATTTCTTTATTTGTGCTTCTTTCTGAAACCTTTTCAGACAGATGCCCAGTTTGTGACACAGCTGATCCCCAGATCAGCTATAGAGTAGAAGGAAGGGGGTCCTAGAAAGCATATAATCTCATGTTTCCCAAATTTTTTTTTCTTATTGTGGTTAAAAAAATACATAACATAAAACAAAAGATGGGATGCTTCACAAGTTTGTGAAGATACAGCAGGACAGCTGTGATTCTTTGCACAGAAGCCATGGTATCTTCTCTGTATTGTTGCAGTTTTAGGATATATCCTATCAAAATGAGCTCTCCCAAACGTTTTAACTTGCAACTCACAACATGAAACACATTTTACATCATGACTCCATACGCACATCCATCTGTAACGGAAACGAAATTTTACATCGTAATCCTTGCACTTCTTCCATGCAGTACACTACATTTTTCTGTTATACTTTCTATTAAAAAAAATTCTGACGCCTGTAATCCCAGCACTTTGGGAGGCCGAGGCGGGCGGATCACAGGCCAAGAGATAGAGACGATCCTGGCCAACATGGTTAAACCCCATCTCTACTAAAAATACAAAAATTAGCTGGGTGTGGTGGCGTGCGCCTGTAGTCCCAGCTACTCCCAAGGCTGAGGCAGGAGAATTGTTTGAACCCAGGAGGCGGAGGTTGCAGTGAGCCGAGATCACACCACTGCACTCCAGCCTGGCACCTGGTGACAGAGTGAGACTCTGTCTCAAAAAAAACAAACAAAAAAATTCTGGTCATAGCGTATTAAGTAGACTTTACAACCTGCACATACTGATCTCTGAACATCAACAGATGGGGAAATGGAGGCTCCAGGATGTGTTGGATACCTGGCACAGTGCCTGGCAAAAAAACAATCCTGAGTGTCTTTGCTTTATCTCCCTATGCGCCACAGCAAGCCTGTGTAGTGCCTCCCTGGCAGAGCTGGGATGGAATCCAGGTTTCCCAATTCCCAATTTCAGGTTTCTCAGTCAAGAAAAGTTTGTCAAAGATGAAGGATTCTCTCATGGAAGAGTTTCTTCACAGGGGTGGGCAGAAGTGGGAAGAAACAGTGAATTTGTGGAAGACTCACACTGCCCACCATGGGCCTTGCCCAAGGGCACAGCATGCTACAACAGGACTGTCTAATTCTAAAGTCCACACTGTTTTTGTGGTTGTCTACCCTGGTTGCTCTGTAGAACCACCTAGGAACTCGTCAGCAATACCAATGCCTGGGCTACGCTCATCAATTTAATTGGATCCAGCCTCAGCTGCAAGGCTGCCCTCTGGATCCCAGGGAGTCCTGACTCAAAGCCACAGTCAAAAGTAACTGCCCTTCCCTTGTATCTCTCTAGCATTCATAGATCCCTTTATCCGGTGCTGATCTGCCCTGCTACGTGATGCGGGCTTATGCCTTACTGTTGTATCCAAGTGCAGAATAAATATTACAGTATGCCCTTTGCTCAGATGGCTCTTCTCTAAGCCATCCAGGCTTTTCAACTCTCCTGTGATTTAGCTGTAACTCCTAAAGAGGGTGATTAAATTCTTTCTGTTGAAGTGCCATCTCGGGTAGATTTTGTTTTTTAATTCTCCCCAGGATCAGTTCCACAGAGGACAAAAGGTACTCTCACTTCACAATTGCAAAATCTTAACCAGTGAGGACCAGTCACTGAAGGCAGTGAGACTGCTGTGTCCCGTCCCACGTGGCTGGGCTTTCTCTCCCAGTCTCTCCCCTCCAGTCCTCTCCTCTAGGTTTTCAAATCCTCTAGGATTTCTGACAAGGCAGTGTTGCCCAGGGTGCAGCTCCCTGGACAGGAAGTAGGGAAGGTGGACTTCCTGTCCAGGTCATGACCATCAGTGTGTCGCGCCCTGGGGCCTCACTTTTCCGTTTTGTTAGCTGGGAATGACAACATTCCTAACTCAATTGTCACCCTCCGCTCCTTTCCCCTCGAGGATTATATAAGAACCCTTATACATGAAAACAAGCTTTGTTCAGGTCCTTGAGCTTTTCTGAGGACAGCTTTGTATAAATATAAGACACCTTTTGTTATTGTGTGTGGCCCAAGGGATTTCCAAAAAGAAGTGGGGAGCCAGCGATGCTCATTTTCATAGGCAGAAAATAGCTGTTGGAAAAACAACCTGATGCGTGGAGCACGATGTTCCTTTCGAGTAGACAGAATTATCTTTCCCAGGCAGCCATGATGACGAAACACCTGGTGCACACATTTCCTGCCCCTTCACGTATTTTGAAGAAGGAGACCTTTACCCTGACCTGTCAAGCAATGATCTTCATGAACTTCTGTCCACGGACTCTGGCTGTTATCTCGGCTTGCTTCTGTGGCTTTAAAAGGTAAACATAGCTGATCCTCACTAATAGGGCATCTTCTTCTCCAGATATCACCCAGACCTTATCAGATCCACACATGCATTTCTTTTTCCTTAAAATGCAGCCACTGGATGGGGGCTCACCTCACTGATGTCAGGGGCTAAGAGCCAGGGGCTTCCTGCCTTCAGCCCAACACCGCCTTGGGTGCTGGTGAAGCGATCAGAGCCTTGAAGACTTGATCCTGGCCCGGCAATGACTGAAAAATCTTTTGGGGGGGGGAAAAACAAAATAAAGTCACTGAAAACATTTAGAGAACTATACAAACCTGTAATAAAATTTACTGTCTACCTTGAAGGCTTGACAATGTTTAAAGAAAGTAAAACTCCGTGTAGGAAAGTTCCATACAAGAGCACCAATACATGTAGAAGGTGCTCAGTAACATTAGTTACGTCAATGAAGGAAACCTGAAGTGGATGAAGAGCATTTGAAATGGTGGAGGAAGGACCCAACAGCCTCAAAAGCCATGGAGCACGATAGTTTAGGTGTTGACTGTGAAACAAGACGGATGGGCCTGAGAGTACCGCTCACTAGCTGTGTGATTCTGAGCAATCTGTGTCACCTCTCCAGCCTTCACTTTCCTCTTCCATAGTAAATAACTAACAACAATACCTCCATCATAGGCTCAGGGTAAGAATTGAGTGAGATAAATAGAGGCAAAGCTCTTAGCACAGTGCCAAGCGTGGGGTAACTGTTCAAACAATGTTGATTATTGTTGTTGTTTATATTATTATTAGGGAACACATGAACAAAGGCAGGAATTAGTCTGTGCATGTGAAAATATATTTTCCCTACAATAATAAAATAGTCAAAATACTTGGTATTGTTATTTAAAATCCTATCTCCCGGGCTAGATGAGATGCCATAAGTCATGATGCCACAGGTCATTAGGGCTCTTACAAACTGCTGCATGGTACACAACACAGAATTTGAGCAGAAAGAGCCTTCCCACTGCAATATTGTGAAGGAAAGAACATGTATATTAATGACCTCCCCTCCGATTCTTATTTCTTGCCTCTTTCCTTTCTTTCCGCACTCTTCCCCATCCCCCACTACTTCCATTTCCCCATGGTGCCACAGTGACCTCACATTGTCTCTTCCCAGCACCCCCCCCACCCCACTCCCTTCCTAGCCTTTCACCTGAATTTAAAATCTCATGTCCCAGGCTGGATGAGAGCCTGGTGAGTCAGAGGGAACGGGACTGCCTTGGTGGCCTCTCAGGCAACCGTGATAGCATATGAGGTCTGGGGCAGGGTTTCCCTGGGTTGTTTCGTGATCTAATAAGGCATATATGGGTAGCTACTCACCTCTGACATGTGAAGCACTCAGCAGGTAAACTTCCAGTTCCCTTACAAATCAAATTTTCAAGTGAGAACTTAAGGAATTCTTCATTTTCCTAATGGAAGAAACACAAATGCCATAAGTAAGCCATGATGCCACAGGACATTAGTGCTGTTACATAATGTTGCATGGTTTGTGCACTGCACACAAAGGCATGATATAGGCATCTGCTTGTCAAGCTGTGCACCGATGGGACTATGGGCACCCACCCTGCTTCCTTCCCAATTTGTCCTATGGATGACAGTCATGATCCTACTGAAATGGTCTTGACCACATTTCAAGTTTCATAAGGCTGTCTTGATTCCAAATTACCTACAGAATAAAACCTCAAGTTTCTAGCCTGGCAGAGTAAGCTCTTCACATCCATCCCTGCCTTCCTCTCCTCATCTCCTGCAGTGATAAACCCCTCCTCAGTTCCAGTTCCCCCCAAACACTATACCTTTCAAAACATTGTCCTTCAATCTGAACACGTTCTCTAACATTCTTCATCTGAGAAACTCCTCCTGCTCTACTAGAACCTCCTCCAGTATCGTTTCCAAAGCAAAAGTTTTCACGTCTTCTCCAGCCTTCGGACTCTGCAGTTTATACCTCAAATGTTTAGCACATAGTGGATGCTTAGAAATATTTCTTAAATGAATAAGTTCTAACTTCAATAATAGCATTTATCGAGAGGTATCGGAATTGTCCTATTTTTTCGTTGGTTTCCTCATCAGACTGTGAGGTTCTCAAAAGGGTGAGGGGAGGCGAGATTGTGTCTGTTGTTTCTGTATCCTCAGAACCTAGTACAGCAACTCATGTCGTAGGCTTTAGAGCAGTTTGACAAATGAATGAAATTCTAAGGTATCTTTTGCAAAATAATTTTTTTCTCATCCTACGTTCTTTCATGATTAGGCTTCTCTTCTCTCTTCATGTTGAGTGGAAAGAGAGGGAGGAGAATAGGGATCTTTTGTTATCTTACGTCTCCAGAGTATAGGTGAGAATATAAAAAGTAGGGCAGGGGCAGGAAGGCTCCTGTCTTAGGTCAGCTGCAGTTCAGTGTCCGTCTGGTTCCACAGATAGCACTGGAACAAGGACGGCCTCACAGAATTGTCCCAGTTTGAGGCAAGGGGGCTGGGCTTTTATACCCTTGTATTAGTGGTTGGCTGCAAGCCACACCCAGAGATTGGGGAATAATAACTCTCAGGTATTTCTGGGTGGGACGGCTCCCATAGGCCAAGGGCGAGGCTTCAGTGAAAGGTGCAGCTGCAAGCCATTGATCACCAACACCCACACAGCTGAGTGACGAGAGAGCTCATCTGGTAAACAGGTATGAGCAGCACTGCAACAGCCCCTATCAACCCATAAAACTAAGGAAGACGATAGAAAATGTTTACTCCAGAAGGGTCATCCGAGCCTTTATTTAAAACCTATCTAATACTGCTTGATCAACAAGTCTAATCAATGTAGGTTATCTAAGCTGATTCCTCACTTCTTTTTTTTATTTTTTTATTTTTGATGGAGCCTTGCTCTTGTCACTCAGACTGGAGTGCAGTGGCACAATCTCGGCTCACTGTAGCCTCTGTCTCCGGGTTCAAGTGATTTTCCTGCCTCAGCCTCCCAAGTAGCTGGGATTACAGGCACGTGCAACCATGCCCAGCTAATTTTTATATTTCTAGTAGAGACGGGGTTTTGCCATGTTGGCCAGGCTGGTCTCATACTCCCAACCCCATGATCTGCCTGCCTCAGCCTCCCAAAATGCTGGGATTACAGGCAGGAGCCACTGCCCCAGTCGATTCCTCACTTCTTAACGAATTAGAATGAACAAGATAGAAGAGGAAGCAGGACTCCTTAAAGGTAAGTGCACCAATAGAAGCAAATAAGAAACAGGAACTCCAAAAAGCACAGCAGACTGCAACCTTGTGGTGTAGAGCCCCAGAGGGTCGTGAATTAAGAAAAGACTAAAAAAAACTGAGATTTACAGTGATGCCCTAAGTCAAGAAGAAAATGTTAAATGAGCTATATTTGGCATCCTGTATTTAAGAATACTAGGTGATGTGCAACATGATTTTAAATGATGTCATTTAAAAGTCGGAAGCTTCAGCCAGGCTCAGTGGTTCATGCCTGTAATTCCAGCACTGTGGGAGGCCAAGGCTGGAGGTTTGCTTGAGGACAGACGTTCAAGACCAGCTTGAGCTTGAGTGAAACTCTGTCTCCACAAAAAAATAAAAATAAAAATAAAAACTTTGAAAGTTCGAGGTACCTGAACAATCACACGGACATTTTGCTGTTGCAGTGCATCTTCTTCCCTGCCAGCCTGGATAAGTGAGGTGTTACTGAACTGCATCTTTGAGAACTTCTGGCTCCCAGGAGTCCACCGAAGTTTCTTAAGGGTAGCACAATTTCCAGTTTGTTTAAAAGTTTTGGTAGTTTGTAATCCACCTAGCACATGTGATTAAATAATCAGGGCTGATAGAAACCCTCTTGAATCACCACATACACCCACACATGCATCAGTCTGATACGAAGAGAGCTTTAGACTAGAATCAGACAGACTTCAAGTTCCTCCCCCTGTCATTAACATCTGTGTGACCCTAACCAAATCATTTATCTTCCCCGAGGCTCAGTGTCTTCATCTGTAGACAGAAAATAAATATTAATATTTATTATATTATTATTTATTGTGTTATCTTACATATGCTATATATTACATATATTTACGTATATGTAGTCACATATATAATTACATATTAATATATAACATATTATTTTATATAATATATTAAATACTTATAATTACATATCCACATATTATATAATTACATATATATCATACACAATAATCATGTTATATTATTATATTTATTATATTTATAATATTATTATGTCTCATCAGTCTGTTGTGATGAGCAAATGAGATCATGTTTATGAAGTTGCTTTGTAAGAAGCATAATATAATCTAAACGAAAGTGGAGTATTTCGTCCCTTTCTTCCTCCAATGAACTCTTGGACAGTTTTTCTACATCCGTAAAACTGGTGAGATGCACATAGATGCTATTTCCTATAGATTTAGTCTGTCCCAGTCCACTACCACCTGGCCTCTTATTCTGCCATCCCAGGAGGTGACCTGGACCCCCATTTCTAGCTCCTGTTTCAGAATGACTGCCTTTGGAGAATGGGGTTTCTCAGGAAGGACATTGCACAATCAGAAAACGCTGATCTGCCAAGCCTGTAACATTTTTTTCCTGGAGCACTTTCAGGAATGTGTCACAGGAGGTGGGGGGAGATGGGCAATGGAACAGAGAGTACTAGGCACCCGCAACCAGGTAATAAAATGTTCAAGCATTCCTTTTCCAAACCTAATGAAGACATCAATCTTCATTAAGTCAAAGGGTCTGGAGTCCACAGTAGTGAGATTTACTGAGCCACTTCAAAAAGCTGGAGAAACAATGACCAAAATGCAGGCCATACAGCGACAGGCAGTGGATTCTAGAACTCGATGATGTCTATTTTCAACAAGTGTTGAATTTGCCAATAGCTGTTAGCCCTAAACACAATCCTGCAGCTCAGTGTGTGATGGAGCCAGCTTGCACTGGCTCAACAGAGCTGACCGTTCACGTTTCTTTCCAGCCATGCTCAGGAATGTCATGGCGGAGCTTGTAATTGGCAAGGGTGGCACTATTTACATCATGAAAGTCAGCAGGTGCCACAGATTTTTCCCCCAAAGGACCCTCTTGCCAGCACACTATTGCTTACTGCGTATTCAAATGCCAATAAGATGCATGGAACCCTGAAATCACTTTCAGAAGAACAATGTTGTTTTTAAATTTTCATGTGAACCACTGGGGGAAAAAAAGTCTTATATCTATATAACTTTGCTTTTATATTCCAAACTCACCGTCCTCATATAGCCTCTCTTTCGGGCTGAATGTGGAAAGTGGCTGCTACTGACCTGAGAAACTTATCTGAGGCACTGTTATATCCTTGATGTTGTCAACTTCTTTGCTTTTTCCATGTTTCTCAGGCTCTACCCTCCAACTCCAAAAGCATTTTTTTCACAAGGAATATACCTTGAGAGCTTGAGGTGTCCAATAAATAAGTGGGGGGCAAGATGCTGTTCCTGCTTGGAGGAATTTTGCAAAGCAGATTGGATCCAGCTGAAAGAAACCAACCTTACTATAATATAGTTTTCTTCTTTCTTTTAATATCAAGTTTGTAACATACATGTAATTACAGTCCTAAATGAGAAGGAGAGAGGGAGAATCTGGCAAAAAAAATGCTTGAAGAAATAATAACTGGCACTTTACAAATTGGATGAAAACATGAACACATGGATCTAAGAAGTTCAACAAGTCTCATGCAAGATAAACACAGAGAAAGCCACTCCTAGACAAATGACAGTCAAATTGATTAAACATAAACAGAAAGAGAACATCTTAAAAGCAGCCAGTGGGCCAGGAGCGGTGGCTCACGCCTGTAATCCCAGCACTTTGGGAGGCCGAGGCGGGCGGATCATGAGGTCAGGAGATCAAGACCATCCTGGCCAACATGATGAAACCCTGTCTCTACTAAAAAATACAAAAATTAGCTGGGCATGGTGGTGCGTGCCTGTAGTCCCAGCTACTTGAGAGGCTGAGGAAGGAGAATTTATTGAACCTGGGAGGCAGAGGTTGCAGTGAGTTTGAGATCGTGCCACTGCACTCTAGCCTGGCTCCTGGCAACAGAGTGAGACTCTGTCTCAAAAAAAAGGCAGCCAATGCAGTGAGCTGAGATCATGCCGCTGCACTCCAGCCTGGTGACAAAGCGATACTCTGTCTCAAAAAAAAAGAAAAAAAAAAGCAGCCAAAAAATAAAAACATATATACCAGGAACAATGATATACATGATGACTAATTTCTTTCTTTTTTTTTTTTTTTCGTAAGATGGAGTCCCACTCTGTCACCCAGGCTGGAGTGCAGTGGCACGATCTCTGCTCTCTGCAACCTCTGCCTCCCAGATTTAAGTGATTCTCCTGCCTCAGCCTCCTGAGTAGCTGAGATTACAGTCCTGTACTACCACACCCCACTAAATTTTTGTATTTTTAATAGAGACGGGGTTCCACCATGTTAGTCAGGCTGGTCTCAAACTCCTGACTTCATCTGATCTGCCCACGTTGGCCTCCCAAAGTGCTGAGATCACAGGCGTGAGCCACCATGCCTGGTTGAATGATGGTTAATTTCCTATTGGAACCTATGCAAGACAGAAAACATATCAGAAGACAATGGAATAGTATCTTTAAAGGAAATAAAACTATTGCCATAATATTCTATATCCACTTAAGTAAAATTCTTCAAAGAAAGGTAAAATAAAAACATTTTCAGGTGAAAGGCTGAGAGAATTTACTACCAACAGACTTGCGCTGTGACAAATGTTAAACAAAAATGTTTAAATTAAAGATAAATAATACCAGATAAAAACCCGGGGCATGCAGAAAGAAAGAAAAAGAGGAAAATGATTAATGAACTTCCAGTTTCCTGTCAATTATGAGAGGAACTTAGAAGTCACCATTCTGTCCTAACAGGTAAAAAGTTGGACAAACTGTTAATTAAACAACCTTTCTTAGCTCCATCAGAGAAATGAAGTCACAAGCAAAACCAGTGACCTCAAAATTGAAGAGACAGGTGAATACAGAGAACCACAGCTTACTAAAGCAGAAACTCACGAGCAGAACCCCCCTTGGGAACAAGTACTGAAGTAGAAAAACCTAAACTATAATTGATAAATTGCTGGAAACTCAGTGCAAATAAACTCTGAGAATTAAAAATTCTCAGGGAACCCTGTTACAGGAAGGCTCCCAGACTTTTACGAGTTTGACCTCCAGGAGATCTACCTGAGTAGGGTGAAGATCTATTCCTCCTGAGTAGATCTCCTGAGGTCAAACTCATAAAAGTGAATATTGAATATTGGGGGAAGAGGAAAAAAAATCCCCTGTCCTCTGGCAGCAGGGAGGAGAAAAGGAATTACTTTGTAATATATCAGAACATTCTGTTCTTCATAATAAGGCTTGCCCTCGGGAGAAATTATATTAGCAGAAACTGACCTCCTTGGGTTTTATCATTACTGTAATAACAAAACCAGACAAAGACATTATAAGAAAAAAACCCTGCAGCCCAATTTCATTCATGAACATAAATGCAAAAATTCTCAACAAAATATTAGCAAGTCAAATCCAATCATGTATAAAAATAAGTATACACCATGATCAAGTGAGACTTGTCCCAGGAATGTCCCAGGCTGGCTCAACATTTGAAATTTAATTAATATAATCCATCACATCAACCAGTCAAAGAGAAAAGTCACATGATCATATAAATAGATGCAGAAAAAAAGCATGTGAAAAATTCAATGCCCATTCATCATAAAAAAAATTCTCAACAAACCAATAATGAGGGAGAATTTTCTCAACTTGATACAGAACATCTAAAAAACCCTGCAGCTAACTTTATACTTAATGGCAAGAAACTTGTAGCTTTCCTGCTAAGATCAGGAACAAGGCAAGGATGTCCTCTCCTCCCATCTCTGCTTTTCAGCATTGTACTGGAAGTCCCAGCTAACGCAATAAAGCAAGAAATGAAAATTAAAGGGTCTATCGATTGGGAAGGAAGAAATAAAATTGTCTTTATTCACAAATGACATGATTGTATATATAGAAAATCCAGAAGGAACAGCAAATTCTTAGGATTAGTAGGCAATCAGAGGAAGGTTGTAGGATACAAAGTTAATATACAAACATTTCTTATATATCAGCAATAAATATGGAATTTGAAATTAAGAACACATCACCATTTATATTATCATTAAAAAATAATATATTTACATATGAACATTATAAAATGTGTTCAACATTTATATGAAGAAAACTCTGATGAAAGATATCAAAAAACTAAATAAATGGAGAGATATTGCATGTTCATGAATAGGAATACTTAATATTACCAAGATATCAGTTCTTTCCAACTTGATCTGTAGATTGAATACAGTCCCAATCAAAATCCCAGCAAGTTATTTTGTGGATATTGACAAACTGACTCTAACATGTATATGAAGGGGCAAAAGACCTAGAATAACCAACTCAATATTGAAGGAATAAACAATTTTGGAGGACTGACACTACCTGCATCAAGATTTACTACAAAGCTACAATAATTAAGGCAATGTGGTATCAATGAAAGAACAGACAAGTAGATCAATGAAACAGAACAGAAAGCTCATAAATAGACCAACATAGATATAGTCAACTGATCTTTGACAAAGGAGCAAAGACAAATGGAGCAAAGATGATCTTTTTCATAAAAAAATTCGAAATGGATCATAGACTTAAATATAAAATGCAAAACTATAAAACTCCTAGAAGGTAACACAAATGAAAATCTATATGACCTTGGATACAGTGATGACTTTTTAAATTCAACACCAAAGACATTATCTGTGAAAGAAATAATTGATAAGTTGGACTTCAAAAAATTTAAAGCTTTTGTTCTTCAAAAGATACGGTTAAGAAAATGAACAGACAAGCCATAGAATGGAAGAAAATCTTTGCAAAAGACATACTGATAAAGGACTGTAATCCAGAATACACAAAGAACTCTTAAAATTCAACAAAAATAAAAAGAATGCTATTTTAAAATGGGCAAAAGGCCTGAACAGACACCTCACCAAAGAAGATATACAGATGGTGAGAAAGCAAATAAAAAGATGTTCAACATCATATATCACTAGGGAATAGCAAATTAAAACATCAATGAGATGCTATTATATACCTATCAGAATGGCCAAAACTCACTAACAACCACAAATGCCAGTGAGAATGTGGAGCAACAGGAACTCTCATTTATTGCTGGGGGAAACGTAAAATGGTACAGTCATTTTGGAAGACAGTTTAGCACTTTCTTACAAAGCTAAACATACCCTAACCATATGAGCCAGCAATTGCATTTCTTTGTATTTACCCAAATGTACTGGAATTTTATATCCACACAAAAGTCTGCACACAGCTATTTATGGAATTTTTTTTATAATGCCAAAACTTGGAAGCAACCAAGGAGCAGAGGGCAGCCGTTGCTGCTGTGCCCTGTCTGAATTCCTGATCCGTTCCTGATACATCATTAACCTTTGGGATAATTTTTTGTGAAGAAATAGATAACCAGATCACTAACTGTATCAATAATTATACTAAATGTAATTTATACTAAATGTATGCTAAATGTAAATTTAACCCTTCAAATAAAGGCAGAGACTATCAGATGGATTAAATATAGTGCCCAGCTATATACTATTTACAAGAGAAACTCTTTGAATAAAATAATATTGATAGGTTAATGAAAAAGAGAAATGTATAAACATTAATCATAAAGATGGTATGAATATATTAATATGAGGCAAAGTGCATTTCAAGACAAGGGGTATTATTAGATGTAAAGAAAGATACTCCATAACAATAAAATGGTCACTTCGTCAAGAAGACAAGAGAAATCTTAAATGCCCATGTGTCTAGTAACAGTTTTACAATTATACAGCAAAAATTGGTAAAATTAAAGGAAAAAATAAAATCACAATTATAGGTGGAAATTTTAACAGCTATTCCTTAGTAACTGGTAGAACAAGTCAATAAAGTAAAGATATAGGATATTCGACTAACATTATTAACCAATAAGAAAACAGAGAAACAAACTGTGGCATATTCATAAGATGGAATACTACTCATTAATGTGAACAAATTATTGATACACATGGTACAGATGAATCTTAAAAACATGCTGAGTTTTTTAAAGCTTCATATACAAAGAGTATATGCTATATGATTTCATTTATACACAATTCAAAAACTGGGAAAACTAAGGTGGAAAAAAATCAGAAATGTGGTTGCCTTTGGCGGGGGAGGGAGTTGGCAGTGATTGATTGTGAATGGCATAAAATAACTTGCCGGTCTTGATGGTATTACCTTATATTCTAAATGTGAGTTGGGTTATACAGCTGCATGAGTTGTCAAAATCAGCAAATATACACTTAAGATTTATGCATATTCTTGTTACTGAATTTTACATTAAAAGAAAAAACTACAATAAATACAAAACTCTACTTAATGTTATGCATGCTGAAATAGTTAAAGGAAAGCCCTGGTGTCTGCAATTTACTTTGCAATACAATAAAGAAAAGATGAATTAATAGAGGGAAGATGAATTAATAGAGGGATAAATAGATGAATAGATTAATGAAAAAGCAAATATAGTTAAATGTTAGTAGACTCGGTGTGGGGGTGGTATACAGGTGTTTACAATTCTTTCACCTATGCTGTAGCTTTGAGTTTTTCATAGTAAAATGCTAAAAATTAAAAACATGAAGAAGCCAAAAAGTTATTTAGGAAAGGAGTAGAGGACAGACAGAAGGTGAGTAGCTAGGGAGTTGCTCCTTTTTCTTTGCTGTGACCCGTGCTTTATAGATAGAAGAAAATGCTTCTATAAAAACTGAGTAAACAAAGAACCCAGTAGAGTGGGATTTTACAGGATATCTATATTAAGTGGTTTTCAAATCCTTCCAGAATATGTCGGAAATGCCCAGGTTCCTGAAGTTGTAGGAGATTTCCTTGTCTGAATTTGCCATGGTATGTTCATGGCTTGTGGCCTGTTTGGGATTAACTAGAATTTCCAAATGCAGCAAGCGTTTGCTTCCAAAACACTCAGATCAAGAGACCTATTGAGAGGATAAGGTCTATAAATGGACATCGTAAAGGATCTTGTTATTCTAATATAATCCAAAGAATGTTTCCTATATAGCCCTAAAAAGGACACAAGGTTGTGGCGGGGAGAAGTCTCCTATAACATAAACTCCATGAAGGCAGAAACACATCTGTCATGCTCACCATTTTATCCCCATACTTAGTACAGTGTCTAGCACAAAGCAAAGTCTTCTTAAATATTTGCTGAAAAAAATAAATGAATGATGACCTCTTCTATTGGAAATCGTGGAAAACTTTTAAAATAAATGAACACATTTCAACTGTCCTCTCTACTCTGAACCAGTAGAAACAACTTCCCAGCCAACAGGGTCTTGATCAAATATAGACTTTTATATCTTCGTCTAAATGGTTAGTATGTCTTCCCAATGAGAGAACAACCAAAACAATAATTCTTACTGCTATTACCATTTATTGAGCGAGTACTCTAAAGCCAGTAACTGTGTTAAGCAGCTTACCTCGTTGCCAGTTCTTACAATAATCCTGAAAGGTAGGAATGAGATGAGAAAAGCAGGGCTTAGCCAAGATATTAATTCACTGAAGGAGACACTGCTATAAGACTCAAAGCATTCAAATATAAGCTGCCTGACTCCAAATTTTATTTGCTACAAACATCTAGCGCAGCATATGGTATGCGTGTTCTGTGCAATGTAATACATAAATAAATGTAGAAAGGCTATTGTATCTAGATTGCTTTTCCCCATGTGCATATGTGGACAGTTTACTCTTGGCAAACACCTACTGTAGACCGTGGTGTGTGTGTGTGTGTGTAGTAACTGCCTAAACAATTAGAAGGAGGAAGGAAGCACATCCTCCCTGGCCTTTAGCCTCTCTCTTCCTCACTCCCTGGTCAACAGAAGCCCATCTAAACCAGAAAGCTCTTTCTGCCTCTGGTAGAAATAGTGGCTCCAGAGTTACTATTCTCCACTCAGCACAGTAGTGTATTTTTTGGATACTTGTTCTCAGGAGAGAACTCCTCCTGGGGTTTTTGTTCCTCCATGCCCTTGACAGACACCGCAGAATACAGTTCCCCCTTCTCACAGACGCTCTGTCTAAGCACTGAATGTGTATGAATGCTCCTGCTCTGATCATGGCCATCCCTAAACAAGAGCACAAGAATAGCACCCGTGGGGGGGGACAAAAGACCACAGACCTGGGGAAGAAGCTCATCCTGCGTAGAATCGAGAAGTACTTAAAATGTCTTCAGTGCAATCTGCCACTCTCTCTTTAATGTCCCTCTTCTCCATGTTGAAAACCTTCCTACATGGGCCTGCATGAGTACATGAATAAATTTAAGATGGCTTTTCCAGAAAAGTGTTTGACCTTCATGTTGAAAACCTTCCCACACCGGCCTCAATTAGGACAAGCATTAAGAGGCCCCTGTCCAAATGCCAAGCTATTAGAAGTAGAACTCTTGTTTTCTCATTTTCTTTTCTTTCCTGTCTTTCTTTCTTTACTTTTTTGAAGCAGGGTCTCAGTCTGTCACCCAGACTGGAATGCAGTGATGCGATCATGGTTCATTGCAGCCTTGACCTCTCAGGCTCACTTGATCCTCCTGCCTCAGCCTCTTGGGTAGCTGGGACCACAGGCATGCACCATCAAGCCTGGCTTTTTTTATGTTTTTCTTTTCTGTAGAAACAAGTCTTGCTATGTTGCCAGGGCTGATCTGAAACTCTTGGGTTCAAGTGATTCTCCAGCCTCAGCCTCCCAAAGTGCTGGTATAACAAACTTGAGCCACTACACCCAGTCTCCAAGTAGACTGTCATGTGGTACAGGTTCAGTATTATCAACAGGATTCCACTGCTGAAAATACACTTCATTTCATTAGATGTGAACACCAACCAAAATAGAAAAATAAAATTTCTCTCTCTATATTTTCTTTTTAATATGTGATACATCATAATCTAGAATAGTGTATGACGTACATACAGCTAAAATAATAATTACAATGTTAATACCTATATTAATAACCAAATCCCAAAATTGTCTTGAGGATAATTACTGTATTAGTCCATTCTCACATTGGTATAAAGAATTACCTGAGACTGGATAATTTATGAAGAAAAGAGGTTTCATTGTCTCAAAGTTTCACAGGCTACACAGGAAGCATGGCTGGGAGGCCTCAGGAAACTTTACTCATGGTGAGGGCAAGGGGGAAGCAAGCACCTTCTTCACATGGCAGCAGGAGAGAGAGAGAGAGTGGGGAGGGGGAAGTGCCACATACTTTTAAACTATCTGATCTCCTGAGAACCCGCTCACTATCACAAGAACAGCATGGGGGACATCCATCCCCCAATCACCTCCTTCCAGGTCCCTCCCCAACACTGGGAATTATAATTCAGCATGAGATTTGGGTGAAGACACCAAGCCAAACCATATCCATTACCTAATTCAAGAAACACATCATAAGCAGTGTCCCAGAAGCCTCTTCACATGACCTACCCAACTACATCCCTCTACTTCCTGGTCAGAGATAATCACTGTCCACTCTCCAGTGATTAAAAAATAATCCTAGTCATTCTTTACAGTTTTAATATGTTTGTATGTGTCCTAAAACAATATAATTTAGGTTTGTCTGGTTTTGAACCTGATATAAATAGACTTTGACTACACAAATTCTAACCGTAGGTAGTCTTTTGTCACTTACATCTATCTCTCAACATTATATCTGTAGAATGCATATCTGTTGTTGCTCAAGTCATACTTTACATTAATTTTGAAATATTTCATAACCACTCACCATGTGAACTTTTCTTTATAAGGAATAATAAATGGACTGAAGACGTCTTCCTCCTTCTCGGTAAATAATTCAAATGGTGAGCATGGGTATTCTTCATTGCAACAGGTTATCTTGACAGGTTTTGTTGTACGTATGACTTGTAGGAATGTCTTTAGAAAGAAAATGTCAGAAATAGTAATTCAATTCTCTCTTTCTTCTCTTTTCCTTCTCCTTCTTCTTCATCACCTTTTCTTTCCCTTTCTTCTTAAAGATCCCTTGAAAGCAGTAGGCTTCGTCTTTATTTTTTAGAGACTCACAAAAATTGTTGAATGCATAAGTACATGAATAAATTTAAGATGCCTTTTCCAGAAAAACATTTGACATTCTTCTTTTGTTACATGCAGCTTTTCTGTAAGTTCTGATAGGATGCCTGTTAGAGACTGAATATTTGTGTCCCTTCAAAATTTATATATTAAAAGACCAGGCACAGTGGCTTATGCCTGTAATCTCAGCTCTTTGAGAGGCCAAGGAGGGCAGATCACTTGAGGTCAGGAGTTTGAGGCCAGCCTAGTCAATATGGTAAAACCCCGTCTCTACTAAAAATACAAAAATTAGCCAGGCGTGGTGGCACATGCCTGTAGTCCCAGCTACTTGAAAGGCTGAGGCAGGACAATTGCTTGAACCCAGGAGGCGGAGGTTGCAGTGAGCCAAGATCAAGATCATGCTACTGCCCTCCAGCCTGGGTGACAGAGCGAAACTCCATCTCAAAAAAAAAAAAAAAAAAAAAAATATATATATATATATATATATATATAATTAAAGCTTTAACCTCCAGTGTGACTGTATTTGGAGTAAGGAAGTAATTGAGGTTAAATTTCATAAGAGCGGGACCCTGATTCAATGGGACTAGTGTCCTTATAAGAAAAGACATCAGAGAGCTAGCACTCTCTTCTCTCTTCTCTCTCTCCCTCTCTCTCTCTCTTTCATCTTCCCTCATGAATGCAATGAGGAAATTCTGTGTGAAGACACAGCAGGAAGACAGCCATCTACAAGCCAGGAAGGGAGCCTTCACCAGCAATTGAACTGGCCAGAAACTTAATCTTGGACTTCTATCCTCCAGAGCAGTAAAACTAATAAATTTCTGTTATGGTGGTCCAAGCAGGCTCTACAATGCCTAAGCTTGCCTCCCCTGAATTTATCAAACCAATGTGTCAGTTCCTTAACACATTTTGCTCAGGATGATAATTTTTCCTTTAATGCCTTACCACTGGTAAAAGAGAAATAATGTCTTTACTTAAATCTTCTCTTAGTATGGAAGCATTTGAATTCACTGTTTTGCTCATGCATAGAAACAGTCGAAGTTTTACATCTCACAGACAAGGGCCACACATTCTCATCTCTGTTGACCGCATTAATTTAATGCCAGCAGAGTTGATCAATAGTCATTTTGTTTCCACTCTCAGGCAGCCATCAAGAGGTTTGGGGATTGACTGAACACACCTCACCTGAAACCTGTCACAGCTATTTTCAGTTCCAGCCTTTTCCATAGTGAAAAATAGGTAATCTTAAAACAATCCTTTCTATTTAACAGTCAAATTTCCCTCAAAGACAGAAACATTTTCTGCAATAAGACACAATTGTAGGTCAATATAATATGCCACACAGACATAGGTCGCCTCCTCCACCTCTCAAACACATAGAAATGATGAGTTAGAAAATACGGGATCCACAGCAGACATTTAAAAGAAAACAAGAAAATCTTTAGGTGCCAGAACCCTGACACGTAACTAAAGATTAATAGATCACAGGTATTTCTGACCTGAAGGTCTTTGGAGCCTGGAATGTGAATCCCTAACAAGGATAGGAGATAAGGTACTTACATGTCAGGGAGGAAGACCTGGGCTCCCTCAGGAAGTCAGGGCACAGGAAAGGTTATCTTGGTGCTTGGGAAGCACCAATGGAGTAAGCTGGTCATCTGGTTATGAGTGAAAAGGAATGAAAAGAAAGAAATCACTTGTGAGAAATTAGAACCTAAATCTCGTATGAGTACTACAGGAATTTTGAGCTAAGAAACCAACAACAACAAAAAATGATCCAGGTCTAGTAATATCTATAAGAAGCTGTCAGAGGCATATGTGAAGCCATCATATAAGACTCCTCTGCAGCAATCTTAGACTTGAACGAAAACCGCATGACAAACAAACCACTGGTGAAGATAGGTTCACAGAAGTGAATGATTTAGAAGACATATCAAAGCAGAATGTAACAGTATTAGAATTACTACTAGTAAGAATATTAATAACTAACTTTTTGGAAAGATTCAGTCATTGTTCTAAGTGTTTTATATACAACAACTCATGTATTAGTTACCCATTGCTGCATTAAAAAATCACGTCATAACTTAGATACTTAAAGCAACAACTATTATTATCTCAGTTTCTTTGAGTCAGAAATTCTGTGTGGCTTAACTGGGTGCCACTACTTCAAGTTTCTCATAAGGTTACAAAGAGGGAGAATCACTTAAAGCCAGGAGTTCAAAGCCAGCCTGGGCAACATAGCAAGACCCCATGTCTACAAAACATAATTTACAAATTAGCCAGTCATGGTAGCATGCACCTGTGGTCCCAGTTACTTGGAAGCGTAAGGCAGAAGGATTGCTTGAGCCCAGGAGTTTGAGGCTGCAGTGAGCTATGATTGGGCCACTCACTCCAGGCTGTGTGACAGAGCAGGACCCTGCCTCAAAAAAAAAAAAAAAAAAAAAAAGGAATAAATACATTTAGATTGTTTCCAAAAGCTTATTATTTTAAATAATGCTACCAATAAAATGTTCATGCAGGTAGCCTCCCCCTACTTTTGTTTAATTCAGCTTAATTCCTCAGTATAAATTCCTAGGAATAGGAGTTAGTACATATAAATTTTTTAAGGTTTACAATACAGCTCAACAAATCCATGGTCTACCTAAGTGGCTTTCCTAAGATATTGTACCACTTGTTGATAAATTAGCAATAGTTGTTAAAGGCTTTAGAAATGTTCTTAACCTTAACTCTGCCTCCAGGAATAGATCTCCAAAAGAAAATAAATGGACACAATGAATGTTTATCAAATCACTGTTTACAATAAAACATGGACAAGAAATAAATGTCAAACAACAAAAGACAGGTTATTACGGTGCATTTCACAATGAAATACTGTGTGACCATTGCACAGTGGCATGTGCCTGTAGTCCCAGCTACCAGGGAGGCAGAGTTGAGCTGGGAGGGTTACTTGAGCCCAGGAGCTCTAGGCTGTAATACACTGTATGACCATCTACCTGTACCAAGTTCAGCATTAATATGGAGCAAGGGACGACCAGGTTGCCTAAGGAGTGAACCAACCCAGGTCAAAAACCAAGCAGGTCAAAATTCTCATGCTGATCAGTAGTAAGACACACCTGTGACTAGCCACTGCACTCCAGCCTGGGCAGCATAGCGAGATCCCCATCTCTTTTTTAAAAAATCAGAATTTACAACAGTATTTAGTAATATGAAGAAATGTTCACATTGTGTTTTTAGTAATAAAGTAGATTTACAAAACGCCATGTATATTATAATCTCATGCTATTTACATATATGCGTGTATATATGTATATCTATGTTTGTATTTATATATAAAGAAATATATTATCATATATAAATATATACATATTAAATAGACATATGTATAGTATAAAGATATATATGGTTAGATGTCAAATATTAATAATGTTATCTCAAGGTAAAAAGTAATTACGTGATTATAATACCTTGAATTTTTTTTAGTTTTCACAAAGAACATGTAGTACTTTTTGTGTCCCCCAAAAAAAACCAATGAAAAGAAAAATAAACCAAACATTTAATTCGGGTTCAACTCATCCTCAGAAATGACACTCTGGTGGGCATTGGTTGCCTATTCTCATCTGCACCTCCTTTTCCTTCATCAGGAACCCCAGTTTGTTTAGGCACACAGTCAAGTCCTTCATGGTGAAGCCTTAGGCTTTGGCCATCTCACCCCCAAGTTCCAAGAGGAACGCTGACTGGTCTAAGGATAATCCCATTCTCCTTGCTAGTGACAGAGTTAGCAATGGGCCACTGCTGACCAAAGAACTGTGAGGCGAGGTCTGAGGTAGGGACGAGGGCTTCTGGGGGATCATTTGCTTGCTTCTGAGAGAGAGCTCAGGATGAGATGATATCTCTTCTTCCTCCATATTTATCGTGTTTGGCCAAATACAGCCATCTTGCTCCCTATGTGATGCTGAAACTGCCACTGAAGACAAAAGCAAGAGATGGGAAAGCCTGGGACCTTGAAGGTTTCACTGAGCTGCTGATTTCAATAAGGCTGAAGCCAGCTCTACCTCCAGACTTCCTGGATTTTGAGGTGATGGGTTTTCTTATTGTTTAAACCAGTGGTTCCCAACTTTTGCTATGATTCAGAATCCCTAGGGAGATTTAAATAACGCTCATACTTCCTAACATAAAGTCAGGGTCTTCAGAGGTCAAGCACTCTGAGTCAGGGTTTTCTGTTAGTGACATCAGAAAGCATCTTGACTGATAAAGACATCTTTGAGAATATCTCCACTGTTCTTGTTGGTTTTTTTAAATCTTCAAGGCAGTGATTTGCTCTGAGATTTTCACACCTAGGTTCCTCCTGGGATTGAGATCTTGGCTTCTAAAGTGCAGCATTATTGATTTCTTTTGTTTCCTGGGCCTTTATACCAAAACCCATCCAAAGGCAATTCCAAGTGACTTTGGATATTTGTAGCACATTAAGGATTAGTGATGTGAAAGAACCTGCTCAGTCATTTAATAAAAGTATATATTTTATGTTTCCCAGAAATATTTTGAAAAGAGTTACCTTTTCACTGTATTTTTAGCAAATATTGAGTTTGAGTAGGACTGTCAAATGAATACAGTATTTAAATATCTCATGGTTTTAGTTCATACATTGTAGAAGGGACAGGGCTTTACAATCTTCATATCTTGAGTTTCTGTGAATTGCCAACAAGCTTCAAAAAGTTTTTTTGATGCAAGCACATTCCTTTTCTGGGGGGGAGTGGGGAGGAAGTCTCACTCTGTCACCCAGGCTGGAGTGCAGTGGCACGATCTTGGCTCACTGCAACCTCCACCTCCCAGGTTCAGGCAATTCTCCTTCCTCAGCCTCCTGAGTAGCTGGGATTACAGGTGTGTGCCACCACACCCAGCTAATTTTTGTAAGAGACGAGGTTTCACCATGTTGGTCAGGCTGGTTTCGAACTCCTGACCTCGTGGATCCACCCGCCTCGCCCTCCCAAAGTGCTGGGATTACAGGCGTGAGCCACCGTGCCCCGCCGCAAGCACATTCTTAAAATCATGTTTAGCAGAGGCTGTTATAAGTAGTACCTGTTTAAGAGAGTTCAACAAGCTCTCGGATATCTGCCGCAGCTTCAGTTCTCAATACAGACCATTGAAAGTACCATATCTGAATAGTTGGTGGGTGCAACAGCATAACAAACCTGTCTCTTGAGATAAATAATGAAAAAAATCAGAAAATCCCAAATGAGAACGACAACTCTCAAACTGGTCCACCACTCTATTTGCCCAGGTCCCTGGAGCACACTTGCCTCAGGAGAGAACCATGCACCTTTTGGGCACTAACCCTTCCAGGTCCTGGATGTATGATTAGCACAAGCTGTGGGCTACCAATAAAACATAATAAGCCAGACCCAAAAAACTCATAATCACTGTGGGAACCCAGTCAAGCCCACCGCACTACTGATGGGTTTTGTGCCATTAAACAGCAAGTAAGTTAATAATTGCAGCCATTTATCTCAATGCTCCCTGCTGCTTTTAGTGCTTAACTCAAATGTAACGTTCACCAGCTTCTGCCAGTAGGCAAGAGGGAGAGCTTTATCAGAAAAAGTAAAGATCGCTTTGTGATTATTATTTTGCCTTAGGGCAAAGCTACCTTAAGTGCCCCCATACAGCTCCCAGTGGGAATTTATCTCCTGAAGGCTCCGGAAATGAGCACCATGGCATTTAGAAGATTTCCATCCATGCCTGCCCCACCCCCACCCCCCAACACACTTTTAAAAAAATTGAATACTGTGCTGTCTTAAATCACAGAAAATGTCAATTGATAAGATACAAACTATGTTTTCCTCCCAGCATATCCTGGCTGACCTGGGCACTCCCCTGCTCCAGACCTACCTGGTCCTTGCTTAGCCACAAAGCCACTTACTGTCTTGCTATCCTATGTCTTTTGCTCACCTGGTGTGTTAAACATTCAAGACAGTCATACTGTCTCCACGTATGGACTCAGTGTTTTATATACAGAGCTTAATTCTTGTAGACTGAGAACCCAGCAGGTTGCAGAGGCCAGGAATAGCCTGGGACTAACTTTTAATTGAGTGTCTGGTGGGAGAATCTCTTGTTATTTAAGAGAAATCATGAAAGCTTCCACTTAAAGTGATTCTGTCCCTAGTCATTGTTTTCATCACATATCAGTGGACTGAAGATTCAGATAGCATCATAAAGAGAGCAGTGACATCACCACAGTTTGCCTCTAGTGAATGTAAATTGTATTTGCAAAGCAGGTATTCTTAGTTTTCAAATATTTCTGAATGAAAGATGCATGGAGAAGACCAGAGGAGAAAGAGAATGTCACCTCGAAAAAAGGTAGTATCTGTATAACAACCATCTCCCCAGAAGCACCTGCTGCTGCCCAGACTCCCACACTCTCCAGAGAGCCTTCTGCTGGAGAGCTACCTGGCCAATTCAAAGGAAAGAACCTTTCTCGAGATTTTACTTCTTTTTTTTTTTTTTTTTTTTTTTTGAGATGGAGTTTCACTCTTGTCACTCAGGCTTGAGTGCAATGGCGCAATCTCAGCTCACTGCAACTTTCGCTTCCCAGGTTCAAGCGATTCTCCTGCCTCAGCCTCCTGAGTAGCTGGGATTACAGGCACCCACCACCACGCCCAGCTAATATTTGTATTAACAGAGATGTTTCATGATGTTGGCCAGGTTGGTCTCAAACTCCTGACCTCACGTGATCCACCCATCCTTGGCCTTCCAAAGTGCTGGGATTACAGGCATGAGCCACTGTGCTCAGCCAGATATTACTGTAAAATCCTAAATTTTAACTTGTGATAATCTCCCCAGCATCCCATTCCAACTATTGGTTATTTCTTTGAAAAGTAGCATTTCTATAAAATATTGAAGAAATCCAAGCATATGATAGCAACTGCTTTTCACTGACTGCTCTGTTCTTTCACCATCTCAAAAAGTTCCCAAACAACGTGAAGTTAAGTATGACATAAAAGCTCCAGTGAATTTCCAAAGATCAGGCTAGATCAGGCAAAGAGAGAATATGTAAAAGAACATATGGTTATAAGCTCTGTCAATACATCTTTGTCACTTATTTTTGGTTGGTCTTGATACCAATTGGAGTCTGAAGAACAGCAGATTTTTCCACACAGCATTGAGAAATGTTACTAATGAGCCCTAAATTGTTTGTTACAATCATAAATTCTAAAACCAGCTTCTGGAGTTAAAACCCGTATCTACTACTTACCAGCTATATAACTTTTATCTTGTATAGCTATGTATCTTATCAACTGCCATTTTCTGTAATTTAAAACAGCATGGTATTCAATTTTTTAAAAGTGTGTTGGGGGTGGGGAGGAGCAGGCATGGACGGAAATCTTCTAAATGCCATGGTGCTCATTTTCAGAGCCTTCAGGAGGTAACGTCCCACCAGGAGCTGTATGGGGGCACTTAAGGGTAGCTTTGCCCTAAGGCAAAAAAAAAGTTAACATGTGTAAACCTCAGTTCCTTCATCTGTAAATTGGTGATAATATTAGTAGCTAGCTCATAGGGTTGTTGTGAGAAATACATTAGATAGCAGATATGTAACTGTGTATTACTCTGCCTAGTGGAGTTAGCGCTTACTAATCTTAGGTTATTATCATTTTTGTTATTATTAATATTAAGTCAGCGGAAATGACATTGGCACAGGAAGCGAAAGCCATTTAGTAACTGCTTGGCTAGAAATGAGAGTTACAGTCTCCATCCTTCTGACAGACTGTTAACTGCATGCAAAGCTACAGCTTTAATGGGCTTGCCCGGCATCCATTTGGCTATTCTTCAGAGGAAGCAACCTTCACCAGGATCCCCTGGCACTTCCATGCAATCTAACGTCACAGCTGCTAAACCCTGGAATTAGCAGAAAACACTAAGGGGCTGCCATACTGAGCTAAGGCAGCTATGACTTCTTCAAAGCTGCCTTTATTATGGAAGCAAAAGGCCCCAGGGCCCTTGGTCATTCATGACTGTGGCTCCTCCATGTCCTGGTCCTCTTTCCTTAGGATCCCGTAAGCTCACCCTCCTGATCCATCACTGGTTGCCATTCTAATGATCTAGCAGGAAAAGATACCTGCCATTGATTTGGTTTCCCTGGGGTGGACTCACAGTAATTTATGAACCAGCCAGAGTGCCCTCTCCTCACCGACTTAATACGCTTAACAGCTAATTACATCTGTGTAGGGATTACACTTTACATTGTCCAGCTTTATGAAAACAAACACTGGGCTTCCTCAGATTCCCTTAAATAGCTCCTTATCTCTAAGGCTGAGATCCTTATCACTGCCATATGTTAGAGGGTCTGTGCAGTTTCCAAATGACCCCAGGAACACCTTCTGGGGTCTAATGAGGCTACAGGCCGAAGGATGGGCCTCAACAGGGTCCCAACCTGAACTAGGAACCAGCAGGCCAAAGCCACGGGGGAAGATTCCTCCCTGCCTTCTGTCCTCCATAAACCAGTCAAAGGTCGAGGGTCCAGACCCAGATGACCACACGTCGGTTCTACTCACAAGGTGACCAGCACGTCCGATGTCAACCTTCATTCAATGTGGAGCCTGGATATGCAAGTCCCAGGGGATCATGGGACACTTTTAGCCAAAGTCAAAGTGAAGTCTTTGTCCTTCCCAGGGGTGCCGTGGGAGGACTATTATAATAGTAACACTTGTGTTTAAAGGATAAAAGTCTTTGGCTTTTTAACGCCAGCTAGCTAAGCCCTTCCAACCCCCAAGGAAACAAGTCAATGCTCCTGGCTTCCTTTCACCACCATGGCAAGGGAGGTCCCCGCAGGGAAGCCAATTTGCCTCACATACTATTTTCTCAAGGCTTGGGAGATTCCCAGGCTTGGCAGACACTAAAAGCACTCCTTCCCTTGTCTTATAACAATTCAGCTAAAGACCTTGTCTTAAGAAACTCATGCAGGGAGGCAGTGTGGAGTGCAAAGAGCAGGAAATGTCTCCCTGTGTGAAGAGCCCAGAGCAGAGGGGCAGGCTGTAGCTTTCCAGCCTGTGACTCACAGAGTCACTTCCCTGCTGCCCCCATCCCGGACTCGGCCCCTCGGCCACTCTGTCTCAGCTCCTCTTCCTGTCTCCATTCCGCCCGGACCCTTGAACAAAGCAGAAGTCTGGAGTCCACGGCAAAGACTAAAGTGTTGTGTATATATTTGGGCGTCATCTGTGGAAGCAGCTATTTTGAAAACAAAAAAAAAATAACTTTCCTGCCCTGAGAAAGAACTTGGTGAGCTCTTAGAAGTGTCTCATTTAAACATTTGAAACCGAAACCTTGGTTATCACTTACTGAAAAAAAGCAAGGTAGACACAGTGCATTCATTTTCATTGATCTGAAACAATAGGTGAGGAGGCCCCTTGAGTTGGCCTGGGGGCTAATTGCTCTGCTCTAGAGCTGAATGGGCCTGGGTTTGATTCCACTTGTGTGCCCTAGTTTTCTCATCAGCAAAGTGGAGAAAACACATTTTCCTCATAGAATTGTAGCAGAATGGGCATCTTCACCACAGTGATTTTGGCTAGGCGCTGTGGCTCACGCCTGTAATTCCAGCACTTTGAGAGGGAGAGGCCAAGGAGGATCACTTGCGGCCTGAGCAACATAGCAAGATCCCATCTCTACCAAAAAAAAAAAAAAAAAAAGCTAAGGCATTTATCGCTGACTATGTGCCAGGCACGGTCTTAAGTGCTTTACATATAGTATTTTATTGAATGCTGACAACAACTTTATGAGGTGTGTACTATTATTATCTGCATTTTATTAATGAGAAAACTGAGGCTCAGAGAGGTTGAGCAAGTTGCACATGATCACACAGCCACTAAATGGTGGAGCCAGGATCCAAACACAGGTCTGTCTCACTTGAGAGTCCAGCTGCTTAGTGTCCAATATGCTGATGTAAAAGGGAACTTGAACTCGGAGGCCCCTTGGTCCAAGTGCCTCTCTGACTCCTTAACTCCTGGCAATTTCTTAACTCCTTTCCGACAACCTTACAGAACAACCTCCTCGGCTTCAGGAAGGGAAGAACCTGAGGGACATAAAGGAAAGGCCATGTGATTGGGAATCAGATGATCCAGGGTCTACCATTCTCATGGTTTGTATCCATTGTCTAACTTTGCCCTTTGGAAAGGCAAAAAAAGCCAGAACACTTTCCTTGAAAACCTCTTCATATATTGAAAGAGATCCCTGCCTACTTCCCAGCTTCCCAACCATTCTTTCTGTAAGACCATCCTGATCATCCTTTGTTGGGTGTGCTGCAGCTTGTCAAGTTACCTCTTAAATGTGAGCACGAGCATTGGGTGTCACAATCCAAGGGGTCTGACCAGCTTGTAGACGACAGGATAATTCACTTTCTTGTCTCTACCTGTTTTTCTAGTTATACAGTTGATAGTTTCCCTTGCTTCTTTGGAAACTCAAGCATATTCTGAAAACGCATCCAACAGAAGTCCCTAAGTATTTTTGTTCTTGCTGGTGTCAGGGAGAGTAACTTAAAGGTGCTAAAAATCAATTTGCTGAGAGTTGACTGGCTAAAATTCTGTTCACCAAATGACCAATTTTATTATTGCATTCCGCAGCTATTTATTGAGGGTCTACTATTGTAGGCACTGTTCTAGGTGCTGGACATAAAGCAGTCAACACAGTCAACAACACAGACAAACACATTCTAGAATTGCTTCAGCCACTTTTGAGTTTTTCTCATTCCTTTGGAATATCATTTTAAATTTTTTCGATATTTGGACATTTGTACCATTCTTTCAATGATGCCTCAACTGGTAAATAAGACTTAATTTTGCATCTCTACCAATTGGTGAGAAAAATTCAGCACTTCAATTAATGTGATAGGTTTGGGTCCTTCCGTGGAATTTTCATACTAATGGAAAATCTGTAACGTAATTTTATACTAAAATGGATAAATTCGAATAAGTCATTGAAAATGATAAAATGTATTTATAAAAGGTTATGCCTGTATTCCTCAACCTTTGGAAAATTGAAACTTCATAAATCCTGCTATGAAGGCAGAGTGAAAATCAACCCATTAAGACTTCATAGAAATCATCAATTCAAGTTGCTATAAACATTATAAATAATGCTGGAGAATTTTGGTCTACTGATTAATTTGATGAGTTCGTCATTCAGCAAATTGATGACTTGACAACCTGAGCTTTAGTAAATTGATGACTGGCTAATTGATTTTTGACAAACTGACATAACTAATTAGCAAACTAACCAGCTTAAACCTATTGCTAAACCTGGTGTCCCACTCCGAAATTGGTGCAGAAATATCTAACTGATTTATCTGATGCAGCCTTGGACTCCTGACCAGTGAGCTCTTTCTGAATCTTCACTATTATGCTCCAGCCTTCCCAGGCATCTGTCACCCAGCAATTTGTTCTTCCCGCTACAAGTCTTTGTGCAGGTCTTTAAACCAAAGGAACCAGGAAGAGCAGTACATTTCTTTGAAGGCCTCCATGAAGTTTGGTGATGGCAGGTTAACTGACAATCTTTGAGAACTGTTGTTCAACAAGGTATGTCTACCACACTTTTCACTACTGCTAGTACCGTTATAAGAATATAAAAATAGCTGAGCTTTCTTGAATTCTTGCCACATATGAAGTAGTGTGCTACCTGCTTTATACACATCTCGTTTAATATTCATCCAGATGAGGAATGTAAAACACAGATAGGTTATGTAACTTGCCCAAGACCACGCAGCTAGTGAGTAACGCACTCTTTCCTCTTGAAGTTAGATGTGTATTACAACACTGAGCTTTTGTGTTTAGTTCTTGCCTAGTGGAATTATCTCATAGGTAAAGCTGTCTTAAAGAGGGAATGTTGAAGCCAAGACATATTGACTAAGACACTTAAAGGTCCATATCACCTTAATATGTACCTGTCATTTGGTTGGTTGATTTATTATAGGATAAGTCAGCTCACTCCCTGCCGTCAAGAGAGATGTCATCCTGGCTTTTATCTCAAGTAAGAATATGTCTCCCATGTCTTCGGTAGACTGGATTCAGTCCTGCTATGTATGACCTTTTATACTAAGGCTTCAAGCCTTAGCTGCCAATCTTCACTTGTAACATGGTGATAACAGCACCTAATGCAAGGGACTTTGCAAGGATTTAATGAGATAATATATGAGGCTCGATGCCTGGCATGTGGCAGATGATCAATAGCAGTTTTCCACCCTTCCAGTTGCGCATGCCTGAGTGACTGCAGAGCTACTTAGATGGCTATCACCATGAAATAGACAAAAATAATGCAAATGAAGTACTTTATATATTTATTTTTAAATTCTATTAGGCTGTGATTGAACTTGCTCCAGCATATATGTTGTCCAAAATTAATGCTCCCTGCTATTTTTTTAAGTGAGCTTTATTAGCTAATTTTGTAAGAGCCAACTTAGGAATGGATTCTGGCATCACATCTTGCTCCTCTGTCAAAGTAGCAATAAGCCTTCCTCCAGTACAAAAGGTCACAGGAAAAAAAGCTGGACCAAACTCTGAAATTCACTGATGAATAAGATGATAACAGAAGAATGAGGACGATTTTCTCTCTTCATGACAGATCCTCAAGGTAATTTGCCAACCGTATTAGACAGAGGAGCAGGGGAACGGCACAGCAATACATCATGAGCTATCCACAATGATTGAACTGAGGGAAAATTCATTTCTGTTGACTCAAGTACAGGCTGCTGAAAAGATTCTCAAGGTGATTTATACAGGAGTACACTTTGCTTGGTGAAACAAGTGTACTTGTGAAGTGTTGTGTGTGTTACCTGATAATATTTTTAAAACCCCCAAGAGAAAATAATTATATGAAACAATCCCTACTGAATAATTCCTAGTAAAACTAATGAAATGATAGAATGTATTCTTTCTGTACTCTGGATGTTCATCCATTAGAAAAGTAAAATGCAGTACAGGCATGGTGGCTCAAGCCTGTAATCCCAGGACTTTGGGAGGGCGAGGCGGACGGATCACTTGAGGTCAGGAGTTCAAGACCAGCCTGGCCAAATTGGTGAAACCGCGTCTCTACTAAAAATACAAAGATTGACTGGGCGTGGTAGTGCACACTTATAATCCCAGCTACTCGGGAGGCTGAGGCAGGAGAATTGCTTGAACCCAGGGGGCAGAGGTTGCAGTGAGCTGAGATCGCATTGCTGCACTCCAGCCTGGGTGACAGAGTGAGACCCTGTCTCAAAAAAAAAAAGTAAAGTATAATGCAGAACAGTAATATAAAGGACAATACAGTATTACTTACTATTACACCAAAGATTCCTTCTGTGTTGCCATTAGTCCCGGCCAACATAGAGTCTTCCGGCCCAACACAATTTCATCTTGCTTTACAAGTGAAATGTAAATTTTGCAACATGAAGTGCACCAGACAAAATAAGTCCAATTTCCTCAGCCTTACGTAAGAGCGTTCTTACCTGGGTTTTTCCCATGAGCTCCCTAACTCTAAAATCGGCTTAGGTGCCTCCAAGGTGAATTGATGCATTGTAATACCTAAGGAGGTTATTGAACTCAGATCTTTACTTAAGAATGAATAAAGAAGTAAGCCGATAGTGAAAACTATTCTTGATTCATCAAGGTAAGACCATAAAGATATCTAGATTGCTCTGGAATAAGAGGGGCCTTCCTCCTCTCCGTGGTTCTGCCGTTAAACCTTAACCCATGATGCTAAGGAAGTAATTTTGACCACTGCCTGACAGGTTATCTGGCACCTAGTAAATCCTTAAGAAATACTTGCGGAAATCATTAATGAGGCTCGTTTTGTGCATCCTACTCTGGCCTACCCACCTGGCCTACACTGTTATACCTACATCTTGCTTAGGGTCCCAATTACTTAAATGAATTCATATTAACCAACTTGTTCTTGTTTTGAGACAGAGTCTCACTCTGTCGCTCAAGCTGGAGTGCAGTGGTTTGACCTCAGCTCATTGCAATCTCCGCCTCCTGGGTTCAAGTGATTCTCCTGCCTCAGCTTCCTGAGTAACTGGGATGACAGGCGAGTGCCACCACACCCGGCTAATTTTTGTATTATTTTTTAGTAGCGATGGGGTTTTACCATGTTGGTCAGGCTGATCTCAAACTCCTGACCTCATGACCAGCCCACCTCGGCCTCCCAAAATGCTGGGATTACAGGTGTGAGCCATCCTGCCTGGTATTAACCAACTTTTTAAAAGAATGTCTGGCACATTTAAACATTTTATAGATGGATCACCTGAGGTCAGGAGTTCAAGACCAGCCTGGCCAACATGGTGAAACCTCGTCTCTTAAAAAAAAAAAAAGATACAATTAAATGTAAGCAAATAAATATGTATAAATTAAATATTATTCACTTAAAGTTTAATATTAAGGGCTGAATCTGAATATGACACCTTGTTTCTATGGCAGGCCTTGCTTTCCCCATTGTGTGTTTTGGGAGGTCTGCCAGTTTTCTTGTTAACCTGGGGAATGACTATGAGATATTGCTGTTCACTTTCTGTCTAGCTTGAGTTCTATGCCTTGTATCTGGGTTTTCATTCCCAGTTATGTTCTCTCTGTGGCAATGAATGGAATGTTTTCAATCCCCTTTGTCAGGGTAAGTTATTTCAGCTTAAAGAGATCTCCTGTGCATAGCACCAGGATCTCATTAAACCTCTCCTGGTAACGTTTGTTGGGAAGGCTCTTAGTGAGTCATTCCATGCCTGGGTCCTGTGAGCTGCACATAGACCCAGAAGAGACATTGTGAGAGTACCTTGAACTGAAGAACTCAACCACAAAAGGCCCTTTCTACAAATACACATGTGTTTTCTAACTAAAATCTGAAATCATGAAAAATATAGGAAACAAGCTAGTTTGGCGTTATTGAAAAGTGTTGGTCCTGAATGATGTGATTAAGAAAAGATAATTTATGAGTCAGTGAGGCTTGATGGCATGAGTTTCTTTGTTCTTATTATGCTAAAGGAGAATAATGGGTTGATTTCCAGAGATATAACTAAAAGGAAATGTGGCCGCAAGTGTCTAGCTCTTCATGTCCCTGCATGTTTATTTTCCCTAGAGATAATCAAAGCTCTCATATAAATTTACCCTGAACAGTAAATATGTAATAAGAATTGTTTTTGAATTGGTGTCTTTCCTGAATTTATTTTCCCAAAATATTATTTGCTGAAGAAAGGACAAGGCAAACAGAGCAAAAAGTTAAATAAAGTTAGAGCAAAAACCATTCTTATTCTGTACACTTTTTCTATTTCAATGTCTAAAGTCGAGAGCTTCCAACAATGAAGGTATGAGGGTCCACTGTCACCAGTTTTTGGTAAGTACACTGATTAGATGTTCTAAAGTGCTTGGCATAAACAACAGGTGAGTAGAAAATAAGAAAATTAAACCATATGTTTTCTTTTCATATTTAAACAAAAAAATTCATGAAACTGCTGAATTTAACATTGTTTTGAAGTCTTTAAGTAGTTACATGAAAGTCATATGTTGTGTTAGAAAGCAGATAAAGTCTAAGGTTCAATTTGACATCTTCTCAGTAACATTCACTTGATATCAACCACAGTTTACTGTAAACCTTGTCTTATCAGTAGTCTTCATTAGAATACTTTTTCCTAACTCAGATAACTCCCTTATCTCTGAGTCAGACCTCTCCTGGGGCCGGTATGTTCTCCTACCAGAACTTCAGGTCAACTTGACTGTTAATTTTTCTCTGGGTTGCTCCTCCCAGATTCTGCCACTTTTCTCCATTTCAGTCAAAAACAGAGTAGACCGTATTGTACCATTTAAATTTCTTTATCGCCTAAGAGCAGTCTGTAACTTTTCCAAGAGTTAAAATTGAAATTTGCTTTCACAAAAACTGTACAGATTTTTACTTATGCCTAAACCCTTAAATGGAAGAGATTCATTTAGGAAATGCAATCTTATAAAAATGCGTTAGAGCCCCCCTTTGAGCTGTGTTCACTGGGTACCCAAGAATGCAATGGACTTTCCCAGTCTCCCCTAAGGGAAAGGGACATGCAAATGTGGAAAGACGTGGATGAACAGCTATTTTTTTTTTTTTTCAAGGACTTTAGCTTTCTGGGTTTGCCTGCATTTTATCATCTGCTGATCTGAGTCAGAGGTAAAAAGAAAGACATGCTGGGAGGACAGGAAAATCGTGTTAAGTCAGCAACTGCGAAGTTGTGGGTTTGTGGTTTTTTGCTTTTCTTCTTTCCTTTCATTGAAGAGGACAAAGGAATGTGCATTGATAGGAAAACCTAATCCAGGGGTAATGAACTGAAACCTCCCCCACAGCTCTCACCTCTCCTGATGGGGTCGGGGGTGCAGAGAAGAAGGTGAGTGGAGAAATGGAAGGTGAGGAGACAAGAGGGTTTGAAGGGAGGGAGGACAGAAGATGATCAAGGGAGCAAAGGAGGGAGGGCGGCAGCCAGATGGAGAAGCGGTAGCCTCACCTAAAACACGCCAAATGCCTCCAAGGAAAGCTTTGAAAATCAGATCCTGCAGGAAGCACTTTTAAAAACCACAAATTTTTCTTCAATGCAGGGCAAATGGGGAGAAAAGAGAGAGAGCTAAGAACAAGAGGCATGGAAGACAGAAAAGAAAGGAAGAAGGCCAAACCTCACCTCCTAATCATTCTGCCTGAGGTGCTGAAAGCATTTCTTAATAAAGTGTGAAGTTTCAGCTGAATCCAAATTTCTGGCATTGGAAGCAATGCCAGGAGCCACTTAGGAGAGAGAAAAATCTTCTCTTTTTCTTAAAGTGAAGAAAATCCTGTGTTTTTATAGAAGGTCTTCTCCATCCCGAATAACCTAGACTCTTCCATTCATTTACTGAAAGAGACTTAACAACAGGAACAGATGAGGAATTCTCTACAGGGCTAGCTTGACCCACCGTTTACCAGTGTCTGGCAGGAGACCCTGCTGTTCTCATCCTTGATCTAGAAGTGCCATTCCCAAGAAAACACACAGCCACAGCCTCACACTTCATCACAAAGCTGTGCAGAACGTCTCAGTGACAGGATAGTTTTGAACAATGATACAATAGGGTTGTTGCCAACCACAGGGAAAACAGGGATATTTAATAAACCATGCTGCCGTGGTTGATAATCTGCTTGAAAAAAAGAATAAAGTTAGACTCCTATTTCACTTCACTCCGATAGGAAAATAATCCCGAATGGATTTAAATGCAGTAAGAGAAGAAAATTTAGAATTGGAAAAACCTTCCTTAAAAAAGTTTTTTAAAATCTAGGAGGCCTTTTTTTTTTTTGAGATGGAATCTTGCTCTGTCGCCAGGCTGGAGTGCAATGGTACGATCTCAGCTCAATGCAACCTCCACCTCCCAGGTTCAAGCCATTCCCCTGCCTCAGCCTCCCTAGAAGCTGGGACTACAGGTGCACACCACCACGCCTGGCTAATTTTTTGTATTTTAGTAGAGACATGGTTTCACCATGTTGGCCACTATGATCTCAGTCTCCTGACTTCATGATCCGCCCGCCTTACTTGATTAAAATCTTTGTGGACTCTGAAGAATTTTTAAGCCTGTATACACATGGGTGCATCTGTGCTTAAGAAGTATGATATATAAATAAGTGCTGGGATTACAGACGCAGGCCACTTTGCCCGGACCCCTAGGAGCCATTTTTTAAAAAAGGAGAGAGGCATAATTGACTAAATAAACATTTCAAAATCTTCTATTAAAAAAATAACAAAAAATAAGGTCACTTATGGGGGCCAATGATTTATTAAATAACTGTACCTACTGAATTCAGGCGAAAGTAATCATTCAAAATGGCAATAATGGATCTTATGTTCTGACCCTAGGTAGAGTAAGTGTAGAGTAGAATATTACTAGACACTATAAATCTGGTCCACAGCTCCCTGCACTGTCATGGGTTTGATCACCTGTCTCAGGGTCTTTCACCCGCTGGGTTTTATGATTGGCTCTTCTAACAGACATGGGTTGACTGGAGGGCCAAGGAATCACGTATCTCTATGATTTAACAATCTCAAAAGTGCCCAAAATATAACATGAAAAAGTGTGGGGGAGGGTGTGTGGGTGTGTGCGTGTGTGGATGGGTGTGGGTGGGTGTATGTGGGGTATGGTTGTGGGGTGTGGATGTGTGTGTGGAGTGTGGGTGTGAGTGTGTGGGGGCATTTGGGTGTGTGGGTGTGTGTGTGTGTGGATGGGTGTGGGTGAGTTTGTGTGAAGGTGTATGTATGTGGGTGGGTGTGGGGAGGTATGTGTGGGGGATGGTGGCGGGGGTGGATGTGTGTGTGGGGGGTGTGTGTAAGGGGGGTTTGGGGATGTGGGGTATGGGTGCGAGTGTGAGGGGTTGGGATGCAAGGAGGTGTGGGTGTGGGGGGAGTGTGTGTTTGTTTGTGTATGTGTGAATTCTTTGCAAGGAAGAAGAGGAGGGAAGGAGCAGTTAAACCTTAAACCAGACATACTTAACCTCAAAATAGTTGTGATAATTTACCCTCATGCTTTGTACTACAAATACATTTATTGGTTTGTAAAGTATATAACCAGTTTATGAAAATATCCCTTATAAGAAGAATTAAGGAAACCAGTGAAAGTGAAAAACAGCCACACGGAAATTATGTCTGATTCCTTCTTCTCTATTTTATTTTTACCTTTTTTCTTTGAGATGGAATCTGACCATGTTGGCCAGACTGGGTCTTGAATTCCTGGACTCAAGTGACCCTCTCACCTTGGCCTCCCAAAGTGCTGGGTTTTTAGGTGTGGGCCACTGTGTCCAGCCACCGCCGCTCCTGCATTTTAGAAATGATAGGTACAGTAATGCAACCTTGCAAAAAGATTCCTTCAAGTTTTTCAATGTTTTTTAATAAAACGGCATCAATTGCTGAAAGCATTATGACCTTTGTTATGCTACATAATACTGATACAAAATGTGAATAGTACAAAGTTCATTATATATAATATAAGGCTTTAATATATTACATTTGTTTCTACATAAACAGACTATAAATATATGTGCCATAGCATGTCTTCTAGTCATTGTTCCCAGCATTTCACACTATGGTACCAAACAAAAAACACATTTTCTTTTTTGAAAAAAGGACAGAACAAGGGCAAAAATCAGTAGAAATAGCTCTATATGTTAAAAGTCTAAACAATACAATAGATGTTAAAATTTGGGCTATAAAATAATTTTGAAGTCTGGCTAATAATCATTCAGCGAGTGAACAAACCCAATCAGGTTTACTGGAGTGGAGAGGCCAAATACCTAAAATACTGACGGGGTGCGGGGTGAGAGTGGGTTGGGAACAGGGGAAAGAACAAAAGGGTAGAATCCTTCCTGAAACTTTGACACCACACACAGCTTGACATTGAACCTCTCACATTCAGTCTCAGACATATCACATCAGGACAGATATGAGGGTATTCATCCAGAAGAAACCAGAAGCTGGTTTGTGCAGTCAGAACTCTTCAACGTGGCAGGGAGCCTCGAGCTGAATGTCCTTTCTTTGTGGTGTTCTGAATAAAGGATCAGCCTGGGAGAAAAGGAGCCAGAGCTGCATCATTTCCTTCCTGGGCCTTGGCCAGGAGACACGTAAGGGTCTGGAAGGAACTCTCATTAGGAGTCGGAAACAGCACAAGGAACTGTCCTTTAGTCCAAATGCGAAGAGCACGCAATCTTCCAAAACCAGAAACCCCATCTGAAGCCTTTACATTTCCAAACAGACCCCATGCCCACCTCCACCAGGGCCAACACAATGCATTTGCAGGCTCCAGTACTCCCTCAAAGCAAGCTAACGTTAGTCTTCCTTTCTATCAATCCAAATTCCACACTTAAGGCTTGGCTTGGGACCGACATCCTAAGCAAAGCGTCTCGGATGGACGCAGCCCTGCAAATCCTTCCCATCTTCAACACCTCAGACACTTACATTGCCTGGTTTATCTTCTAGTTTTACAGAAGTGTCAACTCCCCAGGTACTGCTGGTTCTTTGAGGATGGGGCCATTTCTTGAACGTCTTTGTTCTAACCCATGGTGAGACCCACAGTAGGGAGCATGATAAATGCTTTATAAATGAATGAAAAGAGGATCAGGTCAACACTGGGAGAAGACACAGACACATTCTTGGGTCATAAGCCTCTTCCAGGATATGCCTAGAAGACTAGCTCCCTGCGGTCCAAGGTCTTTTTTTGTTGTTGTTGTTGAAATGAAAATCAAATGCGGCTACTTCCTGGTGGTGGAAAGAACAACACTTGAAAATCTGAGCAGCACCTCTCATGTGATGTCCAGGAGTTGGGGGCATGGGTGCTTCCTTTTAAACAGGAGGCGAGCTCAATGCGGTCCCCGAGTCAGGCTGGAGGATCTGGGCTGTGCTGCCGGCTTGCACTCCAATCTCTACCAGCTTTAAAAGTTCTGCTTCCTCACTGGAGTACACAGTGGTGTCTGTGTCATCGGAGTGATAACCGGACTGGTAGCCGCTTGTCTGGTTTGACCCTTCAGATGCCACAGACTCCCTGCTTTTGCTGGGCATCATTCCACTGTGGAAGAAATAGCAAACAAATGAGTTGGGGGAGAGAGGACAGTTCTTTTGCTTTTTACACTCACCCCATTCCCAATTCTATATGAGCTGCCATCTCCCTGGAGACCCCAGCTGCTTATCTTTCCGAATTGTTAATCAGCATATCAGGTTTACAGGAACAAGGTCTATTTTCAGGTACTCGCATGAATTAATAGTTGCAGATAAGTCCTCTTATTCAGGTCCAAGTCTTTCAAGCCTCAGATGAGATGAAAGGCAGTTCTCCTGAGTTGTGCAAAGGCCCCAACCCATGGAACGTGTTTATGGCCTCGCAGATTGCCAAGTTTGTATACAGTGACAGGAGCCAAAGGGCCACTTGCATGATATTCAAGGAACTTGGGGATGGTCTGAAATTTCACTTGTGCTTTTCCCATTCTGGCAATTTGGGAACTATGGGGCATGTGTATGGTGGTAATAAAGCTCTTGAGCAACTTTAAGCTTAATAACTTGAAGCGTGTGTGCAATCAAGCCAGATATGTCAAACACTGCTTTTTACTCATCAAAACCACACTCCTCGGAAGGACTGAGGACCCCAGTCACTCAGCAGCAACCGGAGAATGTTTTCAATGGCATGGAATACTGACAGACGGTAATCATGTCAAAGCTTAGAAATGCAGGCTGTGTTGATCTAAAACTTGAGGATTTACACTTTCACAAGCCATTCTAAGGTGTTTTTTCCCGGTAATAGGTGTTTTACCCAAATTCTTGACGTTAAAAACTGCAAAAAGGAATTTTATTAACTCGTGTTTATATACAGTTTAAAAGTTACTTCAAATAATGAGAAATATAATTTTTTCTTTCAATTCAACCCCAATAAAACTACAGTAGGTGTCTCAAGCAATGGCACGGTGCTTGGCACATGATATTTGCTGAATAAACATTTTTTGAATCAATGAATGAAACATATCATTGACTTTCACAATTTCTTACCTTGGGCCTTAAAGAAAACAATAAAATAGCACAATGGCACATTTTAATGTGTTGGGCTTTTTTTTTTTTTGGTATGAGCATTATTCAAAATCCCATGAGTATTCCCATTTTATATAAAAGTTAGATTATAAGCAAATCAAAACCTCCCCTGTTCTCACCTATAGGTAAGAATACCCTAGCAAATAAACTCCAGCAAATAAATAGCTACTCTTATCCTATTATTCTTATAAATATAGATTTTCATTTATTTATTATATTAAGAGCACGTACATGTATTCAAGACAACTACAAATTCCTGCTGAACCACAGAGTGGAGATTATATTTAAAACCAATTTTAATACTTTTCCCCATAATTAAATACTTACTAATTCAGACAGTAATATTTAAATGTCTCAAACAAATACATATTGGCTTATTTATATATCATACTTCTTAAGCACAGATGCACCCATTTGTATACAGGCTTAAAAATTCTTCAGAGTCCACAAAGATTTTAATTGTATTGACAGCTTTAGGGATCACATCCAATGACCTTTTCATTTAGTCAACACCATACAACCATAGTAAATATACTCAGATATTCCCTAGTATCCCTAGATTATTTTTAGATTTGTCACTTAATTTTATTGTGTGGTTTGTTTCCATTTTTTATTTGTAAAATTGATGCTAATTTCTCCAACCAACAAAGACCCCAGAGGGAAAATTCTGCACTTAAATCGAAAGTCCTAAGTTCCTTCCAAAAATTTTTATTGAAATTTGTCTTTTTAATGTGGCTGGGTCTTACCCAAAAGATGGAGCTAATTTGGTTCTGTCTTCCAAAGTTTTCAGCTCTTCTGAGGCAAGAACCATACCACTGTCCGTCTGGTTGTCCTTATTAAGAGACAATGAGATGGCGCAATTAATTGAGCGTATACAATGACCAACTATTTAATTAAGCTGATCTCTCAACCCGTCTATCATGTCTATCAGATAAGGTCCTGTGGAAGAACATAAAGGTATCATAGCCACAAATTGTCAAAGCTACAAAAGGAAGCAACTGCTTCCTATGAGTAGACACAGGCCAGGGAGAAGAGAACATTTACAAAGCAGCAGCTGAGAATGCCTGTTACCATCACTCCCTTCACCGTGACACTACTTGCACTTTAGTGAAATTGGTCAAAAAGCTACACTGTCTTGAACCTTGTACCGTGAAAAAAACCAAAGTTCCATCTCCATAATGACCCCATGATACACACACTCGAGGACAGCCTTCTAATGAGGCTCCAAGACTTTAGGCTAATATTTATCTAGCTAGTGTTTCATCCTCTGTATTATTTCTAAGACTATTTTTAAAAGTGTACTTACATCTGGGATTACTTTTATTTCTGGTTCTTCTAATGGGATATCTTCAAATGTTTTTACACTCACAGGCCGGCTCTTTCGCTTATTGTTCTGCAGATACTGACTGCAAAAGAGCAAATATTTATATTTTAGTGGTAGTATATGTGGCTGCAGATACCACAAGTGATACCTAAGTTCATTATCTTTCAACCACAGGTTTAATAGCAACCTTCAAAACATCCTTTAGAAAAACAAAACAAAATAAAAATCTTTCTCTGATAGCACACATGGAAAGCTTAATTTCCTGAGAAACTCCATTTAAAAGTATAATATAACTGAGGAGTCTCAATGAGCCTGTTCTTTTGAATTCTACTTCTGAGGTCCAGTCCTGGACTGAAGACAACAACAGCAGATGGAGTGATCAACTGCCTTCTACTTGGCTTCCTGATTGCCTGGGATTCCTCCAGTGGGCTCTGGATATATTACCGAGTGTTTCACATCTGTCTGACCATCTCCTGGGAAAGGTTTTCTGGATAATGCTCACAGAGCAACCATTCAAGGAAAGATGGGCAGAGGAAACATCTGAAAGTCTCCTGAAGAATACTGAACCCAGCCATGATTTGAAGACAACCTCTTCCTCCTCCATGTAACAGAAGCTTAGTGTGTAAAGGGAGGGTGGGCTGAGCCTCACTGTCCCTGGTTTTAGCCTCTAGAGTTGCTGTCTCAGGAAAGAGCAGTGGTTTGAGAGTCACAAGATATTTTGCCCATTTCAGAGTCTCCCACTGACTGCAGAAACTTGAGAAAGTCATGAATATTTCCGTGCCCCTCTTGTGCCATCTGTAAGATGTGTGGGCAGTAGCAGTCCCACCCTAGCTCACAGCGATGTTGGGAAGATGAACGACAGGGAGAAGGTTGGGCTTACTGTTCTTAGAAAGAGTAATGATTCTCAAACAAAGCTCATTTTCTTCCTTTGAATTCCAAAGCTTCCTTCAGGAGTCCAAAGAATAAGATTTTTCAGAAAACAGATCCTCTCCTTCTTGGGAGTGCTCCTCCGTGGTCATTTGGCTTTGGGTGAGTCTAGGTGATCCTATCAAAATTGCTTACAGCTCAAGTGGAGGAAAAGGAAGTCTTATTCACCGGAAAGGCCAACCAAGACAGAAAATACACTCTTCATTCCTATACCAGCCTACTTCCCACCACAAGCAGCCTTCTGGAACATGCTGCCTAGACCTTGGGTCAAATGAGAAGAATGGAAATTGAGTCTCTCTCCCCTACCCCAAGAGGCTGGCTCCTCCCTATACAGAGAAGAGAGAATGAGATTTCCTGGTGACATCCTCACTCAGGAAACTCCACAAGTTAGAGGATATGATACACAAGGTGCAAAGTAGCCTACTTCTCCCCAAGTCCAGCCCCTAAAAGTAATGGTTATCAAAAACGACTGGTACCATAGTCAATCATTCCTTCATTCACTTGTTCAGGAAGCCCTCGCTGATAATCTGCCACATGCCCAGCACTCTGCCAGATGCTGTCTAAGCAGCATCTCATGCCATGCTTACCACAGTACCTCTCTAGGGGTGAGTATTACTATCCCAACTTTTCAGATGAGGAACCCGAGGCATAAAAAAGTTGAGGAACTTATCCAAAAGCACATAACTGGAATGTATGAATTATTATTTTGAGGGCAATGAGGAGCCACTGAAGGATTTTAAGCATGGGATTGACAAGATCAGATACGCCCTTTAGAGGTTGACTCTGGATTGAAAAGGATAAGACTAGAGGTGTAAGGCCCATGAGAGGGATACTGCACTTCCTCGGGAGAAAGAAGGGCAGCTTGGCTAGAAAAAGGGAATGCCCATGAGGTTTGGTGACGTGGGCTCATTCTAGAGATATCTAGGGGATAGAATCAACTAGAATTGGTGAGTTTGGACAATTATTCGGCTGCCTTAGAAAGGACAGTTCCTTCAATTCTGAATCCAGCAATTTTTTAAATGGCATGATCCTTTCACGATTGACAAAGCATGTCCACGGACAATGGGTGCTTCTGTTTCTCATAAGACAGAGAAATAGGTCTTTTAACTATTTCCCCTTTGGAGATGAGGGAGCCAAGGATTAGGGAGAAAATGGCTAATAAAGGGCAGAACTGGGACTCAAACTTTGACCTTCAGACACCAAAGCCCATGTGAACTTTCTGTTTTTGTTTTCCGCTACTCCAGACAGACTCCCTTGGAAGAGTATCAGGAGGAAAAGGAAGAAGAAAACAGCAGACACGATTGTTCAAGCCTTTATTAAGCACCCAGTATGTGCACCGCGCTGTTCTCTTGTCATGCAGGCACTGATCATGCAGTGGGCAGGGTGGCGGGTGTAAGTGTCAGGTATGAAACAGACAAAAAGTGCGGAAAGGACAGTCCCACTTCAAGCAGTCTAATGGTAGGGTCAAATTCAGGAATACCTAGCTAGCAGGCTATCCCAAGCAGCAATCTACAAGGGGCGTTTAATCGTCACTAACAATTAACCAAAGTGGAGAAAACGGTATACACCAAAACCAAAACCAGTTCTCTAAAGAGAACTCCAAAGAAATTTCTGATAAGCTGCTTGATGTGGGAGGTGAAACTCCCAGAGAAAATGACAGAGCAATGGTAGATGGTCCCCCAAACTGCCCTCAAAGAAACATGAGCCCAGTGAGTATGTGTTTTCTTGCAGGAAGCATGCAAACTTGAGACCAGAGCTGATCCACAGGGGAAATTAGAGGCAAAGCTAGGTCTAGACATGAGTGGTCCTTCCCCCACACACTTCTTAGCCTTTTCTCTAAATAAATGCTAAGTAAATATTTTTCATATAATTTAAAGGGGCAACAAATCATGAGGCTAGCTCCCACGGTGATGTCTCTGTCCAGCTCTATTTATAATGCAATGGAATTGAAAATTAGAAGGAGGAAGCAAGTGAGAAAGACTGCTCAGCTTTTGTACTTGGCCAGAAATGTGTAAGAGGATGGAACAAGCCCCCGAGAAGTACCCCAGCCTTAACTCATTCTCTGCAGAGAAGCAGAACCCCAGGAGAGGAACAGAATGAAGCATGCCACGTGCAAATGCCTCTATCTGCTTTTCTTTGAAACCAGATGATTAAAATGTGACCGTGAGTTTTACTTTTATAAAAAGGAAAAAAGGTGGAGGAGGTTGAGAGGAGATGCAGAGAAAGATTCGAATTTCCATTTTATTTTTCAAATTATGGCTAGATAAAAGAGAAACTGGACTGGAAAAACCAATCCAAAAATCACAGAAAATGGGAGCCAGGCCTGTGCTGGCAGTGTGGTGTCACATTTGTCCACGCTTCTGGGGGATAAATGTTAGCAGTCCTTTTATAGATCCAGCATCCTATTTGGTGCTTCCATTACACAAACATGACTTCATCTCCTGCTCAGCACCATATGCACAGCACCCGGCGAGCCAGGAGGCTGCCGACTCAGATCATCACTCGATTTGGTCACAGAAAACACGTGGAATATAGTTCGTGATCAAATGGCTTTCTGATAAAGGGGGAGGCGATAATAGTGTGTGGGAACAATTGTCACACTAAAAGGCCGGCTGAACTTGAACTGGAAATGTACAAACACAGGAATGGAACTGTGGTCTCATTTCATTACTGTTTCTCTCTGAGGGCCCTCCTTGGCATGGGAGGAAACAGCACAGACTTAGGCATCAGAGGAACTAGATTCATCTCAAGGATGTGATTTTAAGCAGCTCGCTTAATAGGTATCTCTACTGAGTGCTTTCAAGGGAGAGGTGCTTAGAAATAGATTTTATCTTACAACTCTCAAAACAGCCATTTCAAATAGCACCACTGGCCTTGTCTCATTTCACAGATAAAGAAACTGAGGAAGAGGCTAGATCATTCGCCCCAAGTTGCACGGCTGCTAAAAGGTAAACTCGGGGGTCCTACTCAATTCTATCTGACTCTAATACCTCATCTTTAGCCACAATTTTATATTGCCCTCAGGTAATAGAATTGAGCCTCGTGATCAATACATCAAAAAAAAAAAAAGATCACTGTTTCTACCTTGCCTGTCTCTGAGTGTTACGATATGGGCAACATCTGATAATACACGGCAAAGTTCTTTAAAAATATGCCTAACGCTTTTGACTTCCATGGAATGGTAAGCTCCCTTGCCAGCTTCTAACCTCTCTAAGCTTTCTTCCTTCTCATCAGTGTTCCTGCCGCCCCGCACGACTCTAGGGGGGCAAACTGTCCACGAGTTCCCCCTTAGCATCCCCTGCCATGTGGCAACCTGGCCAAGTTCTGGACACAAGAGAGCTCCCTGCCCTCCCTGCAGCCCAGCACACTCAGGCTGGCAGGCTGGACCCGTGCTGTCAGGGATTCCAGTTAACAAAGGAAAACGCCCAAAGGGGTTGGTAAAGAAACAAAGCGAAGTAGTCCCAGCCTTAGTAAAAGGCAATTTTAATATCATATTGTAGAAAACCACACCAACTCTTTCCTTATGCACAGGTGCTGAGAGAGAGAGAAAAAAGAAAGCTGCCTTCAGAACCCCTCTGCAAATCAGGAAAGGACCGCGGTGCATGTGTTTTAAATAAGCCCAGACATCCCATTATGCAAATACAATGCTGAAACTCAGACTTGGGAGGGGCTTCTGAGATGCAGTGTCCAGTCTAATTCAGGACACAGACCCATGGCATTCTGTACCCTTGCCAGAGAGCCATAAGTGTATTCTCATGTATGCACAGAACTCTTCTTTTCTGAATCTCTCCTAAGCCATTTAATTCACATTAATAAAAGCGTACATGGGGATAATTTAAATGCAGATGTCTTTGTAAAACCGGTCTCTTTATTGTGGAGATTAACAAACTGTGGCATTCCAGCTATTGCAGCTGCAGGGCTTGGAATTCTTAAAGGCAGTGCTGTGGCAGCAGCGTGGGCTACAGATGGGAGGAAGCACACCTACCCAGACCCTCTTCCAGGAGCATTCCCCATTATGTTAGCCTCAGGGCTACGGTTATGTGGAAGTGGGATAATACAGTAGCCTTAGACAAGGTCTTCCTTCTATTTCCCATCCCCCCTCCCCCAAGATGGCCTTGAAGTCACCCTCCCCCAGGGGATGTTAGGCCATATACACTACCTGATTCCTGCTGTGTTGTCATAATGGAATTTGGGGTCACATACTTCCTCCTCCTCCATACAGGAAACAGGTGAGGTGGGCAGAGAGAGTCCAGAATCCTCTTCCATGCTCAAAGTCTCTGATATCGGAAGAACGATGTAGTCTTTGCCATCCTGAAACAATAAACACAGAAGACTGTTGTTATGGCTTCAGTTCTTCAAGTGCCTTTTCATGAAAAACAAAGGCCACAGGGGCTTCTTGGCTACATAGCGTGTGTGGCTTTCATATCTGAACATAGAACTTTAAGACAATGTTACAAATCATGCGTCAGAAACAAAAGGGCATTGACATGGAAGGAATATTACAGGAGAGAACTAAAAACAAGCCGGGTAAGGAGCCCACAGGGAAGGGCAGTTACAATGAAGAGAAAGCAGGTTGTGGTCAGAGAGGTAATAACAGAACACACGGAGCTACAGAGAACAAAAAATCACTCCTCCACAAAGCGCTAACCACACGAGCAAGCACTTCAGAGGGCATGGTATCCAGTTTTAGCCTCCACATTTCAAGGCAATGGAAAAACTGATGACAGTCTAAAGAAAAGCAATAAATGGGTAAGAAAACGGGTCTTCTGAGAAAAGGTTGCACAATTTAATAGTATTGCATCAAGAAAAAGAAATAAAGGGCTATTGGATACCTGTAAATGTTTGGGAGGTTTATTGATAAAAATAGAGCTGACCTAGCGTCCCCCAGCTGTTCAAAAGAAAAGAAAGAGGAAATTGGCTTCCATTGTAGTAAGAGGCAGTGACTGGAGATTAAATAACATTCTAATAGTAAAGACCACAACTCTAAAATCTTCCAGTGGAAGTTATAGAGCCTGGGATGGTACCAAGACAGAAACCATCTCTTTTGCATAGCTTAGATGTATTTTAGCCTGCAGAATTTATTAAAATGTCTTGAAATTTCTTCCATTGTTGATCTTCTGTAGATCAACCAGATATTTGTTTGTTAGTTTTAGCTTTAGAAGAGCATTAAAGATATAACAAACAGATAAGTAGGTAGAAATCAGAGTGGTCTGCTCCCAGGTTATAAATTAGAATCCTATCTGTCTAAAAGGGTTATTACATCTTTTAGAAAAGCAATTGTTACTCCGATGAAGAACACTGTAGATTATGAGAATGGCATGGTGGCCATGAGATGACAGTTCAGGTAGTAGGGGAGGCCTTGACATCTAAGTACTCTTTGTAGAAGCTTCTTGGATACAGGTGACAAACCTGCTGAGCATTAGCTTGCAAGAGATTTCCCAAATGTTCCACCAACTCTGAAAATGTGGGTCTCTCACTGGGCTCCCCATGCCAGCAGTCCAGCATGGTCTGGTACCTAGAACAGCAAAACACTTATTTCATTAAATGCCTCTTCTTCCGGGATGCTGAAAATAAGCACTTAAATGAATACACATTTATAAAGAGCCCACCACGAGTTGAGATGCTAAATAGGGATACAAAACTGTGTAAGACACAGAGCCGCACATTCCAGAGGCTGAATGTGTATAGAAAAGAAAATATTAAAAGCAACATCTAGTAAAAACTAACTGGTTACTTTGAATAATAAAATTCTTTTCAAGAAGGGATGACTCCGTGCTTGAAATTATCAAGAAATTCCCCAAAGTAAAAGGAGGACACTAACTGGGCCATGAAGAAGGTTTAAATAATGGAAAGCCTTCCAGGCTAGGAGAACTTGTGAGCAAAGAAAGAGAACAGAGGAATATTTCTTAAAGTCTTACATTTCTGGTGTAGTATAATCAGGGGCCCTCATTCTAGTTCCTTCTTTCAATCGCCTACAAAATTCTTCATCAATCTTTACCCCAGGATATGGAGAAGCACCTAGAATAAAACAGGGAGGAGACTTTCTTTGATTTGATTTTCTCTTATAGAAAACCCTGAGCCTGAATCTTGCACATGCTCATCACCTATGTATTTTTTTTTTTTTTCCAAAGCTTTCAGGAAGTTTTACCTGATAGATGTGAAGTACAGGAGAGAAAAAGGCAAATTTTGTCATTCTCTTTGGAGTCTCGATGGAAGGACAAAGAGAAATGACTCACCTAAGGAAAATATTTCCCACAGCAAAACACCAAAAGACCAGACATCACTCTGGATTGTGTACACTCTGTCAAAAATTGTTTCCGGGGCCATCCATTTCAAAGGGAGGCGAGCCTACGGGATAGAGAACAAGGACTCAGAACCCAAATAAGCAAATATCTGAAGAAAAAACTTCCCTTGTTCCTGAACACAGGTCCTGAAGCTCACTACGAGAAGTTTTGTGGTTTTTTTTTTTTTTTTTTTGAGATGGAGTCTCGCTGTATTGCCCAGGCTGTAGTGCAGTGGTGCAACCTCGGCTCACTGCAACCTCTGCCTCCTGGGTTCAAGCAATTCTCCTGCCTCAGCCTCCTGAGTAGCTAGGATTATTGGCATGAGCCCGGCAATTTTGTATTTTTAGTAGAGATGAGGTTTCTCCATGCTGGTCAGGCTGGTCTCGAACTCCCAACCTCAGGTGATCCCCCTGCCTCAGCCTGCCAAAGTGCTGGGATTACAGGTGTGAGCCACAGCACCCAGCCAGCAGTTTTAATTCTGTTATTTAACAGAGCACTGGGTTCATGTTTGAAACTTACATCTCCTTTTCTGACGTAATCTGGGTCTTTATAGATATCCCGGGCCAAGCCAAAGTCACAGATTTTAACCACGTTTTTCTCTGATAAGAGGATATTTCGTGCTGCCAGGTCCCTGTGGATACACTGCAAAGAGAATCGTGTGTGCATTAGTTCTCAGCACAGCTGATCTCTTTCACATCTGTTGTGATCTCATGCTTAAAAAAAAAATCCCACATCAGAAAGCCAACTGATTAACAAGGACTGGGTTAGTACCTTTTATCAACACTTCAGTAAAAAACTCTGTGAGCTTTGCTGAGACACACATCTGCTTATTCCATAAACAGCCCCAGCCTTTCGAGTTAAATAATTAAGTTATAATACGATGATGGAATCATAAACAGGCTTCTGTAGGACACAATTAAAAATGTGTTTCTGGTCACATCCACACATCCTTTCTGCCTGGCCCCATATTTGGTTAAAAACGTGTTATTCTAAGGAGGTCCTAAAATGGCATTTATTTTTTGAATGAATGCACGGAAATTAGAAACAAGGGGCTCTCATTGGTTTAGTGCTCTTTGTTGGTTTCCCCCTTCTGCATGAAGCTGAAGCCCGACTGGCTCCGATAAACAATTCCCAGTGGGGCTTCCGCTGATTTCGAAGTGCTGGGTTATTATAAAGGTCTATTAAGGCAATTTCAGCCTAACACGAGTCAGGTTGATTCTCTAAGTGCACTAATAATAAAATGAGATTCACCTTGGCATTCTTTCTCTTTTAGTTTCTCAGTTTCGCCTTTCTCTGTATCCTCTAAGCTTCATCTAACTTCCTACTACTTGGCAGCTTTAACTCCACGTGATATTATACAAGAAAATGAGTCTTAGGGAGCACAAGAAATGAATCAAACTTTTTCTTTTCTTCCTTTTTTTTTTTTGAGAAGGAATCTCTCTCTGTCACCCAGGCTGCACAGCAGTGGTACAATCTTGTCTCACTGCGACCTCCACCTCCCAGGTTTAAGCAATTCTCCTGCCTCTGCCTCCCAAGTAGCTGGGACCACAGGCATGTGCCACCACACCCAGCTAATTTTTGTATTTTTAGTAGAGACAGGGTTTCGCCATGATGACCAGGCTGGTCTCAAACGCCTGTCCTCAGGTAATCCACCCACCTTGCCCTCCCAAAGTGCTGGGATTACAGGCATGAACCAACACGCCTGGCTCAGAGGAGAATTCTTAAGTCACTGTGATCATGTAAACCGGGCATTACTGACCTTCCCATACCTCAAATCTGTAAGGCACTCTTCTCTGAACAAGGCATATTCAAAGCACATTTCCTAGCACAATGGAGCAACACCACGAATTCCAAAAAACAGACAGTACTTTTGACTTTTCCCCCAAACAAAAAAACTTCCTTTTTTTAACCCAACAACCAAATGGATTCAAGACATCATCTGGTAGGTGTAAGGGAAGTTAAAGGATCCCCCACATGCATGCCCATTCTTCTCCTAGTCCGCAAAAGGAACCCTAAGTGGCGAATTCTGGCCATTAAAACATAGTAATAATAAATCATAATCTCTAAGAAGTGCAAAGGGCTTTTCTCTTTGGGAAAACCCTGTAAATCCTCAGTTCTCCCCCTTCCCCTTGGGAGCGCGAACACAAGAGCTACTAGCAGAAACTTTGAAGAGCCTGAGGTCTTGAATGCTGTGAGAAGCTTTAAACTCCAGGGGAAAACATGGGTTGAAGATTTCACTCTAATTTAAGAAAAATTAAAAAATGCGTAACTTAAGTCTTTCTTTCTTCATTAGGCTGCACAAATACATCCTGTCAACTGATAGTTCTTCCTGATCCTTAATTTGAAGTTTTCTTATCTAATATAAAATTCCACATTTTACTATTTCCAGAGGAGTCACTGCCACCAGCTTGTTCCCGCTTGGTGTTTACAACCTTTGGAATAGTTGTAACTTGTCACGTCCCTACCTCAGCTTTTGTTTGGCCTATTTTTCTAATTTTAGCTCTTTTAATCGCTCTCATCTGAAGCCTGTCCTTCCTGGTTTCTAATTATACTCCTAACAAATACTTTTTGATGGATCTTGATGAATGTAAAATAAATTAAAAATAGACTCTCATGCCAAGATATCTGTAAGGCTTAGTCCCTCCCCTCTCCAGATCATTGCTCAAATGTCAGTAAAGTAAAGCCTTCCTTAGTAAAGCCTTCCTTGTTTATCTTGTTTAAAATGGATGTACACAGTGGACAGAAGAATAAACATACACAAATAAATCACTCCTGTATATTCTACAACCCTGCTTGCTTTATTTCTCCATAGCATTTACTCCCATCTAACCTACAATTGCTTACTGTTTGCTCTGCCCACTAGAACTGTAAACCCCGTGAAGGTGAAGAGCTTGGCCTGTGTGTTCACCACAGTGTCCTCAGTGCTCGGAAGACTTAGTAAATGTTTGACAGGTCTTTATTACACAGCTTAATTTCGTGAACTCTCTAACCACCGTTACTTAGCAGAAACAGAGCCTCCCCATTAGAGCTCTTCTAAGAAACACAGAAGTGGTGAATGAATTATACTCCCAAACAAGCACCAGTGGCTGACACTGGACATCTTATTTCCAAACCTGTGATCTGAAAAGGTAGCTGATTTCCCCCTCAACCTGTCTTACCTTTCGCGATGCCAAGAACTCCATGCCCTTAGCCACTTGGAAGCTGTAACAGATGAGATGTTCCAGGGTCAGGAAGTCCTTATACAGATCTTCAGGAGCTGTCCGAAGAGGCAGGAGGATGGAGATCAGTATTTCCGCCAGCTGGTGTGATTTGTTTCTAAGTTTGCTAGAGCAATAATCTTTTTAAGACTTGGGAGTTACATTTTCAGCAAATAGAAGCAGAGTCAATGCTTCTATCTTCTGTAAATCTCCTGAATTCCCAGCATCATTAACCTTCACTATACCCCTTAAGAACAATACTGGTTTTTTCCCATTTTAGCCAAATTGAACCAGTAAATCCAGGAGGTAGAATAAGGTAATATTGACCTAGATATTCTGGGAAAGAAAGAGGATTTTTCCAAATGTGCCACTTGCACTATTTTTTTTTTCATGTACCCAGAGGGATAAACAAGGGTTTCATATCAAGAACTCTAAAAATAAAACTATAATATTCAGGGTCATTGAATCTCTTCTCTCCAGGCTTTGTCCTGGGACAAGGCCAAAAGTCAAACTATAATCTGCGATGAATAACTAAAAATACTAGAAATATATTTAATTCATTTTCAAACTTAAAAAGTGCTGTAATGACATTAAATCTGGCCTGGGAGGATGTTTTTTCCTGAGAGATAACAGAAACATGAAAAGATAAATTTACGTAAATTAGTGGTATTTACTTCAGTGCAACTGGTACAAATAAACACCAAGACATTAAATGCGTGTTTCAAAATCATCTCTTTGGTCAGATAAGACTTATGGCTTCTTTCCTGGAGAGAAATACCAGAGTAAACAAAAACTTAGTTGTAATAATAACCTTGTAAGTATTAAAAAGGCTGTGAGCCTTTTTCTCAACAACTCAATCACTTAGGTTTCTGGCTCACTGGCCACTGTTTTTTGAAGGAGAAAGAGCAGGGTAGAGTCAGCACCACTCAGTGTGGGCCCAGCTATGTGAAGCCTAGACCACCTCCTCATGTGCTTCTAGACCAAGCCTAGACCACTTCTCCATGTGCTTCTAGACCAAGCCTAGACCATCTCCCCATGTGCTTTCAGACCAAGTCCCAGCCTCAAACTACCTTCTCAGCTTCTAAGGAAAAGGAGTTAAAGGCAAGTTCTCTCTGTAGCCTCACGTCAAGGGAAGCAGAGTGGATTTCTTCCACTATTCTTCTAGACTCATGTCTCAAGGGGGAGCCACCCTGTCACCTATCACTACATCCATGGCGCTGTCTCTGCTCCTTCTGAAGGAAGGAGACAGCTGAAGTTCTACGAGTTAGGCTGGGACCACAGCTCCACCATAAAGAGCACAAAATATCACTGAGGCCAGTCACGGTGGCTCACACCTATAATCCCAGGACTTTAGGAGGCCAAGGCAGGCAGATTACCTGAGGTCAAGAGTTCGAGACCAGCCTGGCCAACATGGTAAAACCCCATCTCTACTAAAAATACAAAAAAGTTTAGCTGGGCGTGGTGGTGCATGCCTGTAATCCCAGCTACTCGGAAGGCTGAGGCACAAGAATCGCTTGAACCTGAAAGGGGGAGGTTGCAGTGAGCCAAGATCGTGCCATTGCACTCCAGTTGGGACAACAGTGAGACACTCCGTCTCAAAAATTAAATAAATAAATAAATAAATAAACACACACTGGAAATATAACTTAATAAAGGCCAGGATATTTATCAAGACTCCCTTGGAAGGAAGGGAATCTTGATGGTTGGAAGGAAGACTTGATAAACCACTTGGGGTAGGATAGAAACAACAGATGGCTCTTCAACTGCCTTGGAGAAGGTTAGGTATAATGAACAGAAAGACTTTTGCACAGGTAAAGCATGCAACGTGGGGCTGAGCCACTCTGGGGCTCTCCAAGGCAATGGAGCAGCTAGTCAACTACCAGAAAGCTTGTAGCCTCTTCCACTAATAAATGTTAAACCAGTATTTTAAGAACACTGCTGTGATTGTAGCTGACTGCTTAGCCCACTTGAGCCACCAAGATTTCTCAGGCTAGCCCTGCTTCACCTCCCAGTCTAGGGCTTCCACACTTCACTTTTGGGGAGAAAGAATGGAGGCAGTCTATTTAGAAATTCAGGTGTCTTTCAAAATGTAAGGTAGCACTGGACTTTTCCCATGATCAAATTTCTTGTAATACCCTATCACCCTGTCTGCTCCTATAAGAGCACGTCACAGCGTGCAGGAAGCACTGGCCAGTACCTTCCTCTTCTTCTACATCACTGAGGGACTTCTCCTCCACAAATCCAGAGCTGGCTGAGCTCTGGCTACTGGTGATGCTGTCCAACGCCGTTTCAGATCCACAGGGATTTCTCCAACGTACTCTTTCCCTTGACGGATCGTGCCCCTTTGGTCTATAAAAAAGCAAAGGAACAAACAAATTCCTTAAATATAAAATGGGTCTTTAAAAGTTTATTACCTTTAAAATGTAGTAAACCATGGAGATAATTGAAACTACTAAAAAGCAGACAAGAAGGACATCAATTTCAGGATTATGCATCTCTGAGCTGAAATCTGGGGCAATTTTGTGCATAACAGGGTTTCTTCCACAAAGCCTAGCTCCTTCTTTAGCTTAAAGAGACAAATGCCACATTTCGAGTTGCATTCAGACACACTTTCAGCATTAGGGTGCTCTTCACAGAGGGATTTACACTCCATGTGGCCAAATATGGCCAGGGGAATGACAGAATAACCCAGTGCTGTCCTTCCCTCTGCCCTCCCCTTCTCCTCGACCATACCTACCTCTCCCCCCACGCCCGCACTCTGTAATGGGTCAGTAGATTAAAATCACAAAAATCAAACAGAAGCATATGGCCCCCAGAAGGTAAAAGAGGAAGTTATGACAGCCAAGAGGTAATATGAGAAGATTCCTCACAAGTTCTTCATAAAATTTCAAAACTAACCCGTACCATTTTGAGTTTCCCTTCATTTTATAACATGGCCAGAGCGGGATTAGGAAATGACATACCTTGTAGGGGACAAATTCATTTCTCTTGCTCCTCAGGTAACTGGATAGGTTTCCAAACTTGCAGAATTCCACAATCACCATGAGCGGCCCTGTAGACAGCATGTCCAGGAAGGAAAACGGGTTTTCACGCATGTTTCTCACTAAAGCGTTTAATAGAGTGAAGAAGGCTACAACCTTTCACTGGGACAGGGATGTAGAAATCAGCTGGTCCCAATCCCCTTATATTGTAGTTTTTCTATTTTCTAGAAGACATTTTCACAAGATTAACCAAAATTTCAGAAGAAAACCCACCCATCTACTTGCTTTTCAGTGCAATCACTTAATATGGTTCCATTTGCGGGGGTAACTACCCTTAAGCTTTCAAGTTTTGTGGAAGTTTACTCTTCTCTGGACATCTGTTACACAGGTAGCAAACTGTATCACAGTGGCATGACATTTTTTAATTCAGAGAAAGCTTTAGAATAATTTAATTCTAGTGCCAATTAAACCTCCATGAAATATATTTATTCCTAGGAATCCACACAGTATTCTAAGCTAAGAAAATCAAGTCCATGGGGGTTAACTGCTTTCCCTCAAACACTAGCAGAGAGGAATGTTAAAATTTGGTGACAAAAACCCTCCACAGTTACTCACCTCCTGGCTTGGTACAGGCACCTAGAAGGTTGACCACATTGAGATGGTGACCAATATGAATGAGGATCTTGAGTTCTGACATGAGGGCTCGATGCTCACTGTGTGTTGCTCCTTCTACAAATACAGTACAAAGAGGGAAATCATAGGTGTGGACATTACCTTCAGGTAATTGGGGGTCTTCCCTCCCTGCATGTCACTGTACGGCTTACCCTCCGGGGGGTAACACAGCTGTGACCTAGTTTACAGACCACACACGTTTCCTCAAAAGTCAAAAGTCAAGTGTAAATTCTATTTTCTAATATATATATATATATATATATATATATATATATATTTTAGAGACAGGGTTTCACCATGTTTGCCAGGCTGGTCTTGAACTCCTGACCTCATGATCCACCCGCCTCGGCCTCCCAAAGTCAAAGTGCGGGGATTGCAGGTGTGAGCCACCACACCCAGCCATAAAATTCATACTTTAAGTGAGCCAGAATGTTTGATATTTAAAGGAATCCATTGTGAAATCTTTTGTAAAGTGAAGAATACAATCTGCAACAGAATCATGCTCAGATTCTCTTCTTTCACAAAACTGGACTTTTGCATTTCAGGTTCACTATGATTCTTAGGGTCTATCATTTTAGTGCTTCCTCATAAGGAAGTGACACCGTGTATTAAATATCTTCACGTGTTAGAGGCTATACTGAATGTTCCGGCCAATCTGTGCTGATCTGTGTAAGCAAATTAGGGCCAGCTGGCAAGACCAGTTGGCACATGAGGCTGATGGCACTAAGACTGTGTGTTTGATCCTATATGGATTGCTGCACTTCCCTCGAATTCACAGGCACAGTCCACATCTCAGGCCCTGATGAGCCACCTCAAAATTACATACTCCCTTGGCCACAAGAGAAAAAAGGCAAATGGAGAAAGATAGCTTTGAAATGCACAAAACCTATTGGCAAAGGGTCAGCGGCACTGTCTTCATCAATGAAAGAATAAAGAAGTTTTATTGTCTAACATCCCGAAATGAAAATGGCCAGAAGAGAATTCCATTACTATTAGGATTAACAATTATTTATAAAGCTTTTAATTTTAAAAATATAACCCATTATTTTTTTCTAACACAATCATTCTTATTTTGCAAATTATCTTTTACATATGAACATCTTTTACATATTCCAATTCTAGAGAACATGCTATTTTTGCATTCCACTATTTTCCTTTCCCTGTCTCTAGATGGTCTATAATTATCTGATGCCACAATATATTAAGAAACCATTTTAATATAATCACAGTGCTTTTTTCCTGTAACCAGAACCACTAAGTACAATTGTGTTGGCTGAGACCTGCACAAGGGTAACCAGGCAAGGAGGTGAAACCCATCCCCGACTTTGCTTGCAAGACCGTGCACCCTGATGTAAAGCTACAAAGGAAGATCCTTTTTCCAGTTTGCACAGGGCATTATTTAGGCCGGCTGCATGTGTGGCTAGTAGGCCCACCTAAGCACAAAGATACTGATAGAAGCCTTGCAACCTGTTCAAAGCCTAGACAAAACAGATAGAGCACATACAATTTTGCTTTTACCTTTTAACATTTTGACTGCTACTGTCCTGCAAGTTGCTGTCTTGTCAATTCCAAAGGCATCTGCTTCAATCACTTGGCCAAAGGCACCACGGCCAAGAGGTTTACCTAGAATCAACCACAATAGCACCAAGAAGACGGACTTGGATTATTATACCACCAAAGTGATACGCAGAGGCATCAACTAGACAGGGTGACCATACATCCCGATTTAACATGGATCGTCCAGTTTACTCCTTTGTCCTGGCTTAATTACTTAATAATTCCCCCTTCGCTCGCCAAATGTCCTGCTTTGGATGACTACACGGGGACCCTGCCTCTAAGTGGCTAAATGAATGATTATCCAAATTCAAGAGATGGAATTAATATTTCTAAACCAGAATCCAACATCTGAATAGACCACATTTGTCATCAATCTAATGGAGGAAGAGATGGCCTGGTAAACACAATATCAAATGAATAGCAACTGAAAATGCACCTAGCTTCAGCCGGTCTCTGGGGAATTCCCATTTGCTGGCATCGTAAGGCAGTCTTTCACAATGTTCGTCCAAAGGGAGCTCATCTGGATCCATGACGATGGACAAGTAGCCTGTCTTCAGTTCCCCTCCATTGGCCTGGAAAGCATCAATCCTTCCAGTCATATTCACACTGTTGTTTGGCTGTTCTTCTGTTTGCTTGTTATTGCTGTTTATTGGATCTTCATTCCTGGCCCATTTTCCAATAAAACTCATGGAGTTTGAGAGTGGTCCTATTATAACCCTGCTTCTGGTGTCCCCTTATCCCCCAAAGGAACTCAGAATTAAGTTTTTAAAGCCTAATTACACTAGACAGTCCAAGCCCTTTTCCCCTCTAGTGGCTTCTATCAATTAAATCCCTGAGATCCAGCCAAAAGAAAAGTGGGCAAGAATGTTATTGTATTGAAATAAAAATGTTCCCATTGAGCCAATAACAATGGGAAGAAACAACTCAAAGAACCCCAGTCAGTTTTCATTAGTCAAGAAAACCAATGTGCATGGGCAGAAGGGAAATTATTTTGTTACCCGCTTAACGGTCCGTAGGATGATGACAAGAAGTAGCCAGAAGAACATGGCAATCACCGCTGTGCCTACTAGAATAATGATTTCCAAGTTTGTCTTTTCCTGGGCACCTGGAAAGACACAATTGAATGAGTATCAACCGGTGGAAACTTACATACATGTATATATAATTTATATATATATATACTACATATATTTGGTAAGACGACAAATTTTAGCACTAAAGCAAGATCTCAAGCTTGCCAACTTGGAAAAATCCTAGAGGACAATAGTCACACACCCCTAACTTGGATGGAGTCTACAGAATTCTTTTTTTTTAAAACCTAATGTTTATTTATTTATTTATTTTTAGAGACAGGGTTTCTCTCTATGTTCTAGGCTGAAGTACTATGACACAATCATAGCTCACCACAGCCTTCAACTCTTAGGCTCAAGCGATTCTCCCACCTCAGCCTCCCAAGTAGCTGGGACTACAGGTGCATACCACCAAACTCAGCTTTTTCTTTTATTTTTTTAGAGACAGGGTCTCACTACATTGCCCAGGCTACTCTCAAACTCCTGGCCTCAAGCCTTCCCCCTGCCTTGGCCTCCCAAAGTGCAGGGATTATAGGCATAAGCCACCACACCTGGCCTACAGAATTGTTAACGGAAAATTTAAAGCTTGCAAAACATTGCTCATGAAAACTTACAACAATACAATTCTAAAGTAATTAAGCATAGGAGTAGTAACGCCTTAAGAGCCAAATTTAGAAAGTGTTTAGAGGAAGAGCAGTCTTTGATGGAAAGAAAAGAGATCATTCTTTACAGAGAAAAAAAATATATATTTGTATTTGAGGAAAACAAAAGTCTGCTTTTAAACTGATAGTCAATGTCTGAAGAAGGATCATATAAGAAACCCAATAGGGAAATAAACAATTTTTTGACCTGAGAGCTACTAATGACCACGAATCTACTATGCACTCATCGCTTTGAATATGCTATTCCACTTAATCTCTTCGACAACTCTCAGTTTTCAGATGAAGAAACAGAAGATCAGAGAGGTTAAGTGACTTGATTGAGAGCACATAGCTAGTTGGTGGTTCAGTCAAGAGATAAAGAGGTGTGTCCAACATGAGCTAACCATTACCTACACTACCCCGTCCCTGTGTCAGGAGCCCGAGTGAGGAAAAGAGAAAGAGCCAAGATGAGCGTATCACTCATGGCCTGGTAATGGGAGTTTCAAACCACTCATGAAAGGAAAGAGAAGAGAAAACTAGAGGTCAGCAAGGAAAGCTGCAGATGCTCAGGGCTTCAGAGGACAGCTCTGAGGGGGAGAAACAAAATGCAGAAGGAGGCTTTCCACCAAGAGTGATTAGCAAAGAGATGATAAGAAAGCAATCATCACTTGGGGCCTTCCATCAGAAGAGTGCAAGGTGAATCAAACCGGGCCACAGGCTGTGCGGATGGCCCACTGCAGCCTCGAGAGAGCAGAAGAAAAGTGATAAACCGGTTTGCAAAATAAGTAATACATCGGTTTGCAAAATAAAAGTTAAGTTAACCATTGAGAGATAAGCACAAGTATGCTTGGAGTAAATTTTGTTTCTCTGGTGGTCCTAGGGAAGTAATTCTCTATTTATAAGCACAGATTTAAAAGTCCAGTTGTACACAGAGGATGAAAAGATCCAAGAGTCTATATTCTATGTGTTTGTATATTAATATTCTCACATAACATTTGGGAACCTAGCAGGAGTGTTAAATATGTAGCTCTGCCTTTCTTAGCATTCACTCCAGGTCACAAGTAACTATAATCTCTGTGCCAGTGTTGCCTAGTTAGGCATCGGCAACCAGCTGCAGACCACTAACAAGAGGGAATGCAGAGCATCAGAGGGAATCTAGAGGTCCTTACGCGGATTTGCCCTAAAGCATGAATCACTTTGGAAATGACGGAACTGCCTCGATCTTTGAAATCTTTATTTGCAAGTGTGGTTTATGAAATGCTAATAAGCTTATACATTTGAAAATATGTCAACATATCTAGATGCAATACTTGGCATCATAGATTTGGCAGAGTAAAGGGACCAAAATCTAGACTTTGAGAGACAAGTTAGAATGAGTTCATAGCAATCCATCAATTCTCCCTTCTATCGCCATACTTCTTTCTTACCCTTGAATACCAGTCCTGTACCCACACAATACAGTTTTTTATTCTTCCCCTGGTGGGCTGTTAAAAAGAAGCCATAGGAATGTACTTCTTAAGATAAAATATTCTGCTACAAATTACTTTTCCTATTCCACATCACTCCTGCATACACACATATTTAGATAAAAACCAAAAATTTTCCATGTCAGAAGAGCAATAGTCTATTGTTCACAAGTGAATCTTAATTATCTCTAGTTCAATTAAAACTCTGAACCCTTGTGAGTATCTGGATAGCATTGACTGCCATGATTAGGCGGCAATTCTAATGTTTTTCCAAATAAATATAAAGGCATCATTTCTATAAGTTAATCAAGCCATTCAAACAAAGACAGAATCAGGAAGAGGAGGCTATTCATTCTGCCCGGCTAAGAATTTTTCCACGGTAAGAACTACAGGAATAGGAAATGCGATGCAAGCAGAATTATAACAATATTAATTATGTTTGCTGGTTGAAAGAATACATGCTTACTACGAAAATTTACAAAGTACAAATAATATTAAAAATCATTTGTAGTTGCCCTACTCAAAGTGAATGTGTGTCTATCAGATATAAACTAATCTTTAAAAACTGCAGGATGTATCTATGACTTCCCACTGACCTTCTTTTTTTCTTTTACGTTCCAGGTTACATGTGCAAGATACTCAGGTTTGTTACATGGGTAAACATGTACCACGGTGATTTGCTGCACCTACTGATCCATCGCCTAGGTATTAAGTCCCACATGCATTAGTGATTTTTCCTGATGCTCTCCCTCTGCCCACCCCACAACAGGCCCCAGTGTGCGTTGTTCCCTGTGTCTATGTGTTCACGTTGTTCAGCTCGCACTTATAAGTGAGAACATGTGGTGTTTGACTTTCTGTTCCTGTGTTAGTTTGCTGAAGATAATGGCTTCCAGCTCCATCCATGCAGCTGCAAAGGACATGATCAGATTCCTTTTTATGGCTACATAGTATTCCATGGTGTATATGTACCACATTTTCTTTATCCCACTGACCTTCTATGATGAAAAATGCCTCCACTTTTGCACAGCCAAGAACACTGCATGCCTGGCAGGTGTAGAGGCCTTCGTCCTCCTTCCTCACTCTGCGGATAGTGAGGTTCCGGTTCCCATCCTTCAATACAATGCCTAAGAGAGGAAGAAAATGATCATTCTCATTTGTGATGATGTGGTCTGTGAAGTTTTTCAGGGAAATTTAGAAAACATAAATGCTGCCCTTCATTTTGGTCTATTATCTAATTCTATAAAGTCATGTGGGATATATTGCTGACTAATCTCCTGTAAGGCTTTCATGAGAATTCAACAAGGCCCCATACTCTAATTCTAAGCCTGCGAAATGAGCCAGGTCATGGACACCAATACTGCTTTTTTGCTACATTACATCAAGAAATAATATGTCTTTTTAGATAGCAACCCTGGGAAAGTTCTGCAACCCAAGAGTGGTAGCCAAGTTCTATTTACCTGAGTCTTCTACAAGGGTCTCATTATCTTTAAACCACATGATCTGTGGAGGGGGGTGTCCCAGATGCTGTGCATGAGACTTCGATGGTTTCACCAATACTCGTCGTCTGATTCTCTAGGTTTCCTGTGATCATGGGTGCCACGCGCTCTAAACACACAAAAAGAAAATCACAGAACATGCAGTTATAACTTTTGAAATGATTCTAGTGTCAGCAAACTTTTAGACAGTTTAAATTTAGTAAAAAGGAACTTGTTGGTTTATTAAGCTGAAAATATGCGCACCACTGGTCACTGGGTAAAGTTAAGTGAAAAAAGTCAGTCAGGACACTGCAAACAGATTAATGGCTTTTAACATTTGTATTAGTGATACTAGCTGGTAGTCCCATCACAAAAGAAAGGTTCAGAGTCACCTTCATGGATTTTTCCTCTAATCAGACACAACCTTTCCAGGGGAAAACTCCCATCCTGTGAGAGTTCGTCAATAAAACAGTAGAATCCCTTCATATTTCTCTTGGAAGTGGCAAACTGTAGTATCATTCAACAAATATGCCTTGCATTTATTTGGCAACTCTTATTAAACTCATTGCTACAATTTGCGTTCCTTGTATTGATCTTATGTGATGAACAAAATAGAACTGTTAGCATTGTCTCACAGATGAAATAAACGATGTTCAGGGACATTAAACGACTTGTCTATGTCCCTATAACTAAGTAAACAGTTAAACTGTTACTGAATCTGGTGAGGCTGAAAAACCAGTTCAGTGCTACTTCCACTAAAACACAGACAAAACAAAAATACCCTAAGGAAAGTCAGGGCTTTAAAGAAAATGAAGCCCATGAATATTTGTTTTAAGTGTACGAGAAAACTTTAGATTTACTCTTTCTTCAGATTATTAAAGTGCTGTGGAAATATCTTGTCCAAACCAACTGAACATCAAAAGGGATCATGCTGAAAAAATCTGCTTCAGCACTCAGCAAAATGAGATTACCTCAACAGCATACTACATTGAAGTCTAAGCAAACGTACTGGACTCCAGCCTATTTCTAAGAATAGATTTTAGGAAAACAAGTTAGGAGTCCTTAGGGAAGCAAACCAACTAACTGTGACCACATATTTTCTGAGCACAGCTAGGCCAGGAGCCTAATTCACATCTTTTTCTGAATTCTTCCATAACCTTGAAGCCAGACCAGCCAGCAGAAAATCCATGCTCATCTATGTGGTGTGACTAACAGGGTCCCAGGGATGACTTGACCCCAAAGTATCTCTTCTTATAACACCTGAGTCATAAAACTAGCAAGCTTTATTCTAGTGTCTGCCAGCAAGTCCCTCTTCAAACATGCCAAGGCCTCTGATGATGACGTTATCCCTCTAAAACTGTGGTGTAGGTGAATTTACTTGGGCAATTTCCTTCCTAATAGTAAAAAAACAGAGGGCACATACATCCTAGGAATTGGAAAGGGACATCAAAAGGAGGAGAAGATGGAGAGAAGTGGCACAAAGAGACGCTCTCCAAATTTGCCCTGGGATCTTCCCACAGACAGAGCCATGGCTGCGCAGCTTTTGCACAGGCATGAGGTTAGACAAGGGGTAGAGAGTGCCTCTATGAGGAATTTACAGAGCTATCCGCTTATTGAAGCGATCATCCCGTTGACCCTAGGCTATGCTGAACCATGTGGGATCACCCAGAGGTACAGATAGTGAATGTAGCTTCCTTCCCATGGAATATTCTAGGTCCTAAACTCAGCCCATCATCCCACTCTTCATGCAGCAGGTGCCTTATTGAGCACTTAGTGTGTGCTGCTATGCTATATGACTAGAGCTACAGCAGGGAGCAAAAGAGAGAACAGTTCCTGTCCTCATGGACACAGCGACCTCGCTGTGCTGTGACTTCCCAGTGGTTGCCTGTGCTCTCCTCCTGTCCTTCATGTTCACCACTGTGAATTTCTGACACTCTCCTAGCTCACAGCAGGCATTCCACAAATATGTGTCTACTTAAATAAATTGACGTCCAAGATAAAGCAGAAATTTTCCTGGTTCAAGCTAATCCCTTGCATATACTAGTGAATTATTCCATCACCATGGTTGGAAAGAACCATGCTATTTTCTCTTTTTAATACATCACTTCGTTATTATTAGCTTCTTTCTGCCTCAACGACTTTTGTGAGGAAGTGTGCACCAGTTTACAACATAAGCTCCTAGAGGACAGTAATCTTTGCATCACACTTGAGTTGCACTACATTGAAGGCATTCCAACTGCCTCCGCACAATGATCCAGAATTGTCTCCCTACCTAGGACCGTGAGCTGCCTGACCACGCAATGTCTTTTCTTGGTCTTCCTGTCTTGAGCAAAGCAGACATAGTCTCCTTGATCCTGCAAGGATACATTCTTGAGCTCCATGATCAAAATGTCATTTGTGCTATTGGAGAACATGACGGCATTCACTTTCCAAAAAGTATCCAGGTTTTTGCAGACAGGTGTGGGCAACTCTCCCATGTAGACTGGCAGAGGCTGTGGGCCAAGCTTGTACCACGTGAGGTTTTCAAACGTAGATCTGTCTGCAGTGCACCACAAGGACACGCTCTCCTGCTCAGTGGGCTGTGTGCCAGGTTGCAAAGTAATTTCAGGACCCCCTAGAATGTAAAAGCCATAGTTACTCAATGGTGATTTAACTCGGTACAGCTCACTATCATCTTGCTGCTTTCGGACTACTACAAAGTGCCAAGAGAAATGAAGCTGTCAGTCCCAGATGATATACAACAACTTGACAAACAAACTAGACAATTCAGGTCCCAAAATATCTTCTTTGGCCAAAATGTACTACTTGAAAATGTAAATAAATTCCTCAGATATTTACCACATCTCCACTATGAGTTCTATGCAATGTTTAAGATTTTAAAAATCCAAAGCAAAATCTCTAATCCTAACAGAATTTTAACAATTAGGTCTTCATCAACACTAACGCTCAACGACATGAAAGCTACATTTATGCCAACGAATTAGCCCTGACTAAAATATTCCATTCAGCTGAGTCAGATAAAGCTTATCCATAAAACTAAGATGCACAGGCAAAATCAGCAGCTTTGGAAGGGCACTGCTCCTCTCTCATTCCGATCGCCTCCAGAAAGCCCACCCTCATCAACTGTTCCACAGCAAGCCCACCAATATGTACGGAAGCTCAGTAAGTCATGCATTGCATCAGACTCTCAGGACTGAGACGTAAATGTGGTTTAAAGCATCTGTGAAACCATTCTCTCTCCAGTGAAGTTGGATGCACTGACTTCACATACACCCAGGAGATACCTGAGGAGTTTTAATTTATGAATGAAACCATCAATGACCAATCCAAGTCCTTTTTCCTAAATGCCATGCCACTCACGTGAATGGCAAAAATAAGAGGGAATTACACAGCTTAGTAACTGCTGTGTGAGTGATCCAACCCAACCCTCCAGAGAAGAGTACTTACTGGTCACGTGGAAGGAGATCACCCTCTCTCCTCTCCCGACTTTGTTGACCGCCTCACATTTGTACAAAGCTGACACATTTGCCGCTTGGATAACAAGGGTACTTACAGTCTGTAGGGGGAAAAAACAAATCGCAGGCCATAAACAATGCAGGCTGTTTGTGCATAAGCACTCAGACTGAAGTCCAGCTGTCTCCACAATCACTCCAACCTGCCTATGCCATTCCCACTGCTGCACTGATTAGACGCTCTCAAATTTATGCAATTACACGTTGAGTCTTTCTTATTCAAAATGCTTGGGACCAAAAGTGTTTCGGATTTTGAATTTTTTCAGATTTTTGAATATTTGCATTGTATACTTACAGCTGAGCATCCCTAATCAAATTCAAAGTGCTCCACCAAGCATTTCCTTTGAGCATTATGTCAGCACTCAAAAAGGTTCAGAACTTGGAGCATTTTGGATTTTGGGTTTTCAGATTTGGGATACTTACTCAATTTGTATAATTATGCTGCTGTGGAGCTCACACATTATATAAAAAGGGCTTTGGAAACCATGAAACTAATGATTGTTTTAATATGACATGATCCACATTTTTTCATTCTCATGTTTATAAAATCAGAATCACCTTACCCAGATACATATATTTACTGTCATAGATGTTTTATCTTTCTCTGATAAGCTATTAATAAGTTAATGGTACTACTAAAAGTCAATGGGATTTTCAAAGTGACGTCATATGCTATTATTTCATCATCCAGACTATTTGATTATTAATCTCCAATACGCCTCACATATTATTGTACCATCCATCCTTCCATTAAAGGGAGACAAATTTCCAAATTTAAGAACTTCAAACTCACTTTGTTTTTTCCTTCAATTACAGCAAATTGATTTTTATTGACTTCAATTTTATTTCCTCCCTGGAAGTCCTCCACATTTCTCCATTCTTCACAAGGGTATGGGTTTGTCACTGACACAGCTTGGCTATAAGAAAGAGATAACAGTTCGTGTGATGATTTAATTTTTCCTTCATTCAAATCAAGAGTAAGGAAAAGATTCAGACTTTGGTAATTCTGTTCTTAGAAATAACTCCCAACGCAGCCTACCACGGTAGAAGACTTGGCGCCAGTTAAAAATAGGCATTGACAAGGAAAAGGTTCTAGGTAGATTCATTCAGGATACAGGAGGGAAGCAGCTATTCTGGGAACAAACCTTCATTCATAAATTGGACCAACAAGACAATTCAAGTTAATTTAGTTCAAAGGAAGGCAGGGAAACTTAGAAGCCATTGGGCTCCTTAAAGTAATTTCTCTAGAACCATGGTCGCTGTGAAGGAAATGATCCGTGGCTGAGGAAGAAGCTCGTAGTGGCCATTTCAAAAACAACAACAGGAAGTGGACTGCTTAGGGTGTTGGTAGGTTGGCTGCTGCTGTTGTGTTTTTCCCTAAGGATGTCTGGACTTGTGTCAGATCATGATAAGCTGGGCCTGAGACCCTGAGGACTGGGGCTGGGTCAATCACTGCCTCTCATCTATCAGCACTTCCTCTGAGAGACAGATCTTCTCACAGATAAGAAAGTGCGATGTGGTATTCACCAATTGATTGGTATTGGGAGAAAAACTAAAGATTGGCAATTAGCAAACTGAGCAAACAGGCTGCGTTTGGAGAAATGTACCACTGGGCTGACCTAACAAGGCTGAGTTTAGCTAATCCCAAAGTAAGATACTCTAAGCAAAGACATCTCCTAAAATGTAAGACACAGGGAAAGATGGATAGATTCAGGTACCCCTTGAGAGAAAGCTTTCTTCGGTTTAGGCTTCTTCATTTAGGATGGAGACGTATCATAGCTCAGCTGTAAGAAATGCAAGATGGCAGGAAAGCAAATAGCGTGTGGCCTTACTCACCCGGGCTTGTTGGGGCACTCACTCACCCGGGCTTGTTGGGGCACTCTTCCTCCAATTGCCAATACCAGCGGATGCGATGCGGGGGGAGGAACGGCATAGATGGTACATGTCAGTGTTTGAGTGGTGCCATACTGGTAGGAATCCACAGGAGAGATCAGAGATTTCTCACCAATCTGGGGTGGGACTGAAGTTAGGAAAATCAACTTTTAAATTGTCAATCAGCTTTGAAGAGGACTTCAGCAACTAAAGCTGACTTTGTTTATGTATAATGATCTTGCTTCCACTTTCTTTTTCAAAGAACACCTAGATGTGGAAACAAGAGACTTGAGTTCTAGCGATACTCATAAAAACTACAACTAGCCAGGCATGGGAGCTCATGCCTGTAATCTGCCTGTAATCTCAGCATTTTGGGAAGCTGAGGTAGGCAGATCGCTTAAGCCCAGGAGATCAAGATCAGCCTGGGCCACATTGTGAGATCCCATCTCTATAAAAAATAAAATAAAATAAAAATTACAATAAGCTAATAATAATAATAAACTAACAAGCTGAATGGCTTCATGCAAGTCTTGAAATCCTGTGCCTCTCATCTGCATTAGACAGCTAGTTCTCTCTGCCCTCTCAAGTTCACAAGATCAAGGCAAGGCTACAGAAAATAGCTGAGACAGCACAGTAAATACATTTATTATGTGCCAAGCATTGTTCAAAGTGCTTTGCATGGATTCATTCACTTAATCCTTACAACCACTATCACTGTCTTCAGCTTTATACATGAGAAAAAATTAAACATAGAAAAGTTAAATGACTCTCCCAAGGTCACTCAGTTAACGAGGGGCAAAACCTGGAACAAATCTAGACACTCTGACTTCTGAACCCAAATGCTTAAACCACCTCATGTTAAAGGAAGGTGTAAATCTTTAGAGAATGCATTCCTGCCACCATCATCTGAGTTTTTCATTCTCTCTCCTCCCTCCCTCCCTCTCCATTCCCTTTCCCTCTTCCCCTTCTTCCTTCTCCCCTCTCTCCTGTCCTCCTTTCTTCACTCCCTTTTTCCTTTCTGTCTTTTTTCTTTTTCTTTTTTTTTTGAGATGGAGTCTTGCTCTGTCACCAGGCTGGAGTGCAGTGGTGTAATCTCGGCTCACTGCAACCTCCACCTCCTGGGTTCAAGCGATTCTCCGCCTCAGCCTCCCGAGTAGCTGGGACCACAGGCACGTGCCACCACGCCCGGCTAATTTTTGTATTTTTAGTAGAGACAGGGTTTCACCATGTTAGCCAGGATGGTCTCGATCTCTTGACCTCATGACACGCCTGCCTCAGCCTCCCAAAGTGCTGGGATTACAGGGGTGAGCCACCACGCCTGGCCTCCTTTCTGTCTTTTTTGGCTGCAAAGTCAAAACTATTTCCTTATTACTGTCAACCTAAAGCCTCAGATGATGCTTTCAAGATTTGACTTCTTTTTTTATCTTTATTTCATATAGCAGAGTATATGCTAAAGTGAATCAAATATTTAGTGGCTTTGTGAACTGATATAATGGGCTACTTGCTATCCATGTTTTGTCTTTATTTCTTGTTCATTTCCTCCTCCCATCCTACTTATACACTTTCCAGTTCCTCCTCTCCCCAGTCCCCTACACCTACACTGCTTCTAAGCAACCTTTCTGGAACCTGTTATCTTAAAATATTCCCTGAAAAAAGAAATAAAGCCAAGCTCAGCAGACATACAGAGGAGTATTAGGACACGTATGGAAGCACCTTAATGTCATGAGAAAACATCCTGAAGTTTTAATATGCCATACTAGAAGGGAGAACAAAGAATTACAACAGAGAAGCATTTCTCAAACTGTTTGGAGTGAGAGATTAACGAATTTGCTCCGGGGAAAAAAAAGGGCTCTGGTCAAATAGGTTTGTTAAATCTTGAATTCTCTATGTCTCTCCTCCTGGAGAATACCAATATATATTAGCATATTAAAGGTTCTGAGAAGTCCTGCCATGAAGAAACCTGTTTCACATCTACACATCACCTTAGCACCCCTCACACTCGCTTGACCATGGCACCCTTCTCCCCACTCCATTCCAAACACTTATTTGTACCATTTGGTTTCCGAAAACAAAGTTCAAATCATCTTTAAATCAAAAACTTACTATCTTTCCTTTACAGACTCAAAATCAGATCCTGAACTCCTGTCAAAAACGAAAAGAAGATCCCAACCAAGCCAACAGTGTCAACTTCAAAAGCCGTCAGAGTTGGAATCCGCCTGTACATCACTGATACATCAACTACAATATCAAACTAGAAGCTTTGCACAAAATCCAAGGAGAAGGGCCTTTCACATCTGCGTACCAGGTGGGCAATTCCACGAGAGGGGGAGCAATGGTAGGTAACTTAGCTTTACAACTGTCCCTATGGGCATTCTTATTTCACAGCATTTCGTTGTCGAGGGTATCACTACTTTAATCTTGCATTTGACCACCGTGAAGTTCATTTACATGGCCTCTTAAACAAACATGGCCAGAGCACAGGGTCCTACATTTCAGCTTCACCACCCCCGATGACTTTTGTACAAAGGCCCAGCCATGCTGTGAGTGAAGCAGCAGGAGGCAGAGGAATGGTGGCTTGGTTGATTAGGAAGACAACGTATCATAACAAATCTTGGGCAGAGAGGAAAATTGAATGGACTCACCATACACAACCAGAGAGACCACGTGGCTCTGCTTCTCCTTTGAAATGGGATTGGTAAGGATCACAGTGTATTTTCCTGTGTCTTTTTCACTCACTTCCATAATCGTCAGTACATGCCCCACTTTAATTGTGTGATTGGACTCAAGGGGCATTCCATTTTTATACCTATGAACAAGAATTCTCAGGAATTAGTACAGTCAAAGGATTTACTCTCACAAGAAATGATGCTTTGCATTTATTTCCAGTAGTTACCATTTTATTTCAGGGGGTGGGTAACCAAGGTACTTCACAGGGATTCTGACACGCTCCCCCACTGTGGCTTCCACCAAGGATTCCATGCCACTACCAAAAGCAACAAAAGGTTTTTCTGGAAGAAAATAAAAATAATTATTCTCATAAATGTCAACTTCCTGTAAATGGTCATTTAGTTTAGTTTTTTATTTTAAGTGAAAAGTCAAAGAACTTGAGGATCTGAGCAGTTGCAGTTCCAAGATTCCCTGTGGGTTGCAGTCCAGCTTCTCCCACACCTCTCGAGCTTCTCCCACACCTCTCGAGCTTCTCCCACACCTCTTGTGTTTGTGTTGCTTTTCTCTCCCCACTAGCGCACTCCCACAAGCCTAGTGATTGCTCAAGTCTCAACTCAAACACCTCTTCCTATGTGCAGCTTTCTCTAAGTACCCCAGGGATGCTTGGGTGCTCCTTCTCCTCTGCTCCCATGATACCCTCCACACACCTTTTCCACCAAGTGTTAATAGGCCTCAGACCTCCTCTTTATCTATACCATCCTTTAGTCTCAGGTTTAAAGTATCATTCACATACCTCCTAAAGGTGTATCTTCTGCCCTGACTCCTGAGGGGTCCAGGTTGATATATTAAATATCTCCATTTGGATGTTTAACGGGCATCTCCGGATAAACATACCTAACATTGTTTCCCTAAATCTCACTGCCTCCTCGATCTTTGCCATCTCAGTAGATAACACCACCATTTACTCAGTTGCTCATGCTGACAATCAAGTCATCTTTCACTGTTTTTCCCTTCTACTCCACAACCAATGAATTGATCAGCAGATCCTTTTGACTCCACCTTCAAAATATATCCAGAATCAGGTCACTTCTCACTACCTCTACCTCAACTTGTCCAAGCCACCCCTCAGCTCTCACCTGGATACTTTCAATTAGTCTCCCAACTGACCTCCTTATTTCTGCCCCTATTTCCCTAAAGTATTCTGGAGGACAAGAGTAATTCTATAAAAACATAAGCCAGAGCATGACTCTCTCTGTGCATTTTGACAAGAGCATCTCGGCAAGTGCAATAATTTAAATAAATTTAGGACACAGTGATTTCTATTTTGTTCATTCTGAAGAAACTTTCAAGTTTTTAATAGGGATGCCACATGACCTAGAGGTCAAAAGCACAGCTTTGTAGTCAGGAACTTGAGTTCCAATCCCAACTTCAAAAGTGAGATGAGCTAATAAAGTAGGTGCTCACTAAATCATACTTGTTATTGCCACTTTTATGATTATAACTCAAATAAATAGTATTATCTAAGGTATTTTTTAAATTTCATTTTATTGATGCATTCTCATAAAATCCAAAATCCTTTCCAAGCCTTGTAAGTAGGATGCCACCCAAATTATCATGTAAACTCAGATATTTATGTAAATGAAAGAGAGCAAACAAAAAATTAAGATGATTTACTCAAAGCCAGTTCAGTTTAGTTCCAGTTCAATTCCAGTTGACCCTTGAACAACACAAATTTGAAATGCACGAGTCTACTTATAAGCAGATTTTCTTCCACCTCTGCACCCCTGAGACAGCAAAACCATCTCCCCCTCTTCCCCTTTTCCTCAGCCTACTCAATATGAAGACAAGGATGAAGACCTTTATCATGATCCACTCACACTTAATGAATAGTAAATATATTTTCTTTTCCTTATGATTTTCTTAAAAACATTTTCTTTTCTCTAGCATTATTGGAAGAATACAGTATATAATACAAATAAACTATGTGTTAATTGACTGTTTATGTTATCAGTAAGGCTTCCAGCCAATAGTAGGCCATTAGTTATGTTTTGTGGAAGTCAAAAGTTATACCTTGATTTTTTTTTTTTTTTTTTTTTTTTTTGAGAAGGAGTTTCCCTGTTGTTGCCCAGGCTGGAGTGTAATGGCACAATCTTGGTTCACTGCAACCTCCACCTCCCGGGATCAAGCAATTCTCCTGCCTCAGCCTCCTGAGTAGCTGGGATTACAGGCGCCCACCACCAAGCCTGGCTAAACGTTCATAGTTTTAGTAGAGATGGGGGTTTCACCATGTTGGCCAGGCTGATCTTGAACTCTTGACCCCAGGTGATCCACCCACCTTGGCCTCCCAAAATGCTGGGATTACAGGCGTGAGCCACTGCACCCAGCCTATACATGGATTTTTGACTGCAGAAGAGGGTCAGATTACCAATCCCTGAGTTGTTCACAGGTCAACTGTTATGTTGCAAAATGTTTCCCCAGTTTGCAAAGCTCATGCTTATTTAAGTAGGCTTCTCAGCCTTGCAATAAAATGAAAATTTAATAACTCCCTTAGCTAATACTAATTATAGTAACCTAATAGCAGCAACAACTATAACAGGTAATTCTAAGTGAGTACTTAATATATACCAGCATGTCTCATCTTTAAAGTTGAGGTTTGAACCCAAGTTGCTGATGACAAAGCTACGCTCTTGACTTCTAGATCATGTGGCCTCCCTAACAAGAGGAACTTGAAAGTATCTTCTGAATGAACAACATAGGAATCACTAAGTGACCTATATTTATTTAAATTATCTCACTTGTCCAGGCACAGAATAATTTCCAAGGAGACCATAGCTTACCATGGACTCTGACAAATGTGCTGTTCTTCTTGGTCATCAGCCCACTGGACGCTGCACAGGTGTACAATCCTTGGTCACTCCGGGTTACACCGTCTATAATTAAGGTGCTCAAAAATTTCTTCATCTCACTCCCAGACTGGGTTTTTAGGTCTCGGTTCACAAGTTTCTTATGTTGATGCTGACAAAAGAGCTGAATGAACTTCCAAAGCACGGCATAACATTAACCAATAGCTTCTAGTTACCCACAGAATTTAATCTTGGCCTTTGGTAAACATTATTTAATGCTATTAACAGGGACACCAGAACTCTCATGCAGACAACAAATATATTTGATTTCAGGAGAAATAAATGGAACTGACTGAATTAGGAGTTTTAAAACCTCACATGGTGAAAATGAGATGGATATATACTGCAGAAACATCAGCAAATGTGACCAATGTTTAAGGCACGGTGTATCTCATGCCACTTCTTAAGAGAAATTCCCTTAAAGGGAATGTAAATCAAAAACTCTGGAGAACAGAGAAATGATATAATGTGAAAGGATATAATCACCTGGAGAAAACTAATACTCATAGCCTGACTGTTGCAGAATAGGACAAAATTCCTGGTATTTCACCTTTTTGTGGGTGCTATCTGTTCTGCAATTCCCTTAAAGTGTGTGTGTGTGTGTGTGTGTGTGTGTGTGTGTGTGTGTGTGTGTGTTTTAAGGCTCTTATATTTTATCTAGCCAAAGAAGCCCCTATCTCTCAAGCAAACTTCATTGGGGCTTATTATCTAAGTATTTGGAGGTCTGGCTTTGAATCATTAGTGTTACCTTCAAAGAAGGGTATTCCCAGTTGAAGTCAATCCCCCACGTTTAGTTCAGTTCTTGCTGTACAATTTAAGACAAGCTTTTCTCCAACAGATAGCTCAATTCCATGAGATGGACTCAGAACCACATCATAAATCCTATATCCTAGAGCAAGTTAATTGAAAAAAACAGAAGATAAGAGAGAAAATAAACCTATAACTTTGCACAAATTTATTTTTTAAAGTAATGCAACTTTGAAATGTGACACATTGTTTTTCCCTGCAGGCCTCACCAATACTTGGTAGCTCCCAGCAAAAAGGTCAGCAGAGCTTTACAAAGTATCATCTTCAGAGACCTCAAAGATATTGTAACCCAGTGGACAGAAAAGTAGTAAACTTTCAGTGGTCAGTAGCTCTAGGCCAGTAGGGCTGGCTTTAGCAAACTGCTGAAGTTTCCGTAAAATAGGCATAATTAAGATCATTGGTAAGCAATGTTCTGAACATTGAATATTTCATAAAATGTGCTTCAGTAATACCATTCATTTTCATCCTTTTTTTTTTAAAAAAAAATTTCCTTTTCATCCTTGATCTTGGCAAGAAAACAGACAAACTCAATTGCACGTGGGTTTATTTGGCAGAGAAGGGCAGATGAACTGCCCAGCACCATATCCTGAGTTCTTATACTTTTCAATATCCTTCTTCATTGTACTTCTTAATCTCCAAGATCTTAATACAGGGAGTTACTCTTGACTGTCTGTTATTAATGATATGGAAAGGAACTGTCCTCTTACCTACAACCACAACTATGTACATAATAGACTGGTAACTTTCATCATTAATTTTTGCTTCACAGAAGACCATGCCAGCATAGCTGATCATGTAGCTGGGAATAGTAAAACCCTTCTTGCTGTCCCAGGAAATTCTGTTACCATCAGGAACAAACCTCTTTCTGGATACCTCTGGGTAATAAAAAGAAATATCAAATATTTAATCCAGTACCAAAAATGAGAGCCATGTACAATGATTGCTGAAAAATTCATCTTATTTTTAAGAATACCAATTCATTTTATTCATTGTATTTGACCCTTCCTAAAGGATCTTTAAAACTCATTGTAAATATTATAAACAGGCTGCCCATCTTAATATTAACTTAAAATTATAAAAACTTAAGAGACAATTGAAGGAGATGCAACTTACTGCACAAAGTGACACGTTGAGATTTGAAATGGACCCAAGACATGGAATCACCACAGTTTTGTTTTTGTTCTCAGTAATGTACACGACTCCGTGTTGGTCACTAACAGAAGCAATAAACGGAGATCTGTAATCTAGAAGAAATTTAGTTCCATTAGTGAGTTAACGGTATTTACTAGAAAACTGGTCATTTTTCAGGTTCCTAAACTCTAACCAGACAAGTGAATGACTGGAAGTAACAACTCACACAAGCAAAGGCATCCACAGATTATTCTGTTGATAGACACCTGACTACAAGTATGTGCTACAGGAGGGTGTGTGTGTGTGTGTGTGTGCGCGCACATGCATGTGTATATATTTGTGTGTATAAAAATTTTGAAATAACTCCCAATTGAGATTGATTCCTTTCATAAGGTTTATTGACAAGTAGAATATATTTTTATGAATTTCACATTTTAAAAGATTAATCATTATACTTTTTCAAAATGAAGGATAATATTTACTTTAAAATTTAGAGTTAAATCTATACACTTTACCGACAAGTTTTACTGATGTTTAAAAAACTCATACGCTCTCTCTTTAGGTAAATAATGTAAATGCCATGAAAATAAATGAATGGATCCTAAAGGATCTTTAGATTAACAGGAAACAACTAACAATTTTGAATTCAGTTATTCAAGATAAACTTTTATGTGAGCATTTTAAGATTCTGAAAACTAGGGATATGATTCTTTCTAAAAATCATGTTTAACAGTGCTTGCATTTCATTTAACATTTAGCAGTCATTGATATCTTCAATGGCAAACATCTGAAAAGCTACCATTCCAAAGACTGAGAAGAAAACTGAAGAGATTCTGGCCGGGTGCCGTGGCTCACACCTGTAATCCCAACACTTTGGGAGGCTGAAGCGGGCAGATCACTTGAGCTCAGGTGTTTGAGACGAGCCTGGTCAACATGGCAAAACCCCATCTCTACTAAAAATACCAAAAAAAACTAGCCGGGCATGGTGGCACGTGTTTATCATCTCAGCTATTTTGGAGGCAGAGGCAGGAGATCAGTTGAACCTGGGAGGCCGAGGTTGCAGTAAGCTGAGATCGTGCCACCACACTTCAGCCTGAGCAACAAGAGCAAAACTCCATCTCAAAAAAAAAAAAAAAAAGATTTTAAGGCCATTCAAACATTACTCATCCAATGTTAACACACTGCTGGAAAACTTGTCCATTCCCCCAGAGATAGAGATGATGTGGTGTGGAGTCATGCTTGAAATCTCAGAGAGATAACGTTTCACATTGATATGCCCAACACATCTGATCAAGCATTTTCAGAGTGCTTCACAGCAGTCAGTCAAAGAGAAGAAAGAGTTAATTAAACCACAGGGGGGGGACAAAGGCAGCTAATTCCCTGCAACAGCAGAAGTTTGATTTCCTTCCCAGCTGGAAAGCACAGAAAAGCAGCCAATGTAGCCCACCACATGCCATAGCCATTATCTTATAAGGCCAGGGCTGACTTCCTGGCTCCATCCATTGCTGAAGAGAATGGGGTCAGAAGACTGGGGAAGTAAGGTGGGGGATTGGAGGGGGACATTAAATACCTATCCATAGAGAACACTTTAGTGTTTCCTTTCCCATTGTTTAACTTCATGGCCAAAAGCTTGGACAGCCCAACTCCTAGAACTTTAGGCTTAGACAGGAAGCAGAATTTAATGGTATACTCAAAGACAGGCAGTGTACCAGTAAACAGTGCTAAGGATTGCTACTTCTTAATATTGCCCACCTTTCATCCACATGTTATGAAATATTACATAACTTGCTTACAGAGCAAGCCTCTGGAAGTTAATTTAACCCTTTGACGTAAGAGTGAACCTGTTTAGTAAATCAATTCTATTTCAGTATCTCAAAAGAAGGAAATAAACAAAAGAAACCCAAACAATCACCCATCCTCTCAAAATAAAATATTTACTGAAATTCATGAAATGAATTTTCACATGTCTCCAAGTTTCCTGACTTAAGGAGAAGTAAATAATGGGATATTATGGGGGAGGTTCATCTTGTAGTATTTCCAGACAGGCTAAAAGCAGGAAATCCTTGCACTCTTCTGACAGAGCTGCATCTCCCAAGACTGCCAGATCAAAAGGAGTCAGAAATTCTCCCAGATCTGAGGCTTGTCTCTTTCAAATCCTGCAGAGGGGAGGAGGAGGGCACAGAATTCTACCTTGGACAGTGCTGACTCTGGCAAAAATAATTCTCAAACATCATGAATCCAGTGGCATAAGTTATTTTGATGTGGTCTCCACTTTTTCATTGCACTGACCATATGTGACACTGCTGAGATGTAAGCAGATATATGCAAGTGTGTTTCCCAAAGCTGATGAAATTCTTGCCCTGTAAAAGCTGCTCTGGGAAAAAGGTCTAGGTCATCTTCACCTGTCTCAAATACTCTGGGATGTAAAGAGGCATATACATGAATACATAAAATGTCTGTTTATCTTCACTGGAAAGAAAAATATTTGGTACATCCAAGCAAACTATGATGCAACCCTTACATTCCTGAAATTTATATCATAGGGATCTCATTATTTAAGTCAGGTTTTCACAGAAAAAAATAGATAGTGTAAGATTTTTGAAACACAAAGGAATGCATAACTCATTATAAATATCGAATATGTGTGACATTTATTTTATACTATATGGTTGTTAAATGAGCCTCCATGGTATCAATCCCAAGTTGCAAATCCTAGAAAAATATGGTTTATCATCCAAGATCTCAGACTAAACAAGCAAAGGAAAGAAACATTGTCCTCAAAAGACTCTTTGAAGCAATGTCTTCATTTGCACATGAGTATGGGAATTGCTTTTTATGAAGTATTAGTAAGAAAAAAAAAAGTTCCTATGTGCAAAACAAAAGCTCCAGAGCCCTTGGCAAAAATGCTTTCCTATGAATTCTTGGGAAAATCTTTTCTTCTGCTGTAGATAACTTGTCTCTCCACAGAAATCTCTTCATAATTCACCCCCAAATCTTCCTCAATTTCAAGAATTTTAGGTTGTCTTCTCAAACATAAGAAGACTTTTATAAGTCTCAGTGGCCAATAGTGAACACAGATTTACCTTGGAAACAAAGATCAATCCCAAACGAACTGGGCAGAAGCGAGGTAACACAGCCCAAGCTCTGGAATCAATCAATGAGTCTTGTTTCTCAGAGGAAGCTTCAGGAGAGAAGAATTTTGTGTATTCCACTTGACAAACAGCCTTTAGAGCAAGCCCTTTGTTGTACTCCATTCTTCTTTGAGGCTATTGTATTTTATAACTGGTAAAGAGACGTGGGAAACGAATTTTATTTCGCCGCTTACCTTGAACATAGACATAAATGACTGAGGCCAAGTCAGTTTCCCGGTAGAAGCACTTGTAGGCTCCAGTGTCATTTCCGATCACTTTTGGAATTGTGAGTGTCTTACAGAAGAGGCCATCACTGCATTCAGTCACCTCCACCCTTTCCTCAGTGCTGCTCTGATTATTGGGCCAAAGCCAGTCCAAGTCCCTCTGTCCCCTGAAAAATTAATTTCAGGGAGGTATTAAAGTGAAGTGCCAGACTATGAGGCTATTTCTAAGAAAAGATAAACTTTGGTTCTCAAATAAACTCTTTACCAGACATAGTTAGTCAAAGTCTTCTGCCGGCCAGGCATGGTGGCTCAGGCCTGTAATCCCAGCACTTTGGGAGGCCAAGGCAAGCGGATCACCTGAGGCCAGGAGCTGGAGACCAGCCTGGCCAACATGGTGAAACCCCGTCTCTACTATAAATACAAAATGAGCTGGGCATGGTGGCGCATGCCTGTATTCCCAGCTACTCAGGAGGCTGAGGCATGAGAACCGCTTGAACCAGGGAGGTGAACATTGCAGTGAGCCAAAATCATGCCACTGCACTCCAGCCTGGGCAACAGGGCAACCCCATCTCAAAAAAAAAGTCTTCTACCAACAACAAGTCGGATCAACATATGATGAAAAGTTACAAACTCAGAAGTCACTTACAGAGATTCCTGAGTTTTCTATTAATGAATACATTCTTTCATTCAACAAATATTTACTAACCATCTACTATATGCCAAACTTGTTAAGAACTGGAGAAAGAGCAGTGAACAAATTAGACAAACATCATGCCTTTATGGAACCTCAGTAACTGGAGAAACAGGCAATTAAAGAGTAAGTAAAATTGATTGTATGAAAGATGGTGTTTAGTGCTATGGAGAAAAATACAGAAGATGCAAAGAAAAGGGTAAAGAATTCTGCAGGAGGTGGTCTTGATGAAGCTAGCCATATGAACATCATGAAGAACAGAAACACAGGAGCAAAAGCGGCACATGTGAAAGCCCTGGGACAGGTGCCAATCTGGAGTATTAAGGGAACAGCCAGGAAGCCAGAGCAGCCAGGTAAGAGTGGGCAAGGGGAGTAAGAAGTGAGGTTAGCAAGGAAGGAGGTGGAACTAAGACTCCGACGGACCTTGTAAGGACCTCGCATTAAAACATAGATGGCTTGTACTGCAGCATTTCTCTACAAGGCCCCAAGGAAGATAAGAAGATAGTCAACACCAAGAAGAATGTAACAGTATTGGCCTTTCATTCAAAGAACTTGAAATTTCCATGAATTTGTGCCTACATCAATCAAGTTACTTTTAACACACTCCATGGTTTTTTTTCAGAGCATAAGAAATGTTTATGCAGAGTTTAAAAAAGGGAGCATGGAATCCTTGGGGATTTCAAATAACCTTTGTTATCGAGGGTTGGTAAAAGGAAAATCTAGTGGGAAATGTGTCATCAACTAGTAAAGCTAGAGAAACAGCACCTGCTACTGTGTTTTTCCCCAAGGGCTGGGTATGGGTAAGGGGACTAGAGTATCCTTTATACTGCAGTCTAAAATAGATCTGTGTCATTCTGTTTAATGCTTAGTATTCATCAAGTATGAAGCAATGGTGATAAGCTACCCAAGGTCCTTTGTGGACCCCCAGCACTCTTCCAGGAGGGCGTCATCTCCACTTGTCCACAACCTCTGCCAAAAACACACAGGTCCTAAGACACCTCCATGCCTTTCATGCATGATCACTACGTTAAACTCAAGGGTCTTCTATCTTTCATTCTCGGGTAAGGGCTGAAAGGCAAAATTTAAAGGCATCTTCTTCACAAAGAAGTCTATTTCTCCGGTTATCAAAAATCAATAACATGACTTCTTGCTAGCAAGTAGAGAGAGAGGCATTCCAGAATATCAAGGCAGAGCCCGAAGTCCATTACTTATGCAGATTATGCACTCAGTAATATTACTAGCTAAATATTAAATTGCTATTAAATATTACTGCCTAAATATTAAAATTATAGCAATAATTGTATTATAAAGTAAAGTTTTTGGAAAGGGCTAATAAGATGTCTAAGAGTCATACTGAGCATAATAAATATGGTCCCAAATTTCTTCAACTCTATTCCTTAAATGTATATCTGGAGTATTAAGGCAACAGCCCTCAACTTCATTTATTCATTCATATTTATTGAGTATATGTCTACTGTATGTCAAGTGGCTATACTGGCAATTGGCATGTGTGTGTATTTGTGTGTGTGTGCATATGTGTGTGTGTGTGTGTGTATGCATGTTGGCAGAGAATAGTATAAAAAACACCAGCAAAATTATACAGAATTTTTGAGAGAAGATGCTTCTCATTTTTCATTATTACATCACTTCTTAGAAACCTCACCACTTATGAACAATTACTACAAGCTGTATTACAATTCTGCTCTACTGGAAATTATTTTCACTCAATAAACAATGAGTTACTTAACACAGGAAGTCTAGGTCTAGAATGAATCCTTACCTGCAAGTAATTTGAAGAGTTGTATTAGCCTTAATTGTAAGTATGTCTTTTTGTATGCTGAGGCTGGGCAGATCAAGAGAAACACTAGGTAAACCTAGAAGCAAATTAAACAAATGAATGTAGTTGCCACTGAGTTAGACCTCATAGGAAACACCTTCCATCAACAATGCATACTCCATACTTTAAAAGGCCTCCTCAGCAATTCATTGTATAAAACTGGGAATCTACTTTTCACCATTCTCAGTAAAAGTTCACAAGCTGTGTCATAACAGGAAGAATGGGCAGATGGTCATAAACCAACACAACAGTTCTGCAATTCATGGAGCTAGGGTGGAGTTCCTGTTTTCCTGCGTTGCCAACTTCAAGGTCTTACAAAAGGATATGGGACATTGAAACCAAATGAACCTTCATCTGATGATCTCACTCCCTTGGGAAAGGACCCACTGACATTTCTTATAAAACATAGGATGTACACATTTGGCTAAATTGCTGATTAATGAATCCCACTTAGAAGGATTTCTATACAGTTCATCTATGTACCCTGAAGGGAGTGAAAGAATCTATGACCTTGTCTCATTTTCTTTTATCAATTTTCTAGTGCGCTTCCTCTGGTGACCAAACTGCCACAGCTGAAATAAGCTTATAAAGACTCTATGCTAAAAGCAAGGGAGAGGAACTGAGGAAGAGAAAACATTTCCCAATTCCACACATACATGTATTTTTTTTTTTGAAATGGAGTCTCGCTCTGTCGCCAGACTGGAGTGCAGTGGCACCATCTCGGCTCACTGTAACCTCCACCTCCCGGGTTCAGGAGATTCTCCTGCCTCAGCCTCCAGAGTAGCTGGGATTACAGGCGCCTGCCACCACACCCAGCTAATTTTTTGTATTTTTAGCAGAGATGTGGCTTCACTGTATTAGCCAGGATGGTCTCGATCTCCTGACCTTGTGATCCACCCGCCTCGACCTCCCAAAGTGCTGGGATTACAGGTGTGAGCCACCACACCCAGCCATGCATATTAATATACTTTCCCGTATGTGTGAAATTTCTCCAATTTCACACATACATGCAAATTAATATACTTTTCTCTCTATTGTAATTCATTAGCATTACCCTTTTTTTAAAAAAGTGTATGAATTTTTTAAGTGTAATGCTAATGAATTAGCATTGGGACATCTGAACTTACTCATCAAAGCTCTGAGCTCATCCTGACACCAAATTTCAGACGTAAGAAACTTGTCTTTACCTAAAAGGGGTAGAACGAGAAAAGAAGTATGGCATAGATTCCTCACCACGGGTCACTCTACAGTAAGATGATTTAATTCTCTGTGAACTAAATGTGAAGAGCTATGAGATGTTGAAAAAGCATGAGAGAAATAAAAACTGTCCACTGTGCTAGGGTCTTAACACATATTAAGACCTTGAAAACACCAGCTTTAAAAAAGTAATTGATGCTGGGCAGGCACCCAAGCTTTCTAAGTCACATCAACTAAGAAAAACTGACTTTCTAGGCCTAAACTGGCATTGACCTTGGCGGGCAAATAAGAGAGTATGAACAAATAGAAGGAGGTACGAGATAGTATGAATAGAGAGAGTATAAGTAAATATCCAGTGCAAACATCCAATGCATTGAATCTGTGGACCCCATGTGAACAACTTGCAGGCAGAATGAACAAGTGACTGCACATGTTCTCACACACCTGCACAGATGTGCAAAATAGGGTGCTGACATAACCATAGATTGTTGATCAATAACATGGTTTTTTAAAAACTGGAAACTAAGTGATATCAATATATCTCAGAAATTAATTGGCATTGGTACTGACTTACATTTGGGACAGTTTTGTTCTTAAGACTAGATCTTTTGAGATCTAGGGACTTTTAGATCGTTGAGACTTTAGATGCATTTTAACAAGCATTTCAAGTTACCCTGTCACCAGTGGTCTATGGGCCACTCTTGGACAGCTGCCGGTCTGGGTGGTCATGTTTAGTTAATTTGCATAGTACTTTGTGTGCGGAAGGGGGATTATATTTATGTTTAAAATAGAAAATGGGGTTTCGCTATGTTGCCCTGGCACTTCTTGAACTCCAGGGCTCAAGCGTTCCTCCCTCCTCTGCCTCCCTAAGCGCTGGGATTACAGCAATGAGCCACTGTGCTTTTTAATGTGAAAGAAATAACTGCCCCCCAATAAAAATAACCCAGCCTGCACAGTGCTTTTTAATATGAAAGAAATAACTACCCCCTCAAAACAGGCAAACAAAAAACCAAAATGCTTAAAAGCAAAATAGAAACCTTCCAGTAATGGAGTCCCACTTTGTCTAAGAAAAGGAAAATAAAAACAATTCATTTGGATAACACAGATTTCAAACTTGACTGAGGAACACTAGGTTGAGAAAGATACTGAAAACATGATATACAATTCACACTACAATCCAAATGAGAAAGAGCCCATTATTTGGCCACATTCTTGTAAGGAAAAAAATGGCAGTAAAAATGACTCTCAATAAGCTATGCCCACTCTGCTACCAAAATAAGAAACTCTTGAAGGTCCCTCAAAATTCACTGCCACAGATCACATTCTAGACACACTTTCCTAAGTAACAAATATTTTTAAAAGAAAAGGTGGCCAGGCGCAGTGGCTCACGCCTGTAATCCCAGCACTTTGGGAGGCTGAGGTGGGCGGATCACAAGGTCAAGAGATTGAGACCATCCTGGCCAACATGGTGAAACTCCGTCTCTATTAAAATACAAAAATTAGCTGGGCGTGGTGGCGCATGCCTGTAGTCCCAGCTACTCGGGAGGCTGAGGCAGGATAACTGCTTGAACCTGGGAGGTGGATGTTGCAGTAAGCCGAGATCACGACACTGCACTCCAGCCTGGGTGACAGAGCGAGACTCTGTCTCAAAAAAAGAAAAGAAAAGAAAAGGTATGTCCTTCATTCATAGGAAGCTGAGATAATGCCAAACTATTCTAGAATGCCAAACTATTCTAAAATGACTCTCATAGTTTATTGAGAGTCATTTTTACTGCCTTTTTTTTTTCTCACAAGAATGTGGCCAAATAATGGGCTCTTTCTCATTTGGATTGTAGTGTGAATTGTATATCATGTTTTATTCTAGAGACACATCTACAACAAAAATCTATTCCACAAGGCTCTCAATAACTTCAAATTCATATCTGCAGACCAACACTGGGGTTTTTTTTTTTCCTCCATTAAACTTCATTAGTTTTCATTGGCAAGCTTGAGCTGGACTCTTCAGAAAGTTCTAAAGAAATAACTGTAAGAGGTACATATGCTACGACTCAATAAAAAGCCCTTCTATGTTCAAATCCCATAACCAATATTAATTAATTTGTGCACTGTTACCCTTCCAGCTCAAAGACGGGAAGGAAAACAACAGTGCCTCTGTCTCTAGAATTTGATGGCACCAATTACAGCCCAATCCAATTAAGCAAGTAATGCACTCCAAAAGGGCAAGTTCACCATTATATTCAAGGCAACCCCAGTGCCGTTACTACTGCGCTAGGAAACACCCCAGGCTTAAAACCAACTCACTTGTTTGTGGAATACAGAGACAACCACATGTTCCAGACCTTCACTCTCTTCCCATAAAGGGGGAGAGAGAGGGCTTGTCAGGGACAAATGAATGTCCATGGTGGAACTGGACCCATGAACCAAGTCATTATAAAGAAAATTCAATAACCCTGGACAGATGATCTTCCGACTGCATGTGGATGTGAGTGTCTCTTAAGACATGAGATCCTTGTCTTAGGAAATAAGAATTTTTTCCCTGAATTATTCGACTTTTTTTTTCTTTCTCTGACCCTTTTTCTCCTTCTCGCCCTGCAAAGGGTGGAAATCTGGAAATCAGCAAACTGGCTGCAGAAAAGAAATAATTATCTAAGGGATGGGGGAGAGAAAGGGAAGTGAGGAAGACAAGACAGACAGCTATTGCACCAAGAGCCTGTGTGTTCCTAATTGAAAGAGACAGAAATTTTAGGTGGCAGGGAGAGGAAGGAATGGTGCTAAAACTAGGTACCAAGTCCCTCGGGAAAGGTTTTCAGAGCTTGAGCTTCTTACTACAAGGACCACAGCACTTTGAAAGATGTGCAATGCTTTACGCAGGACCGTTGACTTGCTACGTGGAGACACTTAGAGAAGCTGTCTCAGCCCCCAGGACAAGTCCCTATTTCCCCCTTTCTCACTGCAAGAAGAGCGGTGTCTTGCACTAAGGAAGGACAAAATTTTCTCTCCTCACCAGATCCCACTTCACATAGCGGGTGTGCGGGTGTGTTCGAGCATGAAGATAACAGCAAGCCTGGTCTCGGCTCTACTCGCAAAGAGGCAGAACCGAGTGTACGGTGCGATCCGCGAGACCTGGCTTGAGGTCCCTGCAAGGTTACCTTCCCCGGGCCCGGACTCGGATGTTGCGCGCAGCCAGACAGCTTTTCACTGCCTGTTCTCGCCGGCGGAGGCACGTCCTGCCTGGCAGCCCCGGGCGCCTTCCCACCCCCGCCTCCCGACAGCCCGAGGGTGTGTTGGCATTTCAAGACGCGCTCCAGCCGAGGTCCCCGTCGGAGACCAGAGTCCTGGAAAAGGAACTGGGCTAGAGCACAGGCAACCACAGACTCCCGGGTAATCTTGGGCCAGTCTCTGAGCCTCAGTTTCCCCCACTGGTAAATGAAAGATTGCAAAGTGTCAAGTCCCGTCCAACTCTCCAGCTCTATGATTCCGAGTTAGTTCGGGCTTCCAGATCCTTCTCCGCCCGCACCCGACCTGTCCACCTTCCTCCTCGGGAGTGGGCTCCTTACCCACAGAGGCGGCCCGGGTCTCCACGCAGAGCCACAGGGCGATGGCCAGCAGCACCTTCCTCTCCATCCTGCACCTAGAGCCGGGCGAAATGCCCAGAACTCGGGCGCCGGTTCTTTCTCCCAGCGCCTGTCTAGAGAAGGAGGCGCGGAGGTGGAACGCGCGGCACCGCGAAGCGCAGGACCCCGGGGCGGCACAGGGCCAGGGAGCCCCGGCGCCGACCGCGGCTGTAGGGGCGTCTGCGGGTGCCAGTAGGAGAGGATATCCCGGCTGCCAGACGGGCTTTCTGCAGCGCACAAGTGATGCCCGGCGCGGGCAGAGGAAACGCAGCGACCACACACCGCCTGGTCTCCCGGGGTCCCGGGACTCCGTACAGAGAGGGAGCTGGAGCCGAAACTCTAGAGTGCGGGGGCGGGGCCATGCGGGGCGGGGCCGGGCGGGGGAGGGGCTCTCCAGAGCGGCCAGCCCCGCCTCTCACCCGGGTACCCAGCGGGGATCTAGAGCTCCCCAAACCCATTTACATCTCCGCAGTTCCCCTCACGCCCTGGACTGCGCCGGGCCCCAGTCGCCCAGGAGAGAACATCCCAGAGCAACAACTTCGTTTCTGGTGTAAATAAAAAGTAGTAGGTAACGGGCGCTGAGCCACTCCAGGGTTCATTCGCTTGCGGGTCCCCGAGATTTGGGGAGCATCACTGGGACCGCAGCGAGGGACACCGCGCCCTCACCAGGCGCGTCAAAGTGCAGGACCCTCTTCGCCATCGCGGACGTCTGAAGTGGCCGAGAATCTGCCGCAGTTTGGAGCCACGAGGGAGAAGCGGATACTGAGCCAAGTATGCCGGGTCGCAAACTGGCAGCGACTCCAGCCGGTAGTTTTGCTTTTTGTATTAGAGTGTTTGTTTTAGGGTGTTTTGTTTGGCCAGCGTAATTGTAGTTTAAAAAGCTGAATCTGGTTGCTGTTAATCAGAAAACGCACTCGCCCAGTTCGCCAACATTCCTGCTATTTCCCACAATATTTGGCGGCTCCAAATATTTTGAAGTTGCCTGCCTAGCCCCAAGAAGGCATTTACATTTGGGACCCCTGCCTGGCTCTAGCCGGAAAACCTATAGCAGGGCTCCAGGGAACTGGAGGTATACAGGGCCCGTCCCTGGCCTGAGGTTCTCCGTGAGGGAGGGCTTTTGTCCCTCGTGTTCCCTAATGAAGAGCCCTAGTGAAATTTTGGCCAGGCCCCTTTTCAGAGCAGAGCTTCCAGCTAAGACACCCTTAGGCCCAGGGGGAAGGAGGCCAGCTGCCCGCGAGCTTCAGTGGAGGAGCAGTGAAGCAAAAGCAACCAGGACACTCTGTGACCAAACTGCAACACTGTCTCCACGTGTGTGGACTTCTTGTGGCAGTCTCACCCAAGACAAATTTAATTTAAGGCAGCTGTTTGGAGGGGAACTCCAATTCCTTCCTGATCAAATTCGTTCCTTCTTGTTTTCTGTCCATATCTCCCCACACCTGGGGGAGCATCATCAAATGTCCCCTAACTTCATTAAATATGAATCTTCAGATCCCTATGTCTCCTACCTCCCAGGGGTGCTTTTTAATGACAACCCAAAGGACCATCCTTCACCAAGATAAACACATAGAATTATTATCTGTACACCTAATTCAAACTAGATTGATTGTATACAATTAATGTAGCCTGTTGCTTATCTTCGTCTGTTTTTAAATATTTACTGTATTCACGCTTCTACTTTTCCAGGCTGACAGTTGAAATATTTTAACACTGTCTGAAATATAATGAATATGTATGGCAACAAATATTTTGGAAAAACACAAAAAGGTTTAGAGTGAAAAGACTTTCTTTTGGCAGAGGCATTTTTATGTTTCCTTTTTTTTTTCCAAGCGGATTCTTAAACACAAGTATGTAGATCTATCACCCTCCTCTTTCTGCAATTGCTTGGTATCAATCCTATTTGAGCCTTGGCTTTTTTCTCTTTAAATTTTATTTATTCATTTGAGATAAGGTCTCGCTATGTTGCCCAGGCTGGTCTTCAACTCCTGGACTCAATCCACCCTCCTGCCTCAGTCTCCCAAAGTGCTGGGATTACAGGCATGAGCCACCCTGCCCCGTCTTCACTTTGTAATATACATTGGAGATTCATTCTACATCAACCTTTAAAGCTCCATCATTTATTTATTTATTCATTCATTCATTCATTTTTATAGAGGCAGGGTCTCACTATGTTGCGCAAGCTGGTTGTGAAGAAAGCTCCGTCTTTCCATCTTTTCAATGTGGCATGGTGCTCCACTGTATGGATATACTCATATTTATCTGGGAGGTATTTATTTGGGGAGGGAAAGAATCTTTAAAGAAACTCCTCTCTTCCTGCTAGTAAACTTAGCAAATAAAACAGGATGGATTCTGGCAGAGTTGGGCAAAGGGGTGGGAGATGGAACCCGGTTTGGAGAAGACAGTTTCTCTCCATCTCCATCACCAAACAACTCCCTCTCAGCCTTATTTACAATTCATGACACTTCCTCTTCCATGTCTCATTTAGGAAGATAGTGTCTCCTCTGAATGCAAACCAGAACCTGCAGGCCTGTGGTAATAGCCCCCTTTAGAAGTCTTGGAGGAAATGATGCGTCTTTGATGGCTGCAAGGCCAGAATTTGGCAGGGTCTCGAAATCAGTCTACCACATTCCCTCCCACACAGCACTTAGAAGTACCTTAGGTTCACAAAAAAATGGTAAAATCTATTAGAAAGGAAGGAAGGAAGGAAAGAAAGAAAGAAAGGAAGGAAGAAAGAAAGGTTAGTTTGTTCCATATGCAGCACCCTCTCATTATCTGGCATTGCAAAGGAGTGACTTTGTGAGTTAACCCAGCAGTACGACAACCACCTAGCAAAAGTGCCCCCAAATGTGTTGAGCGTTCCACAGATACTATTACGATACATTAGCTAGAGAACAGCAGAGTAGTAGCTAAGTGCACAGACTCTGGGGCCACTGCCTGGATTTTATTCCCGTATCTACAATTTACTACCTGTGTGATCTTGACCGACTTACTAGTAACTTATCTATGAAACACACAAAAAATTATAATAATACCTTCTTCATAGAGTTCCATCAAAAATTAAAGCAGTTACTGCATGTAAGGCACTTGGAATAAGCCCCAACAACTAGTAAGCACAAGATCTTGGACACAGTAAGTACTAGAAACACATTAAGAAACATTCTGCAAAGGTTAGTTATTCTACAATGCATGGCCTTCTTTGTGCTGCTGAGATCTAAACTGCAAAGAAGGCTAATTCATTCAATGACAGTTTTTGAGCACCTACTACATGCGAGGCGCTGTATCAGGAACTGGGGTTACAGTGATGGAAATAATGGCAAGATGAGCTTAAATGAGGGATCATTGTAACAGCCTCCCCTAGACAAATTTAATTTAGTCTTTAAGCACTTCTTGTCTCCAGTTACTTTTCTGGGCTTGTACATACAGAATATACATTGTTCATATTCAGAGCACACTGCATAAATCACCCTCCATGATGTCCAAATTTGGTTACATTACCAACAGTATTTTGGACTCCACGTCTTAACAAGTAATATGAAGACTGGTCGAAGGTTCATAACAGTGGAAGTTGAACAGTGGGTACTTAAAGATTCATTTGACTATTCTATCTACTTTTACGTGTTTGAAAGCTTCCATAATTTAAAAAACAAATCTGTTTCAAATGACTGTAATCAAAGTCAGTTTGCCCAGGCCAATATAACACTAACTTTTCCATTGTCTTTTCCTTGATATTGTGAAAACAAGGATTTAGAATGTCCTTGAGCAGCTTTTAGTCATTTCAGGCAGCAGCTTCATCAGTTGTAAATGAAAATAATTCTTACCTAGCCTACCTCAAGGACTGTTACAAGACTCAGATGAGATCACCTCGTGGACGTGCTTTATAAGCTGTAAAATGCTGGTGGTGGTAATAAGGAGTGAATAGATGTTGAATTTTTTTCCTGAAAGTACTTGTTACCAAGGCCTTTAATTAGGTGTCTTCCACACATACCTTCATCACCTGAAAATTGTTTTTAACGTTAAGAATATCAACTGTTCAAAAGTATTTCCTGGCCAGGCATGGTGGCTCATGCCTGTAATCCCAGCACTTTAGGAGGCTGAGGCAGGAGGCTTGCTTGATCCCAGGAGGGTGAGGCTGCACTGAACTATGATGGCACCGCTGTACTCCACCCTCGGTGACAGAGTGAGACTCTGACTAAAAAAAAAAGTATTTCCTATCTTTCTTTGACATGTCAATATAGAAATAGCTATATAAATAGAGAAGAGATGGCATGGAGATACATATACATAATAGAAAATTTTGCAGAAAAATACCTAGGAGGATACACACCAAAAAAATATCTACCTTTGGGAAATGGTTGAGGCACAGAGGCAGGGGGATGAGAACTTGTACTTTTTGCTTCATATACTTCTATAATTTTTTTCAAACCAAGAAAGTATTACTTTTAGAAATAAAAAATACTATAAAGAGATCAACTCTGTTTTCTAGGGGCTGTTATATTTTTAAATATGACCATTTGTTGATTACATATTTGCATGACACTTTCTCATGTTTACTCTATTTCACTTTCCATATTCGTTTATTTTCAACTTACCAGAGCCTCTGACTACCTCACCAGATGCTGGCTTGGTTTCACAGCCCATCCATACTTAAAACGACTGTGCCTTGGGAGATCATGAGCAGACCTTTGTTTCTCATTATCTACCTTCTTCACACGCCTAAGCTGATTTTATTCCCTGTGTGATTTATACATTTAACTTAAGATATATTTGTGTATTCAAGAAAACAAATGGAATATATCATCACAAGAATGTTGGTATGTCACCCCAAAGCCAGGCCTGCCTTGAATGTGTCCAATAGTGTTTGATTCTATTCATAAAGCCTTATATTCTAATAAATAGAAAGCAAGCTCTCCATCCTCTTTGTGAAAGAGATTGAAGAGAACTTGATTACTTGCTCCCTGCAAAGGAAAAAAATCTCAATTACTATAAATATGTATAACTATGTTCCAGCCCCAAACTCTCCCGTATAGTTTCTTGGAATAGTTCACATAAGAATAGATATAATAATTTTTAAATGTATAAAAGATGCAAAGAATTTAAATAATCAACTGAAAGCCCACACAGCACCAGAGAAGAATGCTAAAAAATAATAAGAGCCAACACTTTTTGAGCACATCATGAGCAGGCTCTGTTCTGAATACTTTATTTCTCATTTCATCATTTCCCATAACATCCCATGAGGTGGCAAACACTATTAGTATTCCTTAGAAGAAGAGAAGCAGCCAGATATAGGTGATGGGGAGGAAGGCAGCAAATCACACTGCCATGTGTGTACCTATGCAACAATCTTGCATGTTCTTCACATGTACCCCAAAACCTAAAATGCAATTAAAAAAAAAGAAGAGAAGCAAAGAGAAAAAATATTCATTCTTAATTTAAGTAAATATCCCTTCGCCTTCCTAAAAGTCTTGCAAAAAAAAAAAGTTGTTAAATTGCTTTGTAAATAATCAGTGAAGTTTTCTCATTATTAATTAGCAACATGATAAAAGGCAGGGCATTCTTTGCATTTTTCAATAATAATAAAAAAGAAGGGGTAGATTTTTGGAGCACTTACTATGTGTCAGGTATTTCCCTTGGATTATTTTATTTAATGCTCATAATAACTCAGTAAAAAAGATACTATAATTATTCCCATTCAAGGGAGGTGGGGGAAATGAGGTTTAGAAAGTTTAAATAACTTTTCCAATGTCCCATAACTATAAGTGATGGTATCAGGATTTAAACACAGAGAGGTACTAAGCATCCAAAACAGACCCCTCCAAGCACTTACAAATAGCTTTTTGTTTTTGTTTTTTTGAGGACTAATCTCATTCAAGGCGTGAGTGAATTGATGCCACTGACTTCCTCTGCCTCTCCATAACAATAGCTTCCATTTTCCTAAGAAAGGCTGAGTGACTAGAAGAGGCACTCTGAGATGGTCGACCATGGAAGAATGTAAAGCAGGTAATTAGATCTTGCCCTCCCCCACCTGCAGAATCTCAGCCACATTGATTGGATATCCACCTTCCCCCCAACCCCCACACCACAGATCTCTCCAAAAGAAAAAAAAGTAGTTGCTTCTATACAAATAATCACTTGCATATTCATGGCATTTTTTTTCTGCCATGAATTTCGCCATTTGTCCTCCTGGACCTCCTTCCATACCCACTGCAAATATCTGTCCCAAGTGGTATGTTTTGTTTTTTATTCAGCTATCTTCTTCAATTCAGACCCTCCTAGGAGAAACAGGCAAAGATAAATCTTACCTGATCAAGTAGTTAAGTTTAGAAGGATGGTTTTTAAGGTCTAATAAAAATGGTTAAGGAGGTGACGCTGATGCCTATTAAGAAAATCTATTTTGCATACTATAGACTTATTGTGGTAGGTCTAATTAAATAAAGCTATTATAAAGATACTTTGGGGTTCATATTATATGTACTAGCTATATAAAATATACTTTATGTGATTATTCTTAAATCCACATTTAGATAACAGTCTTCCGTTTTAATAAATACATCCCGTTATGCTGAATTTATACTTTATCATTGACAAATTAATGTGGACTATTTTGTTATTCACAGAACTAGGAAATTATTTTCCTTTTCTTGTATACACATAGCACTTACGTACATCTTGATAACATAATCACGTTTGTGCAAATGTTTCTCCCTCAAATCAGGGAGCATGTCACATTGATTTTGTATTCCCAGTGCCTAACACAGTCCCTGTGCATACTCACCTCTCAGCACATTAATGAAGCCCAAGTTATTTTTGTCATTTCCATTTCTGCTGCTCTTTGTTCCTTCTTTGCTTTTCTTTTTTCTCCAGAATCACACGCCTCTTGGGTATCCTTCACGAATGCCTTTGTCTTTACAAAGAGCAACTTGTGGGAATAAACGGAACAATACAATGTTAACATAGACACAACAGAGTGTTAGTTCTTAATTTATTAAGCAGTGGGGACTGAAGATTTTTTTGTTTTTGATTTTGAGTACAATGAAGAAAAAGAAAGAAAGCATTGATAAGATTTGTACCTACTATACACGAAACACGTGATTGAAATGTTGCATCAGTGGCATTTACAGTGCAAAAAAATACTTTTGGTTCCCAGAGGAGTGCTAAAGATTACCTTTCCCTTACAGGAAGAATGTATACACTTCCAGGTTAGTTGTATTAGTTTGCAATACTGTTCACATTTTTATAGACTAAAGATAATGTTTCCCGGTAATACTACTTCACCAGTGTTGATAGCAAGTCAACGACAGCAGAAAAGTTTTATGTTTTTTGTATATAAATTTAGTCTCCAGAGTTTCCAAAACATTGGTGAATAGTCCCTGGAGGCACAAAGAAAATTTTTTTCTCTGAGCAGTGTTTCTGAGCGTTCATTTCTAAGATATCACTGCCTTGCTTCACATAATAATAATAATAATAATAAACTCACCAAGGAATGGCTCACAAAGAGAGAAATTTTAAAATAAAATGAAAAATGCAACTTTAATTGATAATATCCAAAAATTGGTCAGGCTGATTACAGGCAGATGAAAGGCTGTAAGGGAGTCATTTCATGCATCTGATCACATAATATAAATAGAAGATCCAGATGCGGAGAAAATGATTCTAGTAACAAAGCACCACATCAAAAATATTCATCGTTAAAATGGTCTTTGGATATATGCAGAAATGCTTGTATTTCCTTATCCTAAGAAAACCTGAGCTTGCTGCTCCCTAAAGCAAGCTTTACTAGTCTGGTACTTTGCTTCCCTGAAGCAGTCTGGTACTTGACCTTTCCTTCAGACAAGTTCTTGAAAGACAAAAGGCCGTCCCTCACCTTCTCTCCTTAGATGCAATAACTTCTTGGTCTTGACTCTGCCAGCATCTCCACAACAGCCATCCCATTGTCCACCCTCTTGTTGAACCTCTGTCTTTGCTGAAGCTGGAAACACTCATAGGTACGCTCCTACCTACCAGCTAATGTCCTTCACTGACTGACATTCCTTTGCTCAACCCTAAACATAGGAATCTCCAAATCCATTCTTGGTCACCATCCCTTGTACTCTTGCATGACTTTCTTAGGGATTTTATTTCCTCTTGTGCCTTTGACTATCTTCCTTATGGAGAAAACTTGAAAAACTGTGCTCTCCAACTCTAATTTTCTACCCTAGCTCCAGCCTCTAATCTCTAATTCTTCCTGGACATCTCCATGTATGTTCCACCAATTTTTTTAAATTCAAAGTGCCCAAAACTGAACTTTTTGTCTCTTTACACCTACTCTGCCTCCTTCAGCCTTCTCAAGCTCAAAGTCCCTCTGAATGCTTATATTTCATTCCATGGAACCATGGTATTCCTCTGCCTTTTCTTTTCCTCTCAAATCTAATTTTATCTACATTCTTTACTTCCCTCATCTCCGTCTTCTATTTTCATTCATCAGACTGCCCTGACTCGTTACCAGTTTGCCTTTTTCTTTGCATATGCCAGTCCATTCATCACTCCACTGCCAGAGTTATCTTCCTAAAACACGAAGTTCATCCATCCCTCACCTTGGACAGTTGACCATTTACACAGCACAAAGCCCCAAATCCTAAGTCTTGTGTTTAAAGGTTTTGTTCTTTGCTGCTTCCTATTTATACAATTTACCTCCCAGTATACCATGGACACACTCAGTCCAACCTTCTAGATTTCACTAGCTGCCTCCAGAAGACACTTTATACTTTTGAGTCTCTTGCTCACTGCATTCTCTATGCCTTGAATGTGCTTTATTCCAATATCTGCCCATATACAGTTGGCGCCTCTTTAAAATGAGACCCCAAGAAGTCTCTGGAATCCCTACTCCTCCCCGTCTCCCCATCCGACTTACTCTTTCCATGCCTGCAAGAGTCAGGATTCCTTAAGTTGCAAGCAACCGGAAAACCAACTCACTTTAGTTTGAATGTATAGGATCATGTCGCTGTAAGTTATGGGCTGGCTGGCTTCAGACAGTTTTGTCCAGAGTCTCATTGTGTCATCCTGCTATTTTTCTTTGTGATTTTCTCAATTCTGCCTTCAGGCTGTCCTCATAATAGAAAAAAAAAATGGCTGCACATTCTCACTCCACACCGTCCACAGAAAGACAATGTCTCTCGAGCAATAAAGGGGAAGATCCTTTGACCTAAGCACATCTTACATCTCATTGCCTTATCTCTAAACCAATTTCCAGAGGCAGGAAGGATCTGATAGGCTATGTCAATCAGAGTTCACCTTTGCAATTAAGAATAGGCTCAATAACAGCAAAACTACATCATTAAAATAGAAAAGATACTATTCCTCAAAAAAAAAATCTAAATATTTTTCTAGGAAGCAGGGGGAAATGGATGTTAAAGAGGCAAACAATCAATGATCACGATATTTCCCATTCTCCAAGAATATCTGTTGTGGCCTACAGGATATTGTGCCTTAAAACAGGTTTGAGTAGACGTGTCTGTCTCTCTCATTATATTGTGAGATGAAAGACAAGTTTAGTGTGGTTTACATAATTGTTTTCTCTAAACTTCCAAATAATTGATGACAAGCTTTTCATTCTTCTGAAATAGTCTTTTCTGCATCCAACAGTATCATCGTAATAATGACTAACATATATTGAGTTACCACGTGTCAGGCCCTGTTGTAAGCATTTGACATGTGTTGACTCCCTTAATCCTCACCATCAACCTACATATTTCTTAGATGCAGAAATTAAGGCTGAGCGGGGTTAAGTAACTTGCCCAATCCTGAGTAGCTTGTGGATGGAGGATCCAGGATTTGAGCCAAAGCAGTGTGAATCCAAAGTCTATACTCTGAAGCTGACTCTTAGGCTGGTTATATTTATTAATCTCAATAAAATGTGCCTCCTGATAAAACAATCACTAAAAAGCTACTTATCTTTCAGCCCACCCATTCAGACCATTACTCAATCTTGCCAATTCTTTTTCAATGTATCTGTCCTTTATGGTTTATTCTTCCATTAAATTGACCATTCAAATTCTGATCATCTCTTGGCTAGAATTCTAGACTTACATATTTAAGAATCAATCCATCTCATATTCCCACCCCAAACTATACTCCTAGCCTCAGTATTTTTCTTCCTGACCTGATCTCCAAAATTAAAGATGTAACATCTTTCAGCCCATAATCAGAAGAGAATAAGACCATCAGAAGTTAAATATCTATAGTGACTTGGGACAGCAAGACATACGGGACAGCATGGTAATTGACCCTTTGATGTTGTCCAGCCTCTGAGACGGAACTCATTTAAATGTGAGAACCCTTCAGAGATTGTATAATCCAGTGCCTTCTCTTCAGTCAGGAATCCATTAACCACTAAAGATTAAGCTTGATTTTTAGCATCTTGAAAAGACTTTGATAAGATTCTCCACAACCACACTTCAAAATCCAGAACTTCTCCTCCCAGCGTGTGACTGTGACAGGGGCACGCCATGAGGTTTCACCCCATGAGGTTTCACCCCACGCTATGTGCCCAGAGGCCTGCTGCAGTGCCAGAGGCCTGCTCCTTGAGCACAAATCGCAGATTGCTAAGCAATCTCTACTCATTCATTACCCTGCTTTCTAATAGCAAGGTAATTATAACATGTCTATGCAAACACCAGCATTTTAGATATTTGAAAAGTATTACCCATGCATTAGATATATTGTTCCTTTTCTTAGAGTATTTATGAGATATGCAACTTTTTTTTTTTTTTTTTTTTGAGACGGAGTCTTGCTCTGTCGCCACGCTGGAGTGCAGTGGCACAATCTCGGCTCACTGCAACCTCCGACTCCCGGGTTCAAGCAATTCTTCCGCCTCAGCCTCCCGAGTAGCTGGGACCACAGGTGCATGCCACCACATCCGGCTAATTTTTGTATTTTTAGTAGAGACGGGGTTTCACCATGTTGGCCAGGATGGTCTCGATCTCTTGACCTCGTGATCTGCCCACCTCGGCCTCTCAAAGTGTTGGGATTACAGGCGTGAGCCACCGCACCCGGCCGAGATATGCATCATTTTATTTTTAAATTTTAACTTTATTACTTATTTGTGATATATTAGATAATTTATTTATTAGTGTGAAATCAGTGGTTCTCAATCCTGGCTACACATTAGAATCTGCAGGGTCTGGGGAGCTTTGAAAACCTGGTACCTGGCATCTTCCTACATCATAAATCAAAATCTTAGAGGAAAAAATATTTGATCAATAGATTATTTTGTTGTTGTTATTTGTTTTCTACTGTGATTCTGCTGTGCAGCCGAAGTAGAGAAACATCATGTTAAACTCTGGTTCATGAGAACAGAAATATCTTTCCAACATTTAGAAATAAAAACTTTATAGCTTCAGGATGATTCCATCCATTTGGTTCAAGAGCCACAGTGAACTTTCCAAAGAGCACCAAAAACATGTGAGAAATTTGAAAAACATAACACATAAGAGCAAAATAATTTATTCCTTACAAACTCAAAATTATGAAGAATAATTTTAAATATTTTTTACCCCCCATAATCTGTTTCATGTGAGTGAATGTTAGGGTGTTTGCCATGATTCAGGGTGAGTCTTCCACATGTAAGGGCACTTATAACAAGTTCTTAAAGCATTCTTGAGTATTTCAAATTGCTGTTTAATATTTGACTAGATGAAATGTTTCTATCTAACACTGGAAAAAAAGTAGAAGAAGTAAAAAAAAAAAGTCTGAAGTCAACAGTCTGGTACTAATAATTCATTTTGATAGGAATTACAGCTTTCCAAGTCTTAGCTTCAGACAGAAGATAAGGTTTTTATGTGTGTTTAGGCAACTCTCTCCTTTTTTTCTGAGTTATGCTTTCTGTTAAACGCTGCTATGAATGAAAGAAGAACTGCTTGATGGGGATTGGGTGGGAGGAAGACACCAAAATTGAGTTTCAAGAAAGATAAATCATCTAAATCAGTTTATCTGATCTAGAAACATTGCTGAACATAATGAAGTATGTGGTATCGTCTTTTGCCCTTCCTAGCTCCTAAAATCAAAAGTCAGATTCTAATAAACTAGAGTAACATGTAGAACTAACTCATATCCAGTTAAAAGAATTCTTTAGGGTCTAGAATGAGTACCCTGGACTATAGCCACCTTTAAAGTTCTTTATAAGCTTGCGTTTCAAAAAGTTTTAAAACATCTGTATGTGTGTGCTTGTGTACAGAATACACACTAAAAACATACCCATCAGAATTTAGCAGTGATTATTCCCCAGTGAGAAAAATATGAATGACTCAAATTTTCTTCAAGAATCACATAATACTTTTTTATGGGCTCACGTGAAACTTAATTACTCCTGAGAACCAGAATGGGGCAGTAATGATGGAAGAGATTTCATTTATTACTCTATATTCTTTCATATTATTGAATATTTCCATTAATAATTTATAATTGAAAATTATAAATAATAAACATATGATAAAAATTTTGAATTTTAAAAGAGGCTTTAAAACCACACTCATTCTTTCCAATTGGGAAGTGTCTTTATTAATATCTCATCTGCCCAGGTGGGTAAGAAAACGAGAACAGAAATGCTCTCACATTTTTAATATTTGTTATGGCAGCATCTCACTTCCAGGTACCAAAACCTGTGTTCATTTTCTATTCCTGCATGACAAATGACTCCAAAACCTAGTGGCTTCAAATAATGAAAATTTATCACCACAGATTTTTTGCAGGTCAGTGAGGGCAGCCTAACTGGGTTGTTCTGATTCTGAGTCTCTCATGAGCTTGCGGTCAAGATGTCAGCAAGGGATGAGGTCATATGAAGGCTTGACTGGGACTGAAGAATACATTTCTGCTGTGACTCACTCATATGACTATTGGCAAGAGGACTCAAGTCCTCGCTGAATATTGGGAGTCTCAATAGGGCTACTTGAGTGTCCTTATGACATGAAAGCTGTCTTCCACACAGCAAAATGACCCAAGATAGCAAGGTGGAAGCCACACTTTCCTAGACCTGGAAGTCATACACTGCCATGTCCACAATATCCTATTAGCTTACAGTTCAGCCCTCTTTAGTGTGGGAGAACAGTAATTCTACGACTTTCATACCAGGGACAGGAGCCACTGGGGCCCTCTTGGAGTTGATTATAATTTCTGACATTAGTGTTTTCTTGTTTTCAACATCCAAATCCTGATCATATTTTAATAGATGTATCCCAAAGTATTTCATAGTCTTTGATGTCATTGTAAATGGTATCATTTTTAAGTTTTAATCTCCAATGGTTCTTTGCTATTACATAGAAATACAATTAATTTTTATATTGTCCTTGTAACCTGTTCCCTTGCTAAACTCACAAAGTAATTCTAGTAGGTTTTGATAGATTTGGGGCTTTTCTGTGTAGGTAATAAAGTTATTATGAATAAAGAAAGTCTTAGTTCTCCTTTTCCAATCTGTATGCCTTTTATTTATTTGTTGGCTTGTTGCATAGACTAGGATCTCTAATGTAATGTTGAATAGCAGTAATGAGAATGCACAGCCTTGTCTCATATCCAAGCTTGAGAAGCAAGTATATAGTTTTTTATCATTAAGTATGATGTTACAGGTTTTTCATAGATACTTTTTATCAGGCTGAAGAAGTTCTAACTTATTGGAAGTTATGATGAATAGATGTTGAATTTAGTCAAATGCTTTTTCTGACTCTATTGGAATAATAGTATAGTTGCTCTTTTTTATCTGCTGCTATGTCAAATTGCATTGACTGATTTTTGAATGTTGAGCCAACCTTGCATTCCTGGAAAAATAACCACTTAGATATAATGTGCTTTCATTTTTTTTAATATATGGTTAGATTTGATTTGCTAATGTTTTGTTAAGAATTTTTGAACCTATATTAACGAGGGATATTGGTCTTCAGTTTTTTTTTTTCAGTTTTTTTTTTGTTATCTTGGCAATGACAGCCTCATAAAATTAGATAAGAAGTATTCTCTTCTCTTCTATTTGCTCAATCATATATATTTGCAAGTAAAATGATATTCTCTTGGACTTGCTTTAAATTATTTTGGATGGAGAGAGGGATGGGTGAATATAGATGATACAGGATAGACCAGGAGTTGATAATTATTGAAGATAGCAAGGATGATGTAAGGATGTATAACACTTCTCTCTGCGCTTCTGTGTATGTATGACATTTTTGATAATAAAATATTTTCTTTATTTTTTTGAAACAGGATATTGTTCTGTCACTCAGGGTGGAATGCAGTGGGCACAATCTCCACTAATTTTTATATTTTTATTAGAGATGGGGTTTCACCATGTTCGCCAGGCTCATCTCAAACTCCTGACCTCAAGTGATCCACCCTCCCCAGCCTCCCAAAGTATTTGGAGTAAAGATGTGAACCACCATGGCTGGCCAAATATTCTCTTTTAAAAATAAACCAATGTTCTTTCCACAGCTCTATTCTACTTTCCAATTAGTATGATAGTATAGGAGGGCACCTCAAAAGTTCACCAAAGGGAGAAGTAGGGATTTAGACAGAGTTCATAATCCTTTCAATGACTGTACTGATCATTAGCATCCAAATGTATATTAAGAGGAAGGTAGGATACACTGAGTACAGTTTCAATTCAGAGGTAGGATTTAAAACCGTCTTAATTTCTTGGCGATTTCTTCAACTTGGCTTTGAAAAACTATTCTGTAATGCAATGGTTGTCAAACTTTAATGTGCATGAGAGAACTTTTTAAAATACACATTGCTGGCCAGGTGTGACAGCTCACATCTGTAATCCCAGCCCTTTGGGATTTGTAATTACAGCCCTCAGTGGATCACCTGAGGTCAGGAGTTCAAGACCAGCCTGGCCAACATGGTGAAACCTTGTCTCTATTAAAAATACAAAACTTAGCCGGTGTGGTGGTAGGTGCCTGCGATCCCAGCTATCAGGAGGCTGAGGCAGGAGAACCACTTGAACCCAGGAGACAGAGGTTGCAGTGAGCTAAGATTGCGCCTCTACACTCCAGCCTAGGTGACAGAGGGATACTTCATCTCAAAGACAAAATAAAATAAAATACACATTGCTTAGGGCAGTAAAACTCTTTTGTATGACATTACAATGATAGATTCATGTTACACACTTATCAAAACCCATAGCATATACAACACCAAGAGTGAACCCTAGTGTCAATTTTGGGTTGTGGATAATGGTATGTCAATGTAGGTTCATCAACTGTAACAAATGTACCATTTTGGTGCAGGATATTTAGAGTGGGGAAGCCATGCATATGTGGAACAAGGAGTGTATGCCAACTCTGTACTTTTCACTCAATTTTGCTGTAAACATAAAACAGCTCTAAAATATAAAGTCTATCTAAAAGAGCAGAACAGAAACAAAAAAAAGTGTTGTTGGACTCTATCTTCAGAGTTTCTGATTCAGTAGGCTTGAATTAGAGCCAACAATTCTGCCTTTCTTTCTTTTTCTTTTTTTTTTTTTTTAGATGGAGTCTTGCTCTGTCGCCAAGCTGGAGTGCAGTGGTGCAATCTTGGCTCACTGCAACCTCCGCTGCCTGGGTTCAAGCGATTCCCCTGCCTCAGCCTCCCTAGTAGCTGAGACTACAGGTACCTGCCACCACACGCGGCTAATTTTTTGCAGTTTAGTAGAGACAGGGTTTCACCATATTGGCCAGGCTGATCTCGATCTCCTGACCTCGTGATCCACCTGCCTCGGCCTCCCAAAGTGCTGGGATTACAGGCGTGAACCACCATGTCCGGTGATTCTGCCTTTCTAATGAGTTTCCAGGTAATAATTATGATGTTGGTCCATCAACCACAGAGAACTTCTATTCTAATATAATGTTTCTGATCTCAGAAATTTGAAGCCTTCTCACAATTTAAACTCTGGCTTCATTCAAATACTATTCTTCAATTAGAATAGTATTTAGTTCACAAGCTACATTTACTCTGAATTCTGTTAGATTCATTTTAGCAAACTTTGCTTGGACGTCTACTATGTACCAAGGCTCTTGGTAACCTCTAAAGATACAATGACACATATTAATGCACTGTCCCTGCCAGTGAAGATTTTATAGTCTGATGTTCTAATCTTCAGTCCTGTGTAGTCATATTAGAAAATATTTATGTTCAATTCTAATCTAAGATGTTTCACTTCTAGTGGATAATTTTTAACTTTGCTTCTTTAAAAGAAATTAACCACAGCTTATAGAATAAAACATGACAATTATTTTTCTACATCTCACTCTATAACATAATTCAGATCTTCCCAAGTGTTCCCCAGAAGGGACTTGAGAAATCATCCCATTCATTCACCCATTCCCATTTTACAGTTGAGGAAAGAAAGCCTCAGAAAAGGCAACATTTCCAGGTCACTGAGCTAGTAAGTAGGAGGGCTGGAACTAAATCCAAGTTGTAGGACCACTAATGCAGTGCTCTTTTCATGACATCAGGCCTCATGACTTAAATTCCAACAACAAAGAAAGTTAGGGATCCCCATATCTAGAAAATATTACAAATTTCAGTAGAATTTCAGATTTAAATTAAATTATGGAAGATCTTTCTGAATTAAAGAAGAAAAGGTGGGAGAAAGATGAAGGGATGGAGTGGTGGTGGTAGAAGTCATAATAGTAGTAGTATAGTAGTCGTAAATAACTTTCCACGTGTTACATAGTGTGACTTTCATAGAATATTCACTATTCTCAATAACTCTTTGAAGTATGTACAATTATGTCCATTTTACAGATGAGGAAACTGAAGCCCAAGAAGTTTAGCAACTTGCCCAGAGAGACATGGCTTTTCAATTCAATTTCATTTAGTAGTCTTGGGTATAGTGAATCCCCTAAATGTAACCAAATTTTGCTGGGAGAGGGTGTAAGTAATTAATCATTGTGTACCATTTTGTGTAGTTCTTCAGAGCACCAAATCTCTTTTGGATAGCTTAGCAAATCTCAGTGAGGCGGTTGAAACGTAAGAAAATTTAAAATTCTTTCTTCAGCACCTATTAAAAATTTATTCAACAGTTCTATTTTTTTGACAGGTCAAATATTAAATAAAAATTGTTCTTTCAGCAATTGGATTCATGAATAGGTCAATAGGGTTCGTTGGAGTGGATGACGCAGAAGGTCCACATGCATTCACACACACGTAGACACACACACCCTCATTTAGTTTCATGCACAAACAAACATTACCTTATACCCTGGGGGAATATTTTTAGCCCAACTGGTTTCGCTTGGCAGACTGCAACCCCCTACAGGTGGCACCTATTTTCTGTGAAGTGTTTCCTTTTCCCAGAACTGAGACACTGAATTATCTTTAGCCACACTGGTTTCATTTGGCAGACTGCAACCCCCTACAGGTGGCACCTATTTTCTGCGAAGTGTTTCCTTTCCCAGAACTGAGACACTGGCACCGCATACCTCCTTGCTCTTCTCAACATCTGTTTCTACTTATGTGCCAGATAGGGCCACCTGACCTGTGAAGGGAAACAAAATAAAGGTTCATGGCTATTGTCTCCCAAAATGTCATGTTTTGGTCCACCCAGATTGGGAAACTCAGTTGGAATGCCAAGCATCGGTCTACCGTAAGAAGGGGCAAGGGCTATGGGAAAACAATATTTTCCTTCTTCAACTGTTGGTGTTCATTAGAAAATAAAGTGGGGCTCTAGACCTTGGAGTCTAGAGAAGCCAATTCATAGAGAGACTAATCATTCACTACCATTTCTAAAACACTGCATATTGCTGCACAGATGGTACAAAGAATGTAGAAAGGCCTCAAACTTGCCCTGAAGAGGTTTATAAGATTAGGAACTCAGAATTGGTCCATTAGAAAATAAGTATGTAAAGCTAGATAGTGTATCAAATTTACGGGGCAAGCAGTAACTATCAAAGGCGTTCCTTGGCAGGCGCAACAGCCAAGGGCTGGGGTGATAGGAGAACCTCAGTGGTGATGAAACTTGAAAAAAGTAACTGATTTCATTGTCATGATAAATGAAATCATTTTCTTTTAAACAATTTACCAGGATGAAAATGACCAAGTCATGACCCTCCTAAGACCTGAATCCCATGACACCCAAGAAAATCTGTGTTCGTGTTTCCTAAATATGTTTATTTTCTGCCTCTCTTATTTTCCTATAGTCAATTATTAATGTATCTGCAGTTGAGGGTAGAGATTGGCAAGGATAAATCTAGAGAGATATCATACCCTTTATTTTTGCCTTCAGGTTTCATTTCCAGTTTTCAAAACTTTTACTAGAGTTGAGTGACACACACCAAAATGTAATTATTTGAATATATACATGCACAAGTCTACAAGTTGCCTGTAATGAGGATATTCACTGCAAAATTAGATGACCAAAAGGTTTTAAAAATGGAAATAACTTTAATACCTACCAGTAGGGAGGAGTTATATATATTGCTCATGGACAGAAAGCAAGCTGCCAAGTAGCAATGTCTAGTATGACTCCATTTAGCTAAAACAACAACCAAAAAGAATACCTGTACCCTGTGCATGTACCTCATGCACAAACCAATTCTGGAGGCAATATGAGAAACTGTTAATAATGTTAATATCAGTGGGATTGGCATTTGCCATTTAGTTTTTTACTTTATTTTTCCTTTGCTGGTCAAGAAAAATTTTATAATTTTTAAAAATAGTTTAATATACATGTGTATATATGTAATATTTAAATTTTTGATTTTCAGATCTTCTGTTTAACCAGCAAATGACTTAGAGATTCAAAGTGAAGCAGACTCAGAAAAGTCAACCATTAAGCAGAAGAGTGGCCACTAGGCACACGTTTTTCTTAATATAAGAGTATCGGTCATTGCCTCACAGAAAACCAAATTTTCTTCAAGCAATAGTTGATAAATATTTTAGGGTTTGGGTACTAGTAAGTAGTTCAAAGCCTCAGAAGCTTGAAATTCAGAACTGAACAGGGCTCATGGAACTACTCATAAATTGTGAGAGGCTAATGATTTAAGAAGTGGGAAAGACATTGCTAAGATGATCTGCTTGCTGATGGCATTCTGTGACAGCTGCCAGCCTTGAGCAAGATTGAGGAATGCTAGATGTTGAAGTGGTCTTTCTTGTCCTTTGCCTGAAGAGCTCTGAGCAAGGCAGCCAGGTGGCCATGAACTCTGTGTTTGGGATCTGGAGATAAGTGGGAGAGGCTCCGAGCATCCTGCTGATGCACCAGTTCAGGGAAAGTTAGTTGACGCAGCCCTTTGCCTTCCGCTTGGCTTGAATAAAATCAGGAAAAGTGGCTTAGACTCAGTACTTTCTCTGCTCTCCTCAGGGTCCACATGTTTCCTGACCCTTAACCCTTTTTTCTATGCAGGGGCAGTCACCTGCACATGAGCTTAGCTGACAATGACATCCTGCCCATCTCTATGTCCTGTACCCATCCTTGTGGTTCATCGGGCTGCCCATGTCTTCTGCAGACTACTCACTTCACATCCAACCATTGTCTGACCTAACCCTCGCCTAACCATTGAGCCAAGCTGGTTTTCTTATTTAACAGAGAAAGTCCCTGTAAAAACCAACTAGCTAATTTACATAAACACAACTCTTAGGAAATAAATTGAACCGCCATTTTTTTTTCTGATTCCTTTGGCCATTATAAGAAAAGTATAATGGCCAAACCTTTTAGGTTGATGATGCAACACCTGGTCAACACTAACTGTTCTGTCTTCTCTTTCCTTTTAGAAAAATTATACAAATTTTTGGAGCTCCAGTGACAGAAATGAGTGTGTACATTTTTCTGGTTACATCCTACAGGAAGCAAATGTGTATCATAAATGACACAACTCCAAATTATGAAATGGTGGAGAAAGCACTGAGCTAAAGGTTAGAAAACCTGATTTTTATACCAATTCTGCCATTAAATACTCTGGACCCTGTTTCTTCATTGGCAAAATAATGGAGAGGACTGCTATCTTCTTGTTATGAAATACTTTGCTTGCACGAATCAGCGGCAAGTTGGAGGCAGGAATCATACTCAGATGCATTTTCTACTCCACCTAGAGATCCGCAGTTAGTTTGTCACCTACCACAAGTGTCCTGGAATTAGGCAAACTCCCTCACTCTGGTAAATAATCAGAACCAATTACATCACCTGTCATGTTTGCTACTTTCTGAGAAACTTAGTGTATTTGCAGAAATTATATTGTATCTAATGATGTAAATTTTAAAACTGGTTAATTTTCTCCATGGTAGCCTGAGAACCTTAGTGTAGCAGGAGAGAGAGAGAGGATAGACAATACATAAATGGCAGGTATGTAGCTAGATGAATAACGGATGGATGGACGTACGAATGGATGCATGGATAGATGGATGGATGGATGGATGGATGGATGGATAGATGGATGAATAGATGGATGGATACATGGATACATAGGTAGATGGAATCAAGGTTCTAAGCATGGTCTCTAGAGCCAGACTACCTTGGTTCAAATCACAGTACTACAACTTTCTGACTGAATCATCTCAAGCAAATTATGTCACCTATTTGTGACTCAGTAAACTTAATGTCAAAATTCAGATAACAATATTTGCTTATAAGGTAATTGTCAAGATTAAGTAGGATTATTTATGGAAAGCTTTCAGCATAGTTCTGGATGTATAGTAGTTGCTCCATAAATATTAACAATTATTATTATTATAATTTAGGAAATAGTATGAATGTTTCCCCATCACCATCATTCCAACCACCAATCCCCCCTCCACACACTGAGAGGTAACCACTGCTAGTGGTTTGATGCATATTTTCTATTACATACATAGATACATATACACATCCTCATGAACTCACAAACACACATCCCTTTCAGACACTTTTTGTTACTGTTCCCAAAAGTGGCTTATATATCATATATTGTTCTGAGATGATTGGTGTCTTTTGCATAGTAATATGCCTTATAGAGCTTTGTATGTCATGTATAGACATTATTCCATTATTCATACACCAAAATATACTAATACATGCCTCTATTGAAGAACAGTTAAGTGGTTTCCAATTTTTCAATGGATAGCCTTTAATATGTCTTTTTTTCTCTTATATAACTATTTCTATAACATTGATTCCTATCTTGCTGAGTTATAATATATGTGCACTCAAATATCTTATATGTATCCTGCCCTATTGTCTCCTAAAAGGATATTATCAGTTTATTTGCTCCCACCAACAATTTATGAGTTTGTTTCTCCACGCTTTTACTCTTACTGAATACTGTTAATATTTTTAAATCTGTAAATTTTATGAGCAAAATGTGCTATTTTTTAAATTTATAATTCTCTATTTATTTATTTATTTATTCATTGAAATTGACCCAGGCTTTATGTAGGCATTTACTGTGTTTTCCTTCCCCCACTCCAAACATTTAGCTGAAAATGTTGCCAAAAAGTGTGAATAAGGCACTGCGCAATGCCCAGCTGATAGGATAATCACTATTCTGGGGATCTACTACCTTGTGTTAGCGCCAGGAAGGTTGGAAAAAAAGAGAGAAGTTTTCCATCAGAGAAGTTGCATCCTGTGCTCGCTTCGGCAGCACATACACTAAAATCGGAACGATACAGAGAAGTTGCATCCTTATTCTCTTTATTTATTTCTTTTGCGTTCTTTCAATCGTTTGACTTGGAAATTCAACATTTGAAATTGGGACTATTCTAATGCTATCTTATGAACAGTTTGCTTAATTACATGAGGAAAATAAAAACCCAAATGCTCTTATCATGGCAAATTTCTTTAATGATCTCAACATCAACACTCAGTTCTAATGGGAACACAAATAAAGGGATATTCTCGTACCCCGCTGGTAGAAATCCATTGTTATACAGTCTTTAGGGGAAGTAACCTGTTAAGGCATCTGTTAAGATTAAAAGTATATGTCCCCTTTGTCCCAGAATTTTACTCCTTGTAATCTAACTGTAGAAATGATAGCATTAATATGAAACGGCATATGCACTAGGTCACTACTCAGTCTTCAATGTCAGTTTGAATTTCCTGGGAATTCAATTCAGTAGGCTGGGATAGAACTTAAGATTCTGTTTACTGAAGAAGCTCCCAGGTGATGCTAATGCTGCTGGTACATGGATGACACCCGTCTGGCAAGGATGTTAACTGTGGTATTGTTCATTAACAAATTAAAATAAAAACCAGAAACAAGGAGTGAACCCTCATCCAGGAGGCCCAGGAAATTACCAAATATCCACATTGTTGAGTATTATGCAAGCATTTAAGGTAATGCAGTAAAGGTTTCCTGGTTGACTTGGAGGGAGTTTTGTGTCTGCACATGCTTGTGTGTATGACTTTATTAACATATAGAAAATATGAGAGAATATTAGGTTGTTAGTCACCTGTGGAGAGGATAAAGATAATGTAACAAACAGGAAGAAGATAAGCAGCAAAAAAAGGGAAGGGAAAAATCCAAAAGTTTATTTGCTGAAAATAGCATATTTATAATCATATTTGATGGGCACTAACATATACATGTAAGTATATGTGTCAATACATTTAAAAAGCTTAATACAAAAAATTAAATAAAAAATAAATGTGATAAAATTAAACCAGATCAAAATCTAGGTACTGATCCATGCTACAGAAAACCTTGAAAACACTTTACTAAGTAAAAGAAGCCAGTCGCAAAAGACCATGAATTGTATGATGCCATTTATATGAAATGTCCAAACTTAGCAAATCTATATATAGAGAAAGTAGGTTGATGCTTGACTAAGGCTGGGGTAGGCAAGAGCAGGGATGAGGAGGTTAGGGGATGAAGTGGTGGCTAAGAGGTACAGAATTTCTTTTGGGGGAGATGAAAATGTTCTAAAATTGAGTGTGGTGATGGTTGCATATATCTGTGAATATACTAAAAACCTCTGAACTGTACGTTTTAGGTGGCTTAACTGAATGATATGTGAATTATATCTCCATAAAGCTGTTTAAAACTTCTACGGCTGACAAAATAGACAAATGGGATCTAATTAAGCTTCAGAGCTTCTGTACAGCTAAAGAAACAATCATTAGAGTGAACCAGCAACCAACAGAATGGGAAAAAATTTTTGCAATCTACTCATCAGACAAAGGGCTAATATCCAAAATCTACAAAGAACTAAAACAGATTTACAAGAAAAAAACAAACAAACCCATCCAAAAGTGGGCAAAGGATATGAACAGACACTTTTCAAAAGAAGACATATATGAGGCCAACCAACATATGAAAACGTACTCATCATCACTGGTCATTAGAGAAATGCAAATCAAAACCACATTGAGATACCATCTCACTCCAGTTAGGATGGCGATCATTAAAAAATCTGGAGTCAACAGATGCTGGAGAGGATGTGGAGAAATAGGAACACTTTTACACTGTTGGTGGGAGTGTAAATTAGTTCAACCATTGTGGAAGACAGTGTGGCAATTCCTCAAGGATCTAGAAATAGAAATTCAATTTGACCCAGCAATCCCATTACTGGGTATATACCCAAAGGACTATAAATCTTTCTGTTATAAAGACACATGCACAGGCATGTTCATCACGGCACTGTTTGCAATAGCAAAGACCTGAAACCAACCCAAATGCCCATCAATGATAAACTGGACAAAGAAAATGTGGCACATATACACCATGGAATACTATGCAGCTATAAAAAAATGATGAGTTTGTGTCCTTTATAGGGACATGGATGAACCTGGAAACCATCATTCTCAGCAAATTGACACAAGAACAGAAAATCAAACACAGCATGTTCTCATTCATAGGCGAATGTTGAACAATGAGAACACGTGGACACAGAGAGGGAAGCATCACACACTGGGGTCTGTTGTTGGGGGGGGCTAGGAGAGGAATAGCGGGAGGGAGGGAGGGGAGGGATAACGTGGGGAGAAATGTCAGGTATAGGTGATGGGAGGATGGAGGCAGCAAACCACCTTGCCATGAATGTACCTATGCAACAATCCTGCATGATCTGCACATGTACCCCAGAATATAAAGTACAATTAAAAAAAAAAACTTCTATGGCTGTAAACAACTTTTCCAATGTGAAAAAGCAACTAACTCCTTCCATTTCTTGAGATTTTTTTCCTAATTGTTGACTTAATAATTTTTCTCCTTCAAAAGGGCAGAAATCCTAACTTCATCAAGAACTTTTACTCATTTTTGACATAGTTTCTGGTACACATACCAATCTAAAAAGTATATAATGGCTTCATTATAAATTTATACTCATGAATCTTAAAGATACCCTAGAAATCGCAGCATGTCTCACTTGCCAATTCTCCAGGAAACCCTCTCCAAGCCTTCTTCACTTCCTTCTATCCTTGTACCCCAGTGTAATGGAAAAAAGAAAAGCCATCAGTGGGCTATCATGTAACCTGTCTATGTCTGTTCCTGTCCTACTTTTGTTTCTTCTGACCTAAAAATAATCTCCTCTTCTGTGCTTTGGGCCTTATTCTCTGCCATTTCTTAGATTCCTAATACTAAAATAATCCTTTCTTACTCTCACAGATTTTATTAATGCCCACTCTGCTTCATTTATATCTACCTGGTTTCCACAGTCACTAAATCTTATGATGCTTGCCTTATGTTATATTAATAGTGTGATATATTTCTTTGCATACTTTTTACCCTTCTGTAATATACATATATTTAACAGAAAGCTCTTCAGATTGTGTTTTACAAAATAAAAGGGACTACGGATTAAAATATTCTTTTTATCCATTCAGCTGTTGACGAACACTAATGTTGCTTTCAGATCTTGCCTATTGGGAATACTGTTGCAATCCACATGGCAGTGCCGATATCTCTTCAATCTCTTACTTCCTTTCTTTGGGATATACACCCAGTAGCAGGATTGCTGAATCATATGATAGCTCTGTTTTTAGCTTTTTGAGGAACCTCCAAACTGTTCTCCATGGTGGCTATGCTAATTTACATTCCTACCAGAAGTGTATGAGGGTTCCCCTTTCTCTTCATACTTGCCAGCATTTGTTATTGCCTATCTTTTTGATATAAGCCATTTTAACTGGGGTGAGACGATATTTCATTGCAGTTTTGATGTGCAGTTTTCTGATGAAGGATATTAAGCACTTTTTTACATACTGTTGGTCCTTTGCATGTCTTCTTTTGTTAAATGTGTATTCAGATCTTTTGCCCATTTTTAAATCAGATTATTAGCTTTTTTCCTATAAAGTTGTTTGAGCTCCTTATATATTCTAGTTATTAATTCTTTATCAGGTGGTTAGTTTGCAGATAATTTCTCCAATTCTGTGGGTTGTCTCTTTACTTTGTTGATTGTTTCCTTTGCTGTGCAAGAGCATTTTAACTTGATGTGATCCTATTTGCCTATTTTTGCGTTGGTTGCCTATGCTTGTGGGGTATTGCCCAGTGTTTGTTTTTGGGTTTTTTTTTTGTTGTTGTTGTTGTTGTTGTTGTTGTTAGTAGTTTCATAGTTTCTGGTCTCAGACTTAAATCCTTAATCCATTTTGATTTCACTTTTGTATATGGCAAGAGATAGGTGTTTAGCTTCATTCTTCTACCTATGGATGTCCAATTTTCCCAGCATCACTTATTGAAGAGACTGTCCTTTCCCCACTGTATATTCTTGGCACATTTGTCAAAAATGAGTTCACTGTAGATGTATGGAATTATTTCTGGGTTCTTTATTGTCTTCCATTGGTCTATGTATCTGCTTATTTTTCAGTACCATGCTGTTTTGGTTACTATAGCTCTGTGGTATAATTTGAAGTCAGGTAATGTAATTCCCCCAGTTTTGTGTTGTTCTGCTTTGTTTTGGTCTTGGCTATTCTGAGTCTTCTGTGGTTCCATATAAATTTTAGAATTTTTTCCCAAATTTTAACAAAGGATTTTATTTGTTGTTTTCTAAAAATTAAAATCCAGAAAATAGCAACCCACTCCAAGAAGAGTTCTATAACAAAATATTTTCATTCATTCTCTCATCTTTTCACATGATGTACTCTATCATGTACACATCATCAGAAAGCAGACTGATAAATGCAAATTCTGTGTGAAAGGCACATGGCACTAGCATTGCTCACACCTGCTACACCTCCTTGGAAGCCAACGGAAGCCTCTTCTGCAGTCTCTCCATTTTGATAGAAATTTACCACAAAATTTTTATAGCAAAATATTTAAAGGTCTCTTCCCCTGCTCTTCACTTCAATTATCTACTAGAAAGATACAGAATTAAAAAGTCTTTTTCCACCAGCTGTGATCAAAACACAGAATATTAAAGAGCATCTAAGTTCCTGGGTTTTATACTTGGATATTTACCGAGGAAGTTTTACTCTAAGTTCCTGAGTTTTATAGTTGACTATTTACAGAGGAAGTTTAACCTCAAGTTCTACCACTCTTCAAAATGGGTGACAGAAGAGACGATGTGATAGGGACAGTTAAATGATAGTCATTTTCTGATGGAGTGAAGCAAACTTTCTCAACCATCAACAAATATGACCTCATTGGTCACAAGCCCTGCAGAGATCCAACAAGATTTGAGTTTTAAATACAGAACCAGTAGAGAGTGTTGATGTATGAACATAATTGAGTGCTGCTGAATGCAGAGAGTAAAGAATCCCAAGAAACTTAATAGTGCCATTTTCTTTTCTTTTCTTTTTTTTTTTTTTTAGACTGGGTCTCATCCTGTCGCCAGGTGCCAGGCTGGAGTGCAGTGGTGTGATCTCGGCTCATTGCAACCTCCGCCTCCCAGGTCCAAGCAATTCCCCTGACTCAGCCTCCCAAGTAGCTGGGACTACAGGCACGCACCACCACGCCCAGCTAATTTTTGTATTTTAGTGGAGATGGGGTTTCACTATGTTGGCCAGGATGGTCTCCATCTCTTGACCTCGTGATCCGCCTGCCTCGGCCTCCCAAAGTGCTGGGATTACAGGCGTGAGTCACCGTGCCAAGCTATATTTCATTTAATAAGCCAGTAGTATGGCAACCTGAAAACCTTGGCTGTGATGACACCAGGATATTTTATGGAATTGCTGCAGGAAAACATGACTGGCAGCTGACATCCTCTGGCTCACAGCACCAACTTGTCCAAGAGACTTAAGGCTGGAGTGTGTAGCAGAGGTATTTCTTGCCAGATGGGAGCTCTTTTGTGAAGACTCCTTTCAGGCAGCTTTTTGGCTTCCTCTTCAGGGATGGTTGGAAGGACCATCACACCATCCCCATCATTCCAATCAACTGGGGTGGTAACCCTCTTTTCTGCTGTCAGCTGGAGAGAGATAACTACCCTGAGAGTCTCACTGAAGTTTCTGCCAGTGGCAGCTGGGTAAAAGATAGACAGCTTTAGGTTCTTATCAGCACCAAAAACAACCACGTGAGCTGTCACAGGCATGCCCTTTTCATCCTTCTCTGCTGGATCCAGCATGCACAACCGGATGGCAAAGTCCTGATTCTTATCATTGACGATGGGAAAAAGTAACTTTTCTGTAGGCTCTTCACCATTGTAAGCATTGATATCCTTGCTCCAAACAAGACGGTCCCCAACCCTGTGTACTGAAAAGGCAATCAACTTAACACTCCTCTTGGCAAGTTCTTGTGCCAGCTTTGCAGCTCTGTCATGCTCTGTGGTACACACTGGAGTGAAGTCCTGAGGGTGGGAGAAGAGACTGCCCCATGAGTCTCCCAGAAAGTTGTGGAAATGGAAGCAGTTGACAGTGGTATTGGCCTCAGAGTTGGGAGCCACATCCCTGAGAAGCAGACCTCTGCGCATGGTGGCAGCAGTGAGGAGGGGGCACAGCTCAGACAGCAACCAACCAGGTGGTTCTGGCAAAGAAGCTAGAATTTTTTATTCTATTTCTGTGGAGAATGTTCATTGGCATTTATTTATTTATTTATTTTCTGCGTCTAGCTTATTTCTTTTTTCTTTTTAATTTTTGTGGATACACAGTATGTGTGTGTATTTATGGGTTACATGGAATATTTTGATACAGGTATGCAAAGCATAATAACTGTATCAGGGTAGACAGAGTACTCATCACCTCAAGCATTTATCTTTTGTGTTACAAACAATCCGATCATACTATTTTGGTTATTTTTAAGTGAACAATTAAATTATTTTTTACTGTATTTTCCCTGTTGTTCTAGCAAATGCTGGGCATTATTTATTCTTTCTAAATATTTTTTTATTTTAATGTGCCCATTAACCATTCCTCTTTCCCTCTCACCCAACCCTACTAACTTTCCCAGCCTCTGGTAATCATCGTTCTACTCTCTATCTCCATGAGTTCAATTGTTTTAATTTTTAGCTCCCACAGATAAGTGGAACATGCAATGTTTGTCTTTCTGTGCCTGGCTTATTTCACTTAACATAATGATCTCCGGATCAAGCCATGTTGTTGCGAATGACAGGATCTCATTCTTTTTTATGGCTGACTAGTATTCTATTGTGTATATATATCACATTTCCTTTATTCATTTGTCTGCTGATGGACACTTAGGTTGCTTCCAAATTTTGGCAATTGTGAATACTACTGCAATAATCACAGAAGTACAGATATCTCTTTGATACACTGATTTCCTTTCTTTTGGGTGTATTGCTAGGAGTAGGATTGGTGGATCATATCGTAGCTCTATTTTTTATTTATTTTTTTTTAGGAACCTCCAAACTGTTCTCCATAGTGGTTGTACTAATTTACATTCCTACCAACAGTGTCCAAGGGTTCCCTTTTCTCCACATTCTTGCCAGCATTTGTTATTGCCTGCCTTTTGTTAAGAGCCATTTTAATTGGGGTGAGATGATATCTCATTGTAGTTTTCTTTTGCATTTATCTGATAATCAATGATGTTGAGCACCTTTTTCATATACCTGTCTGCCATTTATATGTCTTCTTTTGAGAAATGTCTACTCAGATCTTTTGCCCATTTTTAAATTGGATTATTAGATGTTTTTCCTATAGAGTTGTTTGAGCTCCTTCTGTACTCTTGTTATTAATTCCTTGTCAGATGGGTAGCTTACGAATAATTCCTCCCATTCTGTGGGTTGTCTCATCACTTAGTTGATTGTTTCCTTTGCTGTGCAGAAGCTTTTTAACTTGATGTGATCCCATTTGTTCATTTTTGCTTTGGTTGATTGTGCCCATGGGGCATTGCTCAAGAAATCTTTGACCATTCCAGTGTCCTAGAGAGTTTTACCCACTGTTCTTTTATTAATCTTGTAGTTTAGGTCTTAGATGTAAGTCTTAAGTAGGAAATTGGAGTTTCCTTAAATAGGAAATTGGAATAGGAATTGGAAATTCCTCTACATGCTATTAACACTGCACATACTGCAACTGTTACATATGTCCTGATCATTTGCATTTTGCCCCTGTGAATTGCCAGTTCATATGTATTGCCCACTTTTAAATTGGACTGATTTTTGTGTCATTTTATGAAGGTTTTTTGTACATTACAGATACAAACCCTTCTTCTAACAAATGAGTTCCAAATATATTTACTTTCGGTCATTAAAGTTTTGATTTTTGTTGTGGTATCTTCTCAACAGAAGTTTTGAATATTTATGTTGTCAGATCAATATTTTTCCTCCATTTTTTTCTGGGGTTCTTGTCTTGCTCAAGGAATTTGCTTTGATTTCAAACTGATATAAATATTCCTCTGGATTATATTCCAATATTGTAATAATGTTATAAAGACATCATTTTATGCATGCAGACTTTTAATTCATCTAGAATTTGTTTGTATATAGTGTAAACTAAGTAAAGATCTAATTGTATTGCCTGATTCAAATTCTAGGTCTACTATTTAATAGCTGTGTGACTTTGGACCAGTTACTAAACCTTCCTGTGTTTTAGTGTTTTCATTTGTAAATGGGAATAATAATAGTATCTATCTCACAGGGTTGCTATGAAGATTGAATTAATACATGAAAAGCCCTTAGAATAGTACCAGGCATATAGTAAGTGCTAATTAAATGCTAGCTATTAGCTGACCCAATCCTGATACCATTCATTAAACAATTTTTTTTCTATCAATAATGCCCCTTTAACAATATAAAGTTAGCATATACACCTGGATCTGTTCCAGACTCTATTGTGTTCCATTGTTGTATATATGAATACCATACTGTTTTATTATTAGCTTTATAGCACACTTTAAAATCTAGGGGGGGAAATCACTGTCCCTAATCCTTTTTCAAAACTTTCTTGGCAATTTCTCATCTATATAAACTTTAAGATAATCTTATCCCACAATATTCAGCTATATAAACTTTAAATAACTTAAAAATAATTTTGGATGGAGGAAGGAAAATAAATTTTCAACTCCACTTCGTCCAAAGGGAGCAAGTGCCAAACTTAGTACAAAACTAGCATCAAAAGAAGAGATTTAAATTTGCCGTCATCCTTTTGAAGCCACTCACAGCTTTTGTCATGAGGATGCAAATTCCAGAAGTTGTGGGATAAGGGAGAAATTATCTCATTCATTCATTCATTCATTCATCCATTTGAATAAATCCTACTATTTTGCTAGCCACTCTCCCATTATGGAAATCTAAAAGTTTACACTGTGAGAGGACATACAGGCAAAACAAGCCACTTAAAGGCAACTATTTCATCAGATTGCTCTGAATCTGGACAAGTGTTAGCTCTCCCTAACTCTACCGATGGGATACAACGCAAGGATCCTTGTATGTTTACTTTAAACTGTGTTTGGCACATATGCTTTCTAGGATAAAATAGTTTATCTGGATTTGCAAAATCATTTCCTGTCGTTCCAAGATCAAGCACCATCTTAACTTGTAAACATGTACTCTTCTGTCCACACAAGCAGCTTAGAGGGCACCAATTCAGGTTTCCCTTCCGATCGTGACCAGGAAGAAGCCCAATAAATATTTCAAACATAAAAGGATTGTTATAACAAAGGGGTCTTAAAATCCTCCTGGGTTATCTGAACAGCTTTCCGTTTCATTTTGTTTTCACCTCTATCCCCTTGAAATGAGAAGAGATTTTTCTCAGAATGAAATACAAGTTTATGCACACAAAGATGGAGATTAGAAAAGAAAACACATAACAACAACAACCAAAAAAAGTGTGGGGATCTCATAAAGGAGGGTATAGATATTAAGGGGGAGAGAAATGTTACATCAGGAAGACAATCTGACCACAGGCCAGCCTTGGTAATCCTATTCAGGGTGTTACTCATGATAGCAAGCGATTCCTGCCTCAGGAACAACTCCATATATTTGTGTTACAAACACAAACCTATCAGAGCACGCATTACATACACCTTCCCGTGACATGGCAGATGGTGCCTTGCTTCCAAGATAAGCTTTAAGGAGAGTGAGGATGAAGGGACAAAAGAAGGTGAGAGACCCAGAAAAAAAAAAAAGAACCACTTCCCTTAATCTTTTGATGTTACCAAAGTGATCCTTGATGAAAGAAGCATCAGTCTTACTTTCTCCCTTTCCATAGATTGAAATCGGAGGCTAAATATCATCAAAAGATGGCTTCCTTGAGGATATAGATTCCTAGAAGCCTCAAGCCAAAAGCCCAGAGCAAGCAACAGTGGATACATTGGTCAGGCATAATTGCAAGTCACTTGTCCAGCTTTATTTCTTCAAAGTCACGCACAATGAGTGTCACACTGAATGATCTCAAAGAGTCTTTATTCTTTGACTCTTACATAGATTAAAAAAGGCAAATGATAACCTCCTGGAAATTGTGCAGAAGCCTGGCAGCCCAAGGTAATTTATAAGAAGTTTACATTCACAAAAAGTACAACTCCACAGTGGAGTATTTAGCTAACTTAGGGAAACACTATCTGACCCAAATGTAGCAAATTACATTACAATAAAAGCAACGAAACAATGAATCAAGTCATCAGGTCAAAAGTATATATTATAAACAGCGTCGGGCTCAGTTCTGTGACAGGCGCTGGGTGGAGAAGTATAAGAATAAGCCCCACAATCTCACTCCTCTACGACTGTCTTTCTAGTTAGAATAATCCACGGGCAATAAATTCAAGTAGTATGAGGCAATATATGATTACACTTTTACAACTATACAGAGACCATGCACGCAATTAGACTTCCAGTAAAGGAGAAAATGGTTCTTTGGATTTCACTGTGATCATTGTAATGCAGAACTCAAGCTATAGGGTCAGTTCTTTAAATTTATAAATTATTCTAATTAAATATTTCTTTTTTTTTTTTAAATACAACTTTGGGCTTTTTCCTCCTCCAAGCTCTTCGATGTAGTTGTTTGGGGAGGAATTTTCTCTCTTTAGAGTTCTCAAGTTTATGTACATATTGAATATATTTAACTTTATTTAAATATTTGAAAATAATATGACCTCAAATAAAGCAAATAATAAAATCAGATTTTGCTTGCTGAATAAAGTTAGTCTTAGCTTGAACTGTGAAACACCCTTTTAAACCATTTAATAGTGTTTAATTACAGCTCTAAATAATAATGAATTAGGTGTAGGAAATAGCATGGAAACAAAGCCAATTCATCATAACACAGACGGGTTTTCCATCCTAAAAAATGGAAGATTAACAGGCAATCACAAAGAAAACAAAGTGAACCATTGGAGATGTGTCACTAATATATATCACCAAACCTCTCAAAGCTATTGATAAAATTAGATGAGAGGTTCATGTTATCCAGATCAGTTGTCCACACTGACGAAATCAGATAGACGACTCCTTGCGATAGGAATCATTCAATAAATTAATAATGAAATTGTGCTAAGTAATTATTCAACTCTCCATTTGGGGTATACTATAAATTACTAGGTGAATCAGATAGCTGGTGGAAGAATAAATTTGAAATTCATTTAATAATTGCTAATGTTTATACCATATTTGATCATACGTAAAGAGCTTTCACTCATAGAAATTGTCTCATTTGGCCAAGCAAGGTGGTTCATGCCTGTAATTCTAGCACTCTGGGAGGCCGAGGCAGGCGGATCACCTGAGGTCAGAAGTTTGAGACCAGCCGGGGGAGGGGAGGGGAGGGGAGGGGGAGAGGAGAGGAGAGGAGGGGAGGGGAGGGGAGGGGAGGGGAGAGGAGAGGAGAGGAGAGGAGGGGAGGGAGGGGAGGGCAGGAGAGAGGAGAGGGGAGGGGAGGAGAGAGGAGAGGGGGAGAAGAGAGGAGAGGGGAGGGGAGGGGAGGGGAGAGGGAGAGGGGAGGGAGGGGAGGGGGAGAGGGGAGGGGAGGGGAGGGGAGAGGGGGAGAGGAGAGGAGAGGAGAGGAGAAATTGCCTCATTTGCCTCTAAACAGAACTCTGGGAGGTAGCTAAGGGGTAACTGTCATCCTTACTTTATTTATTTTTTTCTTTTCTTCTCTTTTTTTCTGTGTACTCCCCCTATAGGCATCTTCACTTTAAAGAGGAAGAAGCTGCCTCAAAGAAGTTCAAGGACTCTACTCACATGAGGTAACCCCACAACTGAGTCCGGCTGTCCTGACACTACCATGAGCTCTGGCTAAGTGAGTCGCAAAAGCAACCCTTAGATTTCACACGTTGTGCATGGGTAATGGTTGAGTGAAGGATCTCAGTGGATCCGCAGTGCCTATACCTGAAACCTTTGTACTTCAAATAAGCGCTACCAATTGCTTTGTAGACAACCTTCCTCCCTCCACCTTTCCAGCGGGAAAAAGCCTCCCCTTAATCACTTCTCAGCCTGATTCTATAACTTCCCATTACTTTTTTGGTTAATAAAATCTAATTTCAGTTAGCTCCTTTCCTTCCTAGAGCAGGCAGTCTGGGGTGACCCTGGGTTTGGAGTTGGGGCGCTCGGCCAGGTGGCGGTCTCCTTCCCAGGGCCGTCAGGACTGCCAGCGGCTGTGACCTCCCGGAGGCCTCGACGAAGGGCTCCTGCACCCCCAGCGAACCTGCAGCCCGGGATCCTCCGCTCCTGCACCCCGGCCAGGGATGGGTCCCCGCTCCCCACCTCTCACCGGCGGGGCCACCCTTTCACTCCGCCTCCTTCTCCTCTCTGGTTCCGCTGGCTTCCGGGGCTCCGCGCATACACCAGCTTCCAACTGGGACAGAAGATGTCAGTCTCGCTTTCTCTCAGACGCCCACGCAGTTGAGACTGTATTCTTCTCAAGATTCACTATCCCTCGTTTAGGGAGAAGCACCAGCCAGTGCCCCCACCCCCACCTGCTTTCCTGTCCCCACTGTAGCCTTGACCCAGGCGGGCGTCTGTGTCTTATCTGGGGCCCGTCCTGGGGCTCGATGTCGTACCTGAACCGCTTTTGAACTCAGTGCTGATGTCTATTTCCCGCACAACCAGCACTACCCGGTAACCTCTGAGGTAGAAAAAAAAATCTCAGAAAGTGTCTGCCGGCCAACCACATGGCAGCACGTGTGAATATGAACGTTGGCTTAGACAGAGGGCTTACTTTTGCCGTTTGTCACTTTAGCTTTATTTCTCCGTCTAGCAAGTACATTGCACAAAAGAGGCTCTCAAGAAATGGTTGCTTGTTTTCTAGTAAACGCAAGTCTCTTCTAGGTCACTTTGGTAAAGCCTGTTTTTAAAGAACATGACATAACTGCAATCTCTCTTTTTTAATACTACATTTTTGTATACCTTTCACTGTGGATTTAAAGCAGCCCTTACAATAGTCGGTAAGCATTTCCAACTCTCTAACGTAAAAATCAATTGCATCAGATATTATTAAAGTTAAGATAATCTAAACCACAAGTTCCAGGGTGTGGATACAGTTATTGTTGTGTTTTGTTTTTAATTTTTTGTAAAGATAGGGTCTTGCTCCCTATGTTGCCCAAGCTGTTCTTGAATTCCTGGCCTCAAGCAATCCTCCCACCTCAGCCTCCCAAAGTGCTGGTATTATCAGCATTCGCCACCATGCCCTACTGAATACAGTCTTACTCAAGTGTCAAAGTCATAACAGCTATTAAAACATATTGGAATAATAGTGTCATAACCTTTCACCCACCCCCGTAGTCCTTGCTGTGTGCCAGGCTCTGTTCTAAATGCTGTAGGAATGTAACCGAGTTTACAGGTTGTCTCGCAGCAGGATTTGACTCCAGGATGAGCGCTCTTAACCACCGCACAATATTGTCTCTCTCACTTTATGTTTCTGGAGAATACAAAAATAATACCTTACATGAATTTCTGTGATTTCAATCATACAATTACCAGCATGTTTTAAAGCGCTACCTTTGAGACAGCCACTGTGTAACAGCTTTAAAAGCAATATGTCATTTTATGTCAAATTCTACCTCTCCCCAACCCACCCAAGAAGCAGATATGGAAATTGCTGCTCCATTTAACAGATGTGAACATTGCAACTCAGAGACATTCCGTTTCTTGGCCAAGGTCATGACATTAGTAAGTGACAAAGCCAGGCATATAAATCCAGGTAAACCTGACACCAAAGTCTGTGCTCTAAACCACACTTTGGGTTCTGTTCAAAGTGAACCGAATTAGGTCTAAACACAACTCCATATTTAATCATCTGGCACAATCGTGATGCTATATCAAATCAGAGGTTGCAAACGGATGACTCCTGGGCTTCCAGCCTCTCTGAGAAGCATTGAAGACCTGGCAGCAAAGGGCTGCACCGGCAGGCACACGTGCCTCAGCTGGGGCTCAACAGTGCCAGTTCATTTCAGGCATGCAGGCTCTCAGGTCCCAACCAGTCCACTTCACCCAACTGTGCCAGTGGCCCCCACAGGCATTTGAGTTTTTGCTCCCCATCCTAGAAATGTTCAGATCAGTGTTGTGTCTCCTCTGACCATTGCAAACTGGTGCCAATTTTGAAATAAATTTATGCCAGTTGAGTAGGGGTTTCCTACAGTATAAAACGAGACATCTGGAGTTGGGGGAATTCCAGTTCAGTGCCTTCCTGGCTTTAAGCCAACTTCAGATTTTACAATCCCACATCAAGGTCTATGATATGGCTCCTGGTGACAGATGTGTGGCGCTAGCTCTGCTCGCTGGGGAAAATAATCTGTCTGACATAGCGCTAAAGTCAACCTCTGTTTGCCATTCACCCTCTCAGCAGTCTCATTTCTCTCTCTGTAGATTACCACTGCATATCTAAGCCTTTCAAATTTTCTCTTTCCCCTCAGGACCTAGAGGGTTCCTGGAGGGTGAAGACTGTCTGCAAAGTCAGTGTGATTCATGTTTTAGTTTCTGAATAGAGAAATTTGGCATCCACAGAGCTGAAGATAAGAAACGGGCTGTGTAGTATGAAGACAAAGAGGCAGAAGGGACACCTATTCTTCACAAAACAGAGACACAGCTGAACATGATAAGGTTGGACAGATAGAGGAACGTTGGCTAACTGAACACCATGTGCTTGTCAGAAATACATTTGGGAAGGAAGAGAAAGAATAATATGATTTCTGTTCCTAACATATCTTGGAGCCCAGCCAATAAGAAAACAATCTCATCACTGAGATATTTTTCTTTCTTTAACACCATGAAAATTAATGAAATATTATAACATTTTATTTCTCTAGCTATAAATTTGTGTATTAATAGATTCTTCTTTTCTGGTGATTTGGTTTGAATTTTGTCCCCTCCAAATCTTATGTTGAAATGGGACTCCCAATGGTGGAGGTGGGGCCTGGTAGGAGATGATTGGATCATGGGGGTGGATTCCTCATGAATAGTTTAGCTCCATCTGTTTGGTGATAAGTGAGTTCTGACTTGGTTAGTTCGTGCTAGATCTGGTTGTTTAAAAGGGCCTAGAACCTACCCCAATCCCACTCTGTTTCTGCCATGCAATGCACTGACTTCCCCTTTGCCCTTCCACCATAAATCTAAGTTTCCTGAGCCTTATCAGAAGCAGACACTGGCACTACACTTTCTGGACACCCTGCAGGACCATGAGCTAATTAAACCTCTTTTCTTTATAAATGACCCAGACTCAGATATTTCTTTAAAGCAATGCAGGAATGGATGGACACATCTGGGTATAGAATACTTAGATTTTAGATTACTGGAGTTTGAAAAGCTCAAGCTGACTTCAACAACAACAACAAAAAAAGAGTTTATTTGTTCATATAACAGATGTTTAATTTAGCTTCAGGTGTGGCTGCATCCAGGTATTCATATGGAGTTGCCAGGAGTTAGTATTCATCTCCTGGCTCTTATTTCCAATATATTGGCTTTGTTCTCTGGCAGGCTATCCTGTGGCAGCAAGATGGCCTCCAGCAGCTCTAGATATATATTCTGCCAGGTTATCAATCCCAACAGAAAGCAATGATCTCTCTGAAGAATTTGAGCAAAATCCTCAGGGCTGTCTCTGTTTGATCTGGCATTGGCCATGGACACATCCCAGAATCTGTTACTGTGGCCAGAGGGATGCGCTGATGTGATGTTCTCATTGATTTGATTGGAGTTGAGTCCAATCAAAAGCCAAGGGGTAGGGCCATCACCATCCAAATCATAATATCAATGTCAGAGACATGTGATTTTCAAGACAGAGAAAGAGAGAGAGGGGAGGATTCTGTGTGCAGAAGAAGGGCAATGGGCAAGCCAAACCACAGATCTTCCAAGACCTTGAGATAGAGGGGAGGATGAGCTTTCATTAGTCGGCTTTTTTCCTAGTCCTTTCGAAAAAGTATTCAGTATTGAGTTCCTTAGCTTCTGGGTCCAACTCACAAATAAACCAGAAGAGTAAAAATTATTATTTTCATTGGATCACCGCACCAAATACAATCAAACAGGAACCAATATATCAGCAAAAGAACTCTTTTCATGAAATATGCTGGCTAGCCTTAGTGACCCAATAGTTATCTCCAGGTAATACCAAGCATCAAAATGTTATTTACCCAGACACCCACATATTAATTCTGAGGCTCCCACATTATTGGTGTAGAGCCAACTCTTAATTATTGGCGGATGCAGAATATGGAAACTAGGGATCAAGCCTAAGCTTTCATTTTAGCCAACAGATTCGGACTCTTTCCCAGATAAACCTTTACCTCAGCTATGGCAAGCAACAACACTGACTAATTTAACTTTCACATCTGGCGGAACAGCTCCCACACATACCTAGATGGAGATGTGGGTCATACACTCCTCAACTCACTTCACAGAGTCTAATGAATTCATATCAATTCATATCAAGTGCAAAAGGGGAGCATTTTTATCATTTTGGCAAAAAGATTCAATTAAACAAGAATTCAAAAAGAAGCCAATGGTGAAAATCAAATCCAAAGTTGACATTTTCAACTTAATTCCTTCCTGCCCTACCCCCCATCTAACAGGTAGCCAAGACCCCAACCATCTTCCCCACCAAAACATAAAATTTCTTCTTTCTCATACATTCTTAATCATTCTGTAAGTTTCTTTAACTACCTAAGCATAAATCTGCAGGGAGAGACTGTAGATGAGAAATGGAAAAGGTTGAAGATAGAACCTTGAAGGCAGGAAGAGTAAAGGAGTCAGCTAGGAAAATAAGGAGTGATCAGAGAAGCTGTGGGAGATGCCGAGGGGTTTTTACAATAGAGGTCAACTTAGAAGGGGCTGGCCAGTGGTGTCCTGCTTAGGGGTCAGTTTTATTTCATCTTAAACTCTTCTTACTCCATCTGCTCCAACTGCTAAAACTTTCTTTTATTCACTAGAAGCTTGCTCCATGTTCTCGTTTGGAAGTCTTCATATGGACCACACGTTGGGCCCAGCTTGATCACTAGCTACATGTCCAGTCTTGAAGGTGGCTTGTGCCACTGCCACCACTACCCGCTAATGTGTATCCAGGCCTCCTGTGTGCCAGGTACAGCGTCAAATGCCATGCATGAATTATTTGGTTTAATTTTTGAAATAATTCTTCAGAATGGGACACTTTTATTATTCCCATTTTCCAGATGAGGAAATTTGGCTTAAAATGATAAAGTATCTTGTCCAAGGTTAACCCATTAGTAAGTAGCAGAGCAATGGTATGTCATAAAAAATGGAGGGAAGGAAGAAGAAACCTAGGAAATTCACACATTTTTCTATTCTATTGTTGCATAACTAGACTGTGTTTATATTTAAGTAAGGCTATGATTTTTTTTTTAGAATATTCACCAAACAAACGCTTGATGAGAAGATATAGGTTATATTCTCTAATGTAAAGCATGCTAAAACATACCAAATAATTAAAATTATGGAAACCATTTTTTAGGATCAACACGTTCTAACAACACTGAGCTCCAAGGAATACTTGGGTTTGGTTTTTTTTGGTTTGGTTTTGTTTTGCTTTCCCTACGAGCATAAATCCCTCTTTTGATGAGAGAGAGCCCTGCAGTGGTGACCTTCTTGGTGGTTTAGTCTTAAATTCTGGCTCCCAAGAATAAAACACACAAAAGAAAACCCATGGTGATTACAAAACTAATAGCTAGCATGCGGTAGAATTCACACAGGATGTGGAGTCAGGCTGAGTTGGGATTTTATGTACTGATTAGCTGTGGGATCCAAGACAAGTCCTTAACCTCTGCAGGTTGTGAGGATGATCACAATACATATGCTCACGGATCGCCATAAAAGTTAAATATGATGGTGAATAGGAAGATAGGTCTGACACCTAGGAGATGCTCAAAAGGAAATTTAATTGCAATTTTAAATACCTTGTTCTTTGACCCAGCAATCCCACTTCTAGGAAATAACTACTCAGAAAGGAAACAACTACTCAGAAAGGAAACCGCAAAGTAAATAAAGGTACACGTCCAGAGACATTCATTTAGCACTGAAATAGCAAAGAAGAAAAAATTAAAACGGCTGACTAAACAGTGGTTCACCCATGGCAGTGGCTGCGAGTGTGGGCGATGGTACCCAATTGTGTGGGCAATGGAGCTGAACTGTGTGGGCGACAGGGCCAAATGACCTGAGTTGGGATCCTGGCTGCATTGATGTTGTATGATTCTGGGCTAATTACTTAGCCTCTTAAGACCTCAGTGTCTTACCTCTATAAAATGCAAATGATAAAAGTGGTTACAACACAGATCGTTGTGAAGATTAAAGTGAGTTCATACTTGTAAGGTACTTAGAAGAATAAGTAGTACATAATCAACTTTGCTGAATGCCAGCAATCTTGTCACCATTTTTAATTTTAATTTTTAATTTTTTAACTTAATTTTTTGCTTCATCAAGTTATAATTTACATATTCACCAACTCCAGGTGCACAGTTTGATGAATTTTGTAATTTCTGCAGTTTTGTAACAACCAGAGCAATGAAGAATTTTTCTATCACCCTGAAAAGTTTTCCGGTGCCCTTTTGCAGAGTATTTCCTTCTCCATTCTCAGGGAACCATTGATCTGCTTGTAGTTTTGGCTTTTCTAGTTTTGGATGGAATCATACATACATAAACTTTTGTGCTTGAGCTCCATTGCACATAGCTTTAAAAATTTTTTTTATTGGCCGGGCACGGTGGCTCACGCCTGTAATCCTAGCACTTTGGGAGGCCGAGGTGGGTGGATCACCTGAGGTCAGGAGTTCAAGACCAACCTGGCCATCATGGTGAAACCCCATCTTTAAAAAAAAAAAAAGAAATAAAAAAAAATTTTTTTATTATACTTTAAGTTCTGGGGTACATGTGCAGAATATGTAGGTTTGTTACATGGGTGTACACCTGCCATGGTGGTTTGCTACATCTATCACTCTGTTATCTTCTAATGCTATCCTTCCCCTAGCCCCCCATCCCTCCACAACAGGCCCTGGTGTGTGATGTTCTCTCCCTGTGTCCATGTGTTCTCATTGTTCAGCACCCACTTATGAGTGAGAACATGCGGTGTTTGGTTTTCTGTTCTCGTTTTCTGTTCTTGTGTCTGAAAATGATGGTTTCCAGATTCATCCATGTCCCTGCAAATGATAGGAACTCATCCTTTTTTATAGCTGCATAGTATTCCATGGTGTATATGTGCCCTTTCATTGATGGGCATTTGATTTGGTTTCAAGTCTTTGCTATTGTGAACAGTGCCACAGTAAACACACATGTGCATGTGTCTTCATAGTAGAATGACTGATAATACTTTGAGTATATACTCAGTAATGGGATTGCTGGGGTCAAATGGTATTTCTGGTTCTAGGTCCTTGAGGAATTGCCACACTGTCTTCCATAATGGTTGAATTAATTTACACTCCCACCAGCAATGTAAAAGTGTTTCTGTTTCTCCACATCCTCTCTAGCATCTGTTGTGCTCCTGATTTCTTAATGATCACCATTCTAACTGGCGTGAGATGGTATCTCAATGTGGTTTTGATTTGCATTTCTCCAATGACCAGTGAGACAGAGTCTCGTTCTGTCGCCCAGGCTGGAGTGCAGTGGCATGATTGTGGCTCACTGCCACGTCCTCCTCCTGGATTCAAGCAATTCTCGTGCCTCAGCCTCCCAAGTAGCTGGGATTACAGGTGAGTGCCACCATGCCCAGCCATTGCACACAGCTTTTGAGTCGCCAGCGTCATTATGTGTATTTATGCTTTGTTCCTTTTAATTGCTGAGTAGTACGCCATCACATGACTATACCATAATTTGCTTTTCCATTCATGAGTTCATGAACATTCAACTTGTTTTCGTTCTTTTGCTCTGAATATTCACATACATGGCTTTTGTGTGGACATGTTTTTATTTCTCTGGGATAAACAGCTAGAAGTGGGATTGGTGGGTCATATGTTAAGTGTCTGTTTAACTTTATAGTAAACTGCTAATGTTTTCCAAAGTGGCTGTACCATTTCACATTTGTGTGTTTCTCATTCTACTTCACAGTTGCAGTTTATTATATTGTCATCATTTACTTGATTTGGGAGCCATTTAAATACACCATGACTTGCCTGACCTGATCGGTAGTGTCCCCGAGTCACAGGTATTTTCCACATGAGCCCAATATGAACGCTCCCTTGTTTTCAATCACACATGCATGTAGCTTAAACTTGTATTAAAAAGGAAGAACTGTGGGCCAGGTGCAGTGGCTTATACCTGTAATCAATTGAGGTGTATCAGTTGAGCTCAGGAATTGGAGACAAGCATGGGAAACACAGTGAAATCCTATCTCTATTTAAAAAAAAAAATCCAAAAACATTAGCTGGCATGGTGGCACCCAGCCTGTGTTCCCAGCTATTCCGGAGGCTGAGGTGGGAGGATCACTTGAGCCCAGGAGGTGAAGGTTGCAGTGAGCGGAGATTGTGCACTATACTCGGGCATGGGTGACAGAGTGAGACCCTGTCTCAGGAAAAAAAAAAAAAAAAAGCAAATTGCATGCCATTTGAATAAAGTAGATGTAAATATAATTCCACAGTTAAGAAAATAAATGGGGGCCAGGTGGGTGGCTCATGCTTGTAATTCCAGCACTTTGGGAGACTGAGGCGGGCAGATCACGAGGTCAGGAGTTCGAGACCAGCCTCACTGACATGGTGAAATCCCATCTCTATTAAAAATACAAAAACTACCTGGGCGCAGTGGCACTTGCCTGTAATCCCACCTACTCGGGAGGCTGAGGCAGGAGAATCACTTGAACCTGGGAGGCGGAGGTTGCAGTGAGCCAAGATTGTGCTATTTTCCTCCAGCCTGGGCAACAGAACAAGATTCCATCTCAAAAAAAAGTTGGGGGGAGAAATACACACTTTTTTTTTTAAATAGCAGTTATCTCTGCAGCATTGCAGGAAAGGGACAAACAGAGGCACTCTTCTCATATTTGTCTACGTGACCAAGATTGTGAATCTTTTTTTTCTCATTTTGAAGTAATTTTCAAGTAAATTAAAACATCAATTTTACTTGAGTCTGACGCTCTATTGGAAAGGGACTTCCTTCTTTACTAGGGCCCCCTACAAAACAGATGTTGAGGCTCCAAGTCCCCTGAAGAGTTTAGAGAGACATTACTGGGGCTGCAGAAGGATTTTTCAACATTCCACAACGCCTAGGAGAAATGATGGGTTCGCTGGTAATAAGACTGCTTAGAATAGCAAAGGCAACGTGTGTTCCACGTGTGGCTAGAATTACATCAGTTCAGTGTGCTAACCTTGATTACCTCAGGTTGATAAGACATTCAGAAGAGTAGTTTTATTTTTCTACAAATTATGATTAATAATTTTTAAAGAAAGAAAACAACTCTTGGCTTAATCATTGTGCTTTGGCATCAAAGCCTGTCCAAACACAAACACCGAATTCAGTGGATTAAAAAAATGGGGGACCAACAGATCGACAAGCAGTCACTGTCTGGTGGCAGAGTTGCCATTTGCAAGCTTTCAAAAACCCCTAGGTTGTTCCCTTTGTCATAGGAAATGAAGGCAGCCCCTCTTGGCTGTTGCTGCCTGATACTCTAAGTAGCAGTTTTTGCCAATTCATGACTTGATCATCTCCAGGTCCAATGTAACCTTGCTATAATCTCTCTTTTATTTTCACCAGATAGGGAGTAGTAAATAATACATGTGAACTTATCCATTGGCTTTGTCCACTCTCATAAGTCATCCTGGCCCCTTCTCCCCCACTGCGGCCCCTTTCTCGGCCCCTGCCTATTCAGCCCGGCATGTCTGAACATTTAGTCATCTCTTCAGAGCCACTCTTCCAGGAAAAGGCTATTGTTCCTGCATTTCCTGATCGCTTATTTCCTGTCATTTTTTTTTTCAAAAAAGAATCAAGACTATTCTAAAATCACACAAGAGTTCTTCTCTGCTTCACAGTTGCAGTTTATTATATTGTCATCATTTACTTGATTTGGGGGCCCCTTAAATACACCATGACTTGCCTGACCTGATCAGTAGTGTCCCTGAGTCACAGGTAGTTTCCACATGAGCCCCAGTATGAATACTGCCTTGTTTTCAATCACACGTGCATGCAGCTTACACTTGTTTTTCTCCAAGACCTCAAAGAAACTTCTAAGAGTTTTCACATTATTGACACTACACCAATAACCCATCGGATGAAGAAAATGATCAGGGACAGAGAGGGTGAGCGTCTTCCTAGGCTGGGGAGGAAGTGGCAGGTGATGAAGACATGGAAATGTCTCCTCTCTGCTCCAGCTCTTCCTTCAACTCACACAAAGATAAGAACTGATCAAACTGAGTTTTGCTGCCCAGAAGAGACTTGAGTCACTAGAAGGGGGAAAGTACAGGGAGGGAGTTCAAGAAATCAAAAACCTGGATTTCGATAGGCACACACATGTACAATACACATATGTGAGTGTATATACATGCACACACATACACATATACACACGCACATACACACACACACATTTAAGAGCTTCCTTTGTGCCAGGCACTGTGCTAAATATTTATATACACCATCTTGATTAATTTTGACACCTTCCCATGGGGTAGGTACCTTCATTCTCCATGTATTACGTAACAATATTATATATGAATGAACTCATCCAAGTTCACACAGCTAGTACAACAGCTGAGTCACAGTTAACGCATGCTTTATCTAACAGCAAAGTTGCACAACTAACCCCTCTGTTTGCTAGTTGTGTGATTTCTGGTAAGTAACTTAACCATTCTGAAGTTCTGTGTCCTTATCTATAAAATGGGAATAATAAAACCTAAAAAATCTGCTTCCATATTGTGTTGAGAATTAAATGAATTTATGTGTATATTTACCAGACACAGATATACATTTCTCCTCTTTACTTCAGTTTTGGTTTGCTTTTGATAAAATGCTTATTATGACTGGGTGGTTGTAAAAATAAGAGGAAACATGAAAACACTTTGGAAACCATAATTAATAACTGTTATTCTCAGATATGGTTTTCCTTTGGGTTTTGTGTGTGTGTGTGTGTGTGTGTGTGTGTGGTGGTGTGAGGATGGAATCGCACTTTATTGCCCAGGCTGGGGTGCAGTGGCGCAATCTCGGCTCACTGCAACCTCCGCTCCTGGGTTCAAGTGATTCTCCTGCCTCAGCCTCCCTAGTAGCTGGGATTACAGGCACCTGCCACCTGCCTGGGTAATTTTTGTATTTTTAGTAGAGGTAGGGTTTCACCATGTTGGCCAAGATGGTCTCAAATTCCTGACCTCGTGATCCGCCCGCCTCAGCCTTCCAAAGTGCTAGGATTACAGGCGTGAGTCACCGCACCCGGCCATAAATATTCTTTGACCCAGTTTCTCCAACTGCTTAAATGTGAAAAATACAAGTTTATTTATTACAGTATAATGTGTAAAAATTTGGAGGGAAAAGTTGGAAACAATCTGAAGATCCATCAATAAGAGCTGGTTCTATAAGTGAAGTTTTTTAAAACAAAATACCATAAATCATTTTATTTAAAAATCTCTTTACGTAGTGATATAAAACAATTGCCAAGACACATTGCTAAGTGGAAAAAGAAAAACGCAGAACAGCGTTTCTATTACACTATGGCACACACCTGTGCGCACATGCAGACACACACACACACACACTTGTGTATGTGTATGCTAATTTATGTATAGACCAGGACTATGCAATAGGAATATAATGCAAGCGACAAATGTAAGCCACATGTATAATTTTAAATGTCCTAGTAGCCACAAAGAAATTAAACAAATAAAATGCATTTAATGATATCCAAACTATTATCAACATGTCAACATACGATCAGTATAAGAATTATTTACAAGATGTTTTACATTCTTTCTTTCATAAGACTTTAATATGGTATGTGTTTTACACTTGTAGCACATCTCAATTCAGACTAGCCATATTTCAAGTGTTCAGTATGTCTGCACAGAAGTCGGTACACGTGGCCACAGCTACCTTATTTATTGGACATTAAAGGCATAGCCATCTGCACAAGAAATGGTAACAGCAGTGACCTCTGGAGAGAAGAACCTCTCTGGGAGCATGGGTAAGAGGGACAACTACTTTTCACTTTATGACTTTTTGAGCTTTTCAAATTCCATGCCTTGTGCATATACTGCCTTTTTGGAATAAAATGAATAAAACAGTTTTTACAGCAATTCTTTACAGTAACTTCTTATTCACTCTGCCATACAAATAGGGACGGATGATTCATACAACCTGAAGACAATTATCAGCAACGAATGACTTTTTCTTATTTCCTGGAGTCTTGTCATTGTTTAGTAATTTAAGGAATCCGTCTCAGGGACAAGCGACATTTGCCACTGAGAGAATGGAGTCAGCCTGGGGACATGTTCCCAAACTGGAAAGATACCAAATTAGAAACAGGGTTTTGTAACCAATTTATAGCTGAGAAAATGGAATATGAAAGGATCTGAGCTGGAGGGGGATTCTCTCACACATCCCTAACATGAGTTCAGAGAAGTCTCCATGTCAAGACACAGAGCCGGAAACTGCAGGGGGCACGTGAAGGCAAAGACAGGAAGAAGAGGACAGGAAGGACAGGTGAGGAAGAGGAGGTTTCCATAAACAGGAAACGACCAGGTGGCCACTTCACCTCTCAAATCATGGAGACAAGTGGAGAGACCCACTCCCAACTGGGAGAGAGGACCTAACTCTTCCCAATCAGACGAATGTGGAAATACTCAACAGGACTGAAGTGAGGTTAAATTCTCTTCCTCTAATTCTTTGCCAGATGGCAAGGTGGGTTCTCAGGAGAGAGAAAGAGCAGGGTCGAGGGGGAGGGTTGAAGGGAAGGGACATAGGATGCATCCATGGGATTTCACCGATGCTGGCAGGAAATTGGAACGGGACAGTAGCTAAGACAAGAGCTGTGGCTGTGTAGAAAGATCAGCAATCAGGGCACTCATCAAGGCATTGCTCATGACCTAATCACACTGAAGACTGCCCCGATGTTTTCATCTGGAGAACATTTGTGATGTAATTCAGGGGTAAAAGCAAATTTTAAAACAATAGGACACTGTAGTTTTACCTATAGAAATAAACACACACATAAACACCTACACTCACATGACTGAACGGATATTTATTAAAACAAAAAGGGAAGTGATGGGACTACAGATGTTTGCTAATTTTCCTTTTAGCTCACCTGTATTTTTCAGAGTTTTCACCAGTGAGTGCATATTCAGTAGCAATAATGTAGAGGGGGTCACAAATTTCTCTCACAACCATTGGACATACAAAGGAAAGAGTTTCCTTATTTGAGCTGTGACTAACCCATTCTTCTTACAATCCCCACTTGTTGGAACAGAAACATTAACTTTCATCCCATCTACTTTAAAATATAGCTCAATCTAGTACACAAAATAGTCCCTCTAGAATATACACTGCCGGGTTTTCCAGCTACTAATGCCTCTTTAATTTTAATTGTGAACACTTAAATTTCAATTCCCCACACACTTAACTTATTTGACTTCCGTTTTGACTTCTTAAAATAATTCTCAAAAAAAAAAAAATACAAAATGAGGTTTATTTTCACTGCTCTTTACTCAGAAATAGTTTAGATCTATTCCTAGATGTTCCTAGAAATGAGATAACTAAGGTTGATTTTTACCTTGCATGTGTTCTATTATTTTTTTTTTTTTTTTTTTTTTTTTTTTTTTTTTTTGAGCTGGAGTCTGGCTCTGCCGCCCAGGCTGGAGTGCAGTAGCACTATCTCGGCTCACTGCAAACTCTGCCACCCAGGTTCAAGCAATTCTCCTGCCTCAGCCTCCTGAGTAGCTGGGATTACAGGTGTCCACCACTGAGCCTGGCTAATTTTTGTATTTTTAGAGACGGGATTTTGCCATGTTGGCCAGGCTGGTCTCAAACTCCTGACCTCAGGTCATCCGCCCACCTTGGCCTCCCAAAGTGCCGGGATTACAGGCGTGAGCCACCATGCCCAGGTCTGTGACTTTTAAAAAATAAAATAGATATACAAGGGAATTGTGACTCAGAGAATATACAGATAACTGTATTAGGGTGTAAGGATTAGGAGGGGTACTGTTTTTCTATTTTAAATTATCTTTTAATGTTATTACATTATTTTTACAATTAAAAATAATGTTTAAAATTAAAAAAAAAATTCCTATCACTGACTACAGGTCTAGCGTTTCATAGCCACATGCAACTCATGGCTACATATTATATATTCAGAACGTTTTTGTCATCCCAGAATTCCTATTGGACATGGCTGCTCCAACTGGTGCCGGATTTCAGATTTCTCAGCCATCACCCCTTCCTGGCTGGCTAGGTCTGGGTAAGGTCTGGATGTGTGGAGAATGAGTGTAGCACCCCTTCCTCCCTTTTCCTGGCTTTGGTGGGCAGGAACCCTGTGGTCTGGTGCTGGTCTTTAGTGAGGCCAGGTGCCTTGACCTTGGAGTCCTTCAGTGGTCTTTGAGTACACCACAAATAACCCTGTCTCAACTTCCTGACTTCAAGAGTCTTACAGAGGCCCAGTCTCTATGTGTCCCACTGACACAGTCCCGTAGTCCCCATAAGAAGGTCTGGGGGTTGCAGAGGGAAGCAAGCCAGACTTGCTCACCTGATCACCTTCTGGGACCTACACAGTCATCTGGGCCTGTGGGCTTGGCTGGACTCCCCGGTCACCCCAGCCTTGGTATCTCAGGACACTGGGAACTCTATTCCCTGAGAAGCCTGCCGCAACCATCTCTCATCTTCCATCTGCACGCTGCCACATTTTCCTGAGTCTGACGCATTGAGAGACTCTAAGAGACTATAATTTTCCCAGGCTGTGCCAAAGAAGTAGGGGCAAGATCCCAGCCCGGAGACTTCTCTGGCTGGTGGTTGGCATATCCTCCTCCAGAAGTTTCTACACAGCAGGGGACAGGCCCGGGTGCCTGCTTCTCACCTCTCTCCCTCTCTTTTTTCCTCTTAACTACTTTTCTTCTTCCCATAGCTCCTCAGGGATGAAACAGGATGGGATAGTCACTGACTACCCAGTGTGATATGGCAGAGCAACAAGCCTGGTAACCAGGCTTTCTCATCCTTAGTTGAAAAAGCAAGGCCTTTTCCTTTGTGTATTTTACAGGGAAATCAAGGAATTTTTAAAATTCCTCCTTAAAACAATGGCTGGCTTGTAAAGCCATTGTCTTCCCGCAGAATGCAGTTATATTTTCAGTGGAGGAGGGGATCATTACTTGCACCTTTGTCTTTGCATTCTATATGTAAGATTTCTAATCTCCACATCCTCCCCTTGTGTTTTCCCACCCCACCCATGCAGGCAGAGGGAAGCCCTGCTCCCACGAAGGCACAGATCATTTCCTCAGAAAGATTAACCAGAAACAGCACATGAGCAAATTTCAAATCATCACATCTATTACAATTAGGAAGACACAATTTTCATTTTTAAATTTTTTATGACAGTTGTTGGCTTAGGCTAATCAGAAACTGTCTTTAGAGGGGAGGTAATTCCCAAGGTCACATATTTTAATATAATTAGCGTGAGATCAAATGGACGTTAAGGAGTTGGCATCCAAAATCTCTGCCACACTACTGGTCTTGTGATTAAAAAAACCAAATTCCAAAACACTTTTGGTCCAAACACTTTCAGATAAAGAATACTCAGCCCTTAGTGACTCAGGAATACTCATGATAATATTACTATACTACTACTTACTAATAACAATGACAGCATAAACAGAAGTCTTCAATCAGAGGATAACAGTAATAGTAAAAGCCTAGTTTTTGCTTTTAGACCCAGGAGTCTGGTTTATTTCATAGAATCTCTAAATGCAGTAGATCACAAGGATGACAGAGGCTTAGAGGCCGCTTCCCACCTCGGCATGAAATATCCATTCCCAACCCTGCATGAAACATCACATCCATGAATATGTCGTGACACCAGTGACAAGCTCTTCTCCAAACTCTGCTTGGATATCTCCAGAGAAGAGGAGCTCACCACTCCCACAGGCAGTTTTTTCTTCTGAGTTCTGATGGTTCTAATTCTCTTCCTTACATTACACATTACATTCTTTCATTGTAACTTTTTCCCATTTATTCATTTTTTAAAAAGTTGTTCATGACCAAACACAGCAGTTTGTAAAGTATTACAAAAGCTTATAAAGTAAAAATTAAGCTTCCGCCACTATATCCCACCAAATTCTACTCCCCAGAGGTGATCAGATTCCTTATATAACTTTTTTTTTTTTTTTTTTGAGACAGAGTCTCACTCTTTTGCCCAGGCTGGAGTGTAGTGACACAATCTCGGCTCACCACAACCTCCACCTTCTGGGTTCAAGCAAGCATGTCCAGCTAATTTTTGTATTTTTAGTAAAGACGGGATTTCACCATGTTGGCCAGGCTGGTCTTGAACTCCAGACCTCAAGTGATCCACCCACTTCAGCTTCTCAAAGTGCTGAGACTATAGACATGAGCCACCACATCCAGCCAGATTCTTTATATACTTTTGACAACAGGATTTGTTTTCTGTAGTATTACATGGTGGACGTGGTTCCATATCCCAGATTGATAGCTCTGCATGGACAGGCTACAGTTCAGCTAACACATTCCCCATCAGTGGGTCTCCAAATTTTAAACTTTTAATAGTTTTTAAAACATTTAAAGTCAGCTATCATGTTGTCACTGAACTTTCTCCAGGCTACCGTTCCTAACGTCATTTCTCATATGATGTGGTTCTGGGTTCCTCCACATATGCTGCACCTTTTCTGGGTCCCCAGACCCGAATAGCAGGCTCCAGGGCAGCTGCTTTAGCCATTGCAGAGTGAGGGAGGCCGTGCCTCAATTTCTGCTGGAGGACCTAAGGGACTACTCATTTGCCAGGCAGCTAGGTTCCCTCATCATTCGCAGTTGGGTGACCAAATCATTTCTTTTCTAAACCTCAGCACTTTTGAGAGTGGGGAGGTGCACCAGTTGGATGGGACATGGATAACCCAGGACCTTCCATGGTGAAATGGGCATTTTTCATGCAAAAGTTGAAGTCAGTTAAAACTTGAAGGCTTTTCTTTTTTATACCAGCTGCTTTTAAGCCAAGTATGCTCAATAGAGGCAAAAATGGCCTAATTTGAAAGTACATTTGGTTTATGAAAACAGTCCATCTTCATCACATAGAGGAAACATGAGAGAGCAATTGCTCTAACTTCCTTTATGGATGAAGAACAAGACCCAGACAGGTAACGGGTCATGGTCTAATGTCATTGCTTTGATTAGTAACATCTCAATTTAAAAGGGGGAAAAAGGTATTGGAGACGTGGAACCAATGTTCAGACCAACACCTATGATGTGCCAGTCACTATGCTCGGGATTTTAAACATATTTTTATTAAATCAGTATTAATTGAGCACTTACTAGATGCAAGCCACTGTGTTATATGCTTGGGAGGAAATCCTTGTCCTCAAACAGTTCACCAATTTATTGACTCATGGAACCCATCAATAAACCAGCAGTGTCAATATTCATATTTTGGCCAGATGCAGTGGCTCATGCCTGTAATCCTAGCAATTTGGGAGGCCAAGGCTGGCAAATTGCCTGAGCTCAGGAGTTTGAGATCAGCCTGGGCAACACGGTGAAACCCCATCTCTACTAAAATACAAAAAAAAAATTAGCCGGGCGTGGCAGCATGTGCCTGTAGTCTCAGCTACTTGGGAGGCTAAAATCAGGAAAACTGCTTCAACCCGGGAGGTAGATATTGCAATGAGCCAAGATTGCATCACTGCACTCCAGCCTGGGTGGCAGAGTGAGACTCCGTCTCAAAAAAAAATTATATTTCATTTTGGGATATATGTGGATGGATAAGAGGAAGGCACATGTGTAAGAAAAACTGGAGACTCGGAGAAGTGAACTTATTTGCCCAAAGTCACATAACAAATAAGTGGGAGAGCAGAATTCTGACTCCCTGCCTTACACCAGAAATCACGCCACAGCCTGCTCCATGCCAGCACTGAGTTTGGCCTTGGGAAACCCGGAGGAGCCTACGAGCCTCAGGATTGCACTTTGATCGGTGCATGGAGTCTGTGAGTCACAGCAGAGGGGGTGGTGACCTCTACAAACTCTTGCTACCAGTGACTACATCCCTCACACAGGGATTGTCTACTAGTGAGAAAAACCATAGTCGACTTTAGATTTCTCATGTTACTGTAAGTAGGCAAGACCATTACATACTGTGCAAAGACATATTTAACATAACAACAGCCAACATTTGTAAGGATCTTTGCAGATTTCTAAGTGCTTTCACATGCATCATTGCACTGAAACTTTACTACCCTAGCAGATGGGCAGCCATCATCATCCTTCCCTACAGACTGGTCAGCAAGGCTGGAGGGTGAGGCAACCTGCCCAAAATTCCATAGAGCCTGTATACCAACCCAGACCTTTCTCTTTGTTATAATTAGTTAACTATCTCCAGCTATTTCAGTAGCAACCCAGTATGAAAGGTCCTTATAGAGGGGACAGCGTGGAATATCATCATGTTATTTGGTTGATTGCAGTCTGTGGAAGTAATGCTATTTCTTCTTAAGATGCCTTTAGGATTGTTTCAACTGTAAGGGCATGCTTAATCCTCCCATCCCAGGCTGAGTCGTCATCAGAGCGAACAAGCAGCCTGGCTCAAGTTTCTTTCCTTGGTGTTTTCTTATCGGTCTCCCACCAATGGCTTAGCCTCTATGGGTGAGTGGGGTCAGGAAGTGGCATACAGTCTCTGTTTTTATTCTCTGTGTGGAAATTTTCTAATTATAGGTCACACCAAGAGTTTCCATTCCTCCTCCCACAACCCCTCATGGCACTTCACTCTGTTTATGTAACTTAATAAGCAAAGACCCAAGGCTTTTTTTTTTTAAGACTTAAACCATGAAGCTTTTAATGAGGAATCAAACTCATTCCCTTATCTTTCTGACTAGTAAATAGCCGCCTGTTATCTGCTTAGTCTGTAGCTGAACTTATGATCTCCTTTCTGGTTGGGGTTTTTATAGTCTGATTACGCCTTAGGCTTCCTCTGCAAGCCATCAGAAGAAGGACCAATTACACACACACACTACAAAAAAGGTAGATTTAGGGTAAAGTCCTTTAAAACTCCAGGCTTCATAGACTAAAGAGATGATATATCACAGAATCAAGAAACAAGAGTCACAGATTCCAGATAGATCTATCATGGCACCCAACACAATGAAGGTGCCTATTTAGGGTGTAAATGAGAGTGAGGTTTCAGTCCATTGTTATGCTTTGGAGATTGCAAGCTAAGGGCCAGCACTTAAACAATTTTACTCCAATTGTATCAAGATTTCTTTCCTAACTTAACTGCCTTAAAAAAAAATTATAAAAGTTATGTCACCTTAGTCTAGCATCCTTTGGAAATACATTCAATAATAGTAACTTTTAGACAAAATTTGACCAGTAGCCATAAACCAAATCCCTAGAACAAAATGAAAGAGATCCTACCTTTAAGAGGCAAAAACACATTCTTAAGCCAAATGTTTTTAACGCAAAGAACAAATACGTAGGAAATATTCTGTGCTTTCCCTACCAGCAGTGTGCAAACAGAAATCACTTCTGCAGAACCACTGAACAATGAAGGCTGGAAAGGAAATATAAAAGAAGTGATATTTTGGTAAGAAGATCCTGACTCTGAGGATCTGCACTAATGTTAACTGTTATAAAATTAACCTTTCAACTATCCTCTGGGATCTGAAGAACACACCTAAATGAAGGAAAACTAATTTATGAAACAGGCAGCCAAGTAGGATCAAGGAAGGGATTTGCTATTCAGGAAGCTCAAGAAACAGTATCCAAGCAGGAATGCAGGGTCCAAAAGAAAAGATTTCACTGATTCCAGAAAAGTGACTGAGCTTTGCTAAAGAAGTAGCCGTGGCAGCCTCACCACCAAACATTTGTACCTGCCTCCTCCTCCACATGGTGAGCAGCAGATAAGGCCTGGCACAAAAGCAAGGCCATCACCATCGTCATTATCGCTATCATCTGGGAATTCCCAAGCCATGTCCATTCAAGAGATGTTTGAAGGCTTAAGCAGACATTTTCCAGCCTTCGAGTTTTTTGACCTCTTTTCTTTTTAACCTTTGTTCCATTTTGATATGTGGAAAAATCTTACCCCACTGTCTCAACTAGATTTCAGTAGGTTTTTCTGTGTGGAAATGTCTTTAAGAATCCCTGAGAAGTCTATCTTGTTTGTAGGTGCACCAGCAGGAAGAATTTGTTGATCTTTACTATTATATAATAAATATATATTTTTATTATTCAGGATAATACAGAATATTTTATGTGTATAATATCATGTTGCTTTATATTTCATTGCTTAATATATTATTATATTGAGTACATTTTTTCCCAAGCATACACAACTTTCTCCTCCCCCAAAACCCTTTACCAAGCTCTTTATAAAAATCGCTACTTTAGGACTTAGTCTAGGAGAATTGTCTCATTTGTGATATATATTGCAGGGTGATTTCCTAAAGGAAGCAGGACTTTGGAACTCTGCTGAATTCCTGTGAAAGGAAGTAAAAAAAAAAAGGAACATAAGGCATTAACTAATGTGGAGAAAAGTTGGAGGAAGGGCTAATGAGATTACATAGATAGATAGATAGATAGGTAGATAGATAGACAGATTTTAAACATAAATAAACATCATGCTCTTTAGTCCCTGAATACATAAAAGTGGTCACTGGAGCTACCAGAGCTGCAATGAATGACTCCAATACACTTTAATGCAATCTCCATGTCTACCATCCGCCCACACAGTGCTTTTAGACAAATTAGAAGAGGGCACCCCTTCCTCAAGGCACTTTACCTTCATCTTCTGGAAATCATTGTAATATACTGATACTTTTTAAGAATAAGAAACTACCATCTGCTTTAAAATTTGCATGTAAATTTGTACAAATCTATGATATTTATGATGCCAATCATGCTCTGTAGAAAGTCCTCTGTTCAGTCTACAACTTGCTCAAGGACACACAGCTCCCCCTGGCATAGCTTGCGTAATGACCCTCAGCACAACCATGAGGAGCTGTGTTTGTTTTATGCAAGGCTTCATCTAACTCAGTTCCTGATACTTCTCTAGATAGCAATTGAATGATGGAATGAATGTGTGAATCAACAAACGAATGAATGAATGAATGGCCCCGCCTTAACACAAAAATCTATTGCAAAAGTGAAAAATCAGTTCAGCTAATTTTACTGAGTACCTACTATGCATCGGGGCCTGTGCTAAGCATATATGTGCATTTTCATTAAAACCCTGTGAGGTACAGATTTTTACTCTTCACGGAGAAGTTAAGTAACTTGTTACAGTCATTCAGCAGGTGACTCACAAACCAAGGGACCACATAATCACTGTCCTAACCACTACACTGGCAAGTCGGCCTGTACCTTGTCCTGCTCCAAGGGGCAGCTACACCTTTGGAAACACGGAATTCCCTTGTGCGGCCAGGCCAAGGAAGAGAAGGCATCAGAGATCAGATATCCCATGGCCATGATGACTTCTTTTTCTGTCTGTAGAGACAAAGTTACACTCTTCATGCAACTTAGCAGGTAATGAGGTCGTATCACACAATATTCCTAGTCCTGGCCTGCATGCCCAGCACTCACCTTTGAAATCAGTTAGCAGCGATTCATTCAGCTACGGAATAAGAGCCCTCGCATCACCTATGGGTGCAACACCTAGGCGTATAGCACCTTCTGAATGTCCTGGCCACTAGATGGCACTGAAGCTCAAATGTCACAGAACTATAAGAAACACCTCCCGCCATGTTTTAGGTAAGACAGTCACAATAACCAGAACAGCAACATTATTGAATACTTACTATACGCCAAGTACTCTTCCAAGGTCTCTATATGCATTACCACATTGAAGCCTCTGAACTCTGTGGGGGTGGATTCATTATTATCGACACTTTGCAGATGAACAGATTTAGAAAGTCAAGTATCTTGGCCAAGGTCACATTGCTAGTAAGAGGCAGAGCAGAGATTTTTAACTCAGACAACCTGACTCCAAAGCTCAACATTCCTAAAACTCCACTGCTGTTTCCTTTCACACTATCATTGTCCTTTCGCTTAGTTGCTAAGCACATGTTCAGTATCCACCGCAGATTATTTTGAAACTCGTTTTGGAAAATCCTCTCTCGTGGGGGGAAAAGAAAAACTCCATTCAGGCCACATAAGCACGTCAGGCACAAGCCAAGATTCAGATGTACTGGAGCTATTTGCTCAAGGGCATAACCTCAAAGGAATATCATCCTGGGGGTGAAGAAATGGGTCACAGCCTGTGGTGCAGCAAAGCAAAGTCAGCTGGATCCAGCTGCAAGGTCTCACATGTTAGAAAGAGCCCCCAGGAAGATGGCCAAGGGTAAGCCCTGGCTCCTCCTTACTCATCACAGTATCTAGAGCAGGACACTTAAGCATCTGGAGCCTCTGGTATTGTATCTGTTAAAAGGGGGAACAATGCGTGCCTTGTCCTCTCTGCTGGGTAAACATAAAATGTATAAAGTGTTTATTGTGGTCATTTCAGAGTTAAGTGAAGTATAATAGCATTAAAAGCCTTCATTCCCCCTTTTCACCTACGCTACGTCCTCTACCTTCTTGCCCGTATTTCCTTTTACAACCCAAGTCTGTCTCCAGAGAACTGTTCTCAAAGCATAGATCTACCAGATCTGTTCCTCCCAGCCCTGCCAATGATTCTATCATCAATTCCAAACAGGGCAGTTAAGGCCTTCCATCACCCACTTGCAACCTGCCTCTTCTTCCTCATCTTTCCCAGCTTTGCCCTTCTTTAATGTTATGCACAACTGGACCCGATGCTTTGCTGTGCCTAAACATTCTTATTTCTCTGCCTCTGCATCTCTGCTCAGATATTCCTTCCACCTTTCCATGGTTTGTGCTGCCCAACGTCAGAGCTACTGGGCTTTTACTTAGAGCTTATACTCTTCCTTTAAGGAATGACTCTCCTGGCATTGCATTGACCAAAAGATGGGTATGTGACCCAGGTAAGACCTCTCAGTCCCTCTTACCTTGAAATTTGTACCTTAAGAGAAGTGACCCAACCCAAAAGCACTGGAGTTGACTCATCCTTATAGACCATACTCTGAAAAAAATTTCCATCAATCCCTAGTACATCCATCTATAACATGTTTTCTTAAAGGCACAGCATTTTACTTCAATTCAGGAGCTATCTCCACAATCCCCAACAGATTCCCCCCTCAGTTTTTTTTTTTCCTCTTTAATTAGCCAGAGTTCATATCTGTTTCTTGTAGCCACTAAACAATCCTTCAAGGTTTAGTTCAAATGGCAATTCCTTCATGAAGCCTCACTCAGGCACATTTTAAAGCAGTTATTTGTACACATTTTTGTTTTCCCTCTACATTATTAGCTCCTTAAAGACAGGAATCAAGGCTTGTTCATCTTCATATCCCAATTGCCCCCAGTCGACCAGACACATGATCATTTTTTGATAAATATTTGGTGACCTGAATAGCAAGCCAGTTGAGAAACAGATTTTAAAGTACTTTGTAGGATCCAGTGGTATTTTAATTATGTGTTTTGTTCTGTTCATGCATGCTGTTATCTAATAAAATTTGTTTTTCTAGAGAAATCATCTATCCAAATTCTACAACCATTATCACATTTTCAAGACAGCCCAAGGCTTACAGTGAATTTCAGAGTTCTCAGATCCAGAGACTTCTAACTTTTGCCCTGCTTCCCCCCTCTACTGAAATGTCAGGACTCTGGCAGCTGCCACTGTCAGATCCCAAACAAGCCTGTGAATAACAATGGGAAGTGTGACAATTCCCTAGGTTGTTGTTTTTTTTTCTTTAAGCCTTCACAGGAAGAGCTTGACTATGGCAAATTCTATGTTTAGACTGTAGTCTTTTGTATTTAGTTTAGTAAACTGCATTTCGAGGCCCCAAGGATGCAAGCTATACTCATTATAATGCACGAATAATTTCCCCTTCAACATGATTTTCACATTGGAATGATAAAGGCCAACCGAAAGATGAGAACTGTTGCAGTATGAAACTGACCCACAGCTTATGTAAAACTGTACATGAGCACAACTGAATTACTTATTGAAGCAAATTTCTAAATATTATCCAGCCAAATATGATTCCTGTAATCTCTAATGAAAAGGTGATACTTTTCCTTTTTCCTGACAAGGAATGAGGGGGAAAGGAAAGGGAGAAGGGAAGCTGACATCAAGGTTTCTTACCCCACTGCTCCCTCTCCTCCCAGTGAAGAAGTCTGCTGATTGGGGCAGTCCAGATGGCAGCAGCCTCCTGGCAGAAGTGCAGAGGAAGTCTTAGATCTGCTGTTTATCCTCTATATTAGGCACCCCCTGCTTTACATTCTGGGACTTGTCCACTTCCAATAATTACTTCTTCCTGAACACCCATCTTGACAAGAATAAAAAACCATCACAAAAGGCTGTTTCTCAAAAGAGAAAGTTCAAGTATCTTCTCCCTTCACATCCCATGCTTCCAAACATTATCCTTTAGCATGGCAGATGATAAGGCTAAACTTGGCCTATGCTCCAAATATAAAAGCCAAGGACATTACCTACACATAAAAATAAAATGTGCAGTCTGAGAAGATGAAGTACAGGTACTTTTCCCTATTCCTGCCACTAGCTACAACTAAATACCCCAGAAATTATGCATAAAGCAAATATAAAAAGACTCTGAAAGGTGGAGAGAAGAAGGCAGACTGGCTGGGGATCTCAGGACCTAACGAAAGAAATGATGGTGAGTTGCCTTATGTATCCCAGACATGGAGCTAAAGAATTCAGCAACCCACAAATGCAAAGGAGTTCTGATTTTTTTAAATGCCTCAACAAAAGCCTGCTCTCACTAGCCAAAAGACCAGGAAAGGGACAACCTAGCAAGGCAGAAAACCTTTAGACAATAACCATTCTATTTCAACCAAACATCACAAACAAAAGCTGTGACCCCACTCCTACCCATACCAGCAAAGGCTGAGAGGGGAGCCTGGACTTCACCCTCAAGAGGCTATAACACAGTGGCTGCTATGGTTTGAATGTTTGCGTCCCCTCCAAAATTCATATTGAAACTTAATCCCCCACTGCAAAGTATTAAGAGATGAGACTTTCAAAAGATAATTAGGCCATGAGGGCTTTGCTTTTTTTATCCCTTATAAAAGGGCCAGAGAGAACTAGGTAGGTCCTTTTTGCTCTTCCATCTTTCCGCCGTGTGAGGACACAGTGTTTTTCCCCCTCCATAGATACAGCAATAAGACGCCATCTTGAAAGCATAGATGGACATCTCATGAGACATCAAACCTTCCAGCACCTTGATCTTGGACTTTCAGCCTCCAGAATTGTGAGAAATAAATTTCTGTTCTTTATAAATTAGCTTGTTTATGTTATTTTGCTATAGCTGTACAAGTGGACTAAGACACTGGCCCAACACCCACTAGGGTAGCATCACAGAAAGCCAATCAGGAAGCCAGATTTTATCCCTGCTGACTGACAGCAAGCCTCTACCCCAACAGGGTCAGTGGAGGCCATGTGGAGCTTGGATTTCCACCTCGATCCAACAGTAATGAGAAAACCCTCTTCCTCTTTGCTATGTGGTATCAGAATGCCTAAAGGGTCAAGACTTCAACCATCACCAAACAGCAATAAGCCAGTTGCACTGCATTTTCAGTGGAGACCATGTACAAAGACAAAATTTCTACCCCTACCCAGCAGTAATAAGGAGGCTCCACCTTAGGTGACAGAAGAGGTCAAATGGGAAACTTAGACTTCTACCTCCACCTGGCAGTAACAAGGAGCTCTTTTCCTTCCCCTGCCAGACTTGTACCAGAAAAATCCAGGTAAAGCAAAAATCTTAAATAAGATCCAGAGTCTTATAACACAATATAAAAATATCTAAGAAATCCATGCCAATACACATTATAATTAAACTTATGAAAACTAAAGACAAAGAAAAAGCATGAAAGCAGTCAGAGAAAACCATACCTATATTGAAAAAGCCATTAGATCGACAGTGAATTTCTCATCAGAAACTATAGAGGCCAAAAGTAATTGTATTTTTCATGTGCTGAAAGAAAAGAACAGTTGACTCAGAATTGTATATTCAGAAAAAATATCTTAGGGAATGAAAAGAAATAAAAACATTCTCAGATTCTCAAATGACAGAAACCAAGAGAATTCGTCACCAGCAGATCCATTTTAAAAGATTACCTAAAGGTAGTTCTTCTAAACAGAAAGGAAAAGATAAAAAAAGAAACCTTGGAGCATCAGACAGAAATAAAGAACATGATAAGGGGAAACATGGGTAAATACAGTAGGCCTTTCTTCTTTTAAGTTCTCTAAATTATGTTTGTTAAATTAACTCAAGATGGATTAAAGGTTTAAATGTAAAACCCAAAACCATAAAAACCCTGGAAGACAACTTAGGCAATACCTAAGTTGTCATAGGCACAGGCAAAAATTTCATGGACATAGGCACGGGCAAAGATTTCATGATGAACATGTCAAAAGCGATTTCAACAAAAACAAAAAAATGACAAATGGGATCTAATTAAACTGAAGACCTTCTGCACAGGAAAAAAAAAAAAAAAAGGTAAATAGGCAACCTATATAACAGGATAAAATGTCTGCAAGCTATGCATCTAACAAATGTCAATATTCAGTATCTATAAGGAACTTAAAGTTATAAGCAGAAAACAAACAACCCTATTAAAGTGGGCAAGGGACATGAATAGACACTTTTCAAAAGACGACATACGTGCAGCCAACAAGCACATGGAAGAAAGCTCAACATCATTGATCATTAGAGAAATTCAAATCAAAACCACAATGAGATACTATTTCACACCAGTCAGAATGGCATTTGCTAAAAAGTCAAAAAATAACAGATGCTGATAAGTTTACGAAGAAAAAACACTTATGGACTATTGGTGAGTGTGTAAATTAGTTCAGGCATTGTGGAAAACAGTGTGGCGATTCCTCAAAGACCTAAAAACAGAACTACCATTCAACTCAGCAATCCCATTACTGGGTATATACCAACAAAATATAAATCATTGTATCATAAAGACAAATGCACATGTATGTTTACTGCAGCACTGTTCACAATAGCAAAGATGTGAAATCAGCCTTAACACTTATCAATGGTAGACTGGATAAAGAAAAGTAGTACCTATGCACCATGATGCACTACACAGCCATAAAAGAAAATGAGATCATGTCCTCTGCAGGAACATGGATGAAGCTGGAGGCCATTATTCTTACCAAATTAACACAGAAACAGAAAATCAAATACCTCATGTTTTCACGTATAACTGGGGGCTAAATAATGAAAACACATGGACACATAGAGGTGAACACAGAAATTGGGGCCTACCAGAGGGTGGAAAGTGGAAGGAGGGTGAGGATCAGGAAAAATAACTAATAGATACTAGACTTAATACCTGAGTGATGAAATAAACTGTACAACAAACCCATGACATAAGTTTACTTGTATAACAAACCTGCACATGAACCCCCTAACTTAAAAGTTAAAAAACATTTTAAGATGTAACTCAGATGGTCCTATTGTCAATTTAAAAATTAAAAATAAATAAATTACATTTGTTGAAGCAAAAAAAAGTATAAAACTATCTGATATTGTTCTAAATGTATATAGAGAAAATATTTAAGACAATAATATTATAAACAGGGGAGGACAAAGGGAGATAAAATTTCTGTACTAGAATTGGTAAAATGATAATACCAGCAAACCTTGCTAACTCATGTATGTATAATGTAATGCCTAGAGCAACCACTTAAAGAAGAAAGAATGAAAAGAAACAACAAAGCCTCCAAGAGATATGGGACTACATGAAAAGTCCAAACCTATGATTAATTGGTGTACCTGAAAGTGACGGAGAGAATGGAACCAAGTTGAACAACACACTTTAGGATATCATCCAGGAGAACTTCCCCCAACCTAGCAAGACAGGCCAACATTCAAATTCAGAGAACACCACTAAGATACTCCTTAAGAAGAGCAACCCCAAGACCCATAATTGTCAGATTCTCCAAGGTTGAAATGAAGGAAAAAATACTAAAGGCAGCCAGAAAAGAAAGGTCAGGTTACCTACAAAGGGAAGCCCATCAGACTATAACAGAGGATCTCTCTGCAGAAACCCTACAAGCCAGAAGAGAGTGGGGGCCAATATTCAACATTCTTAAAGAAAAGAATTTTCAACCCAGAATTTCATATCCAGCCAAACTAAGCTTCATAAGTGAAGGAGAAATAAAATCCTTTCCAAACAAGCAAATGCTGAGGGATTTTGTCTCCACCAGGCCTGCCTTACAAGAGCTCCTGAAGGAAGCACTAAATATGGAATGGAAAAACCAGTACCAGCCACTGCAAAAACACACCAAAATATGAAGACCAATAATATTATGAAGAAAACTGCATCAACTAATGTGCAAAATAACCAGCTAGCATCATGATGACATGATCAAATTCACACACAGCAATATTAACCTTAAATGTAAATGAGCTAAATGCCTCAGTGAAAAGCACAGACTGGCAAACTGGATAAAGAGTCAAGACCCATTGGTATGCTGTATTCAGAAGACCCATCTCAAGTGCAAAGACACACATAGACTCAAAATAAAGGAATGGAGGAATATTTACCAAGGAAATGGAAAGCAAAAAAAGCAGGGGTTGCAATCCTAATCTCTGATAAAACAAACTTAAACCAAAAAAGATCAAAAAGACAAAGAAAGGCATTGCATAATGGTAAAGGGATCAATGCAATAAGAAGAGCTAACTATCTTAAATATATATGCACCCAATACAGGAGCACCCAGATTCACAAAACAAGTTCTTAGAGACCTGCAAAGAGACTTAGACTCCCACACAATAATAGTGGGAGACTTTAACAGCTCACTGTCAATATTAGATAGACAAATGAGACAAAATTAACAAGGATATTCAGGACTTGAACTCAGCTCTGGACCAAGTGGACCTAATAGATATCTACAGAACTCTCCACCCCAAATCAACAGAATATAAATTCTTCTCAGTGCCACATAGCACATATTCTAAAATTGGCCAAATAATTGAAAGTAAAACACTCCTCAGCAAATGCAAAAGAACAGAAATTACAACAGTCTCTCAGACCACAGTGGAATCAAATTAGACATCAGGATTAAGAAACTCACTCAAAAGCACACAATGACATGGAAATTGAACAACCGGCTCCTGAATGACTATTGGGTATATAACAAAATTAAGACAAAAATAAAGATATTCTTTGAAACCAATGAGAACAAAGAGACAACAACATACCAGAATCTCTGGGACACAGCTAAAGAAGTGTTTAGAGGGACATTTATAGCACTAAATGCCCACATCAGAAAGCTGGAAAGATCTGAAATTGACACCCTAACATCACAATTAAAAGTACTAGAGAAGCAAGAGCAAACAAATTCAAAAGCTAGCAGAAGACAAAAAATAACTAAGATCAGAGCAGAACTAAAGGAGACAGAGACACAAAAAACCTTTCAAAAAAACAAAATCAATGAATCCAGGAGGTCACTTTTGAAAAGATTAACAAACTAGATAGACTGCTAGCCAGACTATTAAAGAAGAAAGTTGAGAAGAACCAATAGAGAAGAATCAAATAGACACAATAAAAAATGATAAAGGGGATATCACCACTGATCCCACAGAAATACAAACTACCGTCAGAGAATACTATAAATACCTCTATGCAAATAAACTAGAAAATCTAGAAGAAATTAATACATTCTTGGACACATACACCCTCCCAAGACTAAATCAGGAAGATGTAGAATCCCTGAATAAACCAATAACAAGTTCTGAAATTGAGGCAGTAATTAATAGCCTACTGACCAAAAAAAATGCCAGGACCAGATGGATTCACAGCCAAATTCTACCAGAGGTACAAAGAGGAGCTGATACCATTCCTTCTGAAACTACTCCAAACAATACAAAAAGAGGGACTCCTCCCTAACTCATTTTATGAGGCCAACATCATCCTGATACCAAAGCCTGGCAGAGGCACAACAACAAAAGAAAATTTCAGGCCAATATCCCTGATGAAACATCGATGCAAAATCCTCAATAAAATACTGGCAAACCAAATCCAGCAGCACATCAAAAAGCTTACCCACCATGATCACGTCAGCTTCATCCCTGGGATGTAAGTCTGGTTCAACATACACAAATTAATAAATGGAATCCATCACATAAACAGAGCAATGACAAAAACCACATGATTATCTCAATAGATGCAGAAAAGTATTCAATAAAATTCAACACCACTTCATGCTAAAAACTCTCAATAAATAGGTATTGATGGAAGGTATCTTGAAACAATAAGAGCTATTCATGACAAAGCCATAGCCAATATCATACTGAATGGGCAAAAGCTGGAAGCATTCCCTTTGAAAACCAGCACAAGACAAGGATGCCCTCTCTCACCACTCCTATTCAACACAGTATTGGAAGTTCTGGCCACAGCAATCAGGCAAGAAAAAGAAATAAAGCATATTAGAATATGAAGAGAAGAAGTCAAATTGCTTCTGTTTGCAGATGACATGATTGTATATTTAGAAAACCCCATCGTCTCAACCCAAAAACTCCTTAAGCTGATAAGCAACTTCAGCAAAATCTCAGGATACAAAATCAATGTGCAAAAATCACAAGCATTCCTATACACCAATGATAGACAAACAGAGAGCCAAATCATGAGTGAACTCCCATTCACAACTGTTACAAAGAGAATAAAATACCTAGGAATACAACTTAAAAGGGTTGTGAAGGACCTCTTCAAAAAGAACTACAAATCACTGCTTAAGGAAATAAGAGAGGACACCAACAAATGGGAAAAAAATTGCATGCTCATGGATAGGAAGAATCAATATTGTGGAAATGGCCATACTGCCCAAAGTAATTTACAGATTCAATGCTATTCCTATCAAGCTACCATTGACTTCACAGAATTAGAAAAAACTTTGAATTTCATATGGAACCAAAGAGACTGTATAGCCAAGACAATCCTAAGCAAAAAGAACAAAGCTGGAGGCATTACACTATCTGACTTCGAACTATACTACAAGGCTATAGTAACCAAAACAGCACGGTACTGGCACCAAAACAGATATACTGAAAGGAATGGAAATGAAAACACAACATATCAAAATTTGTGATACAAAACTAAAGCAATGCTAAGAGGGAAATACATAGCACTAAATGCATTAGAATAAAGGAAATGTCTCACATCAGTACACTAAGCTTCTACCTTTAAAAAACTAGACATAGAAGAGCAAAAATAAACCCAAAGCAAGAAGGAAAAATATAATAAAGATAAGATTAGAAATAAATGAAATTGAATATGGAAAATTGTAAAAAAAAATCAACAATATAAAGAGCTGGTGCTTTGAGAAGATCAATAAAATTAACAAACCTCTAGCAAGACTGGCAAACAAAAAGAGAGAAGACACAAGTTGCCAACATAAGTATTAGAAATGATAAAGGAATAATCACTATTGACCCTGCACATGTTAAGGAAATAATAAAAGAATACTACTAAAAACTCTACACATATGTTTAGCAACATAAACAAAATGTATCAATTCCTTGAAAAACACAAACTATCACAATTCACACAATATAAAAGAGATTATTTGAAAAGCCATATAACTATTTAAGAAAATTGAGTTTACGATCCTAGAAATCCCCAACACTCCCACCTCTCTGGGCACAGATGGTTTCACTGGAGAATTCTACAAGCCATTTAAAGAATTAAGAACAATTCCACACAATTTCTTCCAGCAAAATAAAAGAAGGGAATATTTTCCAAATCAATTTTGTAAAGCTCTAATATCTGGCATCAAAATGAGAAAAGGACAGTACATTAACAGAAAATCATAGGCCAGTAGCTTTCATAGATAAATGCAAAATTTTCCAACAAAATATTAGCAAATAGAATTTAGAGATATATTTAAAAATTATACATCATGACCAAGTGAGGTTTATTCCAGTGACATAATCTGGTTCAATATTTCAAAATTCATCAATGTAATCTACCATATTGCAGGCTGAGGAAAAAAGGTTACATGATCATATCAACCAACAGAGAAAAATAATTTGACAAAATTCAACACATTTGTGTTAAACACTTTCAGAAAAAAATAAGAATAGAGTGAGAGTTTCTCAGCTTGATAATAAAACTTGTATGATGAAAACTACACAATATTGATGAAAGAAATCAAAGAAAATTTAAATAAAAGGATAGAAATAATTTGCTCATGGATCAGAAGACTGAATATGGTAAAGATGACAATTTTCCCAAATTGACATAATGGCTTAAAGAAATTCCTAGCACATTCAGGTATAACCTTAAGACTGAAAGGAAAAAAAAAAGAAATTCCTAGCAAAATCCCAACAAGACTGTTTTGTAGACACAGGACTACTTAAAATTTATATAGAAAAGCAAAAAAATTTAGAATAACCAAAGTAATTTTTTGAAAGAAGAATTAAGTAGAAGGCTCAGTCTAACTAATTTCAAGGCATCATATAGCTACAATAATAAAGACAATAGCAAAGTAGTCATTCTGTGTAACATGATGCAACTAAAATGATGTAACTATCCTGCAGACAACCTGAAATGCACTAACTGATTTTCAGGATCCAAAACTTTAGGGATTTTAGATGTTAGAGGTTTAGACTTTAGGGATTTTGATCTTTAGAGATTTCGACATTCAGGATTATGGCATTCAAGACTGTGTCTCTTGGTATTACAATTGGCTCTCTCAAAGAGTTCTTAGACTTAATACCAACAGCATGAGCCATGAAAGAAAAAAATTAATAAATCAGACTTTATCAAATTGAAAACTTTTGCTCTATAAAAGATCCTGTTAAGAGGATGAAAAGAAGCTACAAACCAGGAAAAAATGTTTGCAAACTACAAATTCATTAAAAAAAAAAACGAAATTTAGACTATATAAAGAATCTCCAAACTCAACAGTAAACAAAAAAAAATTTTACTCTACTTTTCCAGAGACACTTCAATGAAAAGTATACATAGATGGCACTAAATACATGAAAAGATGTTCACCATAGAAAATCATGCTGAGTAGAAAAAGCCAATCCCAAAATGTTACATACTATATAGTTCCATTTATATAATATTCTTGAAATGACAAAATTATAGAAATGTAGAACAGATTAGTGACTGCCAAGAGTTAAGGGGGAAATGGTGGCAGGAGGGAAACTATCTTCCAGTTTCTTAATCTTATCTTTGGCTCTGTCTAATGTGCTCTTAAATCATCTATGGAGTTCTTCATTTCAGTAATTGTAATACTTAGTTGTAAAACTACTAGTTAGCTTTCTTTCACAGTGTCCAGTTCTCTGCTCAAATTCTCCACCTTGCCATCTAATCTCTTGAACATATTAAAGCCTGTGTCTACTACCTCAAATATCAGAATATTTTGTTAGTTTGTATCTATTTGGGTTTTGATCATTGATTTTGTTTGCTGGCATGTCTGGTACATTTTTATCACATGCCAGAAGTTGAGGATAAAAAGCTATGGAAATCGCTTGAGGCTCTGCCTACTGCTATAGTCCTTCCAAGATGATTTACTTTTGCTTCTGGCAAGTTTTGAGTAAACAGATCACTTTGATCCAATCAAGTGTGAAGCTGGCATGAAAAAAAAGATTCTTTGTCTGGTAAGGGCTGTCTACGTATGTTTCATTTTTGCTCCTAAAATGCAGTATTTCGCAGATCCCAAATGAAAGCCTGGGGTGTTTTCCAGAGTCCCTCTTTCTTGGTGGACCCTAAATTCCAATACTGTTCCTTCAGCTATATAATATTGGTAGAAACTAAATTTAAATTTTCAGCCTTTCAATCACCCTTTTCTGTTAAGCTTTTTCACATTTTATTCTCCGTTTGGCAATCACCCAATGCGTCTAGAGAGAAAATGGCAACAAAGATTGGGTTCATTTCTGTGCTTCTCATTTCTCCAGGATTTCAGCCCCTCAACCACTCTCTGCTTTGGTATCTCACAGATGCCTTCAAAGACATATTTTTTAATTTATCCATCATTTCTTATTGTTGTCAGTTGAAGAATTAACACACAACTCAGCATAACCAGAAGTGTCTTGATTGATGATTTTTGAATAATGGTCCTAGAGTGAATTATAATCTCTCTTAACCCTCACTTGTCAGATTGGCCTACTGATTGCCAGATCTTTGGTTTATTTTGTGTTACTTGACTAGCTGTCCCTGATGCTGTAAGGTGTTTAGGACATTCAGACATTTTTTAAGTTAATAGAGAACAAAAGATGTTAAATATACACTATTGTTATAGTACATTAACCTACCTAAATTTTACTTTCAAGTAAATAATTTTATCTTGACTTTGAACTTTTATTTTGCTTTGTGTCTGAGAACTCCATTTTGTTCCAGAAATAGAGATGCTTATATGTTAGTAATGCGTGGAATATAAAAAGCCTGATACTTCCAAAATAACACTTGGATTGCTTGATTTATTTAAGAGTTCCTCTCTTGTGCAAGGCATATGTGCTTTGGGTTGTGAGAGATACAAAGATTATAAAAACGTACACTTTCAGATCTGAAGAACCTTAGAGACAATCTAACCAGATTCACTTGTTTTATGGAAGAATTATTTGCTCCAAAACAGGAATTTTGGCTTCTTAACTCCTATTCAATGTTCTTTTCATGATGAAGTGCTAGCGTTGGTACCAATAAAAAGATTTTTCCTAATCTCTCTGGTGCCTTCCACTATGGACCCAAAGTTTTGAAAGACTTTATTAAATAAAATGTACTCATGAAATGACGGTTTGTGTGATCCTAACATAAGGAAAGTATAATTTTTCTGCCAGGTTTTTAAAAATAATTAACAGAACTCAGAAGAAGACACACTACTATTTTCAGGAAATTAGTGGTATTAGAAATTATCCCTGCTCACCAGAAGTTACAATCTCTTCATAGAAAAACATATAAATGAATGATTATACTCTAAGGTAATATATGTTTTATTAGGGATGTGATATATGACACACACAGAAACCACATGTAGTTTTTTGACATATTCATATACGTGATATATACTATTAAGGTTGTCCTATACATCTGCCTCCCCTGATAAATTAGGAGTTCTTTATGAGCAAAAATTATAGCTTTTATCATTAGTCTCAGCTGGGGTCTACAATATTAACAAACCATTAAATGAATGAGATCCTTGGAATCTAGGTAACTGGTCAAGATAACAAATGCATTAGGAATTCACAGAGGATAGGCAGTTTGGGACCGAGATCCTTAAGTAAACATGAAGCTACAGGTTGAAGAAGATTTTACTAAAATTTGAGCGAAATGAATAAGGTTCAGATAGACTACAATATAGGGTAGAACATTGAATTAGTTTCCTATGGTTGCTATAACAAACTACCACAAATTTATCAGCTTAAAAAAAAAACAGAAATTTATCATCTTATAGCTCTGGAGGTCAGAAACTGAAATCAATGGCATAGTACTAAAATCAAAGAGTTGGTAGAACTGTGCTACTTTTGGAGACTCCCAGGGAGAATTCATTTCTTTATCTTTTTCATCTTCTCAAGGCTGCCTGAATGTCTTGATTTATGACTCCTTCCCTCATTTTCAAAGTGCATCACTCCAACCTCTGCTACTATCATCACATCTCCTTTTCCTGCCTTTGAGCCACAGATTTCCATCTTATAAGGACCCTTGTGATTATACTGGGCCTATCCATCTAATTCAGAATAATCTCCCCCATCTCAAGATCCTTCACTTAATCACATCTGCAAAGTCCCTTTTGCCATGTTAGATAACATACACACAGGTTCTGGGGATTGGGATGTGGGCATATCGGGAGGGCCATTATTCTGCTTACCACAGGTGTTTCAAGCAAAGGTCTCATGCAGTGATCCTTAAAGTGTGATCCCTGGACCAGCTTCATCTGCATCATTTGGTCATTCCTTAGAAATGGAAATTCTCAGACTTCAGCCCAGATCTACTGAATTGGAAGCTGTAGTGAGGCCCAGCAATCTGCATTGTAACAAGCCCTCCAGGTGATTCTGATACACACTAAAGTTTGAGAATCACTGCCCTACAGTTTGGAAAATGGAAGCAGGATCAGAGGTCTGTGAGTCTATGGATTTCACAGGGACAGAGGGTTTCCAAGAACATCAGAACACAGAACACAGAAACCACACAGATAGCGTCAGAGCATGGAGAGTCTGGAATCTCAGGTGACAGGTCACTTCATAGTTCAATTTCTGGCTCCAAATGTGAATTTGGTAATCTTCTTACACATTTCACAAAATCAGTGCTTAACTGAAAATCCTCATTGATTTCATGAGGCATAAAATTAATCTGTTCAAATTCACAAATTTGACAGATTGACCTAGAAAAATAATTTCTCTTACTTTTAAAACTGTAAATCAAAATTTTATTATAATGATTTCCAGATTAAAGACATGATCTTTTACATACTCGAAGCATAGAAATATTCAAAAGATTCATTAATATTTTAATTTCTAAAAGTCTTCCTCAAAACAGCTACAGCAATAGCTGTAATTCATCAGCAATTTTACTGTTTTCCTTTTTTTCTCTAATAAGCAGCACAGTAAGGCATTCTTAATCAACAGTTATCTCTAGAAGGCAAGGCATTACTAAGAAAATAATTGCAGGTGACTTCCCATGAGGGTTGATTTAGAGCAAAGGACAATTGCCTTTCCAAGGCAGAAAGTGAGGCCATTTAGAATTGTGCTCTCCTAAAGGCAAACAGGAAACAGGAAGCTCTCTGTCAGCCATTCTTACCCTGCCCCCAGGGCAGGAAAGGCAGGAGGATGAGCCATATCAGTTACTTTGACCCAGCTTAGGAAATAAGATGGCTTATTCAGCCTGTAGACCTGGGCTGATGGGAAGGGCACAGACAGCATCCACAACCCACCGTAACTCTCCCCTGACAACCAGATAACATCCAGTCAGTTTAACACTGAACACTGAGGAAATGAAAAGGAATGTATACCCAAAACACATTAATTAACTTTTAAACAAAAGGGAGATAACAGTTTTGTCAGGAAGCAGTAAACAAGCAGAGGACAAGCTACCTTCCATCTCCAAAAGGCTTTTATTGGGCCCAAAACGGAACATCACTCTAAGTTACCATAGCACTCAACTACAAGAACTCAAAATGGGCATAAACAGTCAGATGAATTACAGCACCCTCTAGCAAATTTAAGGAAATGATAAGAGCTAACCTATGCCCCTATACATACCATTGTACCTAGCCTCCTGAATTTGAGAGAAGGCTGTAATCACAGCTTGGAAATTCGCATTAGCATTTCTTCACAAAATTAACAATACTCGAGAATAAACCTGAGTTTGTAAAAGAAGAATCAAGTGCAGAATTTGCCAAAATACATCAGTGTATAAATACCATCACCATTAAACGTTTTTAAACTTCTCTTCAGGGCACTGAAAAGGATCTACACAGGATGTATCAAACAGACATAGTGTAAAAGCTCTATGCTGTAAGACTGCATCTGTAGAACAAAACAAACCAGAACTGAAGTCATGTAGGAAGTGCTGTTAGTTAAATGCTGGTTCTGACTGCTGCCAGGTCAAGCCAACTGATCATGTGATTTAAGACAGCTCCAAATGTGTTCTTCCTCCAACTTTCTCTATTAGCAACATCAGCAATCCAGTCACCCAAAGAAGAACATGTAGAGCCATTGTCTTTATCCCAAACTTTTCCCCTCTACCTCACCCTACATGGGCGCGCGCACACACACACACACACACACACACACACAGTTTCAATCACTTGAGACTCTTACTCATTCTACCACTGAAAAGCCCTTACTTCTGTCTCTTTCCATTCCCACTGTCCTACTTTTGGCCCTAAGCAACTCTTTAGACTACAAACACTGCCTCTTGACCCATTTCCAAATCCTCCAATCTTTGACCAGATGGTGCAAACCCCTTCAGCAGCACACTAGGTCAGATGTCTCTCGTGTAAGTATCTCATTCTCCCAGAAAAAAAAAATCTATGATTCCCTCATCAGCGTTACCATATCACTTTTATTTTATTTTATTTTACTTACTTTTAGAGATGGGGTCTTGCTATATTGCCCAGTCTGGAGTACAGTGGCTATTCACAAGCTCAATGCCAATGCTGATGAGCACAAGAGTTTTGACCTGCTCATTTCTGACCCAGGTCAGTTCACCTCTCTTTAGGCCACCTGGTGGTCCCTCACTCCCCAGAGGCCACCATATCAATGCCAAACAGTGTGGACACCCAATCAGCATAGTGCACTTCATCCCAGAACTCCTGGACTCAAGCCATCCTCCCACCTCAGCCTCCCGAGTAGCTGGGACTATAGACACCCACTGCACTAAGTTAGTTTATTTCATTTTAATGTAATCATTGTATACAATTATTTTATGAAAATATGGCTCACATGCTGTAAAAGGTGCAAATCTTAAGTATACAGCTTGATTAATTTTCACATGTGCACACCTGTAACCACACCCCAGATCCAGAGAGCAAACACTTCCAGCATCTCGCCAGACTTGTGATCCATACTTGGGCACCTAAAGGTAACCACTATCATAACTTTCATCACAATAGATTAATTTGCCTGCTCTTAAGCTTTATATAAATGGAATTGTACAATATGTGCTCTTTTTTATAGTATTAATTTTATGAATATGCCACAATTTATTGCTCTATTCTCCTGTGAATAGACATTTGCGTTGTTTCCATTTGAAGGTTATTATGAATAAAGCTGCTATGAACATTCTTGTAAATCTCATTTTTGTGAACATGCGCCCTCAGTTCTGTTGGAGATATGTCCCGAAGAGGAACTGCTAGGTCACAGAACAGATATATGTTTTATTTTAGCATGCTAAACGTTTCCCAAAGTGGTTATACCATTTTCCAAATCTCTGAATTATTCTAATAGTTATAGGTTTTGTTGTTGTTGTTGTTGTTGTTGTTGTTGTTGTTTTTGGAGACGAAATCTCATTCTTTCACCCAGGCTGGAGTACAGTGGCGCAATCAAAGCTCACTGCAGCCGCAAACTACCGAGCTCAAGAAATCCTCCTGCCTCAGCCTTCTGAGTAGCTGGGACTGCAGGTGTATGCAGCCATGCCTGGCTCCTTTTTTTTTTTTAAACATGGGGTTCTTGCTATGAGTTCCAGGCAGGTTCGAACTCCTGGTGTCAAGAAGTTTTCCCACCTTGGCCTCCCAAAGTGCTGGGATTACAGGCATGAGTCACTGCACGCAGTCAGTTGTGCTATTTTATTTTTCACTTTTGTATGTGCCCATTCCCCAACCACACTTGAGCTCCTGAAACATGGTCCCTATGTTGTCTTACCCTATACACCCAATATATAGATTATAATTACAATCAAATATTGATACTACATACAAGTAAAAGAGTAAATGCATTCATAGAGCATGGTGGGAGAGGGGATTAGGAATGTTATGTTTACTCAAAGGAAAATCTATCACCTCCTTCTGGACCCAGTCCAGGGATGACACATGCCTATCCCAGCCCTGCCTACGCCTCAGTCATCCAAAGTGTGATGGAATATTCACATCAGCTCCCTCTCCTGGTCCCCACTGAGTTGCTCAAAAGCCCAATTAGGTCTATCCGCCCAGTGTTCCTAGGTTTTAAACTTGCTAATATGTATTTAGTCAATCATTAAACTGCTGGAAAATTTAATAAGCCACAAAACCTTCAAAGTTCCACTCTTTTTTTTCCTGTAATTTTGTGCAGATTCATTTTGAAATGGGCTAAGGAAACTGCACTCGTTAACCATCCCATTCAGCCTTCTAAGGTGGAATCAATTAGTGCCAGTCATCCACCTCAACCCAGAGATAGAAACCGTCTCCCAGAGAAACACCCCAAAGATGCGTGTCCCTTGATCTGTTTGCGCAGATGGTGGGGATTAGTTACACAAACACGGGGAGAGAAGATAGGATTACGGAGGAAGTCCTCCAAAGTCCTTCAGCTCTCCCTGAAAGTGAATTTCTTGTCCTTCCTGTTTTTGCTTCTGAGTATTAAATTTTTCACTGCTCTTATATTTCTGCAAGTGCCATGGCATGAACTACTTTCTGCTCCTTTTGCAGGGACTATTTTCTGCTTTTTGATGTCGCTTTTAATAAAACATAGGCTCCAGACAGTTTCAGCAACTACATTCAACAGAAACCCTCTGCAACCCTGAAACCATAATCCTCCTCGGGCTGGAAGTAAATAAAACTCCCAGAGATAAAGTTTTATAAAAATTGTGTGAAAAGGAAAATATATATTGCTATTATTTTCTTTTTCCCAAGAGGTAAAATTAAATTAAAATGTCCTTTTGGTTTTAACCGGGTTTTTTCTTTTTTTTTTTTAATTGAGAAAAGCTCCGTATGTCCAAGTTACTTGCTATTGCTACCCTCCTCAACAAGAGAGGTCTTAAGGGGTAAATTCTGACCTGGCAGCAGGCAGTCTCCTGTGAGAGACACCTCCTCCTTCCGTTTTAAGAGGTGCTTTTAAAATGAGTCCAACAAATAAGTGTTTCTGAACACCTTTAGGCTTTCCACCAGCCTGTACCTCCGGCCTCTCTCTCTCAAAATCAGTTAGTGAAATTACTGCTATTGGAATTCATTGAAACCTGGCAAATATCGTTACTCATCTGGGCCAGGGTCAAGGTACCATTGGCAGGGCAGGATGTACAGCGTAATAATCTGGCTGCTTCGTTAGGAAAACCTCAGGCAGTTTGAATGGTTATTTGTCCTGTGACCTTTTTGTTTTTTAACAGGTTTTACAAATGTTCTCCTCAATCTCCCCTGCCAAATCACTATGGGCCACTCACCCCTCTCAGGATTGCCAGTGGAGATGGTATGTAATCTCCAACTAAAATACTCCTTTTTATTTAAATATCAAGAAATGGTGGCAAAGGAAATATAGATATTCGTAGAGAGGATACGGTATCATTTAAAACAGTATATGCAATTCATAGTTCTCTAAATGTTTGTTACAGCTTACGGTTCAAGGAAACTTCCCCTCCTGAACTTTTCTTGTCTTAAATCTTGCATCCTCCACCTCTTCCTTTTGACCCTACCTGTATCTTTTTCTCTTCCTCCTTCCTCTCAACACACGCTCGACCCTTTCCTGCCAATAGAATGCTGGTCCCAGGGTGCCATGACACCACATCTGACTGATGTTGCTGAATTGAACAACATAAGGATATATTTCACCACGGCTCCATTTGTTCAAACTAACCCAATGCTGAGCTTGTGAGTACAAGGCGGGGATAGCAGGGTTCACACTGTCATCGGCCACGGAACAATTACAGTTCAACTGGGCACCGTGTTTTTAAAAATAAATTTGACATAGGAAGGTTAAAGTAACAATAACAACATTAATAATAAGGCTAATAACGATAATTACAATAAATTATACACAATCCTACCCTACTAATAGTAACTTTATTTTGTACATTCAATTTTATATACTTGTATAATAGCATACCCATGTTAATTTTACATTCTGCCTTTTTCACTTAACGCTATCTTAAACATTTTTCCCATGTTTCCAGTCTGAATATGTCATTTTTATAACGATTGCCAAATGTTTTTACGTAATTTTGTCAACTGGGTATCTTATGAATTCTAAGACTACACTAAGTTGTGTAACTTAAGATACAATAATTATTCAACCAGTAAAAATATGAAAACAGTTTCAGCCCCAGCAAACATGCACCGTTAAACCCTGTGAGCTCACACTTAAAAAAAAAAATGAAGAAATTAAGGCTTAAAGGACTAGTGTCAGCTGCAGTAAGTGGATGGACTCAAATAGCCAGCCTACTTCTAGAACAGCACCCAACCAGGATGCATATTTAAGCCTGTGTGCTCTATACAATCCACTACACACGGGATGACATTGAAATGAAAGTGGCTGCAGATCTGGAACGTGGTAGTGGAGCACTTAGCATCCCAGCTGCAATGAAGCGCTTAGCATCCCAGCTGCAATGGAGCGCTTAGCATCCCAGCTGCAATGGAGCGCTTAGCATCCCAGCTGCAATGGGAGGAGCAGGGTTGTGGTTGTACTGAACATAGATGAAGATGCATTGAAAATATTTAATAGGAATGTGGAAGAGTTTGAGTTAGGAAATGTTGTCATGTTTTACTGTAATATGTGCTCATAATTTAGTAGAATGTCCAAGTCATTAGATACAGTAATCCTGAATCCTCACTTTAGGACCAAATATAATAAAGGAAGTTATATTCAGAGATATAACTTCACTGACGCTGCTTCAGAAATGGCAAAGACAGTTGTATATATTTTGCACAAATCCTCAATGACAAAAACATCCAAAAGAAAGTTGCAGAATAGAAAACCGAGATCGATGTTATTGCAGAGTTGAGATATGACCTGCCAGCATCATGCAACTTTCATAACAAGAGATCACTGGACATTGAAGTGAACTAATTCAGTTTTCCTTTCCTCCAAAGATAAAAGCAGCTTAAAACATAATTTAAATGAATTTTTAAAATTGTTTATTTAAAAAGCTGTGAAAACAATAAAATATAATATTTAACAAGTGGTTGCTCTGGAAGATGGAACACTGGGTGATATTCTTTTTTCCGTTTTCTATAATGAGCATGTATCTTTTTATTTTAAAACTTTATTTAATAATAAAAATAATAACTACCACTTATCAACTATTTACTGTGTAGTAGAAACTCTTTAAGTATGTTATATAACTGTCAACCATTTAATCTGTATAACAGCTCTTAAGAGTAGATACTATCTCCATTTTATAGATGAGAAAATTGAGGCATGGAGCAATTAAGGTAATTGCATAAGGTTTCAGAGCTATTAAGTGGAATAGCAAGAATTTTTAACTTAGGCACTCCAGCTACAGAGTCTCTGCACTCTTACCCTATATGCTTAAAAAAATACAAGCTGTATTTAAACTATAACCATTTTTAAATAGCCCACTGCCTGGCTTCACAGTGCAATGGATGCCATTAATCTGAAACTCTGTGTGGTCCAGCACAGCACCACCACTATCATCATCACTGCCATCACCATCACCATCAATCCTAACACCATCATCATTTAAAAAGTTGTATTAAGTTTTTAGTGTCGCCAGGTGTGGTGGAGGCTGGCCTGTAATCCCAACACTTTGGGAGGCTGAGGCAGGCAGATCACCTGAGGTCAGGAATTTGATACCAGCCTGACCAACATGGTCAAACCCCATCTCTGCTAAAAAAAAAAAAAAAAAAAAAAAAATACAAAAATCAGCCAGGCATGGTGGCACACACCTATATTCGCACCTACTTGGGAAGGCTGAGGCAGGAGAATTGCTTGAACCCAGGAGGCGGAGGTTGCAGTGAGCCAAGATCGCGCCACTGCACTCCAGCCTGGGCGACAGAGAGAAACTCTGTCTCAAAACAAAAAAAAAGTTTGTGGTGTGTACAGAACACTGTACTAGGCACTTGAAGAGATACAAAACATGTAAAACACATGCTCTTTACTCTTGAGAGTACCAGAACTAGTCTGAGAACACCTTCAAAAGGAAAAGGCTGTAAACATCATGGGACATGAATTGAGAATTTACATAAATATCCAGAAATTATGGGCAAAAAAGAAAAACTACTTCTAGCTGAACTACAAAGAAAATGGAATTGAATGCATAATGGAGAGCTTTTATTTATGTAGGACAATAGTTTCAGATTCCCTTTCCCCCTGAATATATAGACATAAAATTTTACAGAGGAAAAAAGTGAATATTGAAGTCAGCTGTACATACTATACTGTTTCTTTATGATATTTTCAGCATGGGTCACATAATCCCCTAGTTCTTAAGTCAAATTTAATATAACTATTCTCATATGTAATATATAATTGTGCTCAATGACTTTAATGAAATAAGAGTCTGATGTTTAATCATTCAAAATATTCTGAACCCTATTAGCAAAAGGAAGTTTCTAGTTCTAATCAGCAAATACTAATTGCAAATAAATGAATCAGGTGGCAGGTCTAAAAATCAAGTAATGACTGCCAATTTATTCATATGAATGTGCTTTGCTCTTATAACCTTTTTTTCATCTTTGAAATGTATCTAATTTACTTGGTATAATATGCTAAAAATATACATATATATTTGAAGTTTATATACACATATATAAAAATCTACTACTTTGTTACTAGTTGAGAATATTTTGAAAGATTTTGTATGTGTAAATTTACCCTTCAAATGTATACTAAAACCAAACTAATAAAATGAGGCTTCATAAATGTCCTTAGGAATGTTTTAGCAGATAATAAAAATCATTTGTAGGCCAGGGGTGGTGGCTCACACCTATAATCCCAGCACTCTGGGAGGCCGAAGCAGGCAGATCATTTGAGGCCAGGAGTTGGAGACCAGCCTGGCCAGCATGGTGAGACCCTGTCGCTACTAAAAATACAAAAATTAGCCGGGTATGGTTGTGTACATCTGTAATGCCAGCTACTTGAGAGGCTGAGGCACGAGAATCTGTTGAACCTGGGAAATGGAGGTTGCAGTGAGCTAAGATCACACCACTGCACTCCAGCCTGGGCAACAGAGCGAGACCCCATCTCAAAAAAAAAAAAAATCGTCTGTAGATAGTGTATAAATTATATATAAGGTGTTTTTCTGAAACACATGGAGGCACTCTATGATTTGTGCTCCCAAGCACTTTAAATATCTTCATATCTTTTTTAGACTATTAAATTATTTGGCAGTCTTTTTTCATAGATAATCAAAAGTTAACTACTTCTGGGAATGTGGAACGCATGGTGTCCAAATCAGTGAAAATGACTTGAGATTAAAGTAAAATCCCAATTATATAAGCCTTTTCCATCATTTATAGCTATGACTTTAAAGGTATCCTTGACCTTGATTCTAGTGAATCCTCCCTAACGAGGGCCCTTCTTTGGAGCAGATATATTTTCCTTTTATATTGAGTCAATATCTGAGTCAAAAACTAGCATTGTAGTTTTTGCTTTGACTTTAATTATTACAAAACCATATATCCAGTTTCTCGTTTATTTGACTCATAAATCTCACCAAAATACTGTTTTTTTCTGTTTTATTATTTATAGCCAGTTTCTCATTTATTTGACTCATAAATCTCACCAAAATACTGTTTTTTTCTCTTTTATTATTATTTAAATATAAAGATGCCTTTAAGAAGTTTTCCTTATGTGAAAAACCGAAAACATTTTCACATATTCACTTATTTTTATAATAACCTAAGTCTGAGGAATATGATTTCTCCTGGAAAATAAAAACAAAAACCTACACGTTTACAGTGATGTCTCAAATATAGTCTATACTTCTTCATTTAGTATTCAAGTCCTTCCATAACCTGATCTTTGTTCTGACTTCTTAATCTTACCTTCCATTCCTTCTCCCTAGGTCCCCTCTCTAGGAAGAATGGGAGATGACAAGGCTAAACAAACTAAAAGATACCACCATGTTTCTTGAAATTAACATGAAACATTATATTCACCTGTCATTTAGAATTGGGAACCTAGAATTTACATGATAAACACAATGGTCTTAAAATGGAAATTTCAATTCCCTATTTGAATCAAAAGAGACAGACATTTAGTATCAGGAAGCAGAGGAAAGTCAGCTGTGGAAGGTAAGAAGGGAAGAGAAACCATCACAGGGGGGAAGAAAAAAAAAACAAAAAAATGGAAAAAAGAAAAGAAGAAAAGGAATAGTGCCATGAGACCTCAAAAGAAATAATAAACTCATTTGAGAAGGTTGTGATGCTGAAGAATCTGATCCATTAGGAGAGAAAATAAACCTAATTTATTGAGTCCCAGGGGCCCTGAGCTGGGCACTTTCACATTTGTAATTATTACCCATGTATTTCAGATGAGAAAAATAAACTTTACAGAGTGATCAGAACAAAAATTCAGCCAAGTCTGTAACAGCAAAATAGAAAAATAATAATATAAATAAAATAACTCGCTACCATTATTTCATTTCACCTCCTCCCTCTATGATTTTTATTTCATCTGCAGGAGGATAATGAGAAGGTTTCTAATCAAATACAGATATGGAAATAAATATCTCTGCTCTCCCATTTATAGGAAAAAGCCAAGATAATTTCTTGTTCATCTTTTTACTCTAGAACAGTGGCTTGCACATAATAGATACACCACAAAAAAAGTTGAATTCAATTGAATAAGATACACATTATTAAAGAATGTTCATATTCAATTTTATGTAACAACAAAAGCTTAACTCTTGGATATGGCCACTGTGAACTTACAACTGAGTCCTCTGAAAATATTCAACCTCCTCTCCTGCCTTTGGCTTCCTGCCTTGAGTTATTGAAGCCACTAGGATTCATAAAGCTAACAGAATTCTTTTTATTAAAAAAAAAAAAGGATTGAGGAAAACAACTCTGCTGGAGCATTTTCTTATCAAAACCTCTTATCATGTGTAGGGCATGGTTTCTTTGGTTATTTTCTTATGAGACTATGTTCTGTTCTTCGAATTTAACTGGGGCTTGTGAGGTCTTTTTTCTTCCAGATGGGCCTTGAAAACTCTAGCTGGGCCATAAATGCCTCGTTGATACTAACAGTCTAACAGAGTTTGGAAATGCCCTTCTTATGTTTGCTTTTAAAAACTAAGTTACTGCCCTCATTCTGTAAGTATTTCTGGAAATCATCCTTTTCTAAATTAAAGGAAAGGGGAAGAGGGTGAGAGTGGGGTGAGGGATGAGAAATTATTTAATGGGTATTATGTGCATTATTAAGGTGATGTCACACTAAAAACCCAGACTCAACCACTAAGCAATATATCCATGTAACAAAACTGTAGTTGTGCCCCTTAAATTTACACAAATTAAAAGAAGTAAGAATCAAGTAGGTTAGGTTGTTAGAATAGTTCTTTTCTCTTCTATGACAGGCATATTTATTATGCTTGCTCCTGTCTATATAGACAGTAAATCTGCATGGTCAAATATTTTAAAGAGAAGAGAAAGGTTTACCCTACAGTTGGATATTCCCCAGATTTAGCAGAAAAAAAAAATTATCGCCGGTCACGGTGGCTCACACCTGTAATCCCAACACTTTGGGAGGCCGAGGCGAGCAGATCACAAGGTTAAGAGATCGAGACCATCCTGGCCAACATGGTAAAATCCTATCTCTACTAAAATGCAAAAATTAGCTGGGCGTGGTGGCATGCGCCTGTAGTCCCAGCTATTTGGGGAGGCTGAGGCAGGAGAATTGCTTGAACTGGGGAGGCGGAGGTTGCAGTGAGCTGAGATCACGCCACTGCACTCCAGCCTGGCGCCTGGTGACAGAGCAAGACTCTGTCTCAAAAAAAAAAAAAAAAAAAAATTATAAGTGGCTCAGGATTTGATAAAATAGTCTTGAGTCTCTTTTCCTTATCTCTTGTTTGGATAAGCTTCTTACTGGGTTTCTCTGCCCACAACTTCACCCATCCTTTACACTGCAGCCAGAATGATGTTTGTAAAACATAGCTCATTCAGACCACTGCCCTCCTCAGAAAACGTCAATGGCTCTCCCTTGCCTGGAGAATAATGTTTCAATGCCCTTGGAATTAAACACCTTCCAAAGTCCAACAACAACCTACCTTTCCTATCTCAACACCTTAAATCTATCTATACGCCCCATGTTCCAACCTCAACTGACCATAGCAGAAGATGCCTTGCATTTTCAAGCCTTAGTATCAAGTTCATTCCATTTCTTAAATCTAGATTTCCGTTTTACACATTCTTCAACTGTCAAAATACAATTCATCTTCTAAGACCCAAATTAAGTTTCACCTTATTAGGAAACCATCTCAGAGATTCTCCAGGTAGAATTGATTATTCCCTTTCTGGGTTCCCATATACTACATATTGCTAATAAATATCTATTTTTTAATGGATTTGTATAATGCTTGGTTGTTTCTATGTATGTTTTTGCTACTGACCCACAAGCTTCTTGAAAGTCAAGATCAGAGAAATGTGCTATTTATATTTGTTTTCTTCACAGTAGTGAACCCAGGATCTTGCACTGCGTAGGGGATCAATAAATTATGGATAAATGAATGAATGGCATAAAGTAGACAATGAACCATCAACAGTTTCTTAAATGGAGTGAGACACTTAGAAGTTTAAGAATTAGAAAACTTGTCTCAGCCCCTTCAGAGCCAGAAGAGCAAATAGATGAGCTTAGGTAACAATAGATGTTTTAAGGGAAAAGCTTCTCCTGGTAAAGATAATAGCTCATCCTTATGACAGGCGTCCTCAAATACTTTTTCCTCTTTTTTAATTTTATTTTTAATTTACCAATATAATTGTATTGATTTATGGGGTAAAATGTGATGTTTTGATACATGCATATATTATGGAATGATCAAATCAGGCTAATTAACATAACCATCAACCTCAAATAAATTCATAGTTTCTTTGTAGTTAGAACATTTAAAATCCATTATTTTAGCTATTTTGAAATACACAACATAGTATTGTTGACTACAGTCACCATGCCAAGTAATAGATCACTAAAATCTATGCTTCCTGTTTAACTGAAACTTCATACCCTTTGACCAACATCTCTCATTTCCTTGTCCATGCCACCCTGTCACCCTCACCCCCACCCTCTGGTAACCACCATTCTAATCTCTACTTCTATAAGTTCAACTTTTTTGGATTACACATATAAGTGAGATCATGCAGTATTTGTTTCTCTGTGTCTGATCATGCAGTGTTTGTTTCTCCGTGTCTGGCTTATTTCACTCAGCATAACGTTCTCTAGGTCCATCCGTGTTGTTGCTAATGGCAGAATTTCCTACTTTAAAGGCTGAATAGTATTCCACCTTGTATATAAACCACATTTTTACAATCTATTCATCTGTTGATAGGTACTTTGGTTTTTTCCATATCTTGGCTACTGTGAATAATGCTGCAATGAACACAGGAGTACAGACATCTCTTCCACACACTGATTTCAATTCCTTTGGAAATATATTCAGAAGTGGAATTGCTGGGTCATATGATAGTTCTATTTTTAGTTTCTTGAGGAACCTCCATACTGTTTTGCAAAATAATTATACTGCTTTACAATAGCACCAACAGTGTATAAAGGTTCCCTTTATCCACATCCTTGCAAATATTTGTCATCTTTCATCTTTTTAATAAAAGCCAATCTAACATGTAGGAAGCAATATCTCATTGTGGCTTTAATTTGCATTTTTCCAATGACTGGAGATATTGAGCATTTTTTCATATATTTCATGACCGTTTATATTTGTGTATTTGTATGCCTCATTTTGAGAAATGTCTACTCAGGTCCTTTCCTTTCCTTTCCTTTTTTTAATACTGGATCTTGCCCTGCCATCCAGGTTGGAGTGCAGTGGTGTGATCATAGTTCACTGTACCCTCAAACTCCTAAGCTCAAGCCATCCTCCCAAGGCAGCCTCCCAGATGTGTCCCAGCTACCTGGGACTACAGGCATGTGTCACCACATCCAGCTAATTTTTTAATTTTTTGGTAGAGACAGGGTATCATTATGTTGACCAGCTGGTCTTGAACCCCTGGCCTCAAGCAATCCTCCCACCTCAGCCTCCCAAAGTGTTGGGATTACAGACATGAGCCACATTGCCTGGCCCTTGCCCATTTTTTTAATGGGGTTGTTTCCTTGCTATTGAGTAGTCTGAGTTCCTTACATATTTTTAGTATTAGCCCCTTATACAACATGTGATTTATAAATATTTTCTCCAAATCTGTGAGTTGTCTCTTCACTATATTAATTGCTTTTTTTGCTGGGCAGAAGCTTTTTAGTTTGATGCAATCCCATTTGCCTATTTGTTGCTTTTAGTGCCTATGTTTCGGGGTCATATCCAAGAAATCTCTGCCCATACTAATGTCATGGAGCTTTTTTCCTGTTTTCTTCTAGTACTTTTACAGTTTCTGGTCTTACATTTAAGTCTTTAATCCATTTTGAGTTGATTCTTGTATAAGGGATGAAATAAGGGTCCATTTTTATTCTTTTGTATGTGAATATCCAATTTTCCCCATACCATTTACTGAAGAGATTGTCCTTTCCCCCATTGTGCATTCTTAGCATCTTTGTCATAAATCAATTGACCATAGGTGTGAGAGTTGATTTCTGTGATCTCTATCCTATTCCATTTGTCAGTGTGTCTGCTTTTATGCCAGTACCATGCTGTTTTGATTACTATGGCTTTCTAATATTTTAAAATCCAGTGATGTGATGCCTCCAAGTTTGTTCTTTTTGCTCAAGGTTGTTTTGGATATGTGACGTCTTTTGTGGTCCCATACAAATTTTAAGGTTTTTTTTTTCTATTTCTGTAAATAATGACATTAGAATTTTGGTAGGGAATGTATTTAATCTGTAGATCATTTTGGATAGTATGGACATTTTAATAATATTAATTTTTTAAGCCATGGAGATGGCTTCATTTATTTGTGTCATCTTCAGTTTCTTTCATCAATGCTTTATAGTTTTCAGTATACAGTTTTGTCACCTACTTGTTTAAGTTTACTCTTTAAGTATTTTATTTTTATGCTATTGTAAATGGGACTTTCATCTTAATTTCTTTTTCAGATAGCATATCATTAGTGCATAGAAATGCTACCGATTTTTATAAGTTGATTTTATATCCTGCAATTTTACTAAATTTATCAGCTATAACTTTTTTTGGTGAAGTTTATAGGGAATTCATTTATAAAATTAGGTCATCAGCTAAGAGAGACAATTTGACATTTTCCTTTCCTATTTGGATGACATTTATTTCTTTTTCTTACCTAATTCCCCTAGTAAGACTTTAACCAGTATGTTGAACAGAAGTAGTGAGAGTGGGCATCCTTATCTTGTTCCTTCCTGATATTAGAGAAAATCGCTTCAGTTTTTCACCATTACACATGATGATAGTTGTGAGGTTGTCATATGTGGTCTTTATTGTTTTAAGGAACATTTCTTCTATAAACAAATTTCTTGAGAATATTTGTCAGGAAGGGATGTTTAATTTTTGTCAAATGCTTTTTCTACATCTATTGGGATGATCATATAATTTTTGTGTTTCATTATGTTAATAAGGTGAGTCACATTTATTGATTTACATGTGTTGAACCATACTTGCATCCCAAGGATAAATCCAACTTGATCATAATGAATGATCCTTTTAAGGTACCATTGTATATGGCTTGCTAGCATTTTGTTGAAGATTTTTAGACCTATATTCATCAGTGATATTGGCCTGTAGTTTTGTTTTTTTTTCTGGTAGTGTCTTTCTCTGACTTTTATGTCAAGGTAATGCTAGCCTTATAAAATCAGTTTGGATGTTTCCCTTCCTCCTCAATTTTCTGAAAGAGTTTGAGAAAGATTGGTATTAGTTCTTCTTTAAATGCTTGGTAGAGTTTAGCCATGAGATCATCTGGTCCTGGTCTTTTTCTTGGTGGGGAGACGTATGATTACTAATTCAGTCTCCTCGATTGTTATTCGTCTGTTCAGATTTCTGATTTCTTTCTGATTCAGTCTTGATAGGTTATATGTTTCAAGGAATTTATCCATTTCTTCTGTATTGTCAAATTTATTTGCATTCATAGTAGTCTCTTACAATCCTTTGTATTTCTGTGGTATCAGTTATAATATCTCCTCTTTTATTTCTGATTTCATTTGAGTCTTCTCTCTTTTTACCTTTAGTCTAGCTAAGGATTTGTCTATTTTGTTTAGTTTTTCAAAATACCAATCTTATCAAAAACCAATCTTTTTGAAAAACCAACTCAGTTTCATTGATGTTTTGTTTTATTTTTCTAGTCTCCATTTCATTTATTTCTGCTCTACTCTTTGTTTCTTCTTCTGCTAACTTTGGACTTAGTATGTTCTTCTTTCACGAGTTCCTTAAGATATCATGTTAGTTTGTTTATTCAAGATCTTTCTTCTTTCTTGATGAAAGTATTTAGTGCTATGAGTTTTCCTCTTAGAACTGCTTTTGCCTGTATCCCAGAGGTTTTGGTATACTGTTTCCATTTTTATTTAGCTCAATATATTTTTTTATTTCCCTTTTAGTTTGTTCTTTGAACCAATAGTTGTTCAGAAGTATATTGTTTAATTTCCACATTTTTTTAGATTTTTCTGATTCTTCCTATTATTGATTTCTAGTTTCATACTATTGTGGTTAGAAAAGGTATTTGATATGATTTCAACATTCTTAAATTTATTAAGACTTTTTTGTGGACTAACATGAGATCTATGCTGGAGAATGTTCCAGATGCACTTGAGAAGAATGTGTATTCTATTGCTGTTGGGTGAAATGTTCCACATATGTCTGTTAAGTCCATTTAGTCTAAAATGTAGTTCAAGTTCAATATTTCCTCACTTCTGTCTTGCTAATCTGTCTATTATTGAAAGTGGGGTATTAAATTCCGTATTATTGTGTTAAAGTCTGTCTTCAGATCCCTTAATGTTTGCTTTATGTATTTAGCTGCTCAGATATGAATTCAGATATGAATTGGCTCCTTTATCACAATATAATGACCTTCTTTGTCTCTTTTTTGCTGTTTTCGACCAAAAGTCTATCTTGTCTGAAATAAGTATAGCTATCACTGCTCTTTTTTGGTTTCCATTAGCATGGAATGTCTTTTTCCAATCCATCACCTTGAGACTACGAGTGTCCTCAAAAGTAAGGTGAGTTTCTTGTAGGTGGCGTTGAGTCTTGTTTTTTGTAATCCACTCAGACACTTTGTGTTCTTTGATTAGATAATTAAATTCATTTATATTCAAAGTAATTATTGACAGGTAAGGATTTACCAGTGCCATTTTGCTAAAAATTTTTTTCTGATTATTTTGTATATACTTTGTTCCATTCTTCCTCTCCTGCTTTCTTCCTTTGTGGTTTCATGGTTTTCTGTAATGGTATGCTTTGGATCTCATCTTTTTAGTGTTTATGTATCTATTATAGGCTTTTGCTTTATGATTACTCTGGGGTTTACATAAAACATCTTATACTTAAAAGGTGCTATTTTAAGTTGACAATAACTTAAATAATTTTGATTGCATAAACAAACTCTACACTTTTACTCCCCTCTAATCTTATATTTTATGTTTCTAATATCACACTTTACATCTTTTTATAATTTGTAGTTTTAGTTGCTTTTAGTAGTTATTGTAATTTTAGTTGCTTTTAGTAGTTTTGCCTTTTAGCCTTTATGCTAAAGGTGTAATTGATTTACTCACTGCCATTATAGTATTACAGTGTTTTGAATTTAACAACATCCTTACTTTTACCAGTGAGTTTTATACTTTCATATGTTCATATGTTACTAATTAGTGTCCTCTTTCTTCAGCCTGAAGGATTCCCTTTGCATTTCTTGTAAGGCAGGTCTAACGATAATAAACTCTCTCAGCTTTTTTCTCAGGTCTTTATCACTTCTTTTTTTGAAAGATGGGATTGCTGGGTATTCTTGGTTGACCATTTTCTTTTTTTTCAGGACTTTGAATGTATCATTCCATTCTCTTCTGGGCTGCAAAGTTACTGCCGAGAAATCTGCTGATATTCTTATGAAAGTTCTCTTTTATGTGACAATTTGCTTTTCCCTTGCAGCTTTCAATCCTCTTCCTGTCTTTAACTTTTGATAATTTGTTATGATGTGTCTTGTGTGGGTCTTTTCAGATTCATCTTATTGTGTGTCCTTTGGGTTTTCTGGATTTGTCTATTTCTTTACCCAAGCCTGGGAAGTTTTCTGTTATTATGTCTTTAAATATGTTTTCTGACCCTTTCTCTCTCTTCTTCTGGAACACCAACAGTGTGTCAGTTGTTCTGCTTTATGGTGTCTTCTCAGTATTTTATCTTTACTCTTTTGCATTCTTTTTTTCTTTTTACTCCTCAGATTTGATGATCTCCCATGACCTGTCTTCAACTTCACTGATCCTTTCTTCTGCTTAATCTAGTCTGCTTTTGAACTCCTCTACTGATTTTTTTTTTAGTTCAGTTATAGTATCATTTAGCTCTATGATTCCTGTTTGGTACTCTTTTATACTTTTTAATCTCCTTGTTGATGTTCCAGTTTGTTCTCACATTGTTCTTTTGACCTCAGTACGCATCTTTATGACCATGATTTTGAATTCCCTGTCAGGTAAATCACATATCTCTAATTCGCTCAGGTTGGTTTCTGTAGATTTATATCTTGTCCTTTTATTTGGAATATATTTTCCTGCTTCTTCATTGTACTTGTTTCTGTGTCGGTTCTGTTCATTAAAGAAGACAACTGCCTCTTTCAGACTCCTCTTGTGTAGGAGAAGGATTTTACCAATTAAGTTAGAGATTTTAAGGTGCCTCTCAAATCTCTGTCTATACTACTGTCTCTGTTGTTGGTAGGTCCCTAGAGATTAGGATGTGGCATGTCCTGTAAGTATGCTATAATCATTAAAGTAGAAGCCAGATCCTCTAGATGTAATTGGGAAAGTTGAGTTTTGAATGCATATTCCAGTTTCTTCTATCTCAATGTTCAAGATGAATATAGGTTTTTTTCTCCCCCTCGTTCTGCAGTAACTTTGAGAGTCTCTGTGGCAAATACCTGTGCTTGCTTTCTGTCTGTACCCTCTGATCCTGGGGAAATAGCTGCTGGAAATAAGCCTGTTATATGTCTATGTCTTTGTTTTCTGTGGCTTAGAAAGTTTCAGGAATGCAAAGTTTTGTGATTCCCAGAGCTAGATAATAAAGGATACAGTCCCTTGGGGAGAGTTATAGAAGTTGTGACATTTAGTCCATGGACAAACTCTTTCCAGGAAAAATGGGTAGACCTGGATTTATCACTGAATTGAGTCAGAGGAAAGGCTAAGGATGTTAAGTTCCTGCTCAGACTACCTGAACACTACTGTTTGTCTGCCCAATTAGCTCCCTAATGCAAGTTAGTTAGAGGCCAAATCATCAAGTAGCCACTAGAAGAATAACCAGTAAACCCCTTCCGGAAAGAAAATAGGAAATGAACATTTCAGCCCCTTTTCTTCACTGTTCCCATGAAATATAGCTCCAGAAATATCTGTGAACCTATTATAACTACCTTTTTTCTTCTGTAATCTAAGGAGACTCACATATACCTAGTCCTTTCTGCTCCAAGAGTTAGGATGCAATCCCAAACTGGAGAGGTGGATGCTGTAAAACCTGGGACACTCAATATATAGACAAACTCATTCCAGGAGAAATTAGTAGACCTGGAGTTATTGTTGAGTGAGTCACAGGAAAAGACTCAGGAAGTGCTGAGCTACTGCCCAGGCTGCCAGAGGGTTACTTGTTGACTGCCCCCTTTAAATCCCAGTGCAAATTAGTTGGGAACCAACTGTCATGTAGCCTTTAAAAGAGTGTGCCACAAACTACTTCTGGGGAAATACAGAGAGCTTCACTTTTTAAGCACCTTCTTCACACTGTTCCCAAAATGTATAGCCCCTGAAGGTATTTGCATGCCTATTGAAAACCGCCTTAAAACCACCTCTGTTTAGTGATCTAGGAAAAGTTGCACATGTCCATGCCCCTCTGCTCTCAGAGCTAGAAGATTGAAGTTGCAGTCTCTTGGGTGGAAGCTGTAAAAGTTGGGGTGCTCAATGTGTGGACAAATTCCTTCCAGGAGGGCTTAGAAGACCTGGAGTCACCACTGAGGTGAGCAAGGGAGAAGGCTTAGCAAGTACTGATCTGCTTCTTAAGCGGCTGGGGTATAACCAACAGTTGTCTACCCCTTGAACTCCCTGATGTAAGTTAGTTAGAATCCCAGCCGTCAAGTAGCCATTGGAAGAATGTGTCATAAACCATTATGGGAGAAACAGTAAGCTGTATTTTCAAGCCCCTTCTCTACTCCAGGGACCTAAAGCCCATGGAAGTGCTTGTGCACCTATATAAAACTGTTGCTTTTTTCCTGTGATTTAGAGAGACTTGTGGATGCCTAATGCCCTCTGCTCCCAGAACTGGTGAATTATGAGCTGAACCATGGGGCACCTTAGAGTTAGAATGTTATATGTGAGGTCCAAACCCTCCTCTCCACAGGGAGAAGCTGGATATTGGGAATTCTTTTTTTAATTGTATAGCAAAGGACCCAGGATGGAGTCCACGCCAAATGTGCCTCAGTGTTTCCTATTCATTCCATGTGGATGTTTTCTCAATTGCCTGGTGGGTAGCAGTCTCTCACCTGGTCTCTGACTGTCTCTCAGAGGGAATTGATTCAGGAATAGATGCTCATTCAATGGAGGAAGAATCAAGAGCCTCCTCTTCTGACATGTTGCTGGCATCACTTTTAGCCCCTTAAATATTTAATGGAACAAGGCTAATATTCCCTCCTTTTGCCTCCATCTTGTACTGTGGTTACCCTTGGCCCAATTTGGTCACTACCTAGCACCTGGGAAGTACTTAATAAACCCTCACTCTCAGCGCCTGCCTGGGCTTAAAGCCCAGTCAGCTGTGACTCTCAGACTGAAAAGTTTTGTGCACAGAGCTCAGGGTTTTACAAAATAGGATCCCAGTGCCGGGCACTGACAAAGCATACTCAGGAGAAGTGTTGGTGCTTAAAAGGGCTGGACAGAGGCCAGGAGCGGTGGCTCACACCTGTAATCCCAGCACTTTGGGAGGCCGAGATGGGTGGAACATGAGGTCAGGAGATCGAGACCATCCAGCCAACATGGTGAAACCCCATCTCTCCTAAAAACACAAAAATTAGCTGGACATGGTGGTGCGCACCTGCAGTCCCAGATACTCAGGAGGCTGAGGCAGGAGAATGGCTGGAACCGTGGAGGCAAAGGTCGCAGTGAGCAGAGATCGTGCCACACTCCAGCCTGGGAACAGAGTGAGACTCCATCTCAAAAAAAAAAAGAGGGACTGGATAGAAACAAAGGAAGAATCAGGGAAAGTGGTGGAGACTATTGAAGGGACCAGGAAGTGTGGGCAGTGGAGAGTAAAGATTATCAGGCCATCCTCTGTGAGCATTGCTGAGCTCATAGATTTAGATTAGCAGATCATCCTCATATGAGGGTTGCTGAGACCATCCTCTACGAGGGTGGCTTAATCTTCCACTTAGAGGTTGACTCTGCATTTGGCTCCTAAGCACACTCCTGTAAATTCTGGTGAGTCCTGGCAAGCTCAGGAGTTTGGAGCTCAGCTTAGGTTAAGCCTTCCCCTCCCTAGAGCCAAATATAGTTAAAGCCATGAAGGAAGAGAAGCTTGTTTTCAGCTATGTACCATATCTTTCTGGTGAGAACCCTGGTGAACCAAAAAAGGAAGCTGAAGGAAAGGTTGGAGAAATAGAATGCCTTTATCTTCCTTATTGTGTCAATATATTAAAATGCTTTTAATAGCATCAATTTTAGCTTTTTTTAAATTGGCATGATACAAGAGAAGACTTCCAAGAGGACAATGCCACGTGCAATCGTGAACTCGCTGCAGTTAGGATATTAGGTTGTTCTAAACTGTATAGTGCCACAGTTTCCAAGCTCAGCCCCTCCGTCCAGTTAACCTAAACTGAAGGTAAAAAGGGAAAGTGTAACTCCTGTTCTACATTATAGAATTTTGAGTATAAATAATTAAATTCACAATAAATAAACACCCATAAAATGGCCCCAGGCTTCCCTGATTATGTGGGGAGTGGCCACTTCTCCTTTCTCAAAACAGGCCTGGAAAATCAGTCCTCTGGGACACCAAAAAGGAAGACCCGTAACATAACTAATGATCAAAGTAACTGGTTGCCTGCGTGAGGAAGCTCTCCAGGCTGTGTTTACCAACTCCCTGTCTTTCTTCCTCCTAAGCACAGAAGAAAAACAAAGTGGAATCCTGAAGTGCATTTTAGAAAACCCCATGCAAATTTCAGGATTAAAATCAGGGACAATCGGAGCTATAGAAACAAGCTAGTTACAAAGTTAAGATGGATGTTGATATACAAGCAGAGGAAAAGTCAGGGACCAGATCCACAATGTGAGGAAAAGAAAAACAGTTCTTTGAAATACTAATAGTTTGAGTTTTCCCCAGAGCTTTCAGAATTATAGTTACATATTTAGATAGATGTTCTCCTCCTCATTAAGGAAGACAAGTTGTCTATAAAAATAACCATAGGAGACAACATGGGGAGAAGATAAGTTCTCTAAGATTTATATGCAATTCGTGCTTGATGCATATAAAGGGAGAGACTTTCCTGGCTGGGGGAGTTGCGACGACTTCATTGAGGGGGGAGACGTATGGACTGTGTCTGCAGGGGTTTTGACAAGCAGAGATGAGGATAAAGGGCACTCGAAGAGGAAGAGAGCAACGTTAACAAAGGTGTAGGGGCAGTTCAGTTTGATTAATGGGCAAGATTCATGAATTATGAGAGTGATGCAAAATTGGAATGAAAGAGTGAGCTGGGAAGAAATTACGAAAGGCCTTGAACACAGTAACCAAGAAGCTCAGACTGTATTTAGTAAGCAACGTGTAATCATTGAAGGTTTACAGGTGGCAGTGGGATCCAAGCTGTGATTTTTTTTTTGATTCGTTGATTATTTTCCAGGTGAAAGGGCAAGAAATACATTAGCCCAGAGAGGAGAGTGGGGAAGAAAGACGATTTGGGAAACTTTTGCAATAATCTGCAGAAAGGAGATGATGGTTTAAACTAGTGACATAGAGACTTCTGACAATGCTGCTACTGACATTGATGGTCTAGAATAAGCAAAAAGACCTTTAAAGGTGATTAAATCAAGCAGAACTGTCAGTATAAGCATCTCAAGTAGGTATGGTAGTAAGACACAAAATGTTTTTGAAGTTCAGGGAGCTAAAGGCAAAGTATACAATGTTTGGTTTTTTAAAGGCTGCCACAGCTATTAATGAAAGAGCCAAGTGGCTACTCCCAATCAGAAAAAGTCACTCTGGAAGCTACAGGCCTGGGGAAGCATCTTCAGATATAAAACAATATAAGCATCAAATGTACTTAGATGATTAAATAAAGAACTGCTCTGGAGGCCAGCTGTAGTGGCTCAGGCCTGTAATCCCAGCACTTTGGGAGGCTGAGGCAGGTGGATCACTTGAGGTCAGGAGTTAGAGATCAGCCTGGCCAACATGGTGAAACCCTGCCTCTACCAAAAATACAAAAATTAGCTGGGTGTGGTGGTGGCCACCTGTAATTCCAGCCACTTGGGAGGCTGAAGCAGGAGAATTGCTTGAACCCAGAGGTAGAGGTTGGTGTTAGCCAGGATCACTCCACTATAGTCCAGCCAGGGTGACAGTGGGAGACTCTGTCTCACAAAAAAAAAGAACTTCTCTAGAATTCACTAAAGCAGAAACAACAGTGACTTATTACATTTTTAAATCTTCATTCTCACTAACAACAAAGAAAAACAAATGAAAATGTAAATGTTTTTACCTATTAATTTTACAAAGATTTTTTAAGCTGTTAATATTCAAGTTAGCGAGAAGACAAAGCCATTTGGCAATATGTATCAAAATTGTTAAAGCTGTTTATACTCTTTGGCCCAATAATCCCATTTCTAGAAAATTATTCTAAGGAAATAATCATTGATATTTGTAAACACTGAGTTTGTTTATATCATTGAAAATTAGAAGTAACCCAGATAATTTATAATTGGGGATTTCTTGAATAATTTTTGATTCCTCCACTATGAAACACTAGGTAGCCATTTAGAAGTATTAATTTTACAACTGATACATAATGAAACAATTTTAAATCACTGCAGACATAACGTAGTGACTTCAAAATTGTTTTAGTATTTATTAAGTAAAAAATTAGTGAGCAAAAGAATATATAAAATATGATCTCACTTTTAAAACAATCTGTGATATGTGATTGAAAACTTTACCATTCACTAAAGTTAACCATGCTTATCTCTGAAGGGTAATATAATAAGTGATAGTTATTTTTTCTTGTTTATCTTTTTTTGTAAAGTTTCTATAGCAGACATTTACTACCATATAAGAAAATGGGATATCCTTAAAACAGCTGGTCAATGGGCCTCATTAGTATAATTATTGTAACAAACATTTATTGAGCACATACTATGTGTCAGGCACTGGTCCAGGTGATGTGACAGCAGGCACTATCCCTCCTCTCAAGAGGCTTACCATTCAGAAGATCCACTTCTCTCGTTCAGTCAGTTGAAATGGCAAAGATATGTACCTTAACATGAGGACTCCTTCCCTTGCAGATGAAAATATCCAATTCAAAATAGCTTCTGCAAAAAATAGGATATTTGAGAGTTCATGAAACTGAAGTCCATGAGTAACTGACTTCACACCATGGCTAGGTCATTTGGAATTTTTAGAACTTGGCATCTCACAAAATTTCACCCTACTTTTCTTTGTGTTTGTTTCATTTTCAGGATCTCCTGATAATGTCAAGAGGACTGTCAACAACTCCAGACATATCCAATGTCCTCAAAAAACAACAAAAATACAGATAATTTCTTTCCAATTTTTTTCTTAATTAAGCTCAGACGGTTCTGCTGGGGTCATGTGCCTGTCCCTGAACCATTGTACATAACTTGAGAAATGTGGTGAACTAATCAGTCAGTCTGAGGTCACATAGCCTCCCCTAAATATGAACTGAATGTGGTGGAGAGAGTTTCCCCAAAGAAAATCATAAGGCCTTTATCAAAAGAACAGGAACTGGATGCTGAGATTGCAAAACAACAAATGTCTGCTATGGTCTTATAGCAGAAACACGGAGCAAGATGAACAAGTTGGAGTCCAGGCTTCAAGTATAAAATATAATTCAAAAAACCAAACTGGAGCAATCCAAGATGGCTGAATAGGAACAGCTCTGGAGTGCAGTTCCCAGCGAGAACAACACAGAGAGTGAGTGATCACCACATTTCCAAACGAGTTTTTACTGCCCATAGACCAGGACAGTCCCAGGCTGAAAAGTGCCATGAGTTTCCAGCACAGCTGTTTCAGCTGGCACCATGGGTTTCCACACAAAAACTCACACAAATCTGGACAACCTTTTCAACTGGCGCCTGGAATGCCTGGGAGACAGAGCTGCCCATTCAACTGAAAAAGAGGGGGCTGAAACAGGGAGCCAGGTGATCTGGCTTGGCGGGTCCCATCCCAACAGAGACCAACAATCTGAAATGCTCTGGATTGAGAGTTTGCAGCAAGTGCAGCTGGACCCAGTTCAGTGGGGGACAGGGCATCTGCCATTACCAAGGCAGTCCACCATTACCAAGGCAGTCCGCCATTACTGAGGCAGACCACCATTACTGAGGCAGTTCTAACTGTACCTCCATAAACAAAACCACAAGGAAGTTCACACAGCAGCTGGGCAGAGCCTGCAGCAGCTAGACAACACCTCCGCTGGCAGACTGTGACTAGACTACCTCCTTGCTGGGCAGGGCATCTCTGAAAAAAAGCAGCAGCATGTCAGGAACTTATAAATAAAGCCCCACTTTCCAGGACAGAGCACCTGGGAAAAGAGGCAGTTATGAATTTTGCTGCAGAATACTTAAATGTACCTGCCAGCAGCTCTGAACGAAACAATGGAGCTCCCAGCACAGCACTTGATCTCCTCTAAGGAGCAGGCTGTCTCCTCAAGCAGTTCCCCAACCCCCATGTATCCAAAGATATACCTCATAAAGGAGAGCTCAAGCTGACATCTGGTGGGTACCCTTCTGAGATGAAGACAACAGAAGAAACCAGCAGCAACCCTTATTGTTTTGTAGCCCCCATGGGTAATCCCCAGGCAAACAGAGTCTGGAGTGGATATGCAGCAGTCCTATAGCAGAGGGACCTGACTGTTAAAATGAAAACTAAAAAACAGAAAGAAAGAGGTTCAACATGAACAGAAAGGATATCCACTCAGAGACTCCATCTGAAAGTCACCAACTACAAAGACCACAGGTAGATAAATCCATGAAGATGTGAAGAAACCAGCACAAAAAGAATGAAAACACCAAAAACCACAATGCCTCTCCTCCTCCAGTGGATCACAACTCATCACCAGCAAGGGAACAAAGCTGGATGGAGAATGAGTCCGATGAATTGACAGAAACAGGCTTCAGCAGGTGGGTAATAACAAACTTCTCTGAGCTAAAAGAACATGTTCTAACCAATGCAAAGAAACTAAGAACCTTGAAAAAAGGTTAGACGAAATGCTAACTAGAATAACCAGCTTAGAGAAGAATATAAACGACTTGATGGAGCTGAAAAACACAGCACAAGAACTTCATGAAGTATGCGTAAGTTTCAATAGCTGAATTGACCAAGCAGAAGAAAGGATATCGGAGATTGAAGATCAACTCAATGAAATAAAATGAGAAGGAAAGAGTAGAGAAAAAAGAGTGAAAAGAAATGAACAAAGCCTCCAAGAAATATGGGATTATGTGAAAAGACCTAGTCTACATTTGACAGGTGTACCTGAATGTGACAGAGAGAATGAATCCAAGCTGGAAAACACTCTTCAGGATATTATCCAGGAGAACTTCCCCAACCTAGCAAGGCAGGCCACCATACAAGTCCAGGAAATACAGAGAACACCACAGAGATATTCCTCAAGAAGAGCAACCCAAGGTACAAAATCATCAGATTCACCGGGGTTGAAATGAAGGAAAAAAATGCTAAGGGCAGCCAGAGAGAAAGGTCAGGTTACCCACAAAGGGAGGCTCATCAGACTCACAGCGGATCTCTTGGCAGAAACCCTACAAGCCCGAAGAGAGTGGGGGCCAATATTCAACACCCTTAAAGAAAAGAACTTTCAACCTAGAATTTTATATCCAGCCAAACTAAGCTTCATAAGCAAAGGAGAAATAAAATCCTTTACAAACAAGCAATTGCTAAGAGATTTGGTCACTACCAGGCCTGCCTTACAAGAGATCCTGAAAGAAGCACTAATCATGGAAAGGAACAACCAGTACCAGCCACTCCAAAAACATACCAAATAGTAAAAAGCATCAACACAATGAAGAAACTGCATCAACTAACAGGCAAAACAACTAGCTAGCATCAAAATGGCAGGATCAAATCCACACATAACAATATTAACCTTAAATGTAAATGGGCTAAATGTCCCAATCAAAAGACACAGACTGGCAAATTGGATAAAAAATCAAGACTCATCAGTGTGCTGTATACAGGAAACCCATCTCACCTGCAAGGCACACATAGGCTCAACATAAAGGGATGGAGGAAGATTTACCAAGCAAACGGATAACAAAAAAAGCAGGAGTTGCAATCCTAGTCTCTGATAAAATGGACTTTAAACCAACAAAGATCAAAAGAGACAAAGAAGAGCATTACATAATGGTAAAAGAATCGATGCAACAAGAAGAGCTAATGATCCTAAATATATGCGCACCCAATACAGGAGCACCCAGAAACATAAAGCAAGTTCTTAATGACTTACAAAGAGACTTAAGACTCCCACACAAAATAGTGTGAGACTTTAACACTCCACTGTCAATATTAGACAGATCAACAAGACAGAAAATTAACAAGGATATCCAGGACTTGAACTCAGACCTGAACCAAGCAAACCTAATAGACATTTACAGAACTCTCCACCCCAAATCCACAGAATATACATTCTTCTTATCACCACATCACACCTACTCTAAAATTGACCACATAATTGGAAGTAAATACCTCCTCAACAAATGCAAAAGAATGGAAATCATAACAAACAGTCTCTCAGACCACAGGGCAATCAAATTAGAACTCAGAATTAAGAAACTAACTCAGAACCGCACAACCTCATGGAAAATGAGCAACTGGCTCCTAAACTTCGACTGGATAAACAATGAAATGAAGGCAGGAATAAAGATGTTCTTCAAAACCAGTGAGAACGAAGACACAACGTACCAGAATCTCTGGGACAAATTTAAAGCAGTGTCTAGAGGGAAATTTATAGCAGCAGATGCCCACATGAGAAGCAAAGAAAAATCTAAAATCGACACCCTATCACCAAAATTGAAAGAGCTAGAGGAGCAATATCAAAAAAACTCAAAAGCTAGCAGAAGACAAGAAATAACTAAGATCAGAGCAGAACTGAAGGAGATAGAGACACAAAAAAACTTTCAAAAAATCAATAAATCCAGGAGCTGGTTTTTTGAAAAGGTCAACAAAACAGACAGACTGCTAGTCAGATTAATAAAAAAGAAAAGAGAAGAATCAAATAGATGCAATAAAAAACAATAAAGGGAGAGATCACCACCGATTCCACAGAAATACAAACAACCATCAAAGATTACTACAAACAACTCTATGCACATAAACCAGTAAACATGGAACAAATGGATAAATTACTGGACACTCGCACTCTCCCAAGCGTAAACCAGGAAGAAGTCGAAACCCTGAATAGACCAATAACAAGGGATGAAGTTGAGGCAGCAATTAATAGCCTACCAACCAAAAAAAGCCCAGGTACAGATGGGTTCACAGCTGAATTCTACCAGACATACAAAGAGGAGCTGGTACCATTCCTTCTGAAACTATTCCAAACAATCCAAAAAGAGGGAATCCTTCCCAGATCATTTTATGAGACCAACATCATCCTGATACCAAAACCTGGCAGAGACACAACTAAAAAAGAAAACTTCAGGCCAATATCCATGATGAACATAGATACAAAAATCTTCAATAAAATACTGGCAAACTGATTGCAACAGCACATCAAAAAGCTTATCCATCATGGTCAAATAGGCTTTATCCTGGGGATACATGGCTGGTTCAACATACGCAAGTCTGTAAACGTAATCCACCACATAAACAGAACCAAAGACAAAAACCACATGATTATCTCAATTGATGCAGAGAAGGCCTTCAACAAAATCCAACAGCCCTTTATGCTAAAAACTCTCAATAAACTAGATATTGATGGAACATATCTCAAAATAATAAAAGCTATTTATGACAAACCCACAGCCAATATCATACTGAATGGGCAAAAACTGGAAGCATTCCCTTTGAAATCTAGCACTAGACAAGGATGCCCTCTCTCACCACTCCTATTCAATACGGTATTGGAAGTTTAAGCCAGAGCAATCAGGCAAGAAAAAGAAATAAAGGGTATTCAACTAGGAAAGGAGGAAGTCAAATTGTCTCTATTTGCAGATGACATGATTTTATATTTAGAAGACCCCATCATCTCAGCCCAAAATCTCCTTAAGCCAATAAGCAACTTCAGCAAAGTCTCAGGATACAAAATCAATGTGCAGAAATCATAAGCATTCCTATACACCAATAACAGACTAACAGAGAACCAAATCAAGAGCAAACTCCCATTCACAATTGCTACAAAGAGAATAAAGTACCTACGAATACAACTAACAAGGTCTGAAGGACCTCTTCAAGGAGAACTACAAACCACTGCTCAAGGAAATAAGAGAGGACACAAACAGGTGGAAAAGCATTCCATGCTCATGGTTAGGAAGAATCAATATTGTGAAAATGGCTATACTGCCTAAAGTAATTTATAGATTCAATGCTATCCCCATCAAGCTACCAATGACCTTCTTCACAGAACTGGAAAAAACCACCTTAAACTTCATATGGAACCTAAAGAGAGCCCACATAGTCAAGTCAATTCTAAGCAAAAAGAACAAAGCTGGAGGCATCACACTACCTGACTTCAAACTATACTACAAGGCTACAGTAATCAAAACAGCATAGTATTGGTACCAAAACAAACATATAGACCAATGGAACAGAACGGAGGCCTCAAAAGTAATGCCACACACCTACAACCAACTGATCTTTGACAAACCGGACAAAAACAAACAATGAGGAAATGATTCCCTGTTTAATAAATGGTGTTGGGAAAACTGGCTAGCCATGTGCAGAAAGCAGAAACTGGACCCCTTCCTGACACCTTACACTAAAATTAACTCCAGATGGATTAAACACTTAAACATAAGACCTAAGACCATAAAAACCTTAGAAGAAAACCTACGCAAAACCATTCAGGACATAGGCAGGCAAGGACTTCATGACTGAAACACCAAAAGCACTGGCAACAAAAGCCAAAATAGACAAATGGGATCTAATTAAATTTCAGAGCTTCTGTACAGCAAAAGAAACAAACATTAGAGTGAACCAGCAACCAACAGAATGGGAAAAAATTTTTGCAATCTACTCATCTAATCAAGGGCTAATATCCAGAATCTACAAAGAACTAAAACAGATTTATAAGAAAAAAAACAACCCCATTCAAAAGTGGGCAAAGGATATGAACAGACACTTTTCAAAAGAAGACATATATGAGGCCAACACACATATGAAAAAATTTTCATCACCACTGGTCATTAGAGAAATGCAAATCAAAACCACATTAAGATACTATCTCACATCAGTTAGAATGGTGATCATTAACAAATCTGGAGACAACAGATGCTGGAGAGGATGTGGAGAAATAGGAACACTTTTACACTGTTGGTTGGAGTGTAAATTAGTTCAACCATTGTGGAAGACAATGTGGTGATTCCTCAAGGGCCTCAAAATAGAAATTCCATTAGACCCAGCAATCAATCCCATTACTGGGTATATAACCAAAGGATTATAAATCATTCTATTATAAAGACACATGCACACGTATGCTCATTGCAGCATGTTTACAATATCAAAGACCTGGAACCAACCCAAATGCCCATTGATGATAAACTGGACAAGGAAAATGTGGCATATACACACCATGGAATACTATGCAGCCATAAAAAATGATGAGTTCGTGTCCTTTGTAAGGATATGGATTAGTCTGGAAACCATCATTCTCAGCAAACTGACACAAGAACAGAAAATCAAACACCGAATGCTCTCACTTATAGGCGGGTATTGAACAATGAGAACACATGGACACAGGGAGGGGAGCATCACACACTGGGGCTTTTTTGGGCGGGCTAGGGGAGGGACAGTTGGGGTTGGGGAGGTTGGGGAGGGATAACATAGGGAGAAATGCCAGATATAGGTGATGGGGGGATGGAGGCAGCAAACCACATTACCATGTATGTACCTATGCAACAATCTTGCATGATCTGCACATGTACCCCAGAACCTGAAGTACAATTAAAAAAAAAAGAAATTAAAGAAAAAAAAAACAAGCTGCATTTTCACACTATATTTAATCTAAGTAGGTAATTTGAGTGTCACTGGGCAAATTTACTTTGAGATTCATGTCAACCTAATTGCAGCAAGTATGCTTACTTACATGTAAGAAATATGCTTAATATGCTTACTTATTCTAGTCTCATATGTTTTTACAGGCAAAAAGAGCATGATCCATGTTAGAAATCTGCTCCTTTGGCAGGTGACTTGAGGGGGGACCCAAACAGTACACATGGTAGACCCAGCGTCTTGCACCACTTATCATCATGCCAGGGCTACAGCCCTGACTCATCTTGCCTCCCAGTGATGATGCTGCCCCTTGAGGACTCTCTATCCCGTGTGACTCCAGCCAACAATAAACTCTTCAGACTTTTAAGATTTCACTGTTTAAACGAAACACACTTAAAACTTTAATAGATCAGCTTGTAAACACCTCATTTTTGCTCTGGCAAATGACTAAACAGTGGCTATCTGCAGGAATAGCTAGTTAATTAGCAGCATATGTCCCCCATTTTATCCCCAAGGCTTATTTTAAATAAGTTCTTCCTTATTAATTATTTTTCATAACTATTTTAATATTTCAAAGCTCACACTTAAGACTAAGAAACCAAGCTTGCCAAATATACTCATAGTAGAACATCTGTCATTCTGAACTTAGTTCCACCCTCTGCTAGCCACATCGGTACATAACTGAGCCTTTTGATGTTTTTCTTCCCAACCCTGCACACACACACACACACACACACATATCTCTCTCTCTCTCTCTCTCTCTCTCTCTCTCTCTCTCTCTCACAGACTCAGATTTATCACAGGCCTACTCCTACTGATTACTTGGAGCGATGTGTTGAGAATTGTGACACTAGATTCAGTGGGAAAGGAGCTATGATCAGTCAATGATGCCTGCCATGAGCACAGCAGGGGAATTTGGTATCATGTTCTCCTAGATGCCCAGTCCTATACAGGATTTAATCCTAATCTTAGACTTAAGAGACTCCAGGAGGTCCATCCAAGGAGACTCAGCATCCAGACTCTCTTCTCAGACAAGCAGGAGGCAGGGCCACTGGACACAGTTTACCTCAAGCCCACCTGGAATCTCCAGGGATTGGGCAAAGAACAGGGAACAGGTAGGGAAGGATTGGCCACGAGCTGCAGAACACATTATTAAAAGCCCAAGATGGAGCAAGGCAACCCAGTTATCAACCCAAAGGGAATAAATAAAGAGGGAAAATCCAGATTCAAGGAAACAGGAAGGAACCAGGGAAATCAGACCAAAACAATAGGGTTCAAAGTAAAGAATGGGAGGTAGAACCTGGAGGAAGTCCCTGAGCCGTGGAATCACAGACACAGCTGTGTATAGGGTCTTTGACCAAGTGAGCAGGTGGAAAGGAAGCTATTTTTTAAAGGCAGTGACTTTGACTGCCCTCAGCATCAAATCAGACTTACTTTGGACCAAAGACTACATCTTGACCTTATTTCCAAAATGCAATCCCTCTGTGTAACCAAGTCCTGGAATCCAGCATTAGTCATGTTTCCAGGATCTGATTCCCCGGCTCACCTTGCTTTTGCCAACTCCTCACCCTTCACCCCACTGGGAGCAGGAATTCTACACCTGAAGCCCAGCTCTGCAGCTGGAACCTGCTGGCTTCCAACTGCTAAAGCCACACACCTTTGATGTTAACAACATATCTGGCTTCATCCATTTATTCTACAAATTATTGATGCACTGTGTTGGGTATTAGGAATACATTAGTAAGTGTTCCTGCCACTGTGGAGCTTTAAGGCTATTGGGATAATAGACATTAATCAAAGAACCATACAAATAAATGTGAAATTATAACTGTGATAGAAGTTATAAAAGGAAAGTGTATGATGCCTTTAACAGAGGGATCTAACCTAGTCAGAGAGGTCATGGAAGCCTCGCCTGAGGAAATAAGACCGAACTGAAGGAAGATCAAGAGTTCATGGATTCACTCAATTGTTCATTTATTCATTCATTCAGCAGACACTAACTGAGCACCTGCTATGTTCCAGACAGTGCTCTACATGCTAGGGATATGGCAGTGGACAAAATAAGACCTCAGATCTCATGGAGCTTATAGTTTGAATAGAGGGTGAGGAAAACAAATATATAAGCAATTAGACAAAATAATAATGATCACAAGTCAGGTTAGGACTGTGCTGTAAAGAAAATAAAACAGGGTGATGTAGACAGATTCTGGGGTGGTCAGGGAAGACCTCTATTAGGGCAGATATGAGAGACATGAAGGCAGAGCTGGTCTCTCTGGTCTTCAGAAGATTTGGAGAAAGAAAATTCTGGTACAGAGGAAGCAACAGATATAGCGCCCCAGAGGCAGGAATGAGCTTAGCATCTTTCAGGGATGCTAAAAAGGCCCTCAGGAATAGAGCCACAGACAAAGACATCATCAGCAAATAGATAACTGGTTTTAAACACGAAAGTGTCCTCAAAAGCAAGCTTAGGAAAGTGATTTTTCTTCCTGATTCAACTAGAATTGAAACGTAAATATGTCGCATATTGCCACATGTTTGCGTGCGCGCAAATCTTATTGGCAGTTCTGGTAAATAAATGTAGGACCAGTTGGGGTCTCCCTGACGCGTCTCACAACTGTGAACACAGCCTCTGATAACATTGTTTTGTCACTCTTCACTCCCACCAGCAATGAAGACAGATAAATGGCTTCCTGACAAATAGCCCCACTTTCCAGGGCCTGGGACTCTGAAAGAAGCAGACGTGAGCTTTGGAACACTTCTGGAGTGAATTCCTTGGAGGGTTTGCAGCCGTGAGTTCTCTGAAGCTGCTTCAGAAGGAGCCATTGCATTATTTCTTCTGAAAAATTAGATATTGCTTGCAGCCCATTAACATTTCCAAAGATTCATGAAATGGATTCCAGACTATGTATCATTGTAATTTGCAACAGACAGTGCCTGATCATAGAAATAACAGAGATTTTAAAGTGAAAAAGACCTTATGTTTTGCCTATGTCTAGCCACAATGCCCTGGAAAAGGCTGAAATATATCCTTTCACCCAGGTAAAATTCCTTCCCAGAGATAACCGCTGAATAGTGTCCCCCTGAAATTCACATCCATTTAGAATCTCACAATGTGACTTTATTTGGAAACAGAGTCTTTGCAGATGTAAGTAATCAAGATGAGGTCATATCGGATTAGGGTGGGCCCTAAATCCAGGGACTGGTATCTTTATGGGGAAAAGGAAAAGAGATGCAGACAGACGCAGACACAGACGCACACAGGGAAGGAGCCACGTGGAGATGGAGGCAGCTAGTGGAGTGCTGCAGCTGCAAGCCAAGAACTCCTAGGACTGAAGACAACTAACAGAAGCTGGGGAAGAGTCTACAGCCAGATGACGCTGAATGTGCCTGATCTCGAAGAAGCTGGGAAGAGGCAAGAAAGGATTCTTCCCTGGAGCCTTCAGCAGGAGCATGGCCCTACCAGTATCTTGACTTCAGGCTTCCAGCCTCCAGAACCGTGAGAGAACACATTTCTGTTGTTTTAAGCCCCCCCATTTGTGGTGATTTGCTACCGCTGCCCTGGGAAACTAATACGACAGCATTCGCATCTACGGCCTGGCACACGAGGAGAGAGGGGAACCAGCCCAGGAAACTGCCAGGTGATAAGAATCAGGGGTACCTACTCTAGCAAAGCAGAAATGGAGCAGTTGTTTAATGAATTTGACTACTGATAATTTGGGAAAAGGAACTTGAATTGTACAATGGTTAAAAGTCGGGGCTTTGCAGCAATCCCATTACTGGGTATACGCCCAAAGGAAAATAGATCATTATACCAAAAATACATATACTCTCATATATTCATTACCAAGCTGCCCGCAATGTTGGATTGGATAAAGAAAATGTAATACATAAACACCGTGGAATACTACATAGCCCTAAAAAACAATGAAATCATGTCCTTCACAGCAACATGAGTGGAGCTGGAGGCCATAATCCTAAGCAAATTAATGCAGGAATGGAAAATGAAATACTACCTGTTCTCACTTATAAGTAGGAGCTAAACATTGAGCACACATGGACATGAACATGGGAACAACAGACACCGCAGACTACTAGAAGTGGGAAGGAGGGGGAGACATGGACTGAAAGACCACCTATTGGTCTCTGTGCTCACTACTTGGATACAGTATACCTATGGAACAAACCTGCACACGTACGTCCTGTATCTAAAATAAAAGTTGAATTAAACAAAGCAAAAACACATCCACTTGCAGAGAGGCTGACACACCCCAGCTCCATGAGCACAGAAGCTCCTGTGCTCCAGACACTTCCAGACCTCACCCTGTGTACCTCTTCATCTGGCTGTTCATCTTTTTCTTTCACATAAACTAGCAAACATTAAAAAAAAAAAAGTTGGGGGTTTTGGAATCAGAAAATCTGGGTTGAGTCCTAGGCCTGTCATTTACCTTGTACAAGTTACTAACGCTCTCCAAACCTCTGCTTTTCAAGGATAAAATGAGGACTTACCACATAAGGTAGCTGTGAGAGGTAAGAGGGGAAACCCCTAAAGAGCCTAGTGAGTGTCTGCCCCATAGTTAACCCCCCAGTAAAGGGGAGCTGCTGTTACCATTATTACCATTATCATTATTATCACTCTTCCATTCTCAGAAATGCTTTCTCTCTCCAGAGAAAGGAATGACTGATTTTATTCAAATGTGCTTTTAAAATCTACTCCTCATTGGCTTTTGTTCTGCTACCACTTAGCAGGACCAGTCTATAAGCTAAAAGCGCTAAATGTTCAATTCTAATGATAGATAATCTTGCTATGTTCACAGTGAGTCCAGACCCAAGAAAATGTATTCTAAAACAATTTCTTGCCTATCCCAAGATATAAATTCTTTTCCAAAAAATAAATTTTAAAGGCTAGAGTATTTTTTCACAACTAAATTTATTGAGAGCCCACCATCTGCCAGGTCCTTCCCAAACGTTATTTCATCTAGACCTTGCAACTCTACAAACAAGGCTATAGTAATCTTGTTTCACAGATGAGGAGGCTGAGGCTCAGAGACATTTCTCACGGAGGACTCTGGACTGACTCCAAATTAAAGTAGGAGATAAAAACAGCATTGGGGGAAGGAATTAGGGAGGCAGGAATGTTGCTTCCCAAAAGGCAAAGTGAAATTCTCACGTAGAGCCATAACTGGGCATCAGGGGGCCTGCCTGTATTCTAGATTGGGCTCCACCATCACCCAGCGGGGCAAGGCACTGTCAGTCTCTGGGTCTCACTTTCCCTAGCTGTGAAGCGATAGATGTGGACTAAAGGATTCCTCACAACACTTTCCACTCCAAAATTTTATCAATATGTTGTATCCTTCATTTTAGTCTTTTTAAGCAATTTAATGTGAAAAAAAGATTAAAGATGCCGAAGCTGGTGTTTTCCAAACAAATTCATAACGTTTACACTACAGCATTGTAGTTTTCATAATATTTACAACAAAGTATTGTTGTTTTAGTTTTCATAAAACTGATCCTATTTCTTTATTTCTGTAGTTGGGTCATAGCAAAACAACATGGCAGCATTTTTCACTAAAACCATATTTTTTATTCTTCTTATGTGGGAAAGTGTGAGTAATACCAAAAATAAAAATAATAACGCTTCACATTTAAGTAGTATCTTTGACATGAGGCCTTCCTGTATGGTATTTTTATAAGCCATGCATGTTATTATTTTTTGGTCATGTTAAAGCACTAGGATGTCTAGACCACTGATATTATGGGAGTTCTTCAAAGTAACACATGACGTTTAATAATAAACTCAGCTTTTTGCTTCATTGTACCTTACATGCAGGAAATGCTGAACTTTTTAGTAAGTAATGTTTCATCACCCTGTGTGTTTTATAGATAGGAAAACAGAATCGAGGCAGATTCTAAAGAAAAAGCCATTTTGGCTTAACATGATGTTCATTAGAAATGGTAGCTCACGCCTGTAATACCAGAACTTTGGGAGGCTGAGGGGGGTGGATCACGAGGTCAGGAGTTCAAGACCAGCCTGGCCAAGATGGTGAAACACTGTCTCTACTAAAAATACAAGAATTAGCCAGGCTTGGTGGCAGGTGCCTGTAATCCCAGCTACTTGGGAGACTGAGGCAGAGAATTGCTTAAACCCAGGAGGCAGAGGTTGCAGTGAGCCATCACACCACTCCACTCCAGCCTGACGACAGAGTGAGACTCCATCTGGAAAAAAAAAAAGAAAAAAAATAGTAGCAAGCATTTATTAGGTATTTATAGCTCAGTTTTACAGATGAGGAACTAAGGCACAGAGAAGGGGTAATCTGGTACAAGGAGTGACCAATAATCACTCACAAAGCTGGGATCAACTCCAGAAGTCTGGCTCCAGAGTCCCCAGTCATCACCACCACCCTGATGTGGGAAAACTGAGGCTGAGAGTAGTGTAGTTACTTGAACATTTGCAAATAATCTGCGTACACTCACTACCTTATGGTGAAATTCCATCAGCTTGCCCCCTTCAAGAAGAAATTATCAATATTGTTGAAAGGCTCCACCGACTTGCATTGTTCTTCCTCTTTAGTGAGTACCACACTGAAGACTCACCAGATCACATTCATCTTTTGCAGCTGATGGTAACTGCTTCAGCTGTCACATACTTGATCCTCACATCTTATTAAAACATACAACAAGAAAGAGCAAAGTTTATGCTAGTCTTTATTTCTGAGCAGATTGAATTTCGCATCAAATATTTCATCTCCTTCCAATATATAAGCCAATCTCCTCCAAAAATCCATTAGTGTTTTCATTGTATATTCATGCGTTGTAAAAAATATAAAAATAAAAAAGACACATGAAAAAGCCCTAAGTATTGGATCAAATTCATTCTGTGCTATTTTTTATTCCTTGAAATCACTCTAGGTCACCTTGGCTAAAATTGCTATCATCTGTGAAACATTTTAAATCCCTTGACTCAGAAGTGCACTGGTCAAACTTGATTTTCGGTGAGTTATTTTTGCAGACATTGCCTTACTCCTGTGATGTTGACTCTAGCTCAGGGGAAACAGACCTCATTTCTTCCCCAGAGGAAAATGGAATAAACTTTGAAGCTGATGTACTGCCACTAAGGAGCTGTGATAATAGCTGCTCTTTAATTAATAAGCTCTGGACCATTTAATTATTTAAAATGTATTTGATCATATATGTCTTTATTCTGTACCTTGTTCCACAAAATATTCAAACCTCATACCTTTTTAAAGGTACATTGCTTAAGAATTTTTACCTTCCATGTGGCAGATTTCCTCATGGCTACAGATAATGCCCTCCTTGTATTTCTGACTTTCCTCTGTTCTCATGTCAGGTAAGGTCTTAGATCCAGAGACATGAATGTTTCGCCCTCCCCCTACAACCCACTCCCACCAATTTCCTAGGGACTTCTTGAAAGAAGCCCAGAAATTTAGAACTATCAGGCATAAGCACAAAAAACAGAAAGTGCATTATTTCACGTGTGGAAATTGGCTTTATCTCCCATCCATTGGCTTCTATTGTTAAAGAAACCATGACCCCCATTTTCTCCCCATCTGCTATAAGGGCTGACCTCAGTTTGAGGCATTCAACGTTATCAAGGGGAGCAAGTGAGGGAGGTGGACTGAGAGGGTGAACATGCCATGTTCATAAGCATTCTTTCCAAAGGAAACCACGCTAAAAGGCTGATAAACCCCAATCTCTCTTCACAGCTGGCCTTCGGCGCCCCTTAATGCAATTCCCTCATTTGTTCATCAGCACTTTATGAGAAAATAAACAAAAACATGGCCTGTTTCCTCATTGTCAGCACATCAGACACTTCCTGCTCGGAGAGGCCACCATCCCACCCTAAGAGTCAGAAGCCCACTCCTTTTTTGCCTCAGCTTTTTAACAGCCATTTTCTAAGCTGCATTCCAAGGGCCTAATCAACTCTGAATCCCCCCTCTGGGTGAGTGTCATAGACCCTAGCGCTCTGCGGGGCACAAGGCTCACTTCAGGCTGGCCGCTCCAGAGGAATAAGTGGGTGAGCTACACGGAAATCCTGGAGATTACTTCCCTTTTCTCCATTATCAGTTTACTTTAAAAAATAAAATGAAATAAGCTGAGGAAAAGGAGAAACATTTTAAATTAACTTTTCACCAAACGACTAGTTCTATGTATAAAGGATACAAATTCTGTAATTTTTGTAACATTCTCAAATCAATCCAATCATTCCAGGTTTTTCATCAGATCTTTAAAAAGAAGAAGAAAGAAATAGTGAGGGCAAATGTGAGAACTGAAGGGTTATGACCCCCATTTTTGGTTCTGGTTTTGGTTTTTAGAGGAGTCTCACTGTATCACCCTGGTTGAAGTGCAGTGGTGCAATCATCGCTCCCCATAACCTAAAACTCCTGGGCTCAAGCAATGCTCCCTCCTCAGCCTGCCAAGCAAGTGGAACTATAGGTACATGCCAGCACATGGCTAATTTTAAATTTAAAAAAAATTTTTTGTAGCGAGAGTCTCTCTATGTTGCCCAGGTTAGTCTCAAACTCCTACTCTCAAGGGATCCTTCCTCCTGGACCTCCTAAAGCACTGGGATTACAGGTGCAAGCTACTATGCCTGGCCCATGACCGTCATGTTTAAATTCTCAACTGGCTCAACCGTGCCCTGAGACAGGCAAGCATGGATATCTCCCTTGTTGAAAAGATTTGCAAGTTTGAAGAGGGAATGCATGGACGGGCTGGGGGATGCAGCCAAGATTCTGGATGGATGTTGTAATGTTTCAGTGGCTCAGAGGTGTGGTGGACACCCACCACGCCAACTTCTAGGAGTCTGGCTTTTGAAATACACAAGTGGTATGGAGCTGCAGTTAAGAGCACAGACTCTGGTGCCTGACTTCTTGGGTTCATAGCATGACTCTGCCACATGCTATCTCTGAGACCTTAGACAAGTTACTTAAACTCTCTAAGCCTCAATGTCTGCCTCACAGGACAATTACGATGACTGAGTGAGGTGGTACGTGCAAGAGCAGAGGCCTGTGAGATTGTGCTCAAAAAACGTTAACTGTTAAATATCAGATGACATGACTGAATTCCAGTATTTTTTACACAGTACAGATTATGGGCATGATCCTATGGGTTGTTTTTTTAAAAAATACATAAACAAAAGAAAGAGAGAGAATACAGACACACAGTGGAACTCTAACATATTTGCTAAGGAGTAGAATGCAGTATAAGTTGCATCTGTCTTAGAACTTATACAGTAGAATTATCATAAAACAGAGAGACCTCATTTAGAAATAAAGCAAACTCCTGCCATGAGCCTAAGGCTCTAGCTTACTTTGGGTACTAGGGAAATGGTGAACATAACCACTGACTGTGTGATCTGTGATCTTGGCCAAGTCATTTAACCTTCCAGTGTTCTTATCAGAACAAAAAAAAAAAAAAAGGAATTGGACTGAAAGACATTAAAGATTTCTGAAAAATCCCATTTTACCCTAACATTCTATGATTCTACATAATGCTAAGAACTGTTTGAAGTTGAGTAAAACCAGATAATGAGAGTAACAGCCCCCGCGTCTAGGATAGACAGTTTACCACTGTGTCATTTAGACTCCCGCAAATAAACTATTATTGAAAGTCTTTTAGTCTTGTCTCCCCAACTAGACAAAAAACTCTTTGAAGACAGGGCCCACGCATCATTCTCATTCCTCACTGTCCTAAGCACAGCATTTAACACGTAATAGCCACCAGTAATGTGTGAGGTAGAACCTAGTTCCATAAACCTTATACATCCAACTACATCATGACTTTATAATTGTTTGATGTATTTATTGATCAATAATAACAAGCTCACCCAGCACAGACTAGCCAGGCATGTGACTCAACAAAGCATATTTCTAACCTTTCATTTATTCACAAATATTTCTTGAATAACTGCGATGTGTCAGGTGGTTGGGGATGCTCGGTGCCACCATCACAACTGCAGGTCCTCATGCACACAAATAGGTGCCAATGGAGCATAACTAGAAACCGACTTGGCTCATCAATCCTTTTTCTCCCAAACCATGCTTCCCCTCACCACTGAAGGGGCTCGCAGCTCATCCCTGGAGTTTTACTGGTATTTTATCTTGTTAGCAGGTGTGGTGTTACTACATTTAAAACAACAACGTGCATGCAAGCACAGGGCTTCATACAGATCTAAAACCTAGAATGCTTAGGAAATAATATTTTAGCCTTTCTTAAAACAGAATACACTGTAGACTGGTGACTCCTATTCCTAGAAGCCTTCTGAACTTAACATTTCCTGCTGCTGTGTTTCTGGTCTTAAGTACATCAGCAAAATACTCTGTGGTCTGTAGATTATCTGTAAACCAACTGACAGGTATCCAGTGCAGACCATGTGCAGATGTTTCTTTCCCCTCTATCACTGCCCTCAGATGATGCTGTGAAAAGTAAAAGTTCATCAGATGCTGACGGGATTCATGATAGAGCTGCGCTGTGAATTCCTAAGGCTGAAGAGCTATTTGTGATTTATCACTGCTCCTGCTTATCTGCCATGGAGTGACTTTCCTCCACTTAGATAGCAGCCTGCTTACCTCCTGTGGCTTCATCTCAGTTGCCAAGGTTCTCTAAATGCTAATCAGGAGATAGAGGACACTCTGTGATCTTGTAAAGTGCTCACCCAGCAATTTGGTAACAACAGAGTGCAAACATCATGCCTGGGTACCTGTCTTTGTTCATCAAGGTTCAGTTCAGAAATGACCACACCGAGGCCGTGTCTGCCATTGGAAAGAGAAATGGAATATTCAAACACTTTTCTAGAAATCTCAGATATATTTAAAACAATGATAATAAGGCCAATATGCTTACATCAATGGCTATTTGTGGCACATGCACAAAAAGGAGTTGACAATTAAGATTATAAAGCTCACAGACCTCAGGCTAATATGCAGAGACAAAACCTGGTTCTGTGAAAAATATTTGAGATAGGTATATATAAAAGTTTCCAAGCAATGTGAATAATGGCATCTGGGTTCTTGTTTAGCAAATAAGACAATCCCCAATACTATGTTTGACAGTCTTTTTTAGAAAGTTGCTGTAATTTAGTGGGTAGAAAAATCAATTTGTACTTGAGATGTCGTTGTTTGATTCAGTAACTATTTATTGAAGGCCTTTCCGACATTACCACAATTACAATGAGTAAATAGTGTAAAGTCATCCCCCCCTCCATACATGTTACTTTTTAAAAGTTGTCAGTGAAGAGATCCAGTATCCATCTCCTTTTAAGGCTCTGAATCGTCAGTAGTATTTATAAAAAGTATAAAAGGTAATCCACCAACAGATCATTTCACTTGAAGCCTAATACAGAGTTCTGTCTGATGACTTTTTAAAAGAATCACCTGCTAATTTTAAATGTATCCAGAGTGTCACAGAATCTCAGGCTGGAAGCATCCTCAAGGGGTCACCAAATGAATCAAAATTTGGAAACCATCCATATATACATAAATCAGCCGAGACAGAACAATTAATTTTGAGCACTGGTCAAGTAGGGGCTCACAAGGAACTTGAAGCTGTGCAGGAATCAAGATGAGACGGTTCCCTGAAGGAAACAACAAAGATGAGACATTGAGCCAGGATTACAGAATCAAAGTGAACCTCAAAACCTTCAGAGAAATCTATCCTCTCGGAAGTGGTGGTAATTTCAATTCGGCACAACTTCTTTTGAATTTTTATTCATTAATGTCAGTGGTTTTAATATTAATTGCTCCGGGTCAAGTTCAGATGCAAAAAGCACAGGCGTGCAAGTAGATACAACCTGATGTGTTTATCTTTGCAGTGCACACTTTCTGCTTGCAGGCGTGTGCCAGATGTAGCAGCAGCTGTAGGAAGTTGTTTATCTACCCTCTTAACCTTTGTAAAGTGTTAAGAGATGGCAAAAATCAGGTTTTTAAATTATAGGCATCACCATCCAAACTAGCATTTTCTTGGTATTAGTCAAAACACATCAATAAAGGCATAAGAAGGTCAAGAAGATCTCATTGTGCCCCAGTGATATCTGTAAAAACGTACTTCTGCCATGATTTACATGCCCCAGTAGCTCTCTGCTTATGCGCTTCATCCATTCAGCATGCAAAAAATATTTATTGAACTCCCACTGTGTGGGTGCCACAATTGAAAGGTACTGGTTAGGTGACTACCTATAACATTTGTGTCTTGCCTCACGTTTTACAACTGTCAGTTGTTCTTTGTAAATGTAGCCTTTAAATTTTTAAAAATATGTTAATAGTCCCAGGATGAGAGATGGTTCAAAATCTTTAGGCATTCTTATTAAGAAAACAATATTTGGTGCATCTGCTTCAGGTTAAAGGAATGCAAAAAAAAAGAAAGAAAGAAAGACAAGGAAAGGAAAACACTGTTTGGGGGGGATTCATAGCCAAATATCAAAATTTCAGCATCACATGACAGTTTTCTTGCAGAGAAGAGAGCTTCCGCCAAGCTTCAGAGCCATGCAGCTTCTGTACTGATGGGCTTCCCCTCACACCTGCAGGGATTATGCTAAATGCAAGTGGGATTGATCTATCAACCTAATCACTCATGAGAAATAATAACAATGTCATTAGCTAAGTTTCCAAAACAACCCAGTTCCTGCTTGAAAGTCAATCCTTCAGAAGCATGCTAAGCCTTACTTTTGTTATGACATTTGGATGAAGTCACAAAGGTTCCTTTGGCCTTTCTCTGTCAACGTCAATGTCCTCTAGGGAAACCAGTGTGATGATATCAAAAGACAAAGGGAAACAAGTCAGGGTCTCCAAAGAGAAAGATGCAAACAATAATTATTTTTAGGAAATCCAGTTAGTTATTCATTTTAGTTCAGAAATAATTAGAAAATATCTTTCTTTCCCCAAAAGACCCATTTGCAATCAAAATCAAAGTGTATTCTCATTTGTCTTTGTCATGTTCACTGATCTGCCAGTCTTCTAACATAATAAAATATTTGTAAACTTGGAAGTTCACATTAAGCTGTATTTAGACATATGCACTATGTGTATGTAATTCAATTATAGAGGAATTGATGGATTTTTTGGAACTCTAAAAGATCTGACAAAAAATTATTTCTCTTTGAGATGTATGTTTCTTCATTGTGTATGCATGTATGTGTATGCATATGTGTGTATGCACGTGTGTGTGTGTTTGTGTGCATTTGCTGGGAATAACAGGATTGACACATGTGACCCTTGCCTTCAAGGAGCTCTTAATCTAGTAGCTGCATTGTACAACTGGCTCATGACGTTAAGAGTTTGACGTGATTTCTCTGGAAATCTATGTTTGCATAATAAAAGTCCATTCGTGCACCAGGCAGTGATACGGTATGAGATTTTAAATGTTCAGCTTCCACACCTGGTTTCCTATGTTCCAGTCAGTGTGTAACCTGAAGTTACCCTTTAAAGTCTCTGGACCTGGGTTTTTCACTACCACATCAGCTTGCCCTAGGGAGCTGACCTGAGAAACCTTTCAAAATAACAATGACCAAGCATTCAGTTTTGCAACAACAAAATCAAGGGATTTTCCAGCCATGAAAATTGCGTATGTGCAGAGTCTGAGGAATTGACTAAAGGAAACATAAAAACATTCTGAACATATTTGCAGATGCTAAAGAACATGACACTCATCCCAACATCCAATAAATATGACCTAGATATCTACTTGGTGCTAGCCGTTATGACGGAAAGTGGCTTCCAAATGTCATCCTCTCTCACTTCGAGGCCATGGCGAATCATGGGGACAAAGCCTTGGCTATGGTCATAGAAAAACAGCCCAAGTCCTTCCTAAGACATTCTTGTTAGAGTTCCTGTGAGAGTGTGTTGATGGGGAAAGTGCTGAGTGTTGCTGAAGGCAAAAGTATGTATATTATTGGAATGATATATGGACTATTTATATGGCGTGATATGCATAAATATGGCATAATTTTAGGGAAAAAAAACCCATAGCCCAGCCAAGGTGGCACATAAAATTAAGCATCACAGTACTAATAAAGATTTTCTTTTAAACAAACATCTGTGTTTATGTGAATTTTCTTTTTTCTTTTCTTTTTTTTTTTTTTTTTAAAGAAACAGAGTCTGTCTGTCACCAGGGCTGGAGTGCAGTGGCTCAGTCACAGCTCATTGTAGCCTTGAAGTCCTGCACTCAAACAATCCTCTTGCCTCAGCCTCCCAAGCATCTGGGACCACAGGTATGTGCCATAGCATCTGACTAATTTTTTTTACATGTTGCAGAGACAAGGTCTTGCTATATTGCCCGGACTAGTCTTAAACTCCTGGGCTCAAGCAATCTGCCCGTCTAGGCCTCCCAAAGGGCTGGGATTACAGGCATAAGCTACCACACCCAGTTTGTATAAGCGAACTTTCCAATTCCAAGTAATCACCTTGGGAAGGTACACACTTATTCCACTGATGCATTCTTTGTTCCGTTTTGCAAAATCTCTTTTTATACCAGCCACAGAGCTAGTCATGAAGCAAAAAAAGTAAATCTCTTCTCTTACGGTAACTTTTTAAAACTAGCCAAAATGATAGCATTTGGTTTATTGAATCATGTCACTGGAATAACTTTGTTCCAAAGACTTTGGGGCTGTTTGTAAAAGTCAAGTTCACTTTCAAAGTTGAAAATACACTACCTTTGAGAATCTTTAAATGCGTGTGTCACTAAAAACCATTGCAAAGGAGTTATTTCAAAAACTTTTCCAAATACCAGCATCACCGAATTTAGATGTAATATTCCCAAAGGTAAAATCTTCAAAAAGCTGTCCACACTCTTCCGGACGTGTAAGTAAGCACTGCTTGTTCATGGTTCAACCTTAGAGCTAAGTTGTACCTATGCAGTTGTACTGCTGGAAATTTCAGCACAAAGGAACTGTATAATGATAAACAGAGAAGATCTCAATCACATTGTTCATGAGAGGGGAAAAAAATGTCTACAGGAATCTGAGTAAATAGATTATAGTATGAATTTAAATATCAGATGGAATACTGTGCAGCCGTCTATCATGGTACAAGCAGAGACAGGAAATATATGGAGAATTTTCAGGCAGTGAAATTCCTAAAATTTCTATACAACATTATGCGTGCACATTCATTTTTTAAGGAGAGAGACCATAACTTTGATACAATGTGTCATAACCCAAAGAAAGTTAAGAAGCTATGTAGCAGAAGAATATTCAATGTAATGGAAAAATGTTCGAATTATATTTCTGAGGGAAAAGGCAAGATATAAAAGAGCAGGGACAGTATGCTCTATTTCAAGTATTTTTATGTGTGCTTAGTTAATAACACTGGAAAAATGTACACCAAAATAGCAGGAATAATCTCTGAGTAGTAGGATTCCAAGTAATTTTTTATTGTCTTATTTTGTTTTGCTGTTGGCATTTTGATATTTTCTCATTTTTTATAGTGGTACATAGTGCTTTCACAAAGAAGAAAAAAATCATAAAAATTTAAGAAGCAAATGGAATACCGGAGAAGGATCTGCTAATGTGTTATCAGCACAGTTCAGGGTACACAAGTTCTGATTCTAGTCAACTGGTCCCTGTATGTATGTATGTATGTATGTATGTATGTTTATGTATTTGAGACAAGGTCTGGCTCTATTGCCCAGACTGGAGTAGAATAGCATGATCTTGGCTCACTGCAACCTCTGCCTCCCAGGCTCAAGCCATTCTCCCACCTCAGCCTTCTGAGTATCTAGAACTAAAGGCATACACCACCACACCTGGCTACTTTTTGTATTTTTAGTAGAGATGGGGTTTCTCCATGTTGCACAGGCTGGTCTCAAGCTTGGGAGCTCAAGTGCTCCACCCGCCTCGGTGTCCCAAAGTGCTGGGATTACAGATGTGAGTCACCGTGCCTGGCCTCTGTTTGTTTTCAATGTGAGTTGTAGCTGTCACAGTAATTATAATGGTAATGATAATAAACTACTTCACAACAGCCTATGTGAGTGGTTTCTTTATTAATTTATTGAGCCTGATATATGTCTCATTATACATCAATTAACTGGAATTTTGATTTATGTATTAGTTTAGTGTGAATTTAGTTAACATGAATCAATCCCCCATTGGTCAACTTATTCATGGATAGGAAGAAAATCAAGTTTCTGCACTTGCAAAAAAAAAAAATCCTATATAGTTGTATCTGGGGTTCTTTTATCATGATCCCTCAAGTTTGACAAAGATCTGAGATACCTACACAAAACAATCAAAGTTTCATTCCCCAAAATGTTAGGTTTGTGGATAGATTATCTCCATTTTTAAAGTGTTTTTCTTTCGATGACATTTTCTTAAAATGTTGGTATTGATTATCAGCCATCTGCTAGCAAATGTTGGCAGCCGACAACATGAATCATAAATAGCAAATAAATATAAATCAACAATACTTAGTCCAATAGCTTGTTTTTGTCTCATAGATAATTTGAGCTGTGTTTTGGCTTGTGCACCACCTAGCAGGTGCTGAGACAGAACTGGAAATATAATAGATTGGGGAAAATGCTTATGAAGGACAAAGGAGAAAGGGAACAGGAGCAGACCTAGAGAGCCTTCAACCTGCTTTTCTGGTCTGGCACCTGTGAAAGGAGACAGGGAAGGACAAAGAGAGCAGTGAGGGCCTCAGACTGCAGTGAGCTGTGTGGAAGTCTCAGCCAGGGTAATGGGCAGCCTCAGAGTAAAGATGGCCTATTGAAAAGTGTCACGTTGGACAGAAGCTCTAGCACTTTATCATGCCCAGTCACTGATTGGGAGCAGTCTGGGGAGAAGGCCTGAGTGTGAATGCCAAGGCAGACTCCAAAGGTGCAACAGCTGGAGGGTAACAGACAGCTCACTCCCCCTCTACAATGCACATCTTCTCTTGAAAGGAGACCTGAGCAGCATACCTACATCATTGCCACCGGCTGATTTTTGAATTTCATACATGGAGATTCATTTTTTGCTACTAACATTTCTCTTGGTCCAATGTTGGAATTAAATATACCATTCTTTCCCCATCGTCCAGAAAAAGCATAGTATTCCCAATTGCAATCTACAAAGAAGACCATGATCTCCAAGTATGTTACCACTTTATCAATTCTGAGATCCCTTTCTGATTTGGAGTCAGAAGATCTGGATTCAAATCATAGCTTTGTCACTTTCTACCTACATCATCTGGAGCAAGATGACTGACCTCACTAAATCTCAGTTTTCTTATCTTTAAAGCAGAAATATCCAGGCCTTACCCCCCAGAGGACTGTTTTGAAGATTACATCAAATAACATATGAGAAAATCCCTGGCACATAGAAAATACTCAATAAATATTTGTTTTTAAAATGGAAAATCACAATCCTAACAGGCACTGCCACATCTAGCTTGTCAACATTACGTTACTTTACCTGGGCAACTTATGTAACCTCTTATAAGCCTCAGTTTTCTCACCTATAAAACAGAGTAATCTGATCCCCTATGACACTGAGTTACTCAAACAATTAGATGAAATTATGCAAACAGAGCATTCATGTCCATATCTGACACATAAATAAGTCCTCAGCAAATGTTATCAATCATGATCCCTTGCTTTGTCCACGCTAGTTCACTTTAAGGTTGATATTCATGGAAACCACATTTATTGCACATTGTATTACAATCTTAATCTCATAGGAACTGATAATATTTCAATTGTTACTGTCGCCAACTTGAAATCTCCTTTGTAGTAAGTGCAGGTCCGCTACTTACCAAGGATGATCACACCCCAGTACCATCCGATAACAGCTAGACTGAGATTCACAAGTACTTTAGTTTATTGATCATCAGTTTCCAAATTTATTCTTCTGAAAGAAATACATGCTTGGATTTTTCTGTACAACTTTTGACATTTGTTACTGATGACTTATTTTCATCGTCATTAACAATAATAATAACAATGATACATTTTATACCCGAAAGCCTCAATTTCTTTTAGGTATTTTTCTTCATTTTGGAGCTTCAGGTGGACATTTTAAATGTGAAATGGATTTATTTTTTCTTTCTGTTCATCCTCTAAATTTACTTATGCCTGTTTATGTCTTAAAACTTTTATGTAGGCATGGTGGTTCACGCCTGTAATCCCAGCACTTCAGGAGGCTAAGACAGGTAGATCACCTGAGGTCAGGAGTTTGAGACCAGCCTGACCAACATGGAGAAACCCCATCTCTACTAAAAATACAAAATTAACCAGGGGTGGTGGTGCTACTTGGGAGGCTGAGGCAGGAGAATCTCTTGAACCCAGGAGGCGGAGGTTGTGGTGAGCCAAGATCGTGCCATTGCACTCCAGCCTGGGCAACAAGAGGGAAACTCTGTCTCAAAAAAAAAACTTCATAGAGTTAGGAATTGGGGAATATTGGTGGGCAGTGGGGGAGAAATGGTTTAAGATAAAGAAAACCTGTTGAAATACAAAGAAAATAGGGAGCCAGTATATGCTATAGTAATTTGAAAGTGGGATGGAAATAGAGCAGGAGATAGCAGTGGAAACTTCCAAAGGCAAAACTATGGGCTGTCACCTTGCCACTGAGTGTAGAAATAGGAAAGGCAGTCGTAGAAAAACCAAGCTTTTATTCCATACATTTCACGGATTAATAGTTCCAGATTTCACAAGGCTAGACTGAATTTGGCTTGTCGCTGGACTTGCAGTGGGAAATCTTCCTTTCAAACTTGAAAAAGCAAGGGAAAATCTCGTTCTGTTCAGTCTTTAAGCTCTGGCATAAAATTATCACTCAAACGAGGCTTGTCTCTGTGAGAAAATCAATTTGATGAGAAGTGTGCTGAGACTGTGAGCTCTTTTCTTCTAGAAACAGTAAGTAGTCATCCTCAGTGTGAAATAATTCTTTACACTAATCAACAGGCCTAATTACAGCAACATAAACCTGTCTTTTATTAAATTCGTTATTAATTCAAGAATCTACTACTCAAATCTATATCTGCAAACCTTTCATTGAAATTTATAATTTTCTATCATCACAGATCACCAAGAATTCAAAAATATTGATCCGCCTTGACAAAGATGCAACTGAATCGTATTAATGCCAAGCAGAGGCCAGGTGTGGGCGGTTTATGCCTAAAATCCCCAGCACTTTAGGAGGGTGAGGCAGGAGACCCCTTGAGCCCAGGAGTTCAAGTCCAATCTGGGCAACATAATGAGGTCCTATCTGTACAAAAATAAAACGTTTTAATTAGCCAGGCATGGAGGCATGCACCTGTAGTCCTAGCTGATCAGGAGGGTGAGGGTATTGCTTGAGCCTGGGAGTTTGAGGCTGCAGTGAATTATGATCGCCCCACTGCACTCCAGCCTGGACAACAAAAAGAGACCCTGTCTCAAAAAAAAAAACACAAAATACCAAGCAAAAATAATTTTCCACAACTAAGAGTCAGGACTCGGCTTTCATTCCAGGCCACAATCCCTGAAATTCGGTTTCCCTGGCCCTTTCTCACACATAGAAAGGCAACACACAAGAAGAGTGGACTTCGTCTCCCTAAAGTAGAAAGGAAAGGAGATGTCAAAACCACAGAGGTCGATCCAATTTTCAAAATCGCCAACGAACAAAACTCTCAGTAGAAGTCCACTTCACAGGCAGAGGAAGCCACAAATGCTTTGAGCAATTAGGAGATTAATATCATTCTTTCATTCCATTATCAAGCATTTGTGTGTGCTTGATAATGGAATCCTCTGGGCTGGACAGGTCTAATCACACTCCAGGTTCAGGCAACCTCCTCAAAAAAACCACCCTACAATCAATTATTGTGGTTCCAATTTCAGGTTTGATTCATAATAACACAGCCCCTTGTGTGAAAATAGGATTCTTCTACAGTAAAGTCACTCAGAAAATAAATCATCTTCCCCTACTGTCTCAGACACTAAAACTTACTTCAAGATTTCTCTGATTTATCTAAAAATCATAACAATTACACTCATTGACACAGAGAGTTAGAAAGATAGTTACTACAGGCTGGGAAGGGTAGCAGTTACAAAAAAATGGAAAGAATGAATAAGACCTACTATTCAATAGCACAACAGGGTAATTATAGTCAATACTAATTTAATTTTACATTTTAAAATAACTAAAAGAGTATAATTGGATTGTTTGCAACACAAAGCATACATGTATGAGGGCATGGATACCCCACTCTTCATGATATGATGATTACACATTGCATGCCTATGTCAAAACATCTTAGGTACTCCATAAATGCACATGACTACCATGTATCCACAAAAAAATAAAATTAAAAATTAAAAAAAAGATTTCTATGGTTTAAATTTCTTTCAAATACAACGACCTAAACCAGATATTTTTGTATCAAGTCCAAGAAGAAAAAAAGCCAAACGAAACATAGCAAAACTTCTCCCTTTCCAGCTCATCCACACATACAGCTTCCTAGTGTGCATAAAACTTCCAAACATGCGCCCTTAACACCTCTTCCAAATCGCGTCCCGGCTGAAAAGAAAGAGAACAAATATGGAGAGAGTAGTTAGATGTGCAGTACACTGATCAGAGAGTTAAGGTTTTCATGCAATTTTGTTATTGAAGTTTGGAATCTAAAATATGAGTGTTGGGGGGGAGGAGACAGGATTCGGGGTGGTCCTGGGATACCCTATGTCCTTGTTCACTCTGTCCAGCATTAACATAATCACAGGAGTCGTAAAGCCATAGAAAAATGTTTGCTATTCTGAAAAGCTTCATTCATTCTGGCATTTCAGCAAACCCCAGTATATGTTTGGTTCCCTGTTAGGAGAAACAGTATAATGCTCTGAACCACAAGTCATTAAGAAACCACAGAGGACAATTTAAGTGTCAGTTTTCATTTTCATCCCAATGACCCTTGTGCTTGTCATCTTTATTAAGACATCAATTTCCTGCTCAGTTCCCTCTACCCTTCAAGTAAGGAAAAGCAATTCCCTGGAGAAGACTAAAGGAAAAGGAAAACTGATAGCGCGCTTGAAGAAGAGATAAAAATGGGTGAGTAGAAGGTTCATAGTCCCTTAGCCCAAAAAAGATAACCAGGTCTGCTTAGAAAATCTGCCCCAAAGTAGAAATCTGTAACAGAATAGAACAGGGCAATTTTGTCCTGGAAGGTTAGGATTGGTGAAAAGGAGACTAAAACAAAAATAAAGAAAAATATGAATAAATAATTATGTTTTAAGAGAAAGTTTGCTCAGTTCCATAAAACCACTACTTTCAATAATTATTATCATAGTTAACATTAAATCAGTGCTTAGTAAATGCCAGGCACCATACTAAGCCCTTTACACAGATCATCATATTTAATTCTCACAAAAATCCTATGAGAAATGTACTATTATTATTCTCATCTTACAGATGAGGACACTGAGATACATTGAGGTGCAGGAACTTTCATAGGGTCAAGAAACTAGTAAGTTCCAGATTCTAATTCCAACGCCCTACTGGTCAACTCTAGCCTAGGAGTTTGGCTTCTTGTCCCAGAGGAATTTTTCTGGTTATCCATTGTTGGTAACAAACCACCCCACAACTTTGTGGCTTAGATAATTTGCTCTTCTCTCTTACGGTTCTGTGGGTTGAGTGAGCTCAGTGAGGCAGTTCGTGGAGTCTGTCATGTGGTTAAAGTCAGATGATGGCTGGGCCAAACCTTATCCAGGGCTTGACCGGGCTGGGCTGGATGTCCAAGATGGTGCACTCACACAGCTGCCAGACAACGTGACTTGGGCTCCTCAGGGTATGGCATCTGGGTTCCGAGAGGAAGTGTGATGAGGAGGGAGCACGCTGAGAGTCAGTACTCCAAGAAACCCAAGCATAAACTGCAAGGCTTCTTCTCTAGCCTCAAAGGTCCTGCAACATCACTTCCATCAAATTCTGTGAGCTACAGACACAGCCAGGTTCAAAAAAGAAAAGAGATACACAGTGATTTCCAGGACATGTGGAGTTTCCAGTAGTTCTCATGGCTCAACATAAAGGAACATGAGTTACAGGGAGGAGCAGAATTTGAGGCTCACCAAAGGGGCTTTCAGGTCTTCACTGGTAAGTGGAGGTGAACCCCCCCCCATTTGTATGAAGGCTACCCCTTTCCCCCAGAGAAGGTGGTGGACGCATGGATCACTGGTGGGAACAAAGGAAAACACAGCTACCTCCCCTCTCTAATGAATCCCTCAGTATTAGAGACATACAGAGGCAGGTGAACAACAACTCTAGAATTCCAATCACGTCAACTCTACAGAGACTCCCCATACAGCAGCAGAAAGATCCAGGTGACATCAGATCCAACACAAGGACAACCAGAGGTTCCTTCTCACCACTGATTTAGACCCAGAAATCTAAGGAGATCGTGTTCCTGCACCTTTTCTCCTGGCTCCAGCTCAGAAAGGTTCTAGTAGTTCCCAATCAGGGCAGCACAGTCCCTTTAAAAGGTGTTTGAGATAGTAGGGGAAGAGGGTGGTTGTCATAAAGATTGAGGGGGCCGGGCACGATGGCTCACACCTGTAATCCCAACACTTTGGGAGGCTGAGGCAGGCAGATCACCTGAGGTGAGGAGTTGGAGACCAGCCTGGCCAACAGGGTGAAACCAGGTCTCTACCAAAAACACAAAAGTTAGCTGGGCATGGCGGTGGATGCCTGTAATCCCAGTTGCTGGGGAGGCTGAGGTAGGACAATTGCTTGAACCCTGGAGGCAGAGATTGCAGTGAGCTAAGATGGTACATGGCATGCCAGCCTGAGTGGCAGAACAAGAATCCATCTCAAAAAAAAAAAAAAAAAGACTGAGGGTACTATGGGAATTTGTGTTGGGGAAAGAGAGGGGCAATATTAAATATTCTGAAATGTGCAGATCAGTTCCACCCTAAGCTTTTTCCCAATCAAAATAAAAATAGCATGCCCACACTCCACCAAAAAACACCCTGGTAAGCCCAGGAGAGGGAGGAGGTGTGTATTTCAGGGCGGAGTATTTCTCCTCCATCCTCCCATCCCCACCCACACCTGACTCCTGCCTGTCACCACCCTCTCTATTCCAAGGCTCTAGATTGGGGGAAAAGTACAAAGGCAGTTTATACACTCCCACCCTAGATCTCTCAGGCTTCAAGTCAAACCTGCAGGAAGATGGAGGAGATTAGACTTAAATTGCATCTGATATTGATGCTGTAAACCAAAATGGACTGAAATGTTTATAACCGAAAGAGAGCAGTAAGTTAGGGAATCTGCCAAAGTTGCCAAAAAGCAGGAAATGGGCATTCAACTGAACATCATAGAAACCAATAATTGGAAAAAATACCAACATTTCATGTTTATCCCCCCACTTAGTTAAAACTGCTCAGTTCACTCCTCCATAAAGGGGAGTGGGGTCATGGTTTTCAAACATGCCAAGGAAGGAAGGTCACTGAGAATGTTTCTGTCTGCCTTACTGACCACTGCAGATAAGCAGCCGCCGCTCGACCCGCTTGGAAACATTACATCCTGTTTCCGCCAAGGGTCCTGGGTGGAGCCCCAGAGCCTGCCGTCCAGGGCTGTGGCAGTTGGATGGGAAGCTCATTGGAAGCCTAGCAGGGGTGCTGGACCCTGGGCACAGATGCTGCATCCCCCGGTAAAGGAGAACAATGGGTAAGTCATCATCGTGAGATGGGTTTTCCTCTCCCGGCTGTGGACAGGTGCTTGATAGCAGAGCCCATTGCCAAGTGACCCCAGAGAGAAAAGAGCCCAGGTCAGAGCAAGCTAGACTGGGATAAGCAGGCCTGGAGAGCATGTGCCTCTGATACAAATGGGAATTTACACTGAACTTCCATCCACCCAGCTCAGGGCTATCTCGGTTCATGCGAAATACGTGAGTCTGATGCCATCTTTCCTTAGTATTTTGCAGTCTCCCTTTCTTCCAATCCTTTTATCCACATTCAGAAAAACAAATCACTGGGAAGTGCCCCTATTAACACCACTTAATAAAAAATACCAATCGATGCAGATTTTGGAGGACAATTTGACAATATTTATTAAAATTTTAAATGTGCTTTTACTCTGACCCAGCAATTCTCCCAAACCCAGATATTTCCAGCAGTTTTATTCATAACTGCCAAAACTCAGAAGCAGCCAAGATGAGTGAATACATAAACTTTGGTACATCTGGACAATGAGACAGTATTCAGTGTTAAAAAGAAATGAGTTATCAAGCCATAAAAAGTCATGGAGGAGCTTTAAATGCTTATTACAGTCTTAAGTGAAGGAAGCCAATCTGAAAAGGCGATCTACCATATGATATCAACTACAAGACGTTCTAGAAAGGACAAAACTATGGAGACAGTCATTGACAGCGTGTGGGGGACAGAGAAGGTAGAAGTAGGCAGAGCACAGAGGATTTTTTAGGGCAGTGAAAATACTCTGCATGATACTATAAGGGCAGGGACATGTCATTACACATTTGTCCAAACCCACAGAATGCACAGCATCAAGGGTGAATCCTAATGTAAACCGTGAACTCTGGGTGTACCAGTGTCGGTTCACCTATTGGAAAAAATGCACCACTCTGGTGGGAATGTTGATTGTGAGGGAGGCTATGCATGTTCAGGAGCAAGGAGCATGTGGGACATCTCTGTACCTTCCACTTAAATGTGCTGTGAGCCTAAAACTGCTCTAAAAAGAGTCAGAGAAAACTAACCAAACAATACCAATTAGTTACAGATTTTTGGGGGGACAATTAACCAATATCTATTAAAATTTCTGAAGTGCTTACCCTCTGATCCAGCAATTCTTCTAGGTGTTTATCATGTAATTCACAGCTGTATTCCCAGTGCGCAGAGCCCTAGAACTGTACCAGGTATGTAGCAGGTGCTTAATAAAAGTGGGTAATGAATATGCAATTTTAAAAATTAAATTGGCAATAAGACCAACACATGAGTTACGGTTTTATTTAGGTTTATTTAAAAAGCACAGTTTTCTTGAGACAGGGTCTCACTCTGTCACCCAGGCTGTTACTGCAGCCTTGACATCCGGGGCTCAGGTGATCCTCCCACTTCAGCCCCCTGAGTAGCTGGGACTACAGGTGCACACCACCATACCTGACTAATTTTTTGTACTTTTTGTAGAGACAAGATTTCACCATGTTGCCCAAGCTGGTCTTGAACTCCTGGACTCAAGCGATCCACCCACCTTAGCCTCCTAAAGTGCTGGAATCACAGATATGAGACACTGCACCCAGCTACACAAATTTTTTTTTCTCTGCTGTTTAAATAGAATTTGTAAGTTTTTTCAGTTCACAGGACACGCTTGGAGGTACAGAGGATGCCATGCTATCTGTACAAGGTAGCATGCCTCTCTTCTTCCTCTTCACATTCTTCAAATTCCCACTTTTGTTTTCTGCCCATTTTAATGTTTACAATATATATACTCGAAACTGTGTGTAATACAGAAAGATATGTGTTTTTCTGTATGTTTGTATTTTACATAAGTGATTTGCATATAACTTCTTGCATTCAATTTCTTGCTCTTTTCACTATGTTAAGATCAATCTGTGTTAATCTGTGGGTACATCTATTAGGCTGGTGCAAAAGTAATTGTGATTTTTGCCATGAGTTTTAATAATGTTTTTCTATATGTTTGTATTTTACATAAGTGATTTGCATATAACTTCTTGCATTCGATTTCTTGCTCTTTTCACTATGTTAAGATCAATCTGTGTTAATCTGTGGGTAAATCTATTAGGCTGGTGCAAAAGTAATTGTGGTTTTTGTCACTAAAAGTAACGGCAAAAACCACAATTACTTTTGTACCAATCTAATAGTTTATTGAATTGTGACTGCTACATAGAACGCCATACTAGATACGCACCATCGTTTACTTGTCTATCTTCATTGTGATGAAAAACTTCCTTCCAACTCTCTGCCACCACTAATTATATAGCAAAAAAATACTTTCCTGTGTGATACTTGATAGCCATGTTCTAGAGTGTCTCTGGGGCCAATGGCTAGGAAAGAGATCGTGGGTCAGATGGAATGTGCATTATTTCCCATTTCACTCAGAAATGCCGGCTTGCTCACCAGAATGGCTGCACCAGCTCGCACTCGCACCAGCAGCAGATGAAGGTTTCACATTCCCCAAGAAAAATCCTAAACGGGACAAAGCACAGCAGGTCTATTACCTCCTGTGATCTCCCCGTAATTCTATTAATGCAAACTAAGGAGGCCTTCCCTTCTTAGCAGCACCAGCCACCTGATGGCTCACTGAACTTGTGGCCAGCTAAATCCCCTGACTTTTTTCACATGAACGGTTGCTTATACCTGTGGAATTAATTGGTGCAGGGTGGGGGTCTGCTTAGATAGTTTAGAATGCAAAATGAAATCAAAATCTGTGGTTCAACCTACGCTTCAAATGCTCTCATCCAATTTAATTAATTTAACTCATGATTTTTCTCCCTTCTTGCCCCCGTTCAGCTGCTATATGATTGATCAGATTTCAGAACCAGGTAGACCTGAGTTCAACTCCCACCTCTGCCTCTTACTAATTCTGTGACCTTGGAAAAATTATGTATTCCCTCTACATTTTTGTTGCTTTGATTGCCTTGGAAATAATAACATTGACTTGATAGTAACATAAAGTAAATGTAACAAAGATTATGTGAGATTCATGATATAAAATACCTGACCCAGCCCCTTAGCACACTCGTTCCCTTCTCCTGTTTCCCCTCCTTTCCTGCCTAGACCTCAAAAAGAAAGGAAAGCACCCAGTTTATTGCAGATAGGTCTAGACCCCTGATTCCCACAATAAATCTACCTGTCGCCTTTCATGTCCTCAACTCTCTGCTCTCTGGTACAAAACATATTAACTGATCTAAGATAATGCAGTGAGAAGTCACAGTGGATCAAGGTGTTCCTCTTCCGGGTGACATTGGGAACTTTACAGAAGTTTCCCAGACTCTCAATGCCTTAATGCTTGTGGGATCAAAGTCAGAATGTAAGTACAAAGTTAGGACAAGGGGATTCTCCCCCACTTCAGTGGTTTGATGTTGGCACAATGTGACTGTGATATGCATCAGTAGGAGTGGCAGAGATGCGGGCATCAGACTGAGGAGCCACCCTAGTCCAATGGGAGCACAGTGGTGAAAAGCTTTGCAGGGTGTGGGGGGGACCCAGAGGCTTTAGCACATGACATTTTTACACAGAACTCCAGCCACATGTTTGCAATCACGCACAAGGTCCCCTGGCACATTACCGGAAATCACTGAGGCAAAGATTGAGGTGTGCAGCAAATCATTGTTGAGCCCTTTCTTCCCCACTTTATCAGCCCACCTGATTTTAGCTCTGCTATGGTGGGCAGTTCTGCTTCTGGGTGCAGTGCCAGATTCCAGAACTCAAGCTTCTACCAAAGAATCTCCGGCTTTTCTGCTCAGGGACTTTCTCCAAAACCAGGGGAAGGCCACTGAGATGGCATATAGCCACACCCTGGAAAAGAAAGAGAATTAATACCCCCAGAGGCTACCATCAACCAACGGAGTACAAGAGTCCATAGATAAGTGCCCCAGCTTCCTGCCATTGGAAGAATAATTCTGAGATGCCTTTTCCAACATTCTTCAGAACATTCCCAGTGGGACAGAGCCCCATTTGTTCACTGCAACAGCCAGCTCAATTAATGCAACTTTATTGGATTTTCTCCCTTCCCTGTCTCATCCTCCCTACTCTCTCACTACTTCCTGGGATGGTCTCCCCAAAACTACCTGCACCCTTGTCTGTATCCCAGACTGTCTCTGGAGATATCTAACCAAGGTTTAACATCAGCTACAGAAAAGGTGGGGGAATTTTTCCTGTTAATGTAACACTACTTTATCTTCAGGCAGATATGGCTTGAGAGATGTAGAAACTTCTTGAATGTTACCTGGGACACGTGGTTATTTTCCAACTCCCTTTCTACTGCCAATAGAATTAATTGTTCTTTCCTCTGTGATCTTTAGTGTCTCATCCAAGCTTTTATTACATCACTTGTAAGCTTGCAACATAATTATTGGTTAAATATGTCTCCCCTCTAGATTTTGAAAATCTATGTCTGATTCAATTTTGTATCTCTACTGCCTAACCCAGCACTGATATATGATATGTATTCAATAAGTATTGGTGAATTAATACATTCCAAAAGGTAGTGAGGGAATTTCCAGTTCAATATGATAGGCGGAGAATATTTATTTCCTCTCCCTCCTGGGCTTTATTAAAATGAGAGTGGAAAAAAGCATTCAAATGATGTAAACGTACAATAACTAAAGAACACTTCTGGGATCATGAGTACCCAAGAGAGTTCAGCAAATTTATAGGAGATGAAAAATCCATGAAAGTCTGGTAATGGGTAAACGGGAAAAAAGCTTGAAATGTACACTTCCCCTGGGATGGGAGCCATCTATCTAGAGGAATTCCAATGAGACTCTGAAATCAAAGATGGCAACTGTCAGGGAGAGAGAGAGGGAGAAGTGCTAGTGAAAGTGGGCTATAACTAAAGATCTAAATCTAGACAAGTACATCCCACTCTTCTATCTCTTCACACAAAAAACTGCCTATAGGGTAGGCCCTTAACCCAGGAAAAACTCAGAAGGTTCTTCTTCAAGGAAATTGAACATAACGACAGAAAAGTGAGGTGACTAGGACAAGAATTCGTGCTCCACAATAAAGTCCTCCCAAATCTGGGGTCTTCCCTCCCCCTCCTGTGTTCGCTTGGCGCTCTAGAAACTCACACTAAAGCAAAGTATGCCTGTCAAGAAGCCATACTAATAGAAAAGGGGGCTCCTAAATAGCCCTTCTGCCCATATGTGTGAGAAAACCCACAACCTGAAAGAGAAATATTAAGACAAAGATATAGTGAGAAAGAGAGAAAAGAGAAGAAAGAGGAGAGAGGAGCAGAAGGAGCAAGAGGAGGGGAAAGAGGAGGGGAAGAGGAAAAGGCCCTTTTTAAAATGTTGATCGATTGTGGATTTGAGAAGAGTGTCTTTAAAAAAAGAAAAAGATGCTGGTTTAAGGAAAAACAAAAAGAAAAAAAAACATATAATCAGGGAAGCAGTGGAATCCAAAGCTAAAAATATAATTGTCATTATAAAAAGTTTAATGGAAGAGTTTGGAGGTGAAGTTGAGGAAAACTCTCAAAAGGTATACAAATACATGCATGTGCAAGCATGCACACAAACACACACACAGAGAGAGAGATGAAAATAGGAAATATGAAGACAGTCAAGCCAGGATGTTCAATATATTCTAATACAAACTAATACAAGCTTCAGGGGAAAAAAACAGAGAATACAAATGGGAGATAATCATTAAATAAATAACTGAAGAGAACCACCTCAAAGTCAAGAAAGATGCAAGTCTTCAGAATGAAAAGACTACTATGTTCTGAGTAGAACAAATTTAAAAACATTGCCAACTAGACACATGCACATAAAATCTTAAAACACTAAAGATAAAAAACATATGCAAAATATTTAAAGTGGAAAAAGCAGGTCATCTATAAAGGAATGAGAATGAAATCAGCATCAGATTACTCATCAGCAACACTGGATACTAGAAAACAGTACAACAGGCAGGGTGTGGTGACTCGTGCCTGTAATCCCAGCACTTTGGGAGGCCGAGACAGGTGGATCATGAGGTCAGGAGTACAAGACCAGCCTGGCCAACATGGTGAAACCCTGTCTCTACTAAAAATACAAAAATTAGCTGAGAATGGTGGCGCGTGCCTGTAACCCGAGCTATTCTGGAGGCTGAAGCAGGAGAATTGCTTGAACAGAGACCTACCTGGGAGGTAGAGGTTGCAGTGAGCCGAGATTGTGCCACTACACTCTAACTTGGGCTATAGAGCAAGACTCTGTCTCAAAAAAACAAACAAAAAAAGAAAACAATACAACAGAGCCTTCAAATTTCTATGTGGCCATAAAAAAGGATGAGTTCATGTCCTTTGCAGGGACATGGATGAATCTGGAAACCATCACTCTCAGCAAACTGACACAAGACCGGAAAACCAAACATCACATATTCTCACTCATAAGTGGGTGTCGAACAATGAGAACACAAAGACACGGGGGCGGGGGGGATCATCACACACTGGGGTCTGTTGTGGGGTGGGGGGACTAGGGAAGCGATAGCAGGGGTGGGGGGGGATTGGGGAGAGATAACATTAGGAGAAATACCTAATGCAGGTGATGGGTAGATGGACGCAGCTAACCACCATGGCATGTGTATACCTATATAACAATCCTGCACCATCTGCACATGTACCCCAGAACTTAAAGTATAATAAAAAAATTTTTTTCTTTTTTTGTTCTCCTTACATAGAAACTTATTATACTTAAACTTATTCAGGGTTAATTTAGTTTAACAATTTGTCAACCTTAGAACTTAAATGATTAAAAATATTAGTAAAGAAAAAATCCAACGTGATAATAAGGTAGCAAATGTAAATTATCTAAAAGTCAATATATATAGATTCTTTTAACTAGCTTTATTGAGGTATAATTGACAAATAAGAATTGTATATATTTAAGTCGTGCAATATGACGTTTTAATATTCATATACATTATGAAATGACTACAATGAAGCTGATTAATATGTCTATCACCACACTAGTCACCATTTTGGTTTTTTATGGTGAATGTTTAAATCTGTTTGAATGTTAAGATCTACTCTTAGCAAGAAGACTCTCACTAGATGCAGCCCCTCAGCCTTGGACTTCTCAGCCTCCATAACTATAAGAAATAAATTACTTTTCTTTTTTTTTAACTAATGATTTTTTAACTTTATATTATATATATATATATATTTTTTTTTTATTATACTTTAAGTTCTGGGGTCCATGTGCAGATCTTGCAGGATTGTTACATAGGTATACACATGCCATGGTGGTTTGCTGCTTCCATCTCCCTGTCACCTACATTAGGTATTTCTCCCAATATTATCCCTCCCCAATCACCCCCACCCCCTACAATCCCTCCCCTAGTCCCCACCCCCGAACAGACCCCAGTGTGTGATGTTCCCCTCCCTGTGTCCATGTGTTCTCATTGTTCAACAACCACCTATGAATGAGAACATGCGGTGTTTGGTTTTCTGTTCTTGTGTCAGTTTGCTGAGAATGATGGTTTCCAGGTTCATCCATGTCCCTGCAAAAGACATGAACTCATCCCTTTTTATGGTTGCATAGTATTCCATGGTGTATATGTGCCACATTTTCTTTATCCAGTCTATCATTGATGGGCATTTGGGTTGGTTCCAGGTCTTTGCTGTTGTAAATAGTGCTGCATGTGTCTTTATAATAGAATGATTTATATACCCAGTAATAAGATTGGTAGGTCAAATGGTATTTTTATTTCCAGATCTTTGAAGAATCACCACACTATCTTCCACAATAGTTAAACTAATTTACACTCCCGCCAATAGTGTAAAAGCAAAACTATTCCAAACAATACAAAAAGGGGGAATCCTCCCTAACTCATTTTATGAGACCAGCATCATCCTGATACCAAAACCCAGCAGAGACACAACAAAAAAGAAAACTACAGGCCAATATCCATGATGAACATCGACGCAAAAATCTTCAAAAAAATACTGGCAAACCAAATACAACAGAACATCAAAAAGCTTATCCATCACTATCGAGTAGGCTTCATCCTGGGGATACATGGCTGGTTCAACATATGCAAATCTATAAATGTAATCCATCACATAAACAGAACCAAAGACAAAAACCACATGATTATCTCAATAGATGCAGAGAAGGCCTTCAATAAAATTCAACAGCCCTTTATGCTAAAAACTCTCAATAAACTAGGTATCAGTGGAACGTATCTCAAAATAATAAAAGCTATTTACAACAAACCCACAGCAAAAGTCATACTGAATGGGCAAAAACTGGAAGCATTCTCTTTGATAACTGGCACTAGACAAGGGTGTCCTCTCTCATCATTCTTATTCAATACAGTATTGGAAGTTTTAGCCAGAGCAATCAGACAAGAAAAAGAAATAAAGGGTATTCAGTTAGGAAAAGAGGATGGCAAATTGTCTCTGTTTGCAGATGACATGATTGTATATTTAGAAGACCCCATTGTCTCAGCCCAAAATCTCCTTAGGCTGATAAGCAACTTCAGCAAAGTCTCAGGATACAAACTCAATGTGCAAAAATCACAAGCATTCCTATATACCAATAATAGACAAACAGAGAGCCAAATCATGAGAGAACTCCCATTCACAATTGCTACAAAGAGAATAAAATACCTAGGAATACAACTACCAAAGGATGTGAAGGACCTCTTCAAGAACTGCAAACCACTGCTTAAGGAAATAAGAGAGGACACAAACAAATGGAAAAACATCCCATGCTCATGGTTAGGAAGAATCAATATCGTGAAAATGGCCATACTGCCTAAAGTAATTTATAGATTTAATGCTATCCCCATCAAGCTACCATCGACCTTCTTCACAGAACTGGAAAAAACACCTTAAACTTTATATGGAACCAAGAATGAAATAAATTACTTTTCTTTATAGATCACTCAGTTGCAGGTATTGTCTTGTGAGCAATAGAAAACAAACTAGGACAATGTTATCCGCAAACAGAAACTATTTCCCTTCTTCCTCTCCACCTTGGATGACTTTTATTTATTTTCTTGCCTAATTGCTCTGGCTAGGACCTCCAGCATTATGTTAAATAGAAGCTATATGAGTGCGCACCCTTGTCTTGTTCCTGATCTTAGAGGAAAAGCTTTCAGCTTTTCATGGTTGAGTATGACGTTAGCTGCAGGCTTGTCTTGTATGGCCTTTATTGTGTTGAGGTAAATTCCTTCTATACCTGATTTGTTGAGCGTTTTCATCATGAAAATATGTTGAATTTTGTCAAATATTTCTACTATAGAAATGATTATGTGATTTTTTTCATTATTCTATTGATGTGGTGTATCACATTTATTGATTTGAGTATGTTGAATCATCCTTGCATCCCAGGGATACATCACACTTGATCATGGTGTGTGATCTCTTAATGTGCTGTTGAATTCAGTTTGCTAGTATTTCGTTGAATTTTCTGCATCGAAGTTCATCAGGGATATTGGCCTAAAATTTTCTTTTCTTGTGTTTCCTTGTCTGGTTTCAGTATCCTAATTCTGGCCTTGTAAAATCAGTTTGGACGTGTTCTCTCCTTTTCAGTATTTTGGAAAGGTTTGAGAAGGATTGGTATTAATTCCTTTTTTAAATGTTTGGTAGAATTTACCAGGGTAATCAACTAATCTTGAGCTTTTCTTTGTTGGGAGGTTTTGGATTACTGATTCAATCTCTTTACTCATTATTGGTCTGTTCAGATTTTCAATTTCTTTGTAATTCAGTCTTAGCAGATCATGTGTTTCTAGGAATTTACTTATTTCTTCTAGGTTATCCTATTAATTGGCATATAATTGTTCATAGTATTCTCTTATGCTCTTTTCTTTTTCTGTGTTATCAGTTATAATATCTCCTGTTTCATTCATGCTTTTATTTATTTGAGTCTTCTCTCTCTTTACTTGGTTGGCCTAAATAAAGGTTTGTCAATTTTGTTTATCTTTTAAAACAACCAACTCTGTGTTTTGTTGACGTTTTCTATCATTTTTCTAGTCTGTACTTCATTTATTTCTTCTCTAATCATTATTATTTCCTTCTTTTTGCTAACTTTTTTTTGTTTTTTTTTCAGATGGGGGTCTCGCTCTGACACCCAAGCTGGAGTGCAGTGGCACAATCTTGGCTTTCTGCAACCTCTACCTCCCAGGTTGAAGCGATTCTCCTGCCTCAGCCTCCTAAGTAGCTGGGATTACAGGCATTGTACCACCACACTCGGCTAATTTTTGTGTTTTTGGCAGATGGGGTTTCACCAAGTTTGCCAGGCTGGTCTTGATCTCCTGGCCTCAAGTGATCTGCCTTCCTCGGCCTCCCAAAGTGCTGGGATTACAGATGTGAGCCACCAGGCCCAGCCCTTTCTGCTAACTTTGGACTTTGTTCTTCTTTTTCTAGTTCTTCGAGGTGTAAAGTAGGTGGTTTATTTAAGATCTTTCTTCATTTTTAATGTAGATTTTTGTCATGATAAAATTCCCCCTTAGAAATGCTTTTGCTGTATCTGATAAGTTTTGGTATTTTGTGTTTCCATTTTTGTTTATCTCAAGGTACTTTTTGATTTCCCTTTTGATTTCCTCCTTGATCCATTGGTTATTCAGGAGTGTGTTGTTTAATGGACACATATTCATGAATATTCTAATTTTCCTTTTGTTATTGATGTCCATTGTGATTAGAAAATATGCTTGATGTAATTCCAATCTTCTCAAATGTATTTAGACTTGTTTTGTGGGCCAAACATATGATCTGTCCTGGAGAAAATCATGCATGCTCTTAACAAGAATGGGTATTCTGCTGCTGTGGGTTGGAATGTTCTGTATATGTCTGTTAGGACTATTTGGTCTATAGTATGATTCAAGTCTACTGTTTTCTCATTGATTTTCTGCCTAGATTATCTAATAGTTGTTGAAATGGGGTTACTAAAGTTTCCTACTACTATTACTCTCTATTTCTCCCTTTAAATCTGTTAATATGTGCTTTATATATTTATGTGCTCCAATGTTGGGTGTATATATTTTACAATTGTTAAAATCCTCTTAATGAATTTATCCCTTTACCATTATATAATGATCTTCTTTGCATCTTGTGATAGTTTTTGATTTAAAGTCTATTTTGTCTGATGTAAATATGGTCATTTATGCTTTCTTTTGGTTATCATTTGCACGGAATGTCTTTTCCATCCCTTCATTTTAATCCTATCTGTGTCCTTAAAGCTAAAATGTATCTCTCAGAGATAGCATATTGTTCAATCTTGTTTTTTATTCATTCAGCTGCTCCATGTCTTTTACTGGAGAATAATTCATTCATATTTCAAATAATTACTGATAGGTAAGGACTATTACCATTTTGGTTATGGTTTTATGGCTGTTTTATTGTTCCTTTTTTCCTCTCTTGCTCTCTTGCTTTATGGTTTGGTTTGTTTGTTTTTGTGGTAGTATCCTTTGATTCCTTTATCTTTTGTGTATCTACTAGAGGTTTTTTTCCTTTATGGTTACCATAAGGCTTACACAAGACACCTTATAATTATAATGGTCTACTCTAAGTTAGTAACAACTTCAACTGCACACAAAAACTGTATGCTTTTACTTCTACATACACACACACTTTATGTTATTAATGTCAGTTTACATCTTCTTATATTGTATATCCATTAACAAATTATTTTAGCTGTAGTTATTTCTAATACTTTTGTCAATTTTATTCTAGAATTAAGTTATTTACACACCACCATTATAGTATTTTAGTATTCTGAATTTAATTATATACCTACCTTTACTAGTTAGTTTTATGCTTTTAGATATTTTCATATTACTAATTAGCATTCTTTCATTCAACTTAAAGACCTTCTTTTAGCATTTCTCATAAGGCAGGTCTAGTAGTGATGAATTCACTCAGCTTCTGTTTGTCTGGGAAAATATCTCTCCTTTATGTTTGAAGGGCAGCTGTGCCAGGTATAGTGTTCCTGGTTGGCAGTTTTTTTCTTTCAGCACTTCGAATATATCACCCTACTCTTCTTTGGCCTGCAAGGTTTCTGCCAAGAAATTTGCTTATAACCTTATGGAGAGAGGCTTCCTCATATGTTACAAGTTGCTTTTTCTCTTTCTGCTTTCAAGATTCTCTCTTTGTCTTTCACTTTTGATAACTTGATTATAATGTGTCTTAGCGTGATATTCTTTGGATTGATTCTGTTAGGGACATTTGAGCTTCATGAACCTGGATGTTCACATCGCTCCTAAAATTTGGAAAGTTTTTAGCTTTCATTTCTTTAAATAAGCCTTCTGCCCTCTTTCTCACTTCTTTATTCTGGGACTTCCGAATTGTGTATATTGGTTCATTTGATGGTGTCCCATAAATTTGCAGAATTTCTTCACTGTTTTTCATTTCTTTTTTTCCTCCCCTCTGACTGGATAATTTCAAATGACCATCTTTCTTCTGTTTGATCATGTCTGCTGTTGAAGCTGTCTATTGCTCTTTTCATTTCATTCATTTGTGTTTCTCAGCTCCAGAATTTCTGTTAATTTCTTTTTTTACATTTCTCTTTGCTTATTTTCTAGCTTTGTTCATGTATTGTTTTCTTAATTTACTGAGTTTTCTGTGTTTTTTTATAGTTGCTGAGCTTCCTTAAAACAAGTATTTTGAATTCTTTGTCAGGTAATGTCTATCTCTTCATTTATTTGGGGTTGGCTACTGAAAAATCATTGTGATGTTTTGGTGGTTTCATGCTTCCTTGTTTTTTTTGTGTGTTTTTTGAAGTCTTACATTGCTCTCTTTGCATTTGAAGAAGCAATGGCATCCTTCAGTCTTTGCAAACTGACTTTAGGATAGAAGGACCTACACCAGTCCATCCAGCTAGGAATTCTGGGGTCCCTCATACCTTTTCTTTGGATGTACCTGCTTCACTTCTCTTGCCCATCTTTGGTTGGCAGGGTGGAGGAGTAGGTCTTAGAATTGCATGCCTTCTTTTGATCCCACAAAGCCAGGCCAGGTGCAGTGAGCCTCCCATTTATTTTTCCTGGGGCAGTTCCCTGAAGTGTTTAAGATCAAACACCTTTACACCTTCTGCCAATCCTGCAGAGTTGATCTGGCTGGCTGCATGCACTTGTGTATAATTTGCAGAGACTCACATGCAACATCTGTAAGGGCATGCATGGGATGCCAGCTACAGGAGGAAGGGGGCTTGGAGAGCTGGGGGTGCATGTTGGCCAGTGAGGGGAGCTGCAGGTGATATGTTCCATGAGGTTTGTGGGCAGACCTCTTAGTGAAGTTCACGAGGTTCATGAGGCAGTTAGTAGAAACCATGCCCCTTTGTTGAATTCCACACCCCACTTGCTGTGAGCCCCTACCATTTTCCTCTGCTCCTAGCTATCCGCTGATTAGTCAGCTGTGCTGATATTCCCAGTGATCTGAGTGGAACAAGACAGAAGTGTGGCTCCTGAGTATCATCCTGCATGGTTGGGGAAGCCAGTTCTCAATATGCTCTCACTTTCCCCTGTTGTAGAAATTACAGGCTGAAGGAGTTTTTCTTGGCATCAATGCATGCCACATGGGATAGGTGATGTGGGTAAAGTGTTTGAAACTGTTTTTCTTATCCTCTTCAATACATCTATTCTTGGATGTGTTTGTTTGTTTGTTTGTTCCAACAGGCACTGGGACCTCTCCACTGAACTCCTGAGTACTCTCATCCTTGGGTGTTTGTCAAAATCAGTGTTTCTACGGGGAGCATGAGGGCTAAAAACTTCTATTCCTATCTTGCTTGTAGCACCTCAAAGCTTTCCAATTTTAGAGAAAAAATTATTTTGAACCTATAATTCTACATTAGTCAAATAATCAATTAGAAAATAAAAAAATAAAAGCCTTATTTGATCATCTAATATATCAAGGAAAAGAGTCACCTTTTCTTATGAAGTTACATGAAGGTATACTCCAGCCCAAAAGAAGGAATAAAAAAGAAATGAAAATTTCAATTTGTTTTTGAAATTGAATATAGAGATACAACTATATTGAGAGGAGAATAAGGATGGATGATGAAATAGTATGAGCGAGTTAAATTATCAACAGAAAATGCCTAAATTGGATAAATTAAGAACTAATTATGTAAATACATTTTCTAGATTTATGGATAGATATCCCAAAAGAACACAAAACAGAAACTGTTGAAACTGATTGTTTCTGAAGAATGAATATAGGGTAGAGATTAGTGAAGCCAGGGACTATGACTTTTTATTACAAGCTCCTTGTTCTACTTTGTTTTTAAGCATGCATACCAATTACTTTCATTTAATTATTTTTATTTTAAATACTTTTCAAGATTTAACAATGCTTCAAATTATGAACATCATTTATCAAAGTGCAGACACATGATTGAAGTACAAGTTAGTAAGTCATTAATATAATTAGAATGTCTCAGTTTTTTAACTCTAAAATGGAGATATTAATGCCTACATAATGGGATGTTATGATAATGTATGAATAGATTAGCATGATGCCTGACACATCATCAGGTCTCCAAGAATGATAGCTATTGTTACTGGAAGACAGATGATATGGTTGGTGATTCACAGCCTAGCTCTCCCACTTACTACAAGCTGTGCAAGCTTGAGTAAATCTCATTTTCCTCACCCGTAACTTGAGAATAATAGTAGCTTTGCTTTTAAATAAGTTAAAGCATATAAAATGTTTATCGCAGTACCTGTACTTAGTAAACACTTAATAAATCACAGATATTGTTAAACAAATCTTAATTGTAATTGTTTTATTTTGATAGCTTTCCTGATTAGATATGTCTTAAGTGACAGAGCACACACAGATTCATTCAGATCCACCAGAAAGGACCTCCTGTCTAGATTTTTACACCCTACTCTGCTTTTTAAAATAATCACCAAACTTTTAATAATCTATTTATTCAGTGTTTCTCATCCCAAATTTTTACAATGAACCAAAGAGAAAACCAAATAAATTTTTTCCTGAGTACCCCTGTGGGCCCCAGAGGTGAAGAAGAGAAGGAAGGAAGCAAAAAAAAAAAAAAAAAGAATCTGTACCACAACTTTTGTTATCAAGGATAGGAAAGGGGGATTGTAATAGGTAAAAAGTGATTTTTTTAAAGTGCATTCGTGTTTATTGGGAAATACTGCTCAAATACATGTGATACAAGTTTATTTCATGAATAACACCATAGAATGTATTATTAACAGAGTCCAAGATAACTTGCAAAAAAATTAGTGGACATTTTTCCTTATCTTCTGAGCAGGGTTTTTCCTGAGTGATCCAAAACAAGAAACATTCATCCTCTGTCAGAGAAGCATGCATATGATTTACTAATCAGAGGCAAGAGGAAAAGGGCACAGACATTGTATGTGTGTTCTGTGCCAGACACATATAGTTAACTCATTGAGTGCTCACAAAAAACCCTTGATGAGCGTATGTTTGACTAGTGAGGTAAATAAGACTCAGAGACATTAAATAACTCTTCCAAATGGATGCGGCTGGTAAGGGGTAGAGCAGAGGTTTGAACCCATGACTCCAAAGTCTGTGCTCTTTCCACCAGACCTCCCCAGATGTCAGCCAGTCCTCCACTGTCTGCTAGAGTACCCTGGTTGGGGAACCTGTAGACAAAGGTTTAATTCCTGGTTTGACCACTGAATAATTTAGGCCACTTTGCCCTTTTAAGGGTTTTACTGACTCTATTCAAAATATACCTGTATTTTGCATAGCATCAAAGAGCATAGAAAGAACAAACTCGGCTTATAAAGTACTATGTGAAGCCTAAATATACTTTTATTTTTAAAATATTCTTATATACACACAAAATTATACTCTCAAAAAAGAGTTCTAGGAACCCAAATTAAGATCATATTTCAATGTCCCCATTTCTTAACTAACCAGACACCAAATAATGTCTTTCCAAACAGCATAGATAATATTTTCTTGGAGCCTAGAAAATAAATGTCAATACTTGCGGTAGTTTCTGAAAATTTAAAAGTGCTAACCCCAATAAATATATACTGGGGGAGAAGGCAATATAACCCAGGCCAATAAATATTCATCAAAAATGCTCACAGAGAAAACATGTGGGAATATGACTGTTTTGATTCAGAAGAAAGAAAGTAACTTGATGCTAAGATTGAGCTGGGATAAGACTTTAGCTCCGGCCTTGCCTGACTGCCTATCATGGCTGGTGCTGCTCACTATTACTTGAGAAGTCTGAGTCAGTCAGAAAACACATATACTTCTAGTGGGATGGACATGCACTCCACATATCTAAAACAGCCTTCTTTTTACTGCTGTAATAAATTGGAGGTCAGACATGGTGGCCCAGGCCACCATGTTTACACACATTTACAACAAGGTGAATATATATCTACATACATATACATCCTGTTGATTCTGATAATCCTAGCACTGTGAGAGGCCAAGGTAGAAGGATTGCTTGAGGCCTGGAGTTCAAGATCCAGCCTGGGTAACATAGTAAGACAGATCTGTAAAAAAAAAAAAAAAAACTTTTTAAAAAACTTAGCCAGGCATGGTAGTGTGCACCTGTGACCCCAGCTACTTGGGAGCCTGAGGTGAGAAGATCACTCAAGCCCAGGAGTTTAAGACTTCAGTGAGCCATGATTGCCACTCCAACCTGGGCAACAGAGTAAGACCCTGTCTCTAAAAATAAATAGATAAATAAAAATAGGTCTGGGCCAAGATATCTTGAGTAATGCCTCGCAAACACAGGCAACCAAAGTAAAAATGGACAAATGGTATCACATGAAGTTAAAAAGCTTCTGCACAACAAAGGAAACAAGCAACAAAGAGACAACCCACAGAATGGAGAGAATATCTGTGAACTACCCTTCTGACAAGGGTAACCAGAATATATGGAGTTCAAACAACTCTACAGGAAAAAAATCTAATAATCTGATTTTAAAATGGGCAAAAGATTTGAACAGACATTTCTCAAAAGAAGGCATACAGATGGCAAACAAACACATGAAAAGGTGCTCAGCATCATTGATCATCAGAGAAATGCAAATCAAAACTACAATAAAATATTATTTCATCCCAGTTAAAACGGCTTTTATCCAAAAGACAGGCAATAACAAATGCTGGCGAGGATGTGGAGGAAAAGGATCCCTCATACACTGTTGGTGGGAATGTAAATTAGTACAATCACTATGAAGAACAGTTTGGAAGTTCCTCAAAAAAACTAAAGAGCTACCAGATGATCCAGCAATCCTACTCCTAGGTATACACCCAAAAGAAAGGAAATCAGTGTATCAAAGAGATATCTGCACTTCCATTATTATTGCAGCACTTCAAAACAGCCAAGACATGAAACCAACCTAAGTGTCCATCAACGGATGAATGGGTAAAGAAAACATGGTACACATACACAATGGAGTATTATTCAGCCATAAAAAAGAATGAGATTCAGTCATTTGCAACACCAATGGATGAAACTGGAGATCATTATTTTAAGTGAAATAAGCCAGGAACAGAAAGACAGACATCACATGTTCTCACTTATTTGTGGGATCTAAAAATCAAAACAATTGAACCCATAGAGAGCAAGAGTAGAAGGATGATTATCCGAGGCTAGGAAGAGAAATAGGGGGTTGGAGGGAAGGGGGCTGGTTAATAGGTACAAAGCAATAGGGAGGATGAATGAATGAATAAGGCCTAGTATTACATAATACAACAGGGTGACTACAGTCAATAGTAATTTAATTGTACATTTAAAAATAACTCAAATTGCAACCGGATGATTTGTAACTTAAAGTATAAATGCATAAGAGGATGGTACCCCATTTTCCATGATGTGATTATTATGCATTGCATGCCTGAATCAAAACATCTCATGTATCCCATAAATATATAAACCTACAATGTATCCAAAAAAATTTTTTTTAATTTAATGTGAAAAAATAGAAAAAAAAATAAATTGGAGACTGGTTGCATGAATATAGATGCTATCATTATATTCATTTCATTCTGTATTCCTAGAAATTTTAAATACAGCTAGAAACTATATTTAATTCATTCCCATCCCCCGGGAGGAAAAAACAGACAGAGTCGAACTATTACTAGATGTATTGTTCTCTTTTTTTTTTTTTTGAGCTGGAGTCTTGATCTGTCACCCAGGCTGGAGTGCAGTGGCATGATCTCGGCTCACTGCAACCTCCCCTTCCTGGGTTCAAGCGATTCTCCTGCCTCAGACTCCCAAGTAGCTGGGATTACAGGGGCACCACCACCACGGCTGGCTAAGTTTTGTATTTTTAGTAGAGACGAGGTTTTGCCATGTTGGCCAGGCTGGTCTCAAACTCCTGACCTCGGGTGATCCACCTGCCTCAGCCTCCCAAAGTGCTGGGATTGCAGGCATGAGCCACTGCACCCGACCTAAATGTACTGTTCTAAAGATGATCAGTGCTAATAGTCCAAGCCTAAAACTTTCCAAATTCATCAAAGAATGATTCACACTTCATGCCTGCTTCAGCAAAGGCCACTGCAATGGGAGCTCAGCATGTGCCACTTACTAGGCTCAGTGCAGTCCCTATTTCTGAGCCTAGTGTGATGATTAATTAATTTTATGGATCAACTTAGCCAAGCCACAGTGTCTAAATATTTGCTCAAACATTATTCTAGATATTTCTCTGAAGCTATTTTTTAGATGAGATTAACATTTAAATTAGCGGACTTTGAGCAAAGCAGACTGTTCATAATGTGTTGGGCTTCGTCCACTCAGCTGTAAACATTAATAGAAAAGACTCCCCTCCCTGGGAGAAGGGAGAATTCAGACCAAAGTTCAATACTTCCCTGTGTCTCCAGCCTGCCAGCCCACCCCTGAAGATTTAAGACTTGCCAGCTTCCACAGTCACATGAGTCATTCCTTAAAATAACCTCCCTGTGCCCTTGTGTTTCTCTCTCTGTCTTTCTCAAGATAGAGATCTGGATTAGATATAGGTATAGTTTAAATATATAGATATACACATTTATAACAGGATGAATATACATCTACATACAGATACATCCTGTTGATTCTGTTTCTCTGGAGGACCATGACTAATAGACCTAGTTAGAATCACAGAACTAACGTTGATACCAAAGGACCTAAGAGAGCATCTGCAAAGCTGCATGCAGGCTGTCTTCCTAGGCCTGCGAGATTTGACCGCAGTCATTTTACAGATATCTCCAATACAACAGGTACCAAACCAACAGACAAGAATTCAAATTCTGGCTGTGCCGCTTGGTAGCTGTGTGACTTCAGGAGGTTACCTTACCTGCCTGTGCCTCAGTGTCCTCATCTGTCAAAGAATAATGGTATCCACTGCATATGGTTATCATACGGATGAAATAAGTTACTACATGGAAAGCATTTAGAAGTATGCCTGTCACCAAGTAAGGTTTCGTGATATGTCATAATCCTCTCAAACACCATCTGCTTCTGCTTTCCCTGGTACTCCTGTAGGAAAGTCCCAACCATCTAAACGTAATACCCAAAACCTCATTTTATCTTCTTCTTCCTTCCCCTCACCAACCCCCTACACTCAGTCTAAGGAGTCATTGATTCCACATTCCCAATGTCTTCTCTATTTGTGCTGTATTTACCCAGTCTTCTACACTTCCTGACAACTTATTCTGGGCGACACTGGGTTTCGAAGTGTTGTGGATACAAAAATAAGTAAATACGGAAAAGCGGAGGGGACTCTGCAGTCCCATTGCCCTGGCTTTGGTCATTGTCATTCCTCTTCCTTGGATTATTGATGGAGCTTGTTAAGCAATTTTCCCCCTCAATCTGTCCAAGCAACTCTCCCCCCTCAATCTGTCCTTCTTCGTGATGCTTCTCCAAACTCAGGTCAAATTCCTTCTCTTGGCCCCTAGAATAAAGCCCACGACTGTGCCCAAACAATCTTTATTTTCTTGTCTCCCAGTGTTTTTCTCCACAGTGGGCCTCTGACCGCCCCCCGGAACACTGTGCTCCTCTCTGCCCCGTGACTCTGCTCCTGCAGCTGGTATGTTCCTCTGATCACCTGCCTGATGTCTTCCTTGACCTGCTCAGTCAGAAGTAACTGTTTTTCTCTCTCATAGTTGTTGTCCTTCCATTTGACATCCCAGCTGTCATTGTTTATGTAGCTGAACTCTGGCTTGAGCCCAGGCTGCCTTCACTCCGGGGATCCAGACAGGACTTGGCCAAGTCTGGAGGGCCCCTGGGGTGGGTCTGCCAAGGTTCTACTTACATGAGGGTCTGAGAAGCGTCCTGGGAAATGAACTCATCCTGAGGGAAGAGAGGGCCAAGTCACACTAACACGTTCCAAGGACAGTCAGCCAGTGTCAGAGAAAGGGGTAATTTTTAGTACAGCATGGTGTCTGCCACTCAGCTTGTCCTTGGCCACGTTCACAGGGATGCATGCCTGAGTCATGGAGTTACCCACCTGCATTCAGAAAAATGTTTATTGAGTGGCTACTATAGACCAGGCTCTGCACTAGACATAGGCAGCAGGAGATGAAATAAGACAGACCCAGTCCCTGACCTCAGGGAGCTTAACTTATAGTTTAGTAGGAGTTCTAAAAAAAAAAAAGAGGAGTGAATAAAAAGTGAATGAATTTTATTTTTGTCTACTTTTTTAAAATAATTTTAAGTTTTACAGTTTATAATTTGAAACATTCCTAGAAAGCAGGGAAAACACAAAGAACCTCTGCTTTGTAATCAATGTGTGAGAGTATAACAGGGCTAGGGATAATGGATGCTTTTCCCTCTTGTGAAAGTGGAGGAAAGTTGCAGGAAAAAATGGCTCAAGTGAGTGGTGAGCTGGACCAGCCAGAGAAAGAGCAGGAGACGGCAGCGTTTTCCAGGGTCAGAACATCCGGGTAAGCAGCAACCTACCTCTGCACAGGGGCTGACACCATGGGGGCTGGCAAAGCACCACTGGGAAGACATGCGCCTAGAAGTCCTGCAATTCTGTGTGCGTCAGGATCCTGTTTCTGTCCCCAGAGAATCTTTGGAAAACCAGCGTTTTCTTCATTTCTCATCACAAATTTGTCAGCTCTATGGGGATGGGCACTGTCTTATTTGGAGAATCAAATCAGAAAATAGCCTAAAGTAGGCATGGAACAAAGTTTTGTGGAATTAAAATGAATATAAAGAACTTTTCCTTTAAGTAAAATAGACAGTGTATACAAATAAATAGAGGAAAAAATGTAAAGATTATCTATAGTTGGGTGAGTTTTTTTTCTCCCTTATTATAAAGCAGATTTTGCATTCATTCTTCATTCCACTTTGGAGCCTTAAGTTACAATTAAAGCAGCGTTGGCAGGGCACAATAGCTCACACCTGTAATCCCAGCACTTTAGGAGGCTGAGAAGGGAGGGGGAGGATCACATGAGTCTGGGAGTTCAAGACCAGCCTGGGCAATATAGTGAGACTTGTCTCGACAAAAACCTTTAAAAATTAGCCAAAAGTGATGGTGTGCACCAGTCATCTCAGCTATGTGGGAGGCTGAGCCCAGGAGGCAGAGGTGGCGGAGCCCAGATTGTGCCACTGCACTCCAGCCTGGTTAACACAGTGAGACACTCTCTCTCAAATAATAATAATAATAATAATATAGCAGAGCTAATCTGTTGCAGCCCATTTTATATAAAAATAATACATTCTAAGCCGGGGGCAGTGGCTCATGCCTGTAATCTCAGCACTTTGGGAAGCTGAGACAGGCAGATCACCTGAAGTCAGGAGTTCGAGATCAGCCTGACCAACATGGTGAAACCCTGTCTCTACTAAAAATAAAATAATTAGCCAAACGTGGTGGCAGGTGCTTGTAATCTCAGCTACTTGGTGGGCTGAGGCAGGAAAATTGCTTGAACCCAGGAAGCAGAGGTTGCAGTGAGCCAAGATCATACCATTTCACTCCAGCCCGGGTGACAAGAGCAAAACTCCATCTCAAAAAAATAAAAACAATACATTCTCAGGCTGAAAGAAAAAACACCTGATGAAGGATGGAGAGGGGGAAAGTAAAAGTGAATATCACACAAACACATGGTGGAATGTTCCATGGCAGGATGGAAGTAAATTACATCATTTGGAAGTTCCAAAACAATCTTTCTTTTCCTACTTCACTGTACTTCAAGCTGTATATAATAATTCCCCATAGCCTGGAAGAGAGATGGAAAGAAGAACACAGCAATAAAGTGACGTTCTCACGGTCATACAAGCCAGTTGGCTTCAATAGTCCAGACTCATGTATGAGACGGCTGGATTTTCAGACAAAACGATTTGATCACTGGCCCAGCAATCAGAGCCTTGACCCCTCTGAAGTCGCTCATCACATTCAACGCCTGAGCACACTAGAATTTGTCAGTGAGAGGGAAGGTAGTAGCAATAGACAAGCCAGGTCACAGGGACTCCAAGTTCATTTTTCAGTTGTTTTCTGGGGAAGCAACAAAAGAAAAATTTCCATTATGAAGACAGAGGATGTTGGCTTTTATTCATTGTCTGCTTGTATAATCACAGAGAAACAGGGTGCTGTGGGGAGAAGAAACAGAAATGCTAAACCTGCTTCACTACGTAGTACCTGGGTGACCTACAGCCAATCATTTTGCTTTCTGAGCTGCTGTTTTCAGCAAAAAATAAATAATAATGATGATTCCTACCCTGTCTGGCTCATAAAGCTGTTCTCTTTTTGAAAATTCTGAAGAGTGATGATATGGATGGTATGAAACCTACATGACTCTGCAGTATTTTACCAAAGGGTCTCAGATATGTTCTCACTGTATTTCTCCTGACAGGCTCCCCGACATGCCACACCCTAAAATTAAACCCCACTGCTTCATACTATCACATCATCCTTCCTCCAGCAGGATTCTTTTATGACTGGGAAAAGTGCCGGATACCCACGGCTCACTCAGCTCAAGGTCAAGGGCTGACTGTCAGCAAGAAGGAAAGGCGGACTGAAGAAATGAAGACCACATGAAAGGAAAGGATTTTGCCTTCATGACTCTGCCTATAAAGTCTACATGAAGGTGAGTATGACATAAAAAACTGGCTCCCAGAGCGAGGATGGTGGAGGATGCAGAATATTTACTAGTGTAACACAAAGAGGGGGAGGGGGTCCTGAGAAAAATCCAGGCGAGTGTAATATCCTGGAGCTGGACCACAAGGGTCCTTAGATATGACCTACAGCAAATCAGTCTTTCCTCAGTTTCCTCATCTGCAAAAAGAAGTTTATAATAACGGCACTTATTCCATAGGCTGTTGCGAGGATTCACGAATAAACGTGAATGGAGTGCTCGCTTTGGCAGCACATATACTAAAATTGGAATGATAAGAGAAGATGATTAGCATGGCCTCTGCTCAAGGATGACACACAAATTCATGAAGCATTACATTTTTTTTTACCAAAAAATGTTTAAGTGAAAATAAAAAATATTAAATATGGATGGAGTACTTAGCACAGGGGTGGTGGTGGTGGTGGTGGTGATTTTGATTATATCTGCCAATGCTCCTGCATAAAGCTAAGAGACACAATGGAACAAAGAAAAAAAATGCCCCCAAAAAAGGCAGCAGGACTCTGCTTTCTACAGAAGGCACAATAAAGGAAACCAGGCTCCTTCAAGGTCAGGCAACAGAGGTCTTACAATAGCAAATTAAAAACACCAAGAGCCCAGGTTATTGAAATACGATCATCCTTAGACTGTGAACTTTGCACAACGTCATTCAGATAGACTGAGAAGTCCTGGCAATTTCTATTAAAATCCTCATAAAGGAAAGAACCCATTCCAGGGCACACAAGCATGGGACTCAGAGCAGTGAGGCATTGACAAGAGGCTGTGGGGAAATGCAATGCCAGAGCCAAAAAAGAAAATGTATCAGGATACATGCAGCCAGGGCAGAATAAATTCTCCTGGCCTCTCTCCACTGAAGGGCTTACGGATTTCATAGGGAGGAAAGACAAGTTAATACTAGACCCATGATCTTCACAGACTTACATTAATACATTTGTTTAAGGTAACTGTCTAATAAAGTACCCATAGCTCGTTCCATAGTGTGGGTTCATCAGTGAATTCTTTTCTGGTTTTTGTTTTGTTTTGTTTTGCTTTGCTTTGCTTTGCGACAGAGTATCACTCTGTCACCCAGGCTGGAGTACAGTGGCGCGGTCTCGGCTCATGGCAACCTCTGCCCCCCCAGGCTCAAGTGATTTCGTGCCTCAGCCTCCCCAAGTAACTGGGATTACAGGCGTGTGCCACCACACCTGGCTAATTTTTGTATTTGTAGTAGAGATGGGATTTCACCATGTTGGCCAGGCTGGTCTAGAACTCCTGGCCTCAAGTGGTGATGTGCTCGCCTTGGTCTCCCAAAGTGCTGGGATTACAGGCATGTGCCACCACATCAGGCCTGAATTCTTTTCTTTCATTAATTCATTCATCAGATATTTATAGATTGCTACAGAACACCCTGTCCTGTGCTCAGGAATGAGAGTCCAGTGCTCACAACTCAGTGGGGAGATAGAGTGTGAGCAACCGTTACACTGCAGACTCAAATTCCACAGGAGTGATAAGTGCCCAAGGATCACAAGGATAGAGGACCACTGGATTAGCTAGAGGGATACATTGTAAAGGGCCTTAAAGCCTTGTTAAGGAGTTTGGACTTCATTGTGGGGGCAATGGAAGGCCATGGAAAGATATACTGACTTAAATGCTCTATCAGGATTGTTATAAATGATCGCTCTAAGTGAACCCTGAAAATCTCATCCTAATTCTGGCACCTAGAATGAACTGAATTAAAATCTCCCCTTGGAAAATCACTACCATCCAAAGTTGATTCCTTTGAGGGCAGCTCTAAGTTATACCATCCTCATCCTAAAGCTGTACAGAGGTAGCTAACAGCCTCCCTGCAGTTCAGGAAAGAAAGAAAACAGTGACCCAGACATCCTTAATCTTAAATATATATATGAATCATATTTAGGCAAGCAGTGTTTTCATTTACTATAAGATTTCTAAGGTTATTCAAGATCAGAGATGCTCAAGGCCAGTTGACTACTGAAACTTTAAAGGTGAAAGGAAGGAATTTGAGTCATTTTGTGGTAAAAAATTAAAATAGAGCATGCTGGATAGAGGCCAGCCACCCATTGTAACAATCAGGGCACTGCTCTTCCTGCATTTGAGGAATAGTGTCAAAATCATGCCAGAATGTTTATTTTATTTTCTACAACTGTTTTAAGAAGGCTTTCTCTGTGGCAGCCACAAAGTCTCTACAAGGACGGGGTTTAGAGGGAACAACCGGTTGGAAGATATTTGTCATGAAGCTGCCTTTGCATAACTAGTAGCCTGTATTCAGATTCTATGTTTATTTGTAATGGGGTGGAGATTATAGAGAGGAAACTAAAATACTCCTACTATCCTTGTGACATGCCACCTCTACCCTAACAAGTGTGGTATATTTCACTAACGGTAATTAACTTGTGAAGGTCATAAAGATTACTGATGGGAGCCTTGAAGAAGCTACAGAAGATGGATCTTCATCCCTCTACAACCTTTCAGATTAAGGGTTCCCTTATAAAAGGGATGGGGGAAATATGTCAGAGGCATTTGAACCAGAGTGAATCCATCCTGAATAGGAGCTGGGTAAATTAGGCTGAGACCTCCTGGGCTGCATTATCAGAAAGTTAGGCATCCTAAGTCACAGAATGAGATAGGAGGTTTGGCACAAAGTACAGGTCACTAAAACCTTGCTGATAAAACAGCTCGCAGTAAAGAAGTTGGCCAAAACCCACCAAAACCAAGACGGTGACAAAAGTGACCTCTTATCGTCCTTACTGCTTATTATACACTAATTATAATGCATTCGCATGCTAAAAGACACTCCCACCAGTGCCATGACAGCTTACAAATGCCATGGCAATGTCAGGAAGTTACCCTATATGGTCTAAAAAGTGGAGGAACCCTCAGTTCTCAGAATTGCCCACCGCTTTCCAGGAAAACTCATGAACAATCCACCCCTTGTTTAGCATATAATCAAGACGTAACTATAAGTATACACAGTTGAGCAGCCCATGCCAACTATGGAGTAGCCACTCTTTATTCCTTTACGTTCTTCATAAACTTACTTTCATTTTATATATATATATGTGTAACTGGGGAAATTAAGACCTAGGTACTGAAAGGAAATGTAACTATACCTAAGTCATTTTGCCCATTGATACCTTCTTCTAATTTTCTGGGGGTAATTTCTGCAACTTGGAATGACATGGAAGAATAAATGTCATTACCTGTGGGTATGACATTTTGTTTGAACCAAATATGAGCTATAATTTCAGGAGCACTGAGAGATCTCACTTCATCTCTCTCCATCCTCCAAGTCCTGCCAGGATGCTCAAAATTGCCACATTTTTTTACTCTATTGAGTTAAGACCTTAAACTACTATGAAATGCATATTTCATCTGGGAGAGGCAGCGCTCTGAGTCATTAATAATAACAATTACTCGAATGACTTCATCGAGTTATCTGGACCGTTTCTGGGCAGTCTCCAGGGTGGTAGTGAGGATGCTTTTGATCCTGGGGAAAAGCCAGAGGATGTCTGAAAGACAGACTCTGGGTGTGGACCCAGGAAGACACTAAAAGGACCTTGCTACTTCCCCATTTTTCTGGGACTGGCTTGGTCTCATTGTTTGGGAGATGTGGGCTGAGATCATGAGAATTATTCTGGCTACAGCTAATTGCTTTATTGTAAACTTCAGGTTGTGTGAAGAGGCTGGATTAAATGTCTTGGTTACATACTCACCAACTATGTGAATTCGTATGTCCTCAGTTTCCCGTCTGTAATGTAAGAATAAAAACACACGCTTCACTTAACTCAGAAAGCTCCTGTGAAAATTGGGTAAATTGATGAATGTGAAAGTATACTGCAAATAAAAGAGGGTTATGCAAAGAACCAGGTTTGACCCAGCAATACTCCTGGGTATTTACTCAAAGGAGCTGAAAGCTTATTTCCACACACAAACCTGCACATGAGAGTTTGTAGCAGCTTTATCCATAATTGCTAACATGTGAAAACAACCAAGATGTCCTTTAATAGAAGAATGCATAAACAAACTGTGAGACATCCATACAGTGGGATATTTCTCAGCGATAAAAAGAAATGATCTATCAGGCCATAAAAAGACAAGAAGGAACCTTAAACGCATATTACTGAGTGAAAGAAGCCAATCTGAAAAGGCTACATGCTATATGATTCTAACTATATGTCATTCTGGTAAAGGCAAAAACTTGGGAGGCAGTAAAAAGACCATTGGTTGACGAGAGTTTCGGGGGATGGGATAACTAGGTAGAGAACAGGGGATTTTTTAGGACAGTCAAACTATTTTCTTTTCTTTTCTTTTCTTTTCTTTTCTTTTCTTTTCTTTGAGATGGAATCTGACTCTGTCTCCCAGGTTGAAGTACAATGGTGCAATCTCGGCTCACTCCAGTCTCCCCCTCCTGGGTTCAAGCGATTATCCTACCTCAGCCTCCCTAGTAGCTGGGATTACAGTGACGTGCCACCACACCCAGTTAATTTTTTGTATTTTTGGTAGAGATGGGTTTTTTTGCCATGTTGGTCAGTCTGGCCTTGAACTCCTGATCTCAGGTGATCCACCTGCCTCGGCCTGCCAAAGTGCTGGGATTACAGGCATGAGCCACCACACCCAGCCTGTTAAGCTATTCGGTATGAAGTATAATGCTGGAGACATACAGTTACCCATTTTTCAAAACCCATAGAATGTACAACATATACAGTGAAGCCTCATGTAAACTACAGACTTCAATTAATAATAAAATGTCAAAGAACCATGTTATTCCTGATTTAAACCCTCCAGAGGCCCCCTCTTGCCCACCAAATGAAGTCCACACTCTGCCCAGTAGCATCCAAAGCTCTCATCACCTGGTCTCTTGCTTTATCCATCCTGAATTACTAGAGCTCCCTAAGCAGACTGTCATGTTCACCTGTTGTTCTTGCCTGTCCAGCATCCACTTTTCCTTCCTCTGCAGATATCACCCATTTCCCTTCAGGAAACAACAGCCAATGCACCTTCAGTTTCTGTGGTTTGCTTGGGGCTGCCCCGCCATACCCACATTCACAACTGGGCATATGATTCAAGTCAGTTCAATCAGAGATAACTAGACGCTTTAACCTGAACCATTAAAAAAGTAAACTATCTATTTGCTGGGACATCTCAGAGCCTAGATTTCATATTGAATGTCTGTGGCCATCCCTGCTATCTCCTGGGAAGATCTTGCCTAAATGAAACCAACAGAGTAGAAAGTAGACTTAGGAGAAGGCAAGAAATTTGAGCCAAATAACATCCATGGAATGCTTGGATTCAGCCGAATCTGTATTTCCAAACCCCTTGGATTTTTGAGTTATGGGAGTCAATATATTCACTCTTTATGCGTAAGCCAAGTTAAATTGGGCTTCTATTATCTTATAACTGGCACACGCGGGGAGGATGCTTTTCTATGCTTCATTCTATTTCTTCTCCTTACTATGCCCTCACAGTGTGACACAAGCACTTTCTCACTCTTCAAGATCCAGTTTTAGCACTAGCACCACCTCTCTACGAAACCATTCTACATCATTCTTCCACTTCACTCTACTTAGAAAAGGCCCCACTCTCTCTGGAGCCCCCACAATACCCTGCACAGACTACCATGAGAGTATAAGCCATACTAATTGTATTTCATTGTCTATGTGTCCGTCTCAGCACCAGACTATAAGCTCCTCAACCTCTCCATGGAAGAGGGTATAACTTGGTATCCCTAGCACTTTCCTGGTTTTCTGTTTTCTTTTTTTTTTTTTTTGGTGGGGGGGACAGGGTCTCACTCTGTCACCCAGGCTGGAGTGCAAAGGCACAATCACAGCTCACTGTAGCCTCGACCTCCTGGGCTCAAGGGATCTTCCTGCCTCAGCCTCCTAAGTAGTTGGGACTACAGGTGCATACCACTGCCTCCAGCTAATTTTTCTCTTTTCCTGTAGAGAGAAAGAGAGGTCCTAGGCTGGCCCGGAGTTCCTGGGCTCAAGCAATGCTCCCCCACAGCCTTCCAAAGTCCTGGAATGTCAACCAAGGCACCTGGCCCCAAATTCTTGTTGAATGAAAAAGATATTATCAAAACAGAAGAACATGGTGGGTAGACGAATGATACCAACAAGTAGACAAGAAAGAGCAGGAGAAACTGGGGGCAAGTATCTAGTTTGGAATAGAACTGAACCAAAGTAAGATGGAGGAAGGGTGATACCCAGGGCAAATGCAGTGCACACTCCAGACACCTGCACTGCTCTAGAAGTTGTCCTTTCTCTCTCTTGCCTCTCCTTCATCCACCACCTTGGATCTTTGCAGGGTTACTTTTTGTATTAAAAGCCCGTGTGACAGACCAGCTAGTCACACTTCAATATCTATTCTTCTCTCCTATGGAAATAGAACCCCTGATAAAACTACATTTCCCAGTGTCCTGTGCAGCTTGGTGTGGCCATAGGACCAGTTTGTAATCAGTGGAATGTGAGCTGAAGTGGTGCTAATGTGGTTTGAATATATGTCCCCACCAAGTCTCATGTGGAACTGTAATCCGCAAGGTTGGAAGTGGAGCCTGGTGGGAGATGTTTGGGTCATGGGAGTGGATCCTTCATGGCTTCGTGCTGTCCTTGCGATAGTCAGTGAGTTCTCACAGATCTGGTTGTTAAAGCATGTGGCACATTCCCCCACCACCCTCTTTCTCTTGCCCCCATCATGTGAGATGCCTGGTCCCTCTTCACCTTTCACCATGACTGTAAACTTCCTGAGGCCTCCCCCAAAGCAGATGCCAACACTATGCTTCCTGTACAGACTGCAGAACCAAGAGCCAATTAAACCTCTTTTCTTATAAATTACCCAGTCTCAGGTATTTCTTGGCTGAGCACAGTGGCTCACATCTGTAATCCCAGCACTTTGAGAGGCTGAGGTGGGCGGATCACCCGAGTTCAGGAGTTCAAGACCAGCCTGACCAGCATGGTGAAACCCCATCTGTACTAAAAATACAAAAAGCAAAACAAAACTGGGTGTGGTGGTGTGCGCCTGTGATCCCAGCTACTTGGGAGGCTGAGGCAGGAGAATCGCTTGAACCCAGGAGGCAGAGGTTGCAGTGAGCCGAGATCACGCCATTGCACTCCAGCCTGGGTGACAAGAGCAAAACTCCATCTCAATAAATAAATAAATAAATTACCTACTCTCAAGTATTTCTTAACAGCAAGGCAAGAACAGCTTAATACAGGTGTCTAAAACTTCCTAAAGAGTAGACAACTATCTTCTTTTTTTCTTTGAGATGGAGTCTCGTTCTGTCACCCAGGCTGGAGTGCAGTGGCACCATCTCAGGTCACTGCAACCTCTGCTTCCCGGGTTCAAGCAATTCTCCTGCCTCAGCCTCCCAAGTAGCTGAGATTACAGGTGCATGCTACCCTGACCAGCTAATTTTTGTATTTTCAGTAGAGATGGGTTTCACCATGTTGGCCAGGCTGGTCTCGAACTCCTGACTTCAAGTGATCCACCTACCTTGGCCTCTCAATTGCTGAGATTACAGGCATGACCCACCATACCCCGCCGACAACTGTCTTCTTTCTCATTTTCCCCTTCTCACCATCCAGATGGGTGAATCATCCTGGACCATGCCAATGAGGGCAAGATGAAAGAAGCCTGGTCCCTGAGGCCACCAGACAAGTGCTAGACTATTACCTTAGAACTGTTTCATGAGAGAAAAAGTAAGCTAACTTATTTAAACCACTGTTACTTGGGGCTGTCTGTTTTAGCTGGCAAATATTTATCCTTATATAACCAAGGTGCCCATCTTCTTGGTCTCTCTTATGTTTTGTTTTGTTTTTCCTTCCTGTTGCTTTCAGTTGAAACGATCAGAATTGGGAGTTCCCAGTAGCCAAAAGGAGCAGTTACAAGTAAAATTCACAGTGGTTTTCCATCTTCCAGTCTTTCAACTATCTTCAAGCAATCACATATATCCACAAAAATACCCCATTGCTCTGCATAAATAGACTAGTTCCAAAAGCATATTTGTCTAAAATATATTAATGGGATTATCTAATTTGGGTTCTAAGAAACCAACAAATCCAAAGTTGTTTATGACATCGTTCATTTATAGTATAGTCATGTGTTGTTTAGCAATGGGAATATTTTCTGAGAAATTCATCATTAGGCAATCTCATCATTGTGCAAACATCACAGAGTGTACTTATACAAACTTAGATGGTACAGCCTGCTATACATCTAGGCTACATGGTATAGCCTAACGCTCCTGGGCTACAAACCTGTACAGCATGTTACCGTACTGAATACTGTAGGAAACTGTAATACAATTGCAATTATTTATATATTTAAACATAGAAAAGGTACAGTAAAAGTATAGTATAAAAGTTTTCTTTAAGAGTACACTTCTATAGGGCACTTACCATGAATGGAGCTTGCAAAAGGGAAGCTGCTCTGGGCAAATCAGTGAGTGAGTGGCAACAAAATGTGAAGGCCCAGGACACCACTGTAGACTACCAGAGACTTCATAACATGCTGCACTTAGGCTACACTAAATGTTAACAAAAAAAATTATTTCTTCAATACTAGTAAGTTAACCTTAACTTATTGTAACTTTTTTACTTATAAATTTTTTAACTTTTTGGCTATTTTGTAGAAATGCTTAACTTAAAAGATAAACTCATTATACAACTGAACAAAAATATTTTCTTCTTTTATATTCTTATTCTATAAGCTTGTTTCTATTTTTTTTTTTAATTTTTACTTTTAAACACTTTCTTTTGAAAACAAAGACACGAACAAACACACACATTAGCGAGGCCTACACAGGGTTGTGATCATCAATATCACTGTCTTCCACTTCCACATCTTGTCTCACCGAAGTCTATGAGGTAAATAACACACATGGAGCTGTAGCCATCTTCTATGATAACAATACCTTCTTCTGAGTACCTCCTAAAGGACCTGCCTTAGGCTGTTTTACAGTTAATTTTTTTCTTAGAAGGAATAAACTCTAAAATAAAAATATCCCTGGTGGTCTAGTGTTTAGGATTTTTTAGAAAGACCAAGGGCAGCAGCTCACAATTTTAATCTCAACACTTTGGGAGGCCGAGGCAGAAGGATCACTTGAACCCAAGAGTTCAAGACCAGCTGGGCAACATAGCAAGACCCCCATCTCTACGGAAAAAAAAAATAGCTGGGCATGATAGCCCACACCTGTGGTCCCATTTACTTGGGAGGCTGATGGGGGAGGATAGTTTGAACCCAGGAAGTAGAGGCTGCAGTGAGCTATGATTGTGCCACTGTACTCTAGCCTGGGCAATAGAGTGAGACCCTCTCTCAAAAAAAGAAAGAAAAATAAAATAACCATAAAAAGCATAATACAGTAAATACATGAACCAGTAACAGAGTCATTTATTATCATTATCAAGTATTATGTACTGTACATAGTAGTATATGCTATGCTTCATGTGGCCAGCAGTGTAGTAGGTTTACACCAGCATCACCACAAACACATGAGTAATGTGTTGTGCTATGACATTAAGAAGGCTATGAGGTCACTAGGCAATAGGAATTTTTCAGCTCCATGGTAATCTTATGGGACTGCTGTCATATACACAATCCATCATTGACCTAAATGTGGTTTGCAGCACATGACTATAGTTAAAAACTGAAAACACTCAATATCTAACAACAGGAGGATGGTCCAGTAAATTTGAGTGTATCCCCCTGTGTTTCATATAATGTAGCCATTAAAACTAATGCTAACAAAAAGTACAACATAACATGGGGAATTAGTACAATGGAAAGAGAAAAAAGGCAGGATACAAACTTGTCAACACAGTATCTCAAGGATGCAAACACAATTAGAAAGAGAACAATAATCATGACCAAACACTATCATGTATTAAGCACTTACTGAATCCCAGGCATGCACTGTGCTATACACTTTATGTGTATTTTCTCAATTAATCCCGAAGAACCCTATGAGGTAAATACAATGACTATTTCAATGTTATTAATGAGAAGACAGACTTACAGAGATTAAGCAACTTTCCCAAAATTTCACAGAACATCATCTCGGGCTGTGTCTGACATTCACTAGGCTATGCTGTCAGCCAACTCTTTCACGAAGTGTTTGAATGATTTTTGCAGAAACCACGTTCTATTTTTCCTTAGCTTCTAATTTTTCTAAAAGTAGTATGATTATCTTTCTAATTAAAAATATAAACACAAAATAAGTCTTTTTTTAAAAAAGAAACAAGTACCACACACACTCACAGACACACACACACACACACACACACACACAATATTTTGCTTTTTCCTAAGATGTTGTGTCAGAGCAGCACCACACAGCCTCAGAAAAGGGCTGGTAGAAGTAAGCTGACAACTGAGTGGGATTAGAATTCTTACCTTTCTTCATTCACCTTTCAACAAAGTCCCACTAGAAATCCTATGGCTCAGTAGTACTTAACCTTGGTGGGGATCACGCTTCCCTTGAGAATCTGTTGAAAACCAAGGACAATGTAAGAAGCATGTCATGGATCCACCCCTCCCACACACACACACACACACACACACACACACACACACACACAACACGCACACATTTTGCGTACTATTTCAGAAGATTAAACAGATGCAACCACGCCTATCAATGTGTCCCAGGTAAAAGGCCCCTGACATAAAGTAATATAAGAAGTCAACGGTTGTCTGATTTACTCAAGTTTGACTATATCTCTGAAATCACTGTCTACATAATAAGTCATAGCTGGCAGTGTTGTTCACTACAATGCCTTACCATCAGCAGGGATGTGCTCTGAGGTCTTTCTTGGTGGAAAGATGGATTTCAGAAGATTTATCCACATTCTTGACTGATTCCCTGATGGCCAACAGTGTCTGGGGATGGTCAGAGAGAAACTAATATAAATATGAACTCATCAATATGAACTTATGAGGAAAGTCATGAAAACAACTCAAGGGTAACTCCCAGGAGTGTATCCCCTTACACTTTACAAAGCATTTTCATACCCTTGATCACAGTTGACCCCTCATAACCCTATGAAGAGAGCACTGGCTCTATTTTACATGTAACCCAGGTCTCCACTCCCAGCTTCATCTACAAGAGCTGACTCTATTTTGGCCAACCCCAAACTTGATGCAAATTCAACCCCTTCATTATTTTAATGAGAAACTAATTGGTTTAATTAAGCATACTGTAATTTTTTTAGATTTTATTAAATATTCACAGAGGCTCATGAAAGGGTCACCTCACACAGAACACAGCTCTACAAAATCTCAATTTAACCCTTCTCAAGTAAGTCTCTCCTCTTTCCCCCACTCATTAGATCTCCTCTCCCCCACTGCAATCCTGCATTACATAGAGTGGCTTCCTTCTTCTATATGAGCAGGAAGCATCTTATCAACAAGGCTGATGTTCTGGACATTTGTGGGTTTGTTGTTTTGATTTGCTTTTGTTTCTTTGTCTTTTCACCCGGCATCCACTTCTCTTTCTTGTGGTAACAGCCCACCCGCCTCCCCTACTCCCAGTCCATGTGATGAGATGACGAAGAAGAGCTAATGACATGATCTTGTATCTCCGGCCATGTCAATCAGAAGCTCAGATTCCCCCAGCTACTGGGATCAGTTTGGGAACAGACAGGTTTCTCTTCTGATGTAAGGAAGCCCCATGAGACTCTCACTGAGGCCTCTGGGAGAGAAGATTTGCTTCAACCAGATTTGAAGCTGAGAGTATATAAAATCTAGAGGAGCTGTTGCCACCATCTTACTATAAATGGAGACTGAAATCAAAGCCACACACCAGAAGATAGTTGAAAAATGATGTGAAACCAAGTGCTGATGACATAATTTGGGTCTGATCCAGCATGTCTCAAGTCAGCTGCAGTTAGTTGAATAGTGGCCACAAAGATAGGTCTACGTCCTAATCCCTGAAACCTACAAATGTTACCTTAAATAGCAAAAAATGAGTATTATCTTATATGGCAAAAGATGAGATCGAGTTGAAGGTCTTGGGGAGGGGGGAGCTTATCCTGGATTATCCAAGTCCTGAATGCAATCCCATGCTTCCTTATAAGCCAGAGATTAGACACAGACATACAGAAAGGTAATTGTGAAGATGGAGACAGAGTTTTGGACGCAATCGCAAACACTCCAATCTTAGTTCCAAGGAACACCAAGGAATGTTGAGCAGAGGCTAAAGAGGCAAATTCCTTCAGAACCTCCAGAGTAAGCACTACCCTGCCAGTACCTTGACTTCAGACATCTGGCCTCCAGAACTGTGACAGCAGACATTGCTGGTGTTGTAAGCCACCATGGCTGTGGTAATTTGTTACAGCAGCCCTAGCAAACTAATGCACCTGCTCTGTCTCTGGACTTTTCATTTACTGAACCAATTCCCCTTTTATTGTAGGCCATTTTAAGTTGAGCTTTTTTTGGTTACTTGCCACAGAAAAACTTTTATTTTCAATTTATAAAAGAAAAGTTGAATAGGCTATAAAATATTCATCTCTGTTAAAGTAATAAGATGAATGCATGAACATTATTTTAGGGCTTCTTTCCAATAGATGTTGACCTACTGGAACAAGAGCAAAACCTGCATGAATGAATGAATGGTTGTAGGCTGGGCGTGGTGGCTCACGCCTGTAATCTTAGCACTTTGGGAAGCTGAGGTGGGTGGATCACAAGGTCAACAGTTCAAGACCAGCCTGACCAACATGGTGAAACCCTGTCTCTAACTAAAAATACAAAAATGAGCCGGGCAGGGTGGCACGTGTCTGTAATCCCAACTACATGGGAAGCTGAGGCAGGAGAATTGCTTGAACCTGGGCGAGAGAGGTTGTGGTAAGCTGAGATTGTACCACTACTCTCCAGCCTGGGCAACAGAGTGAGTCTCCATATAAAAAAAAAAAAAAAAATGAATGGTCATAAGCTTCTTCCTAGATCGGTGTCCAGTAATAATGCCTTTTAAGGCCACTGGAGACTTCTGTAAGATACTTGCATTTGTCACCACAAACGGCTCCACATCTGCATTGTCTGTTTTTAGATGGCCCATCTGAATTAAGTCTGACTATGCCACACACATAACCTTAACAAATTTGTTTGTTTCCCCAAATGTAGATACTAGAACATGATATGGTTTGGCTGTGTCCCCAACCAAATCTTATCTTGAACTGTAGCTCCCATAATTTTCACACGTTGTGGGAGGGACCCAGTGGGAGATAATTGAATCATGAGGGTGGTTTCCCCCATACTGTTCTCATGGTAGTGAATAAGTCTCATGAGATCTCATGGTTTTATAAGGGGATTTCCCTTTTCACTTGGATCTCATTTTCTCTCTTCCTGCCACCATGTAAGATGTGCCTTTTGCCTTCCACCATGATTGTGATTTTGCCTTCCATCATGCCAGCTCCCCAGCCACATAGAACTGTGAGTTCATTAAACCCCTTTTTCTTTATAAATTACCCAGTCTCAGTTATATCTTTATCAGCAGCATGAAAACAAACTAATACAGAGAATGTGGAATTTGTTTTCACTGATTGTGAAAGTGCAACAAGTCCTTCTCCATGTTGCTGCTGACTACTGACAGCACTTTAAGACTCCTGTTGTGTGAAGTAAGAGTTTCACTGAGATAGTTAGCACCTGCATTTTCTATTCTGTTAAAAAACAGATCTATTATTTCCAGGGTAGTATTGCTTTTCAGTATGACAGCCAAACACACCATTCCATCACGAGTTATTTATTGCAGCCAACGTCAGGGTAGTGTAGGCTACTGTTCAGATGCAGGGCGTCACAGCTCCTAAGGCAGGGGATTTCAGAAAGCACTTTCTATATGGTGGCAGAAAACCATCTGTTCTGAAGCAAACGATTTCAATTGCTGCTTAACATTCAGAGTCAAATACATAAACTGTGGATTAGAAAAGGAAATAAGTAGTAGCCAACAAATAATTTCCACAAAAGAACTGAAAATATTCCAAACATTTAATTCAACATGCCTCTTAATCAACTGTGAAAAATTATGCAGCCTGGTACATTTATCTTCACCATGATAAACAATATTCTTTTGCACTTATGGAAGAAAACCTTTCTCCAAGAATTTAGTGTGCAAAATGAACAGCCAGTTCCCTCTCCCATTGGCTGATTAGAGAGTGGGAGGCAAGAAGGTGCCTTTGTCTCCTCAGTTGGCACAACCTAGGAGCTCAGTAAATGCAGCTGAGACACGGGGCAGGCACAGGCTTATGTTCAACTTGGAGCCACTGCTTCCGTACACCCAATCTGGCCCATGCTGCTAGACTTCTTCCCAGGCATCTAGGGCAAGTCTGTGTTTTCCAACACCAGCTGAGGAAAGGTCCGTGTTCTTTCCAGTTGGGATTCTTGAGCCCCATGCAATTTAGGGGTTATCCCTGAGAGAGCTCCAAGACAGTTGTAAAGTTTTCCTATCCCTCCAGGGGAATTTAACAGGCTTGTCTACTCCTAGGACACACAGCACCTCCAGACATGAAGTCCAGTTCAGCCAAGATAGTTTCACAGATTAATTAGCTTTTTAATGCTTGTGTGAGAATGGGAATGAACAAAGCACAAACACACTCATAAACAACATAATAGGGGAATTAAGAAAATGACCTTCCTGAAAGTTTAAAAAAAATGATTATAGCAGGCAGTTGTAAAACCTAGAGAGCATATCTGTAAAAGTAGATATGCTTGTGCCTGAAACTGGGTTTTCCTCAAAACATCTATTTTCATCTTAACAATGGTAAGATGAAACAATGGTTGCGTCTGCATGGAAGATTGTTTTCTACTTCTCTCTACTTCTTTTAACTTTTCAAGCTTTAAATAATGTACATTTAGTACTTTCATAATCACAACACTTTTATGTATTGTTAAAATTCCACAGCACAGGTCCTCAATTTAAACACAATTGGCATATTAGGCATAACATGCAATACGTATATATAGAAAAACAAACAATGGAAGAGCAGGTATGTGATCATTTTACAGCATTTCTAAACATATCCTAATATTCTAGAGCTGGATCGTGGGTAGGCAAGCTATGAGAAGTTCCAAAATAGGACCTGAGCCCCCAGGGAGAGGTGTGCACACGTGGAGCTCCAGACCTACTGGCCATTCCAGGCATCTTCTCCAGCCCACACCCAGTGGTGCTGGGATAGAACAGATGTGGAGATGGACTCCCCACTGCTTGATAAGAAGATAAGAACTCCCTAATGAGGACATGTTTGCCGTAAGAAGAAAAGTAGAATACAGATGCAAATAATACCAACAGCGAAATGTTGTTGTTGTTGTCTGTTTATTTGTTTGTTTGTTTGTTTTGAGATGGAGTCTCACTCTGTCACCCAGGCTGGAGTGGAGTGGCACGATCTTGGCTCACTGCAACCTCTGCATCCCAGGTTCAAGCAATTCTCCTGCATCAGCCTCCTGAGTACCTGGGACTACAAGCATGCACCACCACGCCTGGCTAATTTTTGTATTTTTGGTAGAGATGGCATTTCACCATGTTGGCCAGGCTGGTCTCAAACTCCTGACTTCAAGTAATCCATCTGCCTCGGCCTCCCAAAGTGCTGGGATTACAGGCGTGAGTCACCATGCCTGGCCATGAAATGTTACTTTCCTTCATTCCATTAGATTGGCAAATGTGTAAGTCAAAAATATCAGGTGTTAGGGAAGATTTGAAAAAAATGAGTTTTTTGACAGTGTTGGCAGGAGCATATGTTGGTATAGCCACTTTGGAGGGCAATTTGGCACTATTAATCTATAAACTACACACACATACCCCTCAACTGTGTCAAGTGTGGGGTTGATTATTCTAAGAGTAATGCAAACCATATTTTTCAATCTGTGCTATCACAAAAGCATAAAAATAAAGATCATGAAAATTATAATGTACACAACTGACAATCTGGTGAAATAATAACCCCAACTGATCGTGGTAACTCCCTTTTGAGAACAGAGGTTAAGTGGAGGATGGGAGCCGACCAACCAATTTGAGTGTATCCAGAGTCACAATATTACAGCATCCACCCTAAAGAAACACTCACATAAGTGTATGAGTCTTCACTGGAGCACTGTTTACAATAGAATAAAAACTACCTTTAAAAGTTCATCATAGGGGAATGCTTAAATTACAATGGCTTCACACTGAGTGTCAGTAAAAGAATGAAGCAGATGTCTGTGCCAGATGTGGGAATATCTCCAAGTTATGTTATTGAATAAAAATTTTTAAACAAACTATAGAATAATAAGTACAATTGATACCATTCATATAAAAACCAAACATATCTATTTATATAAATCTAGATAAATATGTATAAACTAATTTTTAAAGTTCTAAAAACATACATACTGAAATGACAACAACATCTAGGGAAGGGACTGAGAAAAAGGAGGTCAAAAGAAATGTTAACTTTACCTGTAATGCTCAATTTTTAAAATTTACAATAAAAATGTATTCATGTACTTTAATGCAATTGACATGAACAACATTTTTAAAAGAAAGAAGCTCTTACAGAGAAAGCCACAAACCCATGTGGGCTATGCCCACTAAGAAACTCCGTGTATTCACAGGTTTACTTCTATGGTGCTTTCCTGAAGGACACTGGAAAAGCCACATTTAGCAGAGTTTCAACTCCTGCTCACCTGTCTTTGTTTTTAACTTTTATTTTAGTTTCAGGGTTATATATGCAAGTTTGTCAAATAGGTAAATTATGTCTTGTGGGTGTTTGGCTTATAGATTATTTCATCACCGAGGTAATGAGCATGGTACCTGATAGGTAGTTTTTCAGCCCTCTCCTTCCTCTCGCTCTCCACCCTGAGGTAGGCCCCAGTGGCTGTTGCTGTCTTCTCTGTGTCCATGTGTACTCAATGTTTAGCTCCTACTTATAAGTTAGAACATGTGGTATTTGTTTTTCTGTTCCTGTGTTAGTTCGCTTAGGATAATGGCCTCCAGCACCATCCATGTTGCTGCCAAGGTCATGATCTTGTTCTTTTCATGGCTATGTAGTATTCCATGGTGTATATGCACCACATTTTCTTTATCGAGTCTACCACTGATGGATATTAGATTGCTTTCATGTCTTTGCTGTTGTGAATAGTGCTGCAATGAACATATGTGTGCATGTGTCTTTATGGTAGAACGATTTCTATTCCTTTGGGTATGCACCCCATAATGGGATTTCTGAGTCAAATGGTAATTCTGCTTTAAGTTTTTTGAGAAATTGCCACAGGCTTTTCTTTTTGAGAGCTTTCCACAGGCTCACCTGTGTTTTGATTCTTTTAAACTTCTCCTGCTTCTTTGGTGAAGAAAGCTTTATATCACAGAAAGAGAAGAAGGGGGAAGAGGAAGAGAGGGAGCAGGAGAGAAGAGGGCAAGGAGGAAGAAGAAAGAGAAGGGGGAAGGTAAAGCAGGGAAAACCATACCTCTATACTCCCCATGAGAAAAAAAAGCGTCCCTATTTTAGAATCCTGGCCCTATCACTAGCTGTGTGAACTTGAGTCAGTATCTTCATTTTTGGATTGTCAGTTTTCTCTCCTGCAAACAACAGAGTTCATAAGAAAGCCTAGGTAAGTAGTAGAGCGTGTGGCTTGGGTGGGGACTGCACTCTGAACTTCTCACGATACATATATGTAGAGAGTAAGAGCTGGGCCCCTGAGAGCAAGGTGCTGGCTGGCTCTTCCACGTTGAAACATGATTAATTCCGTCTGATGGAGGCCGACCAAGTCCTCCCATCTGTTATTTAACAAAGAAAAGAAAACAAGATTTCCTCAGTGAACCCAAACCTCAGATCTGCAGATATCCATAGATGTGAGATGTATTAATTCTCTATGTTATTATTATCATTAGACTTTACATTTATAGCACTCAACCATTTACAAAGCCCTTTCCTTTCCATTACCTAATGTGATTCTCACAGCTTAGGTTATCAAGGCAGATGTTTGCATTTCCATAGGAGGAAATTAAGGCCGAGAAGTTAAGGGGTTTGCCAGGGTCACTTAGGAGTAGAGCAGAGATTCAAACTCACTTTCTTTCATTTACAAAGCCTGTACTCCTTCCACTGCACCTCTGTGCCTTACCCTAACCATTGGTCCCTCAATGATATGAGCAAATCCGTGCAGGTGGAGTGGCTCTGGGGCAGGCAGGAATATAGGGGAGGAGAATAAAGAGCAATTGTGCTGAATTTTTGCTGCACATGCTTAAAAATGCAGAGAGTCATGCTGAACTTAAGGGTTTAGATATAGATTCTCTGGTCACTGAGCATATCCAAGTGAACGAAGCACCCGAGATGCGCCGCCGGACCTACAGAGCTCACGGTCGGATTAACCCATACATGAGCTCTCCCTGCCACATTGAGATGACCCTTACTGAAAAGGAACAGATTGTTCCTAAACCAGAAGAGGAGGTTGCCCAGAAGAAAAAGATATCCCAGAAGAAACTGAAGAAACAAAAACTTATGGCACGGGAGTAAATTCAGCCTTAAAATAAATGCAACTAAAAGGAAAAAAAAAAAGAGCAATTGCCTTCTCTTCTCCTTCTCCTCCTCCTCCTTCTCTTTCTTCTTCCATAATCATTTCTTGATTCTCCCTCCCACTACCAGTTTAACAGAGAAAAGAGTCTGCTTTATAGCTACTCTATAGAAAGGGCCGCTAATACCAATTTCCTTTGTGGGAAAATTCTCTTAACTCAACCTTGTATATAATCCAAAACCATCAGGCTTGAATTGTCCATATCTGCTGCTTTAAGATATCATTCATGTCAGGCCCTTGTCTGCTTTTCTCCCCTATAAAGTTGCCCCTCCATCTCCAGCTCTCTGCGCCTTTTACAAACACCAGAAACAGGGGCATATTTATACTCCATATTTGTTTGGGCTCCTTCTGGGTCCTGAGGGAATATTCTGAGATCATGCTTTCCCCATGAATCTATTGAAATGGATTTTCCTTCTTCCTACATGTGAGGTGAACTGTGATGTCTTGGCCTAGGTGGCTTTGTTCCTGGCCAAACAAAAGAGGAAATTTGATCAGGAAAAACCATTTAGGCTGGTTTTCAAAAACCTGGTGAAAAGTTTCAGGATTTGCATGTTCTCACAGGCGTCACACACAGGCTAAGAAGAACAAGGAGGAGGGAGGGAATGAGGAAAAGAAACAAACAAACACAAAACAAGCACTTTCATATCAGGAAATGTTAACATTTTTAAAACAACATATTTTTTCCTGCCTATGAATCTTAAGCTATGCTTCCAAATCAAGACCTATAGAAGTCAGAGTCACATTTATATTATATTAAAGTAGTTGTAAATATATTTTACATCGATAATATATTAAAGTATTTGTATATATTATATATGTATATACATTATATATAATGATAATATATTAAAGTAGTTGTAAATCCTCTATCTGAAATATGGGGGAGGAAAGACAAAATTTTTCATCCAGGTGATTTGGATAAAATCAGGAACCAAATATCATGGAGTCTTTACAAACCCCTTTCCATAATATTACTAAGAAAAGTGACTTTCAGTGCCAAAGCAAAGCAAAGAACTGAAGTATTTTGCTGCATAATTTAGATGCACTTGGCCCAAATTCATCAAGAAATTGAGAATTTGGAGGCGTTTGAGGCAGCAGACTTTCTCTGTCTGGGGAATAGTCTCGCTTTTCACCTTCATTTGTCACTAGATATCAAATTCTTCTAAAACCTCAAATAAGCAGGCATAGGAGTAGCTTACTGATATTTCTATATTATTGCTCTGCAAAATTAACATTTATTGAAGATTAACTATGTGCTAGAGACTTTGCATATATAATCTCATTTCATTCTCATGACACATCCTCAGAAAAAAATATATATCTCAACTCTGATTTTCAACTAAGGAAACTGGTATTCCAAGAGAGATTCAGTAAGCTGCCCAAGATGACAGAGCCAGTGAGTGGAAAAGAAAGAATGTGAATTCACCTCTATCTCATACACACACACACACACACACACACACACACACACACACACACATACCCTCTCTCTCTCTCACACACACACACCATTTTGTTTGGATGCATCAAAAAGAGAGCACATAAAAAAACTGCTGGGAAATCTGTGTATGTTAAAATATAGTGAGTTTGCTTTTACAATGGTTATTGGGAGGAATTTATATTTGTAAAGTGAGTTGTCAAGAAATCAGGTGATGAACTTGATGTATACATTCATGAAGGAGATTTTCTATTCACTCTGTTTTACACACTTAGAAAATGAGTTTAGGTGACTTGGCTTAGGGAGTCACTAGTTAAATGAGAACAAAGACCAAAGGTACCTGAGCTTTTGGCTCTCTGGCCTTGTTTAAAGCATGTTATGGTTATTATTATAAAAGACAACCCTTGCCCCATCATGGATATGTAGACTTGGATATTGTAGATTGTGGTTTTGGTGACTATTTTGGTGACTGATGGGTAAATTTAGCTTAAGACAGAGGAAGAAAGCTTCCTCAATGTAGTGTAGTAGTTAAGAGGGCAAAGCTTAGGATCAAACAGATGGAATATGAATTCACACTCTACCTCCTAATGGTCGTGTGTTCAGGACAAGCTATTTAATCTCTAGAGCACCTATTTTCTCATTTGAAATGTGGGAATGAGAAAAGTATCCACCACATTGGTTTACTGTGGAGGTAAGTTAACTCATATAACCTGCTTGTTCACAAAACCTAACATATTTTAATTACCATTAGAGGCATACTCAGAACCCCCCCTCCAAAAAAAATCAGGCTTTTAAAAAATGCACAGTGGACATACCTTCCTAAAATTGTGAGTATTGAAATTATTTTTCCAGAAAAAAAGTAATCTCTCTGCTATAGTATGGCTGGTGTATAGGCAAAATTAGAGTTGACGTTGGAGTTACTTTTTATATTCGTTATTTCCCTTTCAGAAAATTCAACGCATTAGCCAACAATACAAAGCACCAGTCATCATGTATTAGATAAAATTGAAGATGGAAAAATGTTTTCCTCCTCCTCATAAACAATCATGTCACAAAGTTATTCAAATCTGACATATATTAGTCAGCAATGTTCCTGTTTCCACTGTGGCTCTATTAAATACCTGATCATCATCCTATATCTAAAAATATTTTGTAATCAGAGATCAATCTCATACAGCTCCCTACCAAGAAAAAATAACAATGACCTTAAATATTCCTTCTATACTTTGGTATAATTAATAATAACTTTATTAGACGTTAGTTATTAGACAAGCTTACAGAGAATATGATATACTTACCGTCAGTAGATTCTAGAAACAAAAATTATGAAATAAATGAAGGAAGAAAGGAATAAACGGGTAAATAAATAAATAATGTAAGTGGCCTCTTAGAATTCTCACGTATTCAAAAACATGTTTTCAGGGATGAAACAAAGAACATTAGCGCCACCTCGAGGCAGAAGTCTATCTGAAACATAAGATAGACCTGAACCTTTGGAGAACGTTATTAGCACTAAAAGGAGTAGCAGAGATGGTCATTAGGGTCCTGTGTGGCCCTAAATGGTAGCACGTAGGCGGCGACTGAGCACTAGACATTCGAGTTGTCCAAACTGAGATGTACTGTGAGTGTAAAATACACACAAGATCTTGAAGATGAAAAAAAGAATGTAAAATATCTCATTTCTAATTTTTATATTGATGACATGGTAAAACAATATTTTTGATTATATGATGTTAAGTACAATACTTATTATTATAATATTATTAATTTTACCTAGTTATTTTTATCTTTTTAATGTGGCTGCTAGAAATTTAAAAGTAAATCTGTAGCTCACGTTGTCTTTCTATTGGACAATACTAATCTCACCCCTACTGCTCAGAATGTGGGCCATGGACCAGCGGCAAGGGTATTTGTTACCCAGGAGCCTGTTAGAAATGGAGACTCTCAGGCCTTATCCCCAGCCTTCTGAATCAGAATTTGCATTTCAATAGAATCCCCAAGTGGCTGATATGTATATTAAGTTTGAGATTTGCTGATGTAATCCAATCCCCTTGTTTTACAAATGCGCAAACTAAGACCCATGGTGGCGGCATGGCTTATTCATGGTTATCTACCTGGTAAACCTCAAACCCAGTGATCTTGAAACTACTAAATATCCACATCCTTCTGAGGACCCACCTATTGCTTAGAGTAAAAATAAGACTATTGCTTCACTGGCAAACAAAACACATTATTGTAAACATACGAGAAAATGTGATGTCCTTAGGGACCCTTGTTACAGAATTCTAGGGTATTCAATGTTTGTGTAAGTCAGCCATTACACTTAGAAAACCTCTGCTGTCTAAGCTATTACTACGAATAACATACTTTGGCCATGAAGAAAAGGCCAGAGCGTAGAATCAATAATGTACATTCCAATCATTGAGTTCGTAAAATCAATTTAAAGAATACTGATTCCTTCATGTTAAGTAAGAAGGAATTACAGTTGTGTAACTGAGTTCCTTGTGGGAGGGTCTTATTCATTCTTCCAGTCTCCAGCTCCTCACAGTATTTTTAGCACATAGAAGACTTTGAATAAGTATTTGTTGAATGAAAAGATTCGTTTCTGTTTATTGGGTCTATACCTCAGGAAACATCCCCTTCTTTACATTGTAAAGAAACTCAGGAAAATACTCAAGTAGGAACCACAGCTAAAGTTAGTAGTGATTTTATGCCAAAATCTCTTTGTAACTAAGTACATTGTTAAGAGAAAATTCAAACAGATGCTGGCCTTAGTTGTGAAAATAAAATCCACTGCATAGAAAGGTGAGGTTCCAATTAAAATAAAATAATATTGGTAGGTAACTCCAAGGAGCAAAAGTGGTTAAAATATTTTCACTCATCTTTGTAAAGATTGTTATAAGACAGATTAATCAAGCCTAATCAATTCTCATCGTACTATGCATGTGAACCAAATGTTCCTCTCCTAAGAGGGCATTTTTTTGAACACCAAATGGAAAATGTAGATTTAACTTAGGAAATGAAGTTTTGTGTTCTATAAATTGAATATACTAAGTAGAATAGGAAGCACCTTAATGAAATGATTTTTTTATGATGTAAGTCATATAGGAAGGAAAGTTTAACTCCCACTCTCTTCCTTTCAAATGTCCCATTTCCTCATGTTTTCTCCATTACTCATCTCATGTTTTGTCATTAATCTAAATGAAATAATGGAACATCAATCCTACTTGTTATACATAACAATGAACAGATATTGTCACATATAATTACTGAAATGGTAATAATAATAAATAGTAGACCAAAATATTAATTTATATATCATTAATTTGACAATACCTTACAGCATTTCCTCTATCACTGTCTTGAATGTATATTGAATAATTCATTCATTCAATAATATTTATTGAGAACTTCTAAGCCAGGCACTGATATAGGCACTAGAAATGCAGGGAATAAAATAGTCTCTCCCTCCTGAAGTCTGCGCTCTGGTGAGAAAAGATGAACAATAAATGCATACATGATGAAATGCACAGCATGTCACAATGTACTAAGTGATGTGGAGAACACTAAGGGGAAACGCAAAGGAGGGAGAGGAGCTGCTTTACTCAGATTGGTCTTGTTTAAGGGGAATTTTGAGCAGGGACTTGAAAGAAGCAAGGAAGGAGGCCATGCAGACATATGGGGGTGAGCTACCTTTCTTGTAGAAGGACAGAGGTCCCAAGGCAGGAGCATGCTTAACAGGTTGAGGAACAACGTAGAGACGGGAGTGGAATGGACACAGTCGGGGAAGTAGCAGGGCCCAGATCAGCCAGACCCTTGGAGCCACTGTAAGGACTTGGGATTTTCCTCTAAGTGAGAGAGAAAGCCACTAACTAGAAGATTCAGCAGAGACGTCCATGATCTTATTAATAACATCTTTGGAAGGACTCACTTAGCTGCTGTGTTGGAAATAAATCTTAGAAGCCTCAGCAGAAGAGGGAGATGAGTTAGATTATTGTTATAATAATCCAGGCAGGAGAAGATGGTGACTTGGACCAAGATGGCGGTGGTGAAGATAATGAAATGGTATCAAATTCTAGACATATTTTGAAGGTCAAACTAGCAGGATTTGAAGATGGTTTGGATGTGGTACATAAGAAGACAAGAGGAAACATCAAGCTTTTTGAGCAATTTGAAGAATGGAAATACCAGTTCCCGGGAAAACAGACATGAGTAGCTTTGGGTCAGGGGGAGGCAGGAGAATGATCAGAGATTGCTTTTGGAGATAAATTTGAAATGGCTTTTACTTATTTTTTTTTTTTTTAATTGAATGCACAAGATCAGGATTCAAGGGAGAGGCCGAGGCTGGAGTCCTTGGCGTTATTTCAGTCCCTGAGACTGGATGAGATCACCAAAGGAGTGTAGATGGAACCAAGAAGGGTTTTCACAACCGAGTCTTGGAATATCTAACACCAGAAGGAGTTGGCTATTGTTTAACTGTTCAGATGTTTATTGTTGCTGTTCCTCAACCAAAATGCCAGCTCCTTGAGGCTATAGCCCATGCCTTTGTTTCATTCACTAGGCACTTTTCCCATGGTAGTTACTAAGTAAAAAATTAGTGAGTGAATAAATGGGTGTACCGGGCCATGTTTGGAGGGGTTACAAGATTAAGGAAGAAAAAGTATGGAAGGCTAGGCATGGTGGCTCACACCTATAATCACAGCACTTTGGGAGGCAGAGACAAGAGGATTGCTTGCATTCAACAGTTCGAGCCCAGCCTGGGCAAGTTAGGAAGATCCTGTGTCTACAAAAAATAAAAAATTAGCTGGGCTTGATAGCAAGCACCTTTGGTCCAATCTACTCAGGAGGCTGAGTTGGGAGGATTGCTTGAGCCTAGGAGGTTGAAGCTACAATGAGCCACGATTGCCTCACTGCACTTAAGCCTGGGTGACAGTGAGACCTTGTTGAAAGAAAGATAAAAGAAGACAGAAAGGAAGGAGGGAAGGAAGGGAGGGAGGGAGGAAGGGAGGGAGGGAGGGGAGAGGAGGGAAGGAAAAAGGGAGGGAGGAAGAGAGGGAAAGAAGAAAGAAAGAAGAAGAAGAAAGAAAAGAAAGAAAGAGAAAGAGAAAGAAAGAAAGAGAAAGAGAAAGAAAGAAAGAGAGGGAAAGAAAAGAAGGAAAGAAGAGACAGAGGTGATTGCTGGCAAGATGGCCAAATAGGAACAGCTCCAGTGTGTAGCTCCAAGAGAGAGTGACGCAGAAGGCAGGTGATTGCCACATTTCCAACTGAGGTACCTGGTTCATCACATTGGGACTGGTTAGACAGTGGGTGCAGCCCAAGGATGGCAAGCTGAAGCAGGGTGGGGCATTGCCTCACCTGGGAAGTGCAAGGGGTTGGGGAACTCCCTCTCCTAGCCAAGGGAAGCCGTTAGGGACTGTTTCCAGCACGCTGGCCCAGATACTCCGCTTTTCCCACAGTCTTCACAACCGCAAACCAGGAGATTCCCTCCAGTGCCTACAACACCAGGGCTCTGGGTTTCCAGTACAAAACTGGGCAGCCGTTTGGGAAGACACTGAGCTAGCTGCAGCATATTTTTTTTCATACTCCAGTGGCACCTGGAACACCAGCAAGACAGAACTGTTCACTCTCCTGATAAAGGGAGCTGAAACCAGGGAGCCAAGTGATCTGGCTCGACTGGTCCCACCTGCAGGAAGACCAGAAAGCTAAGATCCACTGGCTTGAAATTCTCACAGCCAGCACAGCAGTCTGCGCTCAACCTGGGAAGTTCAAGCTCAGTAGGGGGGACGGGTGTCCACCACTGCTAAGTCTCGAGTAGGTGGTTTTAACCTCACTTGTGTAAACAAACTCACCAGGAAGTTCAAACTGGGTGGAGCCCACAGCAGTTCAGCAAGGCCTCTGCAGACACACTGTATCACTAGACTCCCTCCTCACTGGGCAGGGCATATCTGAAAAAAGGAAGGAGCCCATCACAGACATATAAATAAAGACCCCAACTTCCTGGAACAGAGCATCTGGGAAAAGGGGCAGTTGTGGGTATAGCTGCCCTGCCTGGCAGCTCTGAAGAGAGCAGCAGATCTCCTAGCACAGCATTCAAGCTCTGAAAAGGGACAGAATGCCTCCTCAAGTGTCTCCCTGACCCCTGTGTATGCTGACTGGGAGATACCTCCCAGCAGGAGCCAACAGACACCTCATGCAGAAGAGCTCTGGCTGGCAACTGGCAGGTACCCTTCTGGGGCGAAGCTACAAGAGCAAGGAACAGGCAGCAATCTTTGCTGTTCTGCAGCCCCTGCTGGTGATTCCCAGGCAAGCAGCGTCTGGAGTGAACCCCCAGCAAACTCCAGTAGACCTGCAGCAGAGGGCCCTGACTGTTAGAAAGAAAACTAACAAACAGAAAGATATTGTTTCAACATCAACAGAAACAGATGTCCACTCAGAGACCCCTTCCAAAGGTTACCAACTTCAAAGGCCAAAGATAGATAAATCCACGAAGATGGGAAGAAACCAGTGCAAGAATATTCCAAAAACCAGAACACCTCTTCTCCTCTAAAGGATCACAACCCCTCACCAGCAAGGGAACAAAATGGGATGGAGAATGAGTTTGACAAATTGACAGAAGCAGGCTTCAGAAGGTGGGTAATAACAAACTTCTCCAAACTAAAGAAGCATGTTCTAATCCAATGCAACGAAGCTAAGAAGCTTGAAAAAAGGTTAGACGAAATACTAACTAGAATAACCAGTGTAGAGAAAAGCATATAATGGCCTGATGGAGCTGAAAAACACAGCACAAGAACTTCATGAAACACATACATGTTTCAGTAGCCAAATCGATCAAGCAGAGAAAAGAATATCACAGATTGAAGATCAACTCAATGAAATAAAGCAAGAAGACAAGATCAGAGAAAAAATAGTGAAAATAAATCAACAAAGCCTCCAAGAAATATGGGATTATGTGAAAAGACCAAATCTACGTTTGATCGGTGTACCTGAAAGTGACAAGGAGAATGAAATCCAGTTGGAAAACACTCTTCAGGGTATTATCCGGGAGAACTTCCCCCAACCTAGCAAGTGAGGCCAACATTCAAATACAAGAAATACAGAGAACACCGCAAAGATAGTCCTCAAGAAGAGCAACCCCAAGAAACATAATTATCAGATTTACCAGGGTTGAAATGAAGGAAAAAATGTTAAGGACAGCCAGAGAGAAAGGTCAGGTTACCCACAAAAGAAGCCCTCCAGACTCACAGTGGATCTCTTGGCAGAAACCCTGCAAACTAGAATAGAGTAGGGGCCAATATCCAACATCCTTAAAGAAAAGCATTTTCAACCCAGAATTTCGTTATCTGGCCAAACTAAGCTTCATAGATGAAGGAGAAATAAAATCCTTTATGGACAAGCAACTGCTGAGAGATTTTGTCACCACCAGGCCTGCCTGAAAGAAGCAGTACATAGGGAAAGGAAAAACTGGTATCAGCCACTGCAAAAACATACCAAATTGTAACGACCATCGATGCTATGAAGAAACTGCATCAACTAACGAGCAAAACAACCAGCTAGCATAAAATGGCAGGATCAAATTTACACATAATAATATTAACCTTAAATGTAAATATGCTGAATGCCGTAATTAAAAAGACACAGACTGGCAAATTAGATAAAGAGTCAAGACCCATTGATGTGCTGTATTCAGGAGACTCATCTCATGTGCAAAGACACACATAAGCTCAAAACTAAGGGATGGAGGAAGATTTACCAGGCAAATGGAAAGCAAAAAAAAAAAAAAAAAAAAAAAAAAAGCAGGAGTTGCAATCATAGTCTCTGATAAAACAAACTTTAAACCAACAAAGATCAAAAGAGACAAAGAAGGGCATAACATAGTGGTAAAGAGATCAATGCAACAAGAAGAGCTAACTATCCTAAATATATATGCACCCAATATGGGAGCACCCAGATACATAAGGCAAGTTCTTAAAGACCTGCAAAGAGGCTTAGACTCCCACACAATAATAGTGGCAGACTTTAACACCCCGCTGTCAATATTAGACAGAACAATTAGACAGAAAATTAACAAGGATGGCCAGGACTTGAACTCAGATCTGGACCAAGCAGACCTAATAGACATCTACAGAACTCTCCACCCCAAATCCACAGAGTATACATTCTTCTCAGCACTACATCGCACTTATTCTGAAATTGACCACATAAGTGAAAGTAAAATACTCCTCAGCAAATGCAAAAGAACAGAAATCATAACAACTAGTCTCTCAGACCACAAGGTAATCAAATTAGAACTCAAGATTAAGAAATTCACTCAAAACCACACAACTACATGGAAACTGAAAAACCTGCTCCTGAATGACTACTGTATAAATAATGAAATGAAGGCAGAAACAAAGATGTCTTTGAAACCAATGAAAATGAAGACACAACATACCAGAGTCTCTGGGACACATTTCAAGCAGTATATGGAGGGAATCTTATAGCACTAAATGCCCACAAGATAAAGGAGAAAAGATCTAAAATCGACACTCTAAAGTCATGATTAAAAAAACTAGAGAAGCAAGAACAAACAAATTTAAAAGCTAGCAGAAGACAGGAAATAACTAAGATCAGAACAGAACTAAAGGAGATAGAGACACAAAAAAAACCCTCAAAAAATCAGTGAATCCAGGAGCTGGTTTTTTGAAAAGACCAACAAAATATATAGACCACTAGCCAGACTAATGAAGAAGAAAGCAGAGAAGAATCAAATAGATGTAATAAAAAATGTTAAAGGGGATGTCACCACCAATCCCACAGAAATACAAACTACCATCATAGAATACTATAAATACCTCTATGCAAATAAACCAGTAAATCTAGAAGAAATGGAAAAATTCCTGGAAACTTACACCCTCCCAAGACTAAACTTGGAAGAGGTTGAATCCCTGAATAAACCAATAACAAGGTCTGAAGTTGAGGCAGCAATTAATAGCCTACCAACCAAAGAAAGTCCAGTACCAGATGGGTTCACAGCAAAATTCTACCAGACGTACAAAGAGGAGCTGGTACCATTCCTTCTGAAACCATCCCAAACAATAGAAAAAGAGGGAATCCTCCCTAACTCATTTTATGAGACCAACATCATCCTGTTACCAAAACCTGGCAGAGACACAACTGAAAAAGAAAATTTCAGGCCAATATACATAATGAACATCAATGTGAAAATCCTCAATAACATACTGGCAAACCAAATGCAACAGCACATCAAAAATCTTATCCATCACAATGAAGTGGGCTTCATCCCTGGGATGAATACACAAATCAATAAATTTGTGAATACACAAATCAATAAATGTAATCCATCACATAAACAGAACCAAAGACAAAAACAACAGGTGAAGAGAAGGCCTTCGACAAAATTCAACAGTGCTTTATGCTAAAAACTCTCAATAAACTAGGTATTCATGGAACGTATCTTGAAATAATAAGAGCTATTTATGACAAACTCACAGCCAACATCATACTGAATGGGCAAAAACTGGAAGCATTCCCTTTGAAAACTGGCACAAGACAGGGATGCCCTCTCTCACCACTCTTATTCAATACAGTATTGGAAGTTCTGGCCAGGGCAATCAGGTAAAAAAAGAAACAAAGGATATTCAATTAGGAAAAGAGGGTGGCAAATTGTCTCTATTTGCAGATGACATGATTATATATTTAGAAGACCCCATCGTCTCAGTCCAAAATCTCAAGTTGATAAGCAACTTCAGCAAAGTCTCAGGATACAAAATCAATGTGCAAAAATCACAAGCATTCCTATACACCAATAACAGACCAACAGGGAGCCAAATCATGAGTGAACTCCCATTCACAATCGCTACAAAAAGAATAAAATACCTAGGAATACAATTAACAAAGAATGTGACGGATCTCTTCAAGGAGAACTACAAACCATTGCCCAAGGAAATAAAAGAGGACACAAACAGATAGAAAACCATTCCACATTCATGGTTAGGAAGAATTAATATCGTGAAAATGGCCATACTGCCCAACGTAATTTATAGATTCAATGCTATCCCCATCAAGCTACCATTGACTTTCTTCACAGAATTGGAAAAAAAACACCTTAAATTTCATATGGAACCAAAAAAGAGCCTACAGAGACAAGACAATCTTAGGCAAAAAACAACAACAACAAACAAACAAAGCTGGAGGCATCATGCTACCTGACTTTAAACTATACCACAAGGCTACAGTAATCAAAACAGGATGGTACTGGTACCAAAACAGAGACATAGACCAATGGAACAGAACAGAGGCCTCAGAAACAATACCACACATCTACAACCATCTGATCTTTGACAAACCTGACAAAAACAAGCAATGGGAAAGGATTCCCTGTTTAAAAAATGATGTTGGGATGTAGGGCTGTTGGGTCCCACAGGGTCGTGGGGTGTCCTTTATGCTGTGCTGAGGTGCAGGATTCGAGAAGTAAAGAGATAGGACACTGAAAAACTGGTGAAGAACATCTGGACTCGGGGGTCCACACCACCTGTAAGCGGAGATCAGCAGGGGCCCCAAATGCCCAGAAGCATCTGTATTTATTAGGTACAAGCAGGGGGCAGGGTCGTGAGTGAGGTCATCATCTATAGGCTTAGTAATAGGGCATACAGAGTCACATGGGTCATAAGTGCAGGGGCCACCCCATTATGTCACTTGGGCAGAGAGGTGGGCTCTGCACAGTAGGGGGCCATGCTGTGAGAAGGGGTCCACCCCAATTAGGTCACCAAGGCAAGGAGTTGGGCTGTGTGCAACAGGTGTCATGCACAACACTTCTTATCTGGGGGCTGGAGACTTCAAAGGATTTCTAATAGAAGGATACTGTAAGCCAATGCAGTGGGAGCTGACAGACTTGTGCTCTTCTCTTAAGATATTTATGGGAGGATGATTTGAGCTAGCACAGAAGCAAGAAAAGACTGACAGGGTGTACAGCTGCCATGACTGGTCACACCAGAGGGGTTCTTCTCCCTCAGTTATTTCCAGGATCTGAGGCCTGAGGCCCACTTTCCACAGGAACTGGATGCAAGGTACTACAACTCCTTTATCAGGAGGAGAGGCTCTTGCTCCAAGCCTGCCATACAGCATATGCCCTTTCAGGCAGGGACACCACCGCCTGGGTCTTTGGTTCTCGTCCTGGTCTGGCTGTTTTCCCATGTACTGCTTCTGTTCTGTGACTGCTCTAGGCATTCCTCCTACTACAAACTACTGTATGGTTATATGGAAGGATTATATAAATCAGCACTCAAAGTGTCAGTACAGCTCCGACTACAATACCTATATGATTATATAGAAAGATTATATAGAACTAAGTATGCTAGATATAAGTATTAAGTATGATTATATAAGCTAAATATATGTAAGCAGTAAGTTATACTTCAGGAACTAATTCTATAAACTAATATATGATTATATATAAAGGATTACATAAAGGAAATAGCTGAGTAATAACACTAATAAACTAAGATATTCTTCAGGCACTAATTGTGCCTGGGATCTGGACAGTTCTCCTTCCTTGGTGACCATGGAGGTGTTACCCACATTGGGAAAACTGGCTAGCCGTATGCAGGAAGCAGAAACCGGACCCTTTCCTTACACCTTATATAAAAATTAACTCCAGATGGATTAAAGATTTAAACATAAGATGTAACACCATAAAAACCCTAGAAGAAAACCTAGGCGAAACCATTCAGGACATAGGCATAGGCAAGGACTTCATGACTAAAACACCAAAAGCAATGGCAACAAAAGCCAAAATAGACAAATGAGACCTAATTAAACTCCAGAGCTTCTGTACAGCAAAAGAAGCAACCATCAGAGTGAACTGGAAACCAACAGAATGGGAAAAAATTTTTGCAAACTACCCATCTGACAAAGGGCTAATATCCAGAATTTACAAAGAACCTAAACAAATTTACAAGAAAAAAAGCAAACAACCCCCATCAAAAAGTGGGTAAAGGATATGAGCAGACATGTCTCAAAAGAAGACATTTATGCAGCCAACAAACATGAAAAAAGCTCATCATCACTGGTCATTAGAGAAATGCAAATCAAAACCACACTGAGATACCATCTCATACCAGTTAGAATGGCGATCACTAAAAAATCAAGAGACAATAGATGTTGGAGAGGATGTGGAGAAATAGGAACACTTTTACACTGTTGGTGGGAGTGTAAATTAGTTCAACCATTGTGGAAGACAGTGTGGGATACCATTTGACCCAGCAATCCCATTACTGGGTATATACCCAAAGGATTATAAATCATTCTATTATAAAGACACACGTACACGTATGTTTATTGCGGCACTGTTCACAATAGCAAAGACCTGGAACCAACCCAAATGCCCATCAATGATAGAATGGATAAAGAAAATATGGCACATATACACCATGGAATACTATGCAGCCATAAAAAAGGATGAATTCATGTCCTTTGCAGGGACATAGATGAAGCTGGAAACCGTCATTTTCAGCAAACTGACACAAGAACAGAAAACCAAACACCGTATGTTCTAACTCATAAGTGGGTGTTGAACAATGAGAACACATGGACAGAGGGAGGAGAACATCACACACGGAGGCCTGTCAGGGAGTCGGGGGCTAAGGGAGGGATAGCATTAGGAGAAACACCTAATGTAGATGACAGGGTGATGGATGCAGCAAACCACCATGGCACGTGTATACCTATGTAACAAACCTGCATGATCTGCACATGTACCCCAGAACTTAACGTATAATGAGAGAGAGGAAAGAAAAAAAGAGAAAGGAATGGAGGAAAAAGGGAAGGAAGGGAGGGAGGGAGGGAGGAGAAAGAAAGGAAGAAAGGAAGGAAGGAAGAAAAAAGAAAGAGAGAAAGAAAGAAAGAGGAAGGAGGGAAGGAAGGAAAGAAGGAAGGAAGGAAGGAAGGATGGAAGGAAGGAAGGAAGGCAGGTAGGCAGGCAGGCAGACATGAAAAGGAGATAATATGGGAGACTGGTCTTTGTTTAGTCCCCATCGCTTGCTTCTCCACCTGTTTAATGAATGAATTTGAGAAAGGAAACAACCCATAAGGCTTAGTAGATTCTGGGCTGTTGCTTTTCCAGGAGAGGCTGAAGTTCTAAGTGAGATAGCTGTTTGTGGGCCAGGAAAGGGACAGCAGAGTGATAAATTATCCTCTCTAGACCTCAATGTGTTGTTATGTGGTCTTTCATGACTGGCTTCTTTCACTTAGCATAGTGTTTTCAAGGGTCGCCATGTTGGAGCATGTATCCATTCTTCCTTCCTTCTTACAGCCAAGAACTATTCCATTGTACGGATACCACATTTTGTGTACGATGTACAATTAATATTTGTGTATGACGTATGATTAATATCATGTAATATATTGTATAAATCATCATTAATATCATGATATTAATAGTTCTTATTCTCCCCAACACAAAGATCTTAAAAGAATTTATCACTTTATCCCATCTTAATGGTCATCTAGTATTTTCTTCCAACTTTAATTTTCAAACTTCACAAGTTTTGTCATTTACTTAGTAACTTAACTAAACACTCATTTGCCAGTTATATTGTTTACCATTGCTCACTGCACCTCCCTCTTTTCTTCTGAGTTCAACTTCCTCCTTCCTGAAGGACAGGCAACAGTATTTTTTAATTTTGTTTATCGATTCATCAGCTGATAGTCATTTAGATTGTTTCCACCGTTAGCTACCATGAATAATGCTGCTATAAACATTCAGGCACAAGTTCCTGTGTAGACATGTTTTTAATTCTTTGGGGTATTAAACAAGGAGTGGAATTACTAGATCAAATGGTATATCTGTGTTTAAGTTGCCAGGGAACTTTCTTACTGATTTCCAAGGTAGACGCACCATTTTTCACACAAACATTGTATGAAGTTTCCAGATCCGGGCCAACACTTGTTATTATAGTCATCCTAGTGGGTATAAAGTGGTCCTTCATTGAGGTTCTAATTGTCATATTTCCCTGGTGGATAGCAATGTTGAGGATTTTTTTTTTTTAATTTTATTTATTTTGAGTCTTGCTGTGTCACCCAGGCTGGAGTGCAGTGGCTCTATCTTGGCTCACTGAAACCTCCACCTCCCAGGCTCAAGTGATTCTCATGCCTCAGCCTCCCAAGTAGCTGGGATTACAGGCATCTGCCCCCACACCAGGCTAATTTTTGTATTTTAGTAGAGATGAGGTATCACCATGTTGCCCAGGCAGGTCTCGAACTCCTGAGCGCAAGCCTGCCTTGGCCTCCCAAAGTGCTAGGATTACAAGCATGAGCCACTGCACCCAGCCCATTGAGAATCTTTTGAAGTGTTTCTTGGCCATTTGTGTATTTTTCTTTATTCCTTCCCTCACCACACACAGACTGGTTTGGATCCTATTTCTATTACAATGGACCTTACATTTTTAACATAAACTTGAGGTTTTAGGTCAAACATGTTATTAATAGTTTTTATTCTTCTCCCAAAGATCTTAATATAATTTATCACTTTATCCCATCTTAACGGTTATCTAGTATTTTATTCCAACTTTATTTTTCACACTTTACAAGTTTTGTCATTTTTTAAAGTGGGTATTTTCTTAGTAACTTAACTAAACACTCATTTGCCAATTACACTGTTTACCATTGCTCACTACACCTCACTCTTTTCTTCCGAGTTCAACTTCCTCTTTCCTGAAGGACAAGCAACAGTATTTTTCCAACAAGACCCTATAAGTGATGAATTGTGTTTGTTCTATCAATTTAAAAAATCTCTGTCATCATTCTTGGATGATAGTTTCTTTGTATAGATCCTAATTGACACTTCGCTTTAGTATTTTGAAATATTATTCCATTTATTTCTGGTTCTTAATATTGCTGTTGTAAGTCTGATTACTGCTCCTCTAGGTAATTTGCCCTTTTCCTTTGGGTGCATTTAAGATTTTTTGTGTGCTTTGTTTACTTCTGCATCTAGAAATCTATATTTATATATTCTGCTCATTTCATTGTGTGTCTTAAATATAAAGATTTTTTCTTTTTTTTTTTTTTTTTTTTGAGGCAGGGTCTCACTCTGTCACTCAGGCTGGAGTGCAGTAGCACAATCAGAGCTAACTGCAGCCTCAAACTCCCAGGCTTGAGAGATCCTCCTGCCTCAGCCTCCTAAGTATCTAGGACTACACCACATCCAGCTAATGTTTTTTATCTTTAGTAGAGACGAGGTCTCACTGTGTTGCTCAGGTTGGTCTTGAACTCTTGAGCTCAAGCAATTCTCCCACCTTGGTCTCCCAGTGCTGGAATTACAGTCATGAGCCACCATGTCCAGCCAAGATTCACATTTTTAATCGATTTGGACATTCTCAAACATTACAGTTCCAAACTTATTTTCTTTTTTCTTTTCTTCTGGCATCATACTGTTTGACTCTCTCCCTTTTCTCCTCCATGTTTCTTCTTTCATTTTCCATCTCTGTTAATCTGTGCTGCTTTCTGGGTATTTATCACAGATTTAGTTCTAGGTCACTAGTTCTCTAGATATCTCTAATTGGCTATGCAATCACCACTCACCTTTTACTTTTCATTTATTTTTCTTTTCTTCCACATAGGTTCTTACTTTGTCACCCCAGGCTAGAGTGCACTGGCATGATCATAACTCATCACAGGAACTCCTGGGCTCAAGCAATCCTCCCGTCTCAGGCTCCCAAGTAGCTAGGACTATAAGCACACACCACCGCAATCAGCTAATTTTTAATATCTTGTAGAGATAAGGTCTCACCATATTGCCTGGTCTCAAACTGCTGGCCTCAACCAATCCTCCCATCTTCACTTCCCAACATGTGGGGATTACAAGTGTGAGCCACAGCACCTGGCCCACCTATTTCTTTTTTAGAAGTTCTATTTGAGGCCAGGCACGGTGGCTATGCCTGCAATTCCAGCACTTTGGGAGGCTAGGACGGGAAGATCGCTTGAGGTCAGGTGTTTAAGACCAGCCTGGCCAACATGGCAAAACCCTGTCTCTACTAAAAATACAAAATTAGCCAGGCGTGGTGGTGGGCGCCTGTAATCTTCTCTACTCAGGAGACTGAGGCAGGAGAATTACTTGAACCTGGGAGGTGAAGCCTGCAATGAGCCAAGATCGTGCCATGGCACTCCGGCCTGGGTGGCAGAGCAAGACTCTGTCTTAAAAAAAAAGTTATATTTGCCTGGTCTTTTCCTAATAGTGCATTCACTGCTAGGGTTTTAAATTCTCCTAGTGTACCTTTGATCATTTTGAATATATTTATTTTATATTCTTTCCCACTGTCATTCAGTTATCTCAGTTTCTTAGTGCCATGTATTCTTGATTTTTATCACTCATAGCAGATCACTTTTCCATGAGTTCTGTGCCTTTTTAGGAACTCATCTTTAATGTGAGGTTTTTTTTTTTTTTGTTTTTGTTTTTTTTTTGTCTTTCTCTCTGACCATCTTTTCCAAGTGGTTTGGCATTTGTTTGTGCTAGACAGAACTATCAAAAGCTTAGACTGATATTCATGTTACCTTCTCACCTGAGAAAGATGACTAATGACAGAACCAGCAACCAGGAAATAAGATCTGAGGTAAACAACTAGAGAGCAGACAGGGTGATATTTTTCCCCTTCGCAAAGCCCAAGCTGCTACAGACAAGCCATTTTTACACTCTACCTCTGCCAGTGAGTAGAGTTTTTTCTGACTCAGATTTATACATTTTTTAAATCAGAAGGCTCCAGAAAAACCTTATAAACTATGTATTATTGGTTTAAGATATAGATGGTAGCAGCAGGCTATCACTCCTGCCATAAGGAATAGAAAAAAAGCATAAGCAGAGCCGGGCGCGGTGGCTCATGCCTGTAATCCTAGCACTTTGGGAGGCTGAGGTGGGTGGATCACCTGAGGTCAGGAGTTCAAGACCAGCCTGGCCATCATGGTGAAAGCCCACCTTTAAAAACAAACAAACAAACAAACAAAACATAAGCAAAAACAAAAACCACATATTTTTTTGAGACAGAGTCTCACTCTGTCACCCAGGCGGGAGTGCAGTGGCACGATCTGCATTCACTGAAACCTCTGCTTCCTGAGTTCAAGCAATTCTCCTGCCTCAGCCTCCTGAGTAACTGGGATTACAGGTGCATACCACCATGCCCGGCTAATTTTTATTTTACTTTAAGTTCTGGGGTACATGTGCAGATCAAGCAGGTTTGTTACATACGTATACACATGCCATGGTGGTTTGCTCCCTCCATCCCCTCATCACCTACATTAGGTATTTCTCCTAATGTTATCCCCTCCCCAATCTTCCGACCCCCTGCTATCCCTCCCCTAGCCCCCACCCACTAAGAGACCCCAGTGTGTGATGTTCCCCCTCCCCTACGTTCATGTGTTCTCATTGTTCAACACCCACTTATGAGTGAGAACATGTGGTGTTTGGTTTTCTGTTCTTGTGTCAGTTTGCTGAGAATTAAGGTTCCCAGATTCATCCATGTCCCTGCAAAGGACATGAGCTCATCCTTTTTTATGGCTGCATAGTATTCCATGGTGTATATGTGCCACATTTTCTTTATCCAGCCTATCATTGATGGGCATTTGGGTTGGTTCCAAGTCTTTGCGATTATAAACAGTGCCACAGTGAACATACATGTGAATGTGTCTTTATTATAGAATGATTTATAATTCCTTGGTTATATACCCAGCAATGGGATTGCTGAGTCAAATGGAATTTCTAGTTCTAGATCCTTGAGGAAACGCCACACTGTCTTCAGAAATGGTTGAACTAATTTACACTCCCACCAATAGTCTAAAAGCATTCCTATTTCTCCACATTGTCTCCAGCATCTGTTGCTTCCAGATTTTTTAATGATCACCTTCCTAACTGGAGTGAGATGGTATCTCAGTGCGGTTTTGATTTGCATTTCTCTAATGGCCAGTGATGATGAATATTTTTTCATATGTTTGTTGGCCGCATAAATGTCTTCTTTTGAGAAGTGTCTGTTCACATCCTTCGCCCACTTTTTGATGGGGTTGTTTGTTGTTGTTTTTTCTTGTAAATTTGTTTTAGTTCTTTGTAAATTCTGGATATTAGCCCTTTGTCAGATGGGTAGCTTGCAAAAAATTTCTCCCATTCTGTTGGTTGCCAGTTCACTCTAATGATTATTTCTTTTGTGGTGCAGAAGCTCTGGAGTTTAATTAGATCCCATTTGTCTATTTTGGCTTTTGTTGCCATAGCTTTTGGTGTTTTAGTCATGAAGTCCTTGCCTATGCCTATGTTCTGAATGGTATTGCCTAGGTTTTCTTGTAGGGTTTTTATGATTTTAGGTCTTATGTTTAAATCTTTAATTGATCTTGAGTTAATTTTTGTATAAGATGTAAGAAAAGGGTCCAGTTTCAGCTTTCTGCACATGGCTAGCCAGTTTTCCCAACACCATTTGTTAAACAGGGGAATCCTTTCCCCATTGCTTGTTTTTGTCAGGCTTGTCAAAGATAAGATGGTTGTAGGTGTGTGGCGTTACTTCCGAGGTCTCTGTTCTGTTCCCTTGGTCTATATCTCTGTTTTGATACCAGTACCATGCTGTTTTGATTACTGTAGCCTTGTAGTATAGTTTGAAGTCAGGTAGCATGATGCCTCCAGCTTTGTTCTTTTTGCTTAGGATTGTCATGGCTATGTAGGCTCTTTTTCAGTTCCATATGAAGTTTAAGGTGGTTTTTTCCAGTTCTGTGAAGAAAGTCAATGATAGCTTGATAGGATAGCGTTGAATCTATAAATTACTTTGGGCAGTATGGCCATTTTCACAATATTGATTCTTCCTAACCATGAGCATAGAATGGATTTCCATCTGTTTGTGTCCTCTCTTATTTCCTTGATCAGTGGTTTGTAGTTCTCCTTGAAGAGGTCCTTTACATCCTTTGTTAGTTGTATTCCTAGGTATTTTATTCTCTTTGTAGCAGTTGTGAATGGGAGTTCATTCTTGATTTGGCTGTTAGTCTGTTATTGGTGTATAGGAATGCTTGTGATTTTTGCACATATATTTTGTATCCTGAGACTTTGCTGAAGTTGCTTATCAGCCTAAGGAGATTTTGGGCTGAGACAATGGGGTCTTCTAAATATATAATCATGTCATCTGCAAATAGAGACAATTTGCCATCCTCTTTTCCTAATTGAATACCCTTTATTTCTTTTTCTTGCCTGATTGCTATGGCTAGAACTGCCAATACTGTGTTGAATAGGAGTGGTGAGAGAGGGCGCCTTTGTCTAGTGCCAATTTTCAAAGGGAATGCTTCCAGTTTTTGCCCATTCAGTATGATATTGTCTGTGGGTTTGCCATAAATAGCTTTTATTATTTTGAGATACATTCCATCAATACCTGGTTTATTAAGAATTTTTAGCATAAAGGGCTGTTGAATTTTGTTGAAGGCCTTCTCTGCATCTAATGAGACAATCGTGTGATTTTCGTCTTTGTTTCTGTTTATGTGATAGATTACATTTATAGATTTGTGTATGTTGAACCAGCCTTGCATCCCCAGGATGAAGCCTACTTGATCATGATGGATAAGCTTTTTGATGTGCTGTTGCATTCGGTTTGCCAGTATTTTATTGAAGATTTTTGCATCAATGCTCATCATGGATATTGGCCTGAAATTTTCTTTTTCAGTTGTGTCTCTGCAAAGTTTTGGTATCAGGATGATGTTGGCCTCATAAAATGAATTAGGGAGGATTCCCTCTTTTTCTGTTGTTTGGAATCGTTTCAGAAGGAATGCTACCAGCTCCTCTTTGTACATCTGGTAGAATTCGGCTGTGCACCTGTCTGGTCCTTGACTTTTTTTGGTTGGTCGGCTATTAATTGCTGCCTCAACTTCAGACCTTGTTATTGGTCTATTCTGGGAATCAACTTCTTGGTTTAGTCTTGGGAGGGTATAAGTGTCCAGGAATTTATTTATTTCTTCTATATTTACTGGTTTATGTGCATAGAGTTGTTTGTAGTAATCTCTGATGGTAGTTTGCATTTCTGTGGAATTGGTGGTGATAACCCCTTTATCATTTTTTATTGCATCTATTCGATTCTTCATACCTGGCTAATTTTTGTATTTTTAGTACAGACAGGATTTCACTTTGTTGGTCAGACTCATCTTCAACTCCTGACCTCAGGTGATCCACCCACCTTGGCCTCCCAAAGTGCTACGATTACAGGCGTGAGCCACCGCACCCAGCCTCAAAAACCACATTTTAAGACACTGGAAAACTCTAGAAACAAAATCTAGAGGAATTAAATTCCAGAGACGGAGAAGTCCTTCCTAGGAAATTGGCAGTCACGTCTCTTCTGTTGCTCTATCTGCAACAGGAATAAGAGTAAAGGTTGGGGTCTCTCTGAGGGAAAACACTGACTTCAATCTCTATGGTCCTTTTATACATAATGTCTGACATATAATGAAAATATATGAAATGTGAAGCACAGGATTGTGATCTACAAACTAAGGAAAAAAAGACACTAAAAGAAGATACACAGATAACTCAATTAAATAGACATATGCAATATCTTTAAGGGTTATGCACCTCAAAACATAGCTTCCAAATACACAAAGCAAACTGACAGAAATGAAAGGAAAGATAGACAAATCCATAATCATTGCTTTGTATTATCATATCTCCCTTAGGAAATGGTAGACCAAGCAGACAAGAATATCAGTAAAGATAAAACCATCTCTATAAACTTTATAAAATAAATCAGTGAAGAAAGGAGGGGCAGGAACAAAATAAAGCAAGCTTGTAGCATATTTGACATTTAATCATTAGATCAGCTTGCTCTCTGACTCACTTACTCATAGTTGTTTGCACTCCAGCCTGTGTAACAAGAGCAAACTCCGTCTCCTGAAGTCAGGAGTTTGAGTTGACTGTCTTAGAATCATGTAGACCCTAGATTATAGTTCTTTTAACTGCTCTATAAACAAAACTTAAACATTATGCAATATTAAGTTTTCCTTCTCAGGTATGATTTCAGGTCTTGTATACCAGTGAAACTACTGAGGTCAGCTGGTCTGAAAGACTCCCCGCAAAGAGCTGACTCTCCAAAGAATGCAGTGTCTACATCCTGATGATTTCATCCCCCCTTACCCCAACCAATCAATGAAACCAATTTTGCAGTCCCTTTCCCCTTTATTATCCCCTTAAAAGCTCCAGCGCAGAACTTCTTGGGGAGATGAATTTGAGCGTCTCCTCCTATCTCCTCACTTGGCACCCTGTGATCATTAAATTCTCTGCTGCAAACCCTGATGTCTCAGTGTATTGGTACGTTACTGTGCAGTAGGCATATTAACCCGTTGATCTTTTAAAAAGGATATAAAATATTTGAGTGCTACCAACCAACTTGATTCCATTGAAATTTACAAAATGCTATATTCAAGTACTGTAGAACACACTTTCAAGTACACATAAATATTTACAAAATATACCACATTCTGGAACATAAAACAAGTCTCAATGCATTTCAAAGGACTGAAATCACATAAAAATATTCACTGAGGAGGGGGGGGCGCCAAGATGGCCAAGAGAAGCCAGCACCAGAATGCAGCTCCCAGCGAATAAGATGCAGAGGGCTAGAGGACTTCACAATTCCAAACGAGATGCCAGGTTCATTTCTGTGGGACCTATAGGGCACTGAAATTAGGCCCAGGGAAGGAGTCACAGGGCAAGAGCCACCCAGGGGGGGGGCAAATCAAGACAGGTGGTGGGGTGCATCCCCACCTAAAAGCTGCAGCTGGCTCAGAGGGTTGGGGGACTTCACTCCCTTGGTGCTCCGTTTCAGATCCTATGCTTATCTCATCCGTCCTGCAACCCATGATCCACAAGAGCCCTGCCAGACAGTGGGGTACCATGGGTGATGCAAATCTGAGCAGCAGCTACCGCCGGGCGTGGTAAGTTATCACAGGGACCTGGGCAGGAGTTTGGACTCACGCCAGCAGGACAGACTGTCCCACAGAGGGAGGTACAGTTGAAAGCAGGGAAACAGACCATAAGGCCTGGCAGGCCCCACCTCCACAGAACTTAAACTGAAGTCCTCGCTAGAGAGCTTGGCAGCAAATACTCCAGCTTGACCCCAACCAGGAAGATCCAGCTGGGAAAGGAGAGACGCCATTGGGAAGGTGGGGCCAATCTCACCTGCAAACAAACTCCAGGGAAGGACCACCCACCCAACAACCTGACTGAACCCGAGAGAGCCCAGCAACGCCCTCTACAGGCCAAAAAAGATGCAGCTCCAACCTCAATAGAAAAAAATGTCCACTCAGAGACAACTCCTGAAATCACCAACTTCAAAGATTAAAAGGAGATAAATCCACACAGAAGGGAAAAAAACAGCGCAAAAAGGATGAAACCATGAAAGAACAGAACACCTCTTCTCCTCCCAGGGATCACAACTCCTCACCATCAAGGGAACAAAAAAAGACAGAATGAATCTGACGAATTGACAGAAGCAGGCTTCAGAAGGTGGATAATAACAAACTTCTCTGAGTTAAAAGACCATGTTCTAACCCAATGCAAAGAAACTAAGAACCTTGAAAAAGGTTAGATGAAATGTTAACTAGAATAACCAGCTTAGAGAAGAACATAAACGGGGCCGGGCACAGTGGCTCATGCCTATAATCCCAGCACTTTGGGAGGCTGAGGCAGGTGGATCACAAGGTCAAGAGGTCGAGACCATCCTGGTCAACATGGTGAAACCCCATCTCTACTAAAAATACAAAAATTAGCTGGGCATGGTGGTGCACACCTGTAGTCCCAGCTACTTAGGAGGCTGAGGCAGGAGAATTGCTTGAACCCAGGAGGCAGAGGTTGCGGTGAGCCGAGGTTGCTCCATTGCACTCCAGCCTGTGTAACAAGAGCAAAACTCCGTCTCAAAAAAAAAAGAGAGAAGAACATAAACGACTTGATGGAGCTGAAAAACACAGCACGAGAACTTCATGAGGCATACACAAGTTTCAACAGCCGAATTGATCAAGCAGAAGAATGAATATCAGAGATAGACGATCAAATCAATGAAATAAAATGAGAAGGCAGATTAGAGAAAAAAGAGTGAAAAAAAATGAACAAAGCCTCCAAGAACTACGGGATTCTGTGAAAAAACCTAATCTACGCTTGATCAGCATACCTGAATGTAACAGGGAGAATGAATCCAAGTTGGAAAACACTCTTCAAGATATTATCCAAGAGAACTTTCCCAACCTAAAAAGGCAGGCTAACATTCAAATCTGGGAAATACAGAGAACACCACGAAGATATTCCTCAAGAAGAACAACCCCAAGGCACATAGTTGTCAGATTCCCCAGGGTTGAAATGAAGGAAAAAATCCTAAGGGCAGCCAGAGAGAAAGGTTGAGTCACCCACAAAGAAAAGACCATCAGACTCACAGCAGATCTCTCGGCAGAAACCATGCAAGCTAGAAGGGAGTGGGGGGCAATATTCGACATCCTTAAAGAAGAGAACTTTCAACCCAGAATTTCATATTCAGCCAAACTAAGCTTCATAAGTGAAGGAGAAATAAAATCCTTTACAGACAAGCATTGGTGAGAGATTTTGTTGCTACAAGACCTGCCTTACAGGAGCTACTGAAGGAGGTACTAAACAGGGGAAAGGAACAACCAGTCCCAGCCACTGCAAAAATGCACCAAATGGTAAAGAACAATGACACAATGAAGGAACCAAGTCAATTAACAGGCAAAACAACCAGCCAGGAACAAAATGGCAGGATCAAATTCAAACATAACAATATTAACATTGAATGTAAATGGCCTAAACGCCCCAATCAAAGACACAGACTGGCAAACTGGATAAAAAGTCAAGACTCATCAGTGTGCTGTATTCGGGAGACTCATCTCACATGCAAAGATTCACATAGACTCAAAATAAAGGGATGGAAGAAGATTTATCAAGCAAATGAAGAGCAAAAAGAAAGCAGGGGTAGCAATCCTAGCCTCTGATAAAATGGACTTTAAACCAACAAAGATCAAAAGAGACAAAGAAGGGCATTATATAATGGTAGAAGGATCAATGCAACAAGAAGAGTTAACTACCCTAAATATATATGAACCCAATGCAGGAGTACCCAGATACATAAAGCAAGTTTTTAATGACCTACAAAGAGACTTAGACTCCCGCACAATAATAGAGGGAGACTTTAACACTCCACTGACAATATTGGACAGATCAACAAGACAGAAAGTCAACAAGAATATCCAGGACTTGAATGCAGATTTGGACCAAGCAGATCTAATAGACATTTACAGGACACTCCATCCCAAATCCACAGAATACACATTCTTCTCAGCAGCACATTGCACTTACTCCAAAATTGACCACATAATTGGAAGTAAATCACTCCTCAGCAAATTCAAAAGAACAGAAATCATAACAAGTCTCTCAGACCACAGTGCACACAAATTAGAACTCAGGATTAAGAAAAGCACTCAAAAAGGCACAATCACATGGAAACTGAACAACTTGCTCCTGAATGACGAATGGATAAATAATGAAATGAAGGCAGAAATAAAAATGTTCTTGGAAACCAACGAGAATGAAGACACAATGTACCAGATGCTATGGGACACATTTAAAGCAGTGTCTAGAGGGAAATTTGTAGCAATAAATGCCCATATGAGAAACAAGGAAAGATCTAAAATCAACACCCTATCATCAAAATTGAAAGAGCTAGAGGAGCAAGATCAAAAAAACTCAAAAGCTAGCAGAAGACAAGAAATAACTAAGATCAGAGCAGAACTGAAGGAGAGAGAGACACAAAAAAGTCTTCAAAAAATCAATAAATCCAGCAGCTGGTTTTTTGAAAAGATCAACAAAATAGACCACTAGCTAGATTAATAAAAAAGAAAACAGAGAAGAATCGAATAGATGCAATAAATAGTGATAAAAGGGAGATCACCACCGATTCCTCAGAAATACGAACTACCATCAGAGATTACTACAAACAACTCTATGCACATAAACCAGTAAATCTGGAAGAAATGGATAAATTCCTGGACACTTGCACACTCCCAAGACTAAGCCAAGAAGAAGCTGAAACCCTGAAAAGACCAAAAACAAGGTCTGAAGTTGAGAGAGCATTTAGTAGTCTACCAACCAAAAAACGTCCAGGTCCAGATGGGTTCACAGCTGAGTTCCACCAGACATACAAAGAGGAGCTGGTACAATTTCTGCTGAAACTATTCCAAATAATACAAAAAGAGGGGAATCCTCCTTAACTCTTTCTGTGAGACCAGCATCATCCTGATACCAAAACCTTGCAGAGACACAACTAAAAAAGAAAACTACAGGCCAATACCCATGATGAACATTGATGTAAAAATCTCCAATAAAATAATGGCAAATTGAATCCAACAGCACATCAAAAAGCTTATCCATCACGATCAAGTAGGCTTCATCCTGGGGATGCAAGGCTGGTTCAACATATGCAAATCTAGAAACATAATCCATCACATAAACAGAATCAAAGACAAAAACCACATGATTATCTCAATAGATGCAGAGAAGGCCTTCAACAAAATTCAACAGCCCTTTATGCTAAAAACTCTCAATAAACTAGGTATCAATGGAACATATCTCAAAATAATAAAAGCTATTTATGACAAACCCACAGCCAATATCATACTGAATGGGCAAAAATTAGAAGCATTCCCTATAAAAACTGGCACTAGACAAGGATGCACTCTCTCACCATTCCTATTCAATATAGTATTGGAAGTTCTAGCCAGAGCAATTAGGCAAGAAAAATAAATAAAGGGTATTTGGTAAGGAAAAGAAGTCAAATTGTCTCTATTAGCAGACTACATGATCATATATTTAGAAGACCCCATCGTCTCAGCCCAAAACCTCCTTAAGCTGAGAAGCAACTTCAGCAAAGTCTCAGGATACAAAATATATGTGCAAAAATCACAAGCATTCCTATACACCAATAACAGACAAACAGAAAGCCAAATCAAGAGTGAACTCCCATTTACAATTGCTACAAAGAGAATAAAATACCTAGGAATACAACTAACAAAGGATGTGAAGGACCTCTTCAAGGAGAACTACAAACCACTGATCAAGGAAATGACAGAGGACACAAACAGATGGAAAACCATTCCATGCTCATGGTTAGAAAGAATGAATATTGTGAAAATGGCCATACTGCCCAAAGTAATTTATAGATTCAATGCTATCCCCATCAAGCTACCATTGACCTTCTTCACAGAACTGGAAAAAAACACCTTAAACTTCATATGGAACCAAAAGAGAGGCTACATAGCCATGACAATCCTAAGCAAAAAGGACAAAGCTGGAGGCATCACGCTACCTGACTTCAAACTATACTACAAGGCTACAGTAATCAAAACAGCATGGTACTGGTACCAAAACAGAGATATAGACCAATGGAACAGAACAGAGGCCTCGGAAGCAACGTCACACATCTACAACCATCTGGTCTTTGACAAACTGGACAAAAACAAGCAATGGGGAAAGGATTCCCTGTTTAATAAATGGTGTTGGGAAAACTGGCTAGCCATAGGCAGGAAGCTGAAACTGGATCCCTTCCTTACACCTTATACAAAAATTAACTGCAGATGGATTAAAGATTTAAATATAAGAACTAACACCATGAAAACCCTAGAAGAAACCCTAGGCGAAACCATTCAGGACATGGGCACAGGCAAGGACTTCATGACTAAAACACCAAAAGCAATGGCAACAAAAGCCAAAATAGACAAATGAGACTTAATTAAACTTAAGAGCTTCTGCAAAGCAAAAGAAACAATCATTAGAATAAACTAGCAACCAACAGAATGGGAAAAAATTTTTGTAATCTACCCATCAGACAAAGGGCTAATAGCCGGAATCTACAAAGATCTAAAGCTGATTTACAAGAAAAAAGCAAACAAACCCATTCTAAAGTGGGCAAAGGATATGAACAGACACTTTCAAAAGAAGACAAATATGTGGCCCACAAACATATGAAAAAATGCTCATCATTGTTCATTAGAGAAATGCAAATCAAAACCACATTGAGATAGCATCTCACACCAGTTAGAATGGCAATCATTAAAAAATCTGGAGACAACAGATGCTGGAGAGGATGTGGAGAAATAGGAACATTTTTACACTGTTGGTGGGAGTGTAAATTAGTTCAACCATTGTGAAAGACAGTGCAGCGATTCCTCAAGGCCCTAGAAATAGAAATTCCATTTGACCCAGCAATCCCATTACTGGGCATATACCCAAAGGATTATAAATCGTTCTATCATAAAGACACATGCACACGTATGTTCATTGTGGCACTGTTTACGATAGCAAAGACCTGGAACCAACCCAAATGCCCATTGAGGATCGACTGGACAAAAAAAATGTGGCACATATACACCATGGAATACTATGCAGCCATAAAAAATGATGAGTTCGTGTCCTTTGTAGAGACATGGATGAACCTAGAAACCATCATTCTCAGCAAACTGACACGAGAACAGAAAATCAAACACAGCATGTTTTCACTCATAGGCGGGTGATGAACAATGAGAGAACACTTGGGCACAGGGAAGGGAACAACACTCACAGGGCTAGGCGGCGGCAGGGTCGGGGGGGGGAGGGGGAGGGGAGGGGGGACAGTGTGGCGGGGACAGGGAGGATGGGAAGGGATAACACCAGGAGAAATGCCTGGTGTAGGTGATGAGGGAGGGGGGGATGGAGACAGCAAACCCCCATGGCATGTATGTACCTATACAACAATCCTGCAGGATGCAGGATGTGCACATGTACCCCAGAGCCCAGATACACTTAAAAAAAAAAAATTGACTGACCACAGTGTAATTAAACTAGAAATCGGTAACAGAAAGATAAGTAAATAATTCAAAAATGGTGGAAATTGAGAGAGGAAGTCACAATGGAAGATATACCTTAAGAGGTATATTAAGCCTACAAATTGGAAGACTCCATATGGTTAAGATGATGATTCTCCCTAAACTGATTTTTGTAATAAATATAATCCCAATGAAAGCCCAACCTTTTGTGGAACTGAAGCTGATTCTATTAAACACATTTTCTTTAATAACAGTAACATTTTATTATTTTATTTGAAGAAGTCGTACATATCTTTATTAGATTTATTCCTAGACATATATTTTATGCCATTGTAAATTGTATCTTTGAAATATACAATTTATTGTTTGTTGCTGAGAAATAAAAATGTACAATTTTCAGTTTGTTGCTGGGAAATAGAAAGAATATTTATGAACAGATTTTTATCTCCAGCAACCTCTCCAAACTCTCCTATTAGTTCTGATACCTTATCTGTAGATGCCATTGGAGTTTCTATTATTGGAGTTTCATATAATCATCAAATAATGACAGTGTCATTTCTTACTTTGCAGTCCTTTTACGTTTTATTTCTTTTTTCTGATTTATTGAGATGGCTAGGGACTTAAAGCACTGACTCTAAGGGTGATTGAATTTAGATTCATATTTTGAAGGTAGCGCCAACAGATTTTGCTGACAGATTGTATTTAGGTTATGAGAGAAAGACGGGAATCAAGGTTGAGTTCAAGGTTTTCGGTGTGAGCAACTGGAAAAATGGCTTTGCCATTCACTACAGGCAAGACCAATAGTTTTTCGACCATATAATGTAGTTTTAAATTAAGAAAGACAAAATTGCTGATATTGATTAGCAGTGATCTAACAGATGTTAGCCTGGTATTCCACTTTTGAAATAAACTCACTCTAGTAAGGATTTACATTTACAAATACTCCCAGGAGGGTTTGACTTACAGCTTTCTGTTCAGCCACTGCCATCTACAGGGGGCTTCTCTGAATATAAACTGTGCATGCTGATTAAAATCCAGAAAATATACGAGATAATTTTCCCCTCCAAGTCTCCTCAACCTTTCCTGCTTCCACTACACACACACACACACACACACACACACACACACACACACACACACGCATGCACACACACACACCCCTATCTTGTTTTCAGTCTTTCCCCTGGTCAGAGAAACTCCTACCCAGGAAACTGAGTCCCTGTAATACACTTACAAGCAGCTTCTCTGGAAAGAAAAAGATCTTGGGAAGGCCAACTGCATCTTCAGGGAGTTAACCTAAGAACAATAAAGAAACAATGAAGGGGGACTCCTACAAAGAGACTCAGGATCACTCCTCACTGTCCTAGCTAGAATGCCAATTTCACCATCGTTTACCACCTGGCTGTCGAAGGATTGGGAAAGTCTTAGGTGTCCTTCCATAAAGAAGGAAAACTCTAAAATCTTGCTCATTTAACAATCGAAAGTCCCACTAACCTACCCATTGTGATGTTTATTCAACACACATATGGGGTATCTCATTGGGGTAAGGGTGATGAGTTGGCTACCTCTCCCCCTCTTCCACTTCTCACCCACCACCCAATCTCAAGAATGTAAGCTCCAAACAGGCAGTGACAATTGTCTTGTAAACCCCTCTGTCGTCAGTATCCAAAATGATGCCTGTGACACAGTAGGCATACATTATCTCGGAATTAACATTTTAAAGACTTTTAAATATTTAAAAGAGCTAGATTTTCATTTATAGTAAATAAAATCAGTATTGTTTAAAATCAATGAGTCAATAAATAGCATTGTCGCTACCTGAGATAAATGTTACAAGAAACAGTTGATGGAGTTTAAAAACTTTGCTTCTAAGGATTGGAACCCTATTGGGAAGGGATTGCCGTTTTTTAAACACAGTTTTTACCAGTATACTTTTTATTATTATGTATAATTACTTGTCTATTTTACATGCTTACATTATACACATCAACACATTTCCAGAATCCTAACACAATTATTCATTTTTGTGTGTGATCTGCCTTCTTTATGCATATATACACACATTCAGATTAATATAGTTGTTTGCAATCATAGCTATGTATTTTTATAGCTTTTCACTTCACATACTGTTTCCTAAACAGCTTTCCTCGTTTCTACACTTGTCATAATCATTGTGTCAATGACTGTATGATTTTCTAACATGTTAGTGTACCATAATTTAGCTAAATACGCTAAAGTGGAACATATAGGGTTTCCATTTTTTTGCATTGGAGATAATGCCCATAAGATTGGCAGACACGTGGTCTCGTCTGCTTTACGACTTTGCTTCTGACGAATCATGTTCTGGAGCTCCATTTAAGCATCCCCGTGCCCAGATTAGGACGGCGAGCGACTAGCTAGCACCCGAGCGACCGGAACCAGAGACCCCCGCGGCTGAGCAGTGAGTCCGGGAGGGGCTCCGTGCGTCCCCGCCCCGTGCCGCGTCACCGACGTCCCGCTAGGGTAAGACAGGCGCGCGGCGCGCCGTGGCCACTCTTCCGCGGTCGGGCGGTGGAGGCGCCAGCAGCGCGGAAGGCGGGTTCGCGGGCCATGGGTCCCTGGGCGGAGGCCGGGCTCTCGGCTGTGAACCCGCTGCGTGCCCTGTGGCTCACACTGGCCGCTGCCTTCCTGCTGATCCTGCTGCTGCAGCTCCTGCCGCCCGGCCTGCTCCCGGGCTGCGCAATCTTCCAGGACCTGATCCGCTATGGGAAAACCAAGTGTGGGGGGCCGCCCGCGTCCCGCCACCTGCCGGGCCTTTGATGTCCCCCAAGAGGTAACCGCGCCCCAGTCCCGAGCCTTGGTCGTCCAGGCGCGGAGAGTCCAGGGCGCCCCGGCTTACGGGCAGCCGGCAGGGGGCAGCAGAGGCGGGACCCGGCCTGGGAGGCCCCGGCGGGTTCCCCGGCGCAGCACGGCGCTCCATGGGCCGGGCCCGGCCATGCCCGGGCCGCTGCGTGGCTCTCGGGGGCAGTGTCCAGCTGTCCGCGGACGCCGAGGGAGAGCGGAGCCGCATGCACTCGGCCAGAGGAACGTGAACTGGTGGCCGCACCGAGGCTTTCCCTGGGGGGGAAATGGTAATGCATTGGAATGTAGGCCTGGTCATCAGGTGGCAAATTGAAGTCCCCTTGCCCGGAATTCTCCTCTTTTCCCCTCGCCTGCACTCCAGTGGCTCATAGTCTAATGAGCCGCCGGGACTCATTTGTGGAAATAAATGCGGGCCAGTTCTTTGGCCTTGGCTCCTCCCGTTTCTCTCCCTAGCCCTCGCAGTGGGGACAAAGGAATGAGTCGCTGGGCCAACGCCCCTAACCCCCACCTCGGCAGGTGCCCCTAGGGAAGGTGGCCCAAGGTGTACGTCTTAGGCAGGCCCCTCCCAAAGCTCTATTTGACTTTCGAAAGATTCCATAACCCAGTTCAGCGGAAGATTAAATCGTCAGAGTTTAAATAGAATCAGAGATTGTGAGACCTGTTATAATTTTCTTCTCCTTTTCCACTTTGAATTCAGGACGTGGCTGGAAAGAGTCGGCCAAACACTATTCGAGATGGTAGAAATACAACAGTGCCTCTTAAGATGCATCTTAGGCCGAACGCAGTGGCTCACGCCTGTAATCCCAGCACTTTGGGAGGCCAAGGCAGGTGGATTGCTTGAGCTTAGGAGTTCGAGACCAGGCTGGGCAACATAGTGAGACTCTCTCTCCTGAAAATACAAAAAATTGGCAGGGCTTAGTGGCATGCACCTGTAGTGCCAGCTACTTGGAATGAAGGCAGGAAGATCATTTGAGATCAGGCATTGAAAACTGCAGTGAGCTATATTCATGCCAGTGCACTCTAGCCCGGGGCACCAGAGCAAGACCTTGTATTTAAAAAACAACAACAAAATAAAAAGGTTAAAAACATCTGAGTTATCACTTGAAACACTCATAGGCAGTGCCCCAGGTCTGCAGGCAGCAAAGGGACAAGTATAACTTGGCTTCTAAAACGTGGATAATCTGCAAGTTTTGGCTGTCAGAGAAAGATGTGTCGGGTGTTAACACATAAAAGGGAGAACTAGGTCATTTTGAGGCACCCTAAAGGGGAGAAGGAGACGTACGTGAAACAAATTGATCAAACCTCCCGTTTCCTAGAGACTCTTTCTAAGCAAAAATTACCTGACACCCCATTTGTATCAGGGTTGAGTCCTTTATATATATATATATATATATATATATATATATTTTTTTTTTTTTTTTTTTTTTTTTTTCAGACAGAGTCTCACTCTGTCACCAGGCTGCAGTGCAGTGGCGCGATCTCGGCTCACTGCAACCGCTGCCTTCCGGGGTCAAGCGATTCTCCTGCCTCAGCCTCCTGAGTAGCTGGGATTACAGGTGCGTATCACCACGCCCAGCAAATTTTTTGTATTTTTAGTAGAGATGGGGATTCACCACGTTAGCCAGGATGGTCTCGATCTCCTGACCTCGTAATCCGCCTCGCAAAGTGCTAGGGTTACAGGCATGAGTCACCGCACCCAGCCAGTCCTTTTATACTTCACAGCAGTTTATTTTCTGAGTTTTGAGAAAGGTACTAGTCTAGTGTACCTGTATTAAATGGCACGTGTAAAATCATTCCCTGAACTTGCATATACCCCAGCTGTTGCAACTCAAGTCTCAAGCCAAGAAAGAGACTTGGTGCCTTTTCCTTATTCATTACTGTAACAGTTGGTACTCTTTGGGCTTCGTGTAATTTCTACTGTATTGTGAAATAATTTACACCTTTTTCTTCTTCCAGAATTCCACAGTAGAACCTCCTGTAGTGTTCAAATGCTCTTATTATTTTTCCTCTCTGTCTCTCTCAATTAAACAGACATAGAAGGTACAACACATCCAGACCAAAAATGAAAGGCATTTTTATTGCAACAACAAAAAAAGACAACTTGCATCAAAACTGGCAGTGTCTCAAAAGAATTAATACATGTATTACTCTCCTTTTAAATGTGTACCTCTGTTTATATGAAAAAGGGAGATAGAGTTGGGTAGACATAAGAGTCTATGGCCTCTTTTTTTTTTTTTTTTGAGACGTAGTTTCGATCTTGTTTCCCAGGCTAAAGTGCAATGGCGCATTCTCGGCTCACCACAACCTCCACCTCCCCGGTTCAAATGATTCTCCTGTGTCAGCCTCCTGGGTAGCTGCGGTTACAGGCGCATGCCACCACACCCAGCTACTTTTTAAATTTTTTAGTAGAAACAGGGTTTCATCATATTGGTCAGGCTGGTCTCAAACTCCTGACCTCAGGTGATCCGCCTGCCTTGGCCTCCCAAAGTGCTGGGATTACCGGTGTGAGCCACCGTGCCCGGACTATGGCCTCCTTTTTATACGTCTCTGTATTTTGCAAAGTGTCTTCATTGACAAGATGCTTATCACTTTTGTCATCTTAAAACAAATGTGCTAATGCTAAGGAGCATGTAAGAGAGATTTTACTGGTTTATTAATAGTAACCACCATTGACTAAGTGCTTACATATATGACTATGTGATGAATTCTAAGGAGTACATGTCTTTCCTCATTTAATCCTCACAGTAGACCTGTGAGGGAGATGTTATTGTCGTTATTCCCGTTTACACATGTGCAAACTCAGGCTTAGAAGATATCACTTGTGCAATGATGCTAGAAGATGTCACTAGCAAGAGTGGTACCTAAACCCTGCCTGTTGGAACTTAAATCCCAAGCTCTTATCTTCTGGTATACTTCATGGGGAATATCTTGTACTGTATGAAGCTCAGCCTGTGTGAACGATCAAGAGAGAATGGATTTATCCCAGATGGTAGCATTTAGTAAATATCGCAGTTAATCCAAATTTAAGACCATTCGGTAACGTTAACCTAGATACTTACATTTAAATATTTTTCCTGTGTAAAATCTAGTAGTACTCTCTTGTTTTGTTTTGTTTCGTTGAGATGGGGTCTCACTCTGTCACCCAGTCTGGAATGTAGTGGCACAATCTCAGCTTACTGCAACCTCCGCCTCGTGGGTTCAAGCAATTCTCCTGCCTCAGCCTCCTGAATAGCTGGGACTAGAGGTGCACACTACCATGCCCGGCTAATTTTTGTATTTTTTAGTGGAGACAAGGTTTCAACATGTACTAGGTACTAGTCTAGTGTATTGCAGGCATGGATTACAGGCATGAGCCACTGCCCCTGGCCCTCTAGTAGTACTCTTAAAAATGAAAATAAGTCTGTAATTGCTACAGTTAGATATAGGTGGTATTGTAAATCACATTTCTGCAAATAAGGCAGTATGTAGGTCATTTTGTTTGGAATGATCTTTTTCTTTCCTAAGGAGGCAAGAATAAAACCTAAAATCGGTTCCTGGAATGTTTGTTTCTATGACTCCTGTCTGGTAGATTTTGTTTGTTTGTTTTAATTAAGGTGATGGTTGCTTTTTTTTTTTTTTGGTTTTCCTTTTGGTTCATAGAGTTTTGATTTCCCAGAAAGTCTGAATAAACAGGTGACCTCAAACATGTATCATAATGCTCTGGGTTGCATAGTGAATGTAGAAGAACTTCTTAAATTTCAAAATGATTCCAAATGGTATCGAAGCTTTGCAATTGAATTGGGCTCTAGAGGCCAAAAGAGCTGCCCAGACTTTCCCCACCTGGAATCCAGGGAGGTTAGAGTTGCGTGGATGTAAGAGTCTGTGGCCTTTTTTTTTTCTTTTTTTGAGACGGAGTTTCACTCTTGTTTCCCAAGCTAAAGTGCAATGGCGCAGCCTCGGCTCACCACAACCTCCACCTCCCAGGTTCAGGTGATTCTCCTGCGTCAGCCTCCCGGGTAGCTTTTTCCTCTTTTGGCACTTTGCTTACTTATAGCATTGTTTTCCAAGCCCTTGGAAGCAGGGCTAAGGTGATTCTTATAGGATAATACAAGGTGCTGAGTGAGCGCTCCCTTGATTAACAAACATTTGAGTGCTTACTTTAAGTCACAAGTGCTCTAGGTTCTGGGGATACAGCAGCAAACACAACAGATAATTCTTGCTCTTATGGAGCTTACACATGTGCACACACACACGCACACAGAGGTTCAGGGGATCTGTGGATAGAATTAAGGGCAAACTTGTATTGGAAGAAAGTTATGTCTTCATTTTCGCCAACCTCTAGCTGAAATTTAGCATTGCCTTAATTATGAATATAATCTACAAACCACAGTAGAATTAGCAGTACCTGCAACTCTGTGATACAGTTTTTTATGTTACATTAAGAATATTGATAATACCTCAAAATATTACTGTTTTCATCACTATGAGAATACTGTAGTCTTTCACCACTAGATCCTGTTATTAGACACATTAAAAAGTATACATATTACAGACCGGGGGCGGTAGCTCACGCCTGTAATCCAGGCACTTTGGGAGGCTGAGGCGGGTGGATCGCCTGAGGTCAGGAGTTCGAGACCAGCCTGGCCAACATGGTGAAACCCCATCTCTACTAAAAATAAAATAAATTAGCTGGGCATAGTGGTGGGCACTGGTAATCGCAGCTACTTGGGAGGGTGAGGCAGGAGAATAGCTTGAACCTAGGAGGTGTAGGTTGCAGTGAGCCAAGATTGAGCCATTGCACTCCAGCCTGGGCAACAGGATCAAAAATAAATAAATAATTGGTCGGGCACGGTGGCACATGCCTGTAATCCCAGCACTTTGGGAGGCCGAGGTGGGTGAATCATAAGGTCAGGAGATCGAGACCATCCTGGCCAACATGGTGAAACCCCGTCTCTACTAAAAATACAAACATTAGCTGGGTGTGGTGGCGTGCACCTGCAGTCTCAGCTACTCAGGAGGCTGAGGCAGGAGAATCACTTGAACCTGGGAGGTGGAAGTTACAGTGAGCCGAGATTGTGCCACCGCACTCCAGCCTGGTGACAGAGCGAGACTCCCTCTCAAAAAAATAAATAAATAAAACAGAAAAAGAAAGAAAGAAAGAAATTACTATATTGTAAATTTGTTTTTTAGTAGTTGCATTACCTATATGTCACTATAATTAGTTTCCTTTGTAATCCCTCTGCACTTTACTTTATGCTTATATAATATTTTAAGAAGGGCTGTGGCCTTCACCAAACTGCCAAAGGGGTCCATGATGGAGAAATGGTGAGAACCCCTGCTCCAGACTGTAAACTTTTCATGCATTTATATTTGTCTTGTTTGCTACCATATCCCTAGTTTAACCCCTGACCGGTAATAAGGACCTCGGTCACTATGTTTTGAATGAATGACAAAAAGAGGTTTGACATTTAATTAGTTTGTTGATTAACTAGACGCTTACTCTAAGAGTAACTTCGGAAGAGATTTTTACCATCTCTTTCATTTATTTATTTAACCAGTGTTTATACTGTGTGCCAGGAATTATTCTAGGCTCCTTAGAGCTTATCTTCTAGGAAGGCAGATAGTAACATGTCAATAAATATTGTAAAACCAGCCAGATAATTTCAGATGGCTGTAAGTGCTTTAGTGGAAATCCAGCAAGGTTATTTGATCATGAGCAAGACTGGAGTGGATGTGAGTGACAACAGAGAAGGATGGGAGGAGTAGGGGAGAGAGCTCCTCCCCCAGGGCCTTGCAGCCTATGATGGAGTCTGGATGTTATTCCGAGTGAGTGGAAGCTACTGAGGGCTTTGTGTGGGAGGGGGAGGCATTGCATTGTGTGATGTATGTTTTAAAGGTTGATTGGCCGTCATGTGGAAAAGACTGGATAAGAGGCTACTGTGGTGGTCCAGGCAAGAGATGGTGATGGTGTGCGTTAAGAGTATTAGCATAATAGCACCTGCTGGTCTCATAGGTGGTGACGTCAAAGCATTTAGCACAGGGCCAGGCATCTAGCCAGAACTCAGTAAACATTAATTCCCTTCCTTAACCCTATAATGCCTCTGACTGGGGCCTGGAGACTGTTCCAGCAGTAAGCAAATATTTTTTTTGAGATGAAGTCTTGCTCTGTGGCCCAGGCTGGAGTGCAATAGTGCCATCTCAGCTCACTGCAGCCTCTACCTCCTGGGTGCAAGCGATTCTCGTGTCTCAGCCTCCCAAGGAGCTGGGCCTACAGGTGCACCACCACCACGCTCAGCTAATTTTTGTATTTTTAGTAGAGATGGGGTTTACCATGTTGGCCAGGCTGGTCTTGAACTCCTGACCTCAGGTAATCTGCCTGCCTTAGCCTTTCGAAGTGCTGGAATTCCAGGTGTGAGCCACCGCGCCCAGCCAGCAAAATATATATTAATATTAAAATAGATGATGTCTTTTAGGCCCCAAACCGTAGAGTAACTTCCAACTCACAGTAAAAGCCCAAGACCTTATATGGTCTCATTCCCTCTACCTTCCTGACTTTGTCTCCAGTTTGCCCCCTGTCTGGCTCTATTCCAGGTTTGAGGGCCTCTCTGCTAGTTCTCTCTCCTACCTGCACTGCCTGTTCCCCCTCTACCTGGAAAGGTCTTTCCCCAGATAGCCACATGGTTTATGCCCTCACTTCCTGTAATTGTCCTCAAATATCACCTTCTCAATGAGGCCCCTCCATATTTTGTTTGATATTATAATTCTGCCATCCCAGCATTCCTTCTTCCTTTTCTGCTTTAGTTTCCTCAGTAGCAATTATCATCTGACATGCTATAAAATGTACTCTGTGTGTGTGTAAGCTCCATAAGAGCAAGAATTGTCTGTTGTGTTTGCTGCTGTATCGCCAGAACCTAGAGCACTTGTGACTTAAAGTAAGCACTCAAATGTTTGTTAATCAAAGGAGCGCTCACTCAGCACCTTGTATTATCCTATAAGAATCACCTTAGCCCTGCTTCCAAGGGCTTGGAAAACAATGCTATAAGTAAGCAAAGTGCCAAAGAGGAAAAGGAGCGTGTCCAAAACAGAAGGCAGTGGAGATTTTCGATCTGCTTTTGGGGGCTCGAGCTGGGTCTTTAAAAACAAACAAGGGCTGGCCCGGTGTGGTGACTCACACATGTAATCCCAGCACTTTGAGAGGCTGAGGCGGGCGGATCATGAGGTCAGGAGTTCAAGACCAGCCTGGCCAACATAGTGAAACCCCCGTCTCTACTAAAAATACAACAGTTAGCTGGCATAGTGGAGCACTCCTATAATCCCAGCTTCTCGGGTGGCTGAGGCAGGAGAATTGCTTGAACCAGGACCCGGAAGGTGGAGGTCACAGTGAGCCGAGATTGCGCCACTGCATTCCAGCCTGGGCTTCAGAGCAAGACTCCGTCTCAAAAAACAAACAAACGAACAAGAGCTATGACTTGCTCTAAAGAATAGAAAAGGTACGGAGGGAAATGAGGCAAGCAAAACAAAATGTGGGAATAAAAAGCAAAACAATATGCCTGTGAATCAAAAACAACATGACACGAGCAGAGCACAGCATGATGTAGCCTGGTAACTTACACAAAACTCACCTGAGTGATTTGCTTGACTTTAGACTTGATATAAATTGCTACGTTAACATAGGGCTGGAAAAGCAAGTTCAGGCACACCTAGGCTGCATGAATGAGAGCACAATAGTATGATTTTAACTTCACAGTCATCAGGGCTGCCACTGACTGCGTGACCTTGGATAAGTAACTTAACCTCTCTCAGCCCTGCGTTCTCACCTATGACACGAAGATAACTACATAAGCTTCATAGGATTGTTATGAAGATGAATTAAATAATCTTAACTGTTTGCCAGGCTCTACCTGGCACCCCTCACCCCCACAACTACACTATTCTCTACCTAGTTACCAGAGGGATATTTTTTCACTTGAAAATATAATGAAATATATGAGCAATGTTTTCTTTTGCCAACTTTTTTTTCTGAGACAAAGTCTTGGTCTGTCTCCCAGGCTGGAGTGCAGTGGTGCAATCTTGGCTCACTGCAACTTCCACCTCCCAGATTTAAGCAATTCTCCTGCCTCAGCCTCCTGAGTAGCTGGGATTACAGGTGTGTGCCAGCACACCTGGCTAATTTTTGTATTTTTAGTAGAGATGGGGTTTTACCATGCTGGCCAGGCTGGTCTCAAACTCCTGACCTCAGGTAATCTGCCCACTTCGGCCTCCTAAAGTGCTGGGATTACAGGTGTGAGCCACTGCCTCCAGCCTTTTTTTGCTGCCTTTTAAAATTTTTGTATTGTGATAAAATATGCTTAACTTAAAATTAACTTTTTTTTTTTTGGAGTACTAACTTTATTCTACAAGCAACAAGGACTTAATATGTGTTTTTAAAATGACCTTTACTTTTAAAAAGTTAAGTACATTAGAGGAAACTGAAAAACACAAGAAGCAAAGAACAAAGTCACAATCACAAACAGTTTATAGTTTGACACATTCTTCTAGGTCCTGTGCGTCTGGAGGCAAAACATCCAATAAAATTGACCTTTTTAATGTTTTTTTTTAACATATAGTTAAGTAGCTTTAAAAAACATTCATCCTGTTATCCAAGTATCACCACTACCTATCTCCAGAACTTTTCTATCAGCCAGAGGGATTTTTAGGGTTTTGTTCTGAGACAGAATCTTGCTTTGTCACCCAGGCTGGAATGCAGTGGCATGATCACCACTTACTGCAGCCTCAACCTCCCAGGCTCAAGCAATCCTCCTACCTTGGCCTCCCAAGTAGCTGGAACTATAGGCATCCATCACCACACCCAGCTAATTTTTTTATTTCATCTATTTCTTTTTTCTTTTTTTTCTTTTTTGGTAGAAATGGGGCCTCATTATGTTGCTCAGGCTAGAGAGATTTTTTTTTTTTTTTTTTTTTTTGTGAGGTAGAGTCTCTCTCTTGTTGCCCAAGCTGGAGCGCAGTGGTGTGATCTCAGCTCACTGCAACCTCTGCCTGCTGAGTTCAAGCAATTCTCGGCTTAGCCTCTCGAGTAGCTGGGACTACAGGTACACGCCACCATGCCCAGCTAATTTTTTTTTTTTTTTTTTTTTTTGAGACAGAGTCTTGCTCTGTCACCCAGGCTGGAGTGCAGTGGCACAATCTCGGCTCACTTCAACCTCCGCCTCCTGGGTTCCAGCAATTCTCCTGCCTCAGCCTCCCAGCCTCCCGAGCAGCCAGGACTACAGGTGCACACCACTACACCCAGCTAATTTTTTGTATTTTTAGTAGAGATGGGGTTTCACCATGTTGGCCAGTCTGGTCTTGAACTCCTGACTTTGTGATCCACCTGCCTTGGCCTCCCAAAGTGCTGGGATTACAGGCGTGAGCCACAGCGCCCGGCCTTAATATTTTGTATTTTTAGTAGAGACAGAGTTGCACCATGCTGGTTGACACCAGGCGGGTCTCAAACTCCTAACCTTCTGACCTGCCCACCTTGGCCTCCCAAAGTGCTGAGATTACAGGTGTGAGCCACTGCACCCGGCCCCAGCTAGAGGAATTTTTAAAACATAAATTACTACCTCAAGTCACTCCTCTGCTCAAATGGCTCCCCATTATAAAAGCTAGTGACCTTACAAGGCTTCATGTCCTCTCCCCACTCCTGCCTCACCTTCTACCCTCACCCTTGGCCATGCCACAGCAGCTGCACAGATGTCTTTTAATGTTCCTTGACCACCCCTAGTATACACCCACCTCATTGCCTTTGCAATTGTTGGAAGTTCTTTCCCTAGAAATCCACAAGGATGACTCATTCTAGCCAAATGTCACTTCCAGAGAGGCCATCCTTGACCACCTATCCAGAACAGCCTCCCCTTTGCACCCTCTGTCCCCTGGCCCAGCATTATGCTAGATGTCTGGAAGTTTAGTTGTCAACTTGTCTGACTCTCCACTGTAAGGTAAACTCCATCAAGGCGGAGACCTAGTCTGTTTATTGTCTGCCAAGTCCCCCAGCTTCTAGAACATTGTCCAGCACGTTCTAACTGCTCGGTAATATTTGTGAAAAAATTAAGTAGGTAAAGTGGCTGGTCCAGAAATTGTCCTTCAGAAGCCATCCCTCCAGCCTTTCCCTGGGAGCCTGCAGAGCAGCATGTTCTTGACCTTCCACTCTGCTCCACAAGGCTCAGACCATACCCGGGCTCCGTTCTGGGAAGTGTGTCTTAAGGAAGATCCTGGGGTATAAACAAAGGTCAGTAGCCATGGGTGGCGATTGACCTTGATGCCTAAGCTTCTGAGAAAAGTAGGCTTTTGAGCCTGGAGAAGATCCAAATTGGGAATTATAGGATGGCTCTCTTCAAATTATTTTTTTTTTTAATTTTTTTTTTTTTTGAGACGGAGTCTTGATTTTTGCTCTGTCGCCAGGCTGGAGTGCAGTGGTGCAAATCTCAGCTCACTGCAACCTCCGCCTCTTGGGTTCAAGTGATTCTCCGCCTCAGCCTCCTGAGTAGCTGGGACCAGAGGCCTGTGCCACCACGCCGGCTAATTTTTGTATTTTTAGTAGAGACGGGGTTCCACCATGTTGGCCAGGATTGTCTCGATCTGCCCACCTCGGCCTCCCAAAGAGCTGGGATTACAGGCGTGAGCCACCGCTCCCGGCCTCTCTTCAAATATTTTAGGAGGTGTTGTGTGGAATTAAAATTCTTGTTCTGTGTGGCCAGAGATGGCAAATCCAGTGATTTTATTTATTTATTTATTTCGTTATTTATTTATTTATTTATTTAAGACACAGGGTCTTGCTCTATTGCCCAGGCTGGCGTGCAGAGGCAGGATCATAGCTCACTATAACCTCAAACTTCTGGCCTCAAGGGATCTTCCCACCTTGTAATCCCAAAGCCCTGGGATTACAGGCATGTGTCACCGTGCCTGGCCAGTGATAGAATTTGCTAACAGTAATTGGCAAAATGGAGGGGATTGCCATGGGATGATTGGATTAGATCAGAGTTTATCAGACATGATCTCAGGGGCTGTGCATTCTCTTACAAGCATATTCTGGACCATCCAGAGGAGCCCCTGAGTTTATGTTTAATCCTCTTTTGGCTCCAGGTTGCCTTTTATTGTTATAGACCAATGAGAAAAAGAAAAGAAGGAGCGGGACTTAATATATACATGATGCACTGAAGACCAAGGAAAGCCAGGTGACCGCCAGGCACCCCGTAGAGTCAGAAAGGTTTCAAACTGAATAGAAAAAAATAGAAAACTATAAGTAAACTGACCTCAAAAGAACCCAAGAGGGGCTGGCATGGTGGCTCACACCTGTCATCCCAGCACTTTGGGAAGCCAGTGTGGAAGGGATCCCTTGAGCCCAGGAGTTTGAGACCAACCTGGGCAACATAGGGAGATCCCATCGCTATAAAAAATTTAAAAATTCATCAGGCATGGTGGACTACTGCTCACTTGTGGTCCCAGCTACTTGGAAAGCTGAGGTGCGAGGATCACTTGAGCCTGGGAGGTCAATGCTGCAGTGAGCCGTGATCCTAACACTGCACTCCAGCCTGGACTACATAGCCAGACCCTGTCTCAAAAAAAAGAACCTGTGAGGCCCTAGGCCCTTGTGCCCTATTAGGTGATTTTTTTGTTTCAGCAAATCAACATCATCTTTCACATTAAATTAACATTGCTAATTTCAGCTGCATCGGTTTTATGGTCCTATTTGTATTTAGTTTGTAGCTGTGTTGATTGCAAAGTAGGCTCTGTGGCTGTCTGAGAATTACCACCATAAGGAGTTAATACTTAGTTTTATGATTGTAGTATTAGTCATGTTATAATAAAAGTAATTTAGGTCAACCCAATTCAGAAAAACCCTGAGTCATGCCTGAAGATCTTTCACTTCCTCTAGCCCAAGTGTCTGTGATTATGCAAATCATGTGTAACAGTTGTGTGGCTGTTACTGCAATATTGCTTGGGATATAGAAATCAAAATCTTTCACAGATTTGGCTTGTTTTAGCACGATCTAGGTTATCTTTGCAAGGGCCTGCAGCCTCCGTTTTGGGAATTTGAGCCCAATTCTGTTATTCAGCAGTCAGAGGGATTGCTAACTAAACTTTATTCTAAGTTTAACACAGTGTTGTGTTCTTGTGAACCTCAGAGAGGCCTCTTTTTCCTGAAAGTTAACTTGTCCCATTATTTGAAAGGAAATTTTAAAAATCTGAATACCTACAGGATTCAGATCCTATTAAAAAGCAAAAGTATACTTTGGGAATGGAGGCGTGTAAAAATAATCACCTCCTTGTAACGGCTTAAGGGATCTACCCTACTTATTGCCTCACTTGTTTTCTTTTTGCAGATATTTTTCCCACTTCTATATCATCTCGGTGCTGTGGAACGGCTTCCTGCTTTGGTGCCTTACTCAGTCTCTATTCCTGGGAGCACCTTTTCCAAGCTGGCTTCATGGTTTGCTCAGAATTCTCGGGGCAGCACAGTTCCAGGGTAAGCACTCCCCAGGCTTATGACAACACTGGATCTTGTTCCTGTCGTTCCTGTCTACAAGGGAGCAGTTTGGGGCATTTTGTCTCCTCTCTCAGACACCTCCTCAGAAGGGCCTGGGAGGTGGAGGATGAGGGCGAAAGAGCTCTGCACGGTTCATTCCTGAGAAGGAGACAGAGGCGGTCCTGACTTCCCGGCAAGAGCTGTGCTGTGTGCAGACTGGCTGTCCTCCCTCTGGTATTTTTAGTGCTGTTGATAAGTTTATAAAGAAGTCTTTACACAAAAGGGGGAAAGCTTTTAGGATCTGTCAGGTTTGCCTGGAAACATTTATCATTTATACTGTTCCCAGCAAAATCATGACTTAGAACTCCTGAAATGTGATTTTAAAATTACTTTTTCATTCATACCTGTAATCCCAGCACTTTGGGAGCTGAGGCGGGCGCATACTTGAGATCAGGAGTTCGAGACGTGGGATTAGGAGTTCAAGGCGGGTGGATACTTGAGATCAGGAGTGCCTGTAATCCCAGTTACTCAGGAGGCTGAGGCAGGAGAATGGCTTGAACCCAGGAGGAAAAGGTTGCAGTGAGCTGAGATCATGCCACTGCACTTCAGGTAACAGAGCAAGACTCCATCTCAAAAAAAGAGCAAACCTATATACATCCTCTTAGTGGGGACAAGATACATCAGTGGATCTCACTCCACTCATTAAAACTGCATCTCTTCGTTTGTATACTGTGGGACTGGCTGGGGTGTTTTGGTATTTGGGGGGGTTGGTTATGAGGAATTATATTTGTTGTTTGCTTTAACTTGTTTCTAAAGAGTTAAAACTAAGTTTCACACCTGTAATTCTAGTACTTTGGGAGGCTGAGGCAGGCGGATCACAAGGTCAGGAGATCGAGACCATCCTGGCTAACACAGTGAAACCCAGTCTCTACTAAAAATACAAAAAAAAAATAGCCAGGTGTGGTGGCACGCGTCTGTTGTCCCAGCTACTCAGGAGGCTGAGGCAGGAGAATGGCTTGAACCCAGGAGGCGGAGGTTGCAGTAAGCCAAGATCACACCACTGTACTCCAGCCTGGGAGAGAGAGCAAGACTACGTCTCAAAAAACAAACAAACAAAACAAAAAACAAACAAATAAAAAACTAAGTTTCAACTCATTTAACATACAAAAACAGGCAAAGCTAATCTGTGAATCTGTGCTAACAGAGGTCAGGATAGGGATTGTTTCACTTGGAAAGTTTGGGGGGAGGATTAGTACTGGGAAAGGAACACTAGGGTGTGCTTGTGGTGTTGTTTCTTTTGTTTGTTTCATTTTTTTTTTCCTTTTTTTTTTTCTTTTAAGAGAGAGGGTCTAGCTTGTTGTCCAGGCTGGAGTGCTGTGATATGATCATAGCTCACTGCAGTCTTTAACTCCTGGGCTTAACAGATCTCCCCTCCTTCACCTCTTGAATAGTTGGAATTACAGGTGCACGCCACTATGTCCAGCTAATTTTTTAAAAATGTTTTTAGAGGTGGGGGACTTGCTGTGTTGCCCATGCTGGTCTCAAACTCGTGGTCTCAAGCGATCCTCCAACCTCAGTTCCCTGAAGTGTTCTGTTTCTGGATCTGGGTGCTGTTATATGTGTGGGATTGATTGGCTTAATTTGTAAAAGTTAATTAAGTTGTATCTTTATGGTATGCATGCATGTGTGGGTGTTTGTGTGTATGTGAGACTCATTTTTTTAAAGTGACTGGGCATGGTAGCTCAGACCTAATCCCAGTACTTTGAGAGGCTGAGACTGGAGGATGGCTTGAGGCCAGGAGTTCAAGACCCGCTTGGGCAACATAGGGAAACCCTGTCTCTACAAAAAAAAAATTTTTTTAAGTAATCAGGTATGGTGGCACATGAGTCCTAGCTACTCAGTGTCAGGCCTCCATGTGCAAGCCCGGACCCAGAAAGTCTAAAGTCCTGCCTGCCTCAGCTGATCACTGCCCCCCCAACCCCCTGCCTCCGTTCACCATTATTCGCCATTATTCCTGATTGCACAGCGGAGCTTTCCCTGGACATAAGCTTCCCCCTCACTCCGCCCTGCCATCTTAACTACTCTTATCCCACCCATCACTGTAACTGAACTTCTGGTAATGTGTACTCCTTGCCCCTACCCCCACCACTGTAACTGATCTTACTCTGTAACTTTCTACTGCCCACCCCAAACCTATAAAACCAACTCCTATCCCATTGCCCTTTGCTAATGCCCTTTTCGGCCTTAGCCCACCTGCACCCAGGTGAATAAACAGCCATGTTGCTCAAACAAAGCCTGTTTGGGGGGGGATCTCTTCATTCAAAGCATGCGTTTTTAATACTCAGGAGGCTGAGACAGGAGGATCACTTGAGCTCAGGAGTTCAAGGCCTGGCTGTGCCACTGCACTCCAGCCTGGGTGACAGCAAGACCCTGTCTCAAAAATAAAGTGACACATACAACTAATCAAAAAATAAAAAATAAAAGAAAAACTAGGTGTGTTTTTTTAAAACCAGCTTTTCTTCAGATTTTTTTGGGGGGGCAGGGCGTGAAAGGCAGATGGGGAAGTAGATCTTGGGCTCAACATCCCTCTAAAAGTATTTCTTATTATAATTTCTTAGTATAATTTCAAGAGTTTCACTTTTGTTCCCCAGGCTGTAGTACAATGGTGCGATCTCCGCTCACTGCAACCGCTGCCTCCCGGGTTCAAGCAATTCTCCTGCCTCAGCCTCCCGCGTAGCTGGGATTACAGGCATGTGCCACCACGCCCAGCTAATTTTATATTTTGAGTAAAGATGGGGTTTCTCCATATTGGTCAGGCTGGTCTCAAAGTCCTGACCTCAGGTAATCCACCCACCTTGGTCTCTCAAAGCAGTGGGATTACAGGCATAAACCACCATGCCCAGCCCAATTTATTTTTTTCATATGGAAACAAATGCATAACTCTCTTTGTATTCCTGTCTCCCTCTCTGTCTCTGTGGTGGCTGAGATGCTGGGGGATCCCACAGCTGGAGCCACTCAGAGGCCTCCAGGAACTCTGTCTGACAGTTTGCATCTGGCTGTCAGGGGCCAGAGACCCCCAGACCTCTTCACAGATCTCTCTTTTTTTTTTTTTTTTTTGGAGACAGAGTCTCACTCTGTTGCCCAGGTTGGAGTGCAGTGGCATGATCTCAGCTCACTGCAACCTCTGCCTCCCGGGTTCAAGCAATTCTCCTGCCTCAGCCTCCTGAGTAAGTGGGATTACAGGTACGCACCACCACACCCATCTAATTTTTGTATTTTTAGTAGAGATGGAGTTTCACCACGTTGGTCAGGCTGGTCTCGCACTCCTGACCTCGTAATCTGTCCGCCTCAGCCTCCCAAAGTGCTGGAATTACAGCCATGAGCCACCGTGCCCAGCTGTTCCACAAACCTCCTGACTGTGATGTCCTTGAAGCCTTGAAGCCTCTGACACAGTGAAGCAGAGTCTAGGGATGGGTGTTTGGCCCAGCACTGTCATTAGCTTACTGTGTAACTGTGTAATTTGAGTGAAGTCAAATTCCTTGACTTCATTTGGCCTATTTCTTCCTTGCTACCAAAAAGGAAGATGTTAGATGGGATTTAATACCCTGCTTTAATAGTTGGGAAAAACAAAACTTTGGATTAATCCCAGAAGAGATATGCTGACCCTGTCACCTTCTGAATTGTAGGAGGGGATATGGCGCTGTCTGCATTCTTAGTGCTAGCATTTCTGTGGCTGCACAGCGTACGAAGACTCTTCGAGTGCCTCTACGTCAGTGTCTTCTCCAGTGTCATGATTCACATCGTGCAGTACTGTTTTGGACTTGTCTACTATGTTCTTGTTGGCCTAACTGTGCTCAGCCAAGTGCCAATGGATGGCAGGAATGGTGAGTGGGCCCGGCCCTGCCAGTACTCCCCCGCCCTAGGGTATATGAGGTGCCCTTGGGGCTTGTGCTCTGCTAAGCATTGTGAGCCATGCAAAAGTAAGAGACAGGCCCAGTGCATTTTGCATTTGTGGAGATGAGACTCAAATCAGTTTTCAAAGGCCAGGCATGGTGGCTCACGCCTGTAATATCACCACTTTGGGAGTCTGAGGCAGGTGGATCACTTGAGGCCAGGAGTTTGAGACCAGCCTGGCCAACATGGTGAAATCCTGCCTCTACTAAAAACACAAAAATTAGCTGGATGTGGTCGCACATGCCTGTAATCCCAGCTACTGTGGAGGCTGAGGCAGGAGGATCACTTGAACCTGGGAGACAGAGGCTGCAGTGAGCTGAGATCGCACCACCGCACACTAGCCTGGGCGACAGAGCAAGACCTTGTCTCAAAAAAAAAATTTTTTTTAAGCCAACATGTTCAAGGGGATATTCACCATAACTGCTAAAACCCATGAGCAGTAATGTCTTCAGTAAAAATAACAAAGTGCCAAGTGTTCGGGAGGCTTGGTTTAAGGATGAAGAAATGGGATGCGGGGTTTCCTGAAGGACTGAAGTCGGTGAACCTGTGTCAGGTTAGAATGTGGAGAGCGAGGGGGGTATGGCCAAGAGCTGAGCAGGAAGGAAAGCAGAGGAAGTCGCCCCACCAAAGCCTCAGTCGCCCTGGGGTGTGCGTGAAATAGGGAGGGGAAGTTGTGGTGCGAGGTTAAGTCACAGAAAATGAGAGAAGAGTGGCCGGGTGTGGTGGTTCATGCCTGTAATCCCAGCCAGCACTTTGGGAGGCCGAGGCAGGCAGCTCACAAGGTCAAAAGATCTAGACCATCCTGGCTAACATGGTGAAATCCTGTCTCTACTAAAAATACAAAAAAAATCAGCTGGGTGTGGTGGCATGTGCCAGTAATCCCAGCTACTTAGGAGGCTGAGGCAGGAGAATCACTTGAACCTGGGAGGCAGAGGTTGCAGTGAGAGAGACTGGGCCACTGCACTCCAGCCTGGGCAACAGAGTGAAACTCCATCTCAAAAAATAAAAAAAAAACCCGGAGGGAAGAGAGGAGTGCTCTCACGGAGTTGGGATTTGCAGAGCAGGTGAGGAACCATTTTGTTACCACTTAGTTCTTGTGATTGTTCCATCACAACAGAGCTTTGCTTCAAGTGATGCTGTTGTGTTGGGGGTTGGGGGGGACAAAGAGCACTGTGGTCAGTGAAAACTGTGTTGTAGTCTCCAAGCTCTCACTAGCCAGGAAGAGGGAAGCCAAACCATGACCTTGTTGATGAAGAGGAAATGAAATAGGTTTTTTGTTTTTTTGGAGGAAGAAGGGATGTTTTAACACATATGACTACGATTTTTGTAAAAACGATGCATGGCTATGAAGAATTCAAGTCACTTGGGATGATGGAAGTGAGTTTATAGTGCCGAGGTTAGTGACCTTGCAGCCTTAGTATCTGTCAGTCCAGACTCCGTAGGTCTGTAATGACCACCGTCTAAACCCAGGGCTCCACGTTTCCAGCTGCCCTGTCCCTCCTTGTAAACTCAGGCTGAGGTCTAGCGATTTCCAACACTCTGTGAGTGAGCTTCCTCCTCAGGTTAGATTTTGGCATGAGTGCCCCATGAAAGTCATGTCTCTGTTGCTGTAGCTCAACCTAAGCCTCTGACAAGACGGTGATTTTAAAGGATTTATTGATGATCTTTCTCAATTCATGAATTATTGACTGGCTCCAGCCACTTACCTAGCATCTCTCTGTCTGATTCCTCTGAACGTACTCCCCGGCATGTCTGTGGTGGCATTCCTGCCAGCCCAGGACCGTGGGAGGGGCTGTCATTGCTGGTGGGCAATGCTGGTTCTCCTCCTAAAGGAACTTCGCAGGGCACTTGGTGGCCCCCAGCTTTCAGCATGTTTGTGTCTGTTGGCATTACCTGCCTCTCCCGGAGTTTCCTCTACTGGCTGCATCTCAACTTCTGCCTTCCCTCCTGCATAGACAGTCAAGGAAGAATAACCCACAAAAATAGCTTCCTAAGCACTCCTTTCTGAAGCTGTTTTCTGTTTCACCTCCTTGTCCTTCAAGGGGTCATCTGGGATCATTTGGGACAATATGGGAAAGTTGGCTTCAGTAATTCATCAAGAGAAAACACATGGGACCATTTGCCAACTAAAGGGCGTGATAGAAATAACACGGGCTGCGGAGTCTGATGGGCCTGGGTCTGGCTCGTTGAGCTTCTCTGAGCCTCACAGCCTTCATTAGTAATTACTGACACATACTGATTTCACAGGGTTCTGGTTAAAATGAAAAGAAGACTATCTGTAAACTAGGATGTAAGCTCCGTAAGGACTGGGATCTTGCCTGACTTATTCCCTGCTTTACCCTTTGTGCCTACAGCAGGGCCAGGCATAGTAGGCACTCCTTAAGTAACTAATGAATAAACAAATAATGAAATACCATGCAGAGCAGAACTTCAGGAAATGTGAGCCTTCCACCTGCCTCCCTTTTCCTGCTTTATAATTCTAGCATTACTCTTAACAAATCCTTTTTCCCATTGGTAAATTCTCTGCGTTTAGAGTAAGGGACTTGTTAGTGACTTGAACTTCCAGACGCTCTAACTTTTCATCCTGTAGTGACTTGCTCTTGAAGCCTGTCAGATTTAAAACTGTATTTTTTATATTTTGCTTACTTTATTTTTGTAGAGACAGGCTCTCACTATGTTGGCAGGCTTGTCTGAAACCTCTGGCCTCAAGCAATCCTCCTGCCTTGGTCCCCCAAAATGCTGGGATTACAGGTGTGAGCCACTGCACCCAGCCTGTTTTGAACTTATAAAAATATAACCTAGTAGTTAAACATCTAAACTTGTAAACACTAAAAGACTATAGTAGACTGACTATATAGAACAAGCTTTTTTTTTTTTCTTTGAGATGGAGTCTCACGCTGTCGCCCGGGTTGGAGTGCAGTGGCGCTATCTCAGCAACCTCCGCCTCCTGGGTTCACGTGATTCTCCTGCCTCAGCCTTCCAAGTAGCTGGGATTACAGGCACACACCATCACCCGCAGCTAATTTTTTGTATTTTTAGTAGAGACAGATTTCACTATGTTGGCCAGACTGGTCTCGAACTCCTGAACTCATGATCTGCCCGCCTCAGCCTCCCAAATTGCTGAGATTACAGGTGTGAGCCACTACGCCCAGCCTAGAACAAGCTTTTAAAAGAAATTGACACAGGTAGACTGGTAGATTTTTATCAGTCCTTAGCTATCATTAACTGATTCGTGCTTCTAGGTGGCCATGTGGAATCGTATGATCCTTGGTTCTCTTGCTTGAATCAGCTTTTTAGGGATCCCCCTTGCTCCAGAGCCTCAGGCTCATGCCCGTTATCAGTGGACACATTTGTTTCTTCCGTCAAGCCTCGGATTAGGCTAACTGCTTCCTGCTACTCAGAGGGAAGTCCCTGTTTGCCTTTCTGAAGCCAGTGGTTTGCTCCTCGGGACCTCGGATGGTCTGCGTTCTTCCCTTCTTCCTAGCAGCCAGAGAAGAAAGTGGAAGTTGACGTTTTTGAGTGTTTCTACTCCTGAAACTCAGTTCCTCAACCATGTCCAGACTGGGACAGCATCGAGTTGTTCATCTTGCAGTTGACTGTCCCCCTCTTTTGAGAAAGCTCCCTTGTAGCCTTTCCACTGGTGATTTCCTTCACTGGCCAGAGCTAGTCAAGTCAGCATTCTGCTTTCAGGCTCACCCTAGCAGGATGGTAGCTCAAGAGAGACTTCCTTAAAAAATGTTTTCCTCACCGTAAAATATAAGAAAGAAGACTTAAAACTGGACTTAGCAAGGGAAACACAAAGGAGTCTTACCATGCAAGAGTAGACCACAGTAGGGGAGCTGAACTCTGTGCCTGAAGCATTTAAAGTAGAAGCAAGAGAATGTGTCTATATGGACTTCTCTGCCAGGGAGACTGAAGCTGCCAGTAGCTGAGTAAAACATTTCCTTTGTCCAGAGAGACGGGGTGCTCCCCCTTTGGATTGGGAAATTACATCTGGAAATTACATCAGGATATTGAGAAACAGGTTCCCCTCTTTGTAGTTGGGAAATTATATTAGGATATTGAGGAACAGAATAAGTGGGTAATTATGTTTCTGCTGACTAAATGATTTGTTTAATTCCCTGAGCCTGTGAAGTTGTTTGGTGTTGGCTAACAATTCTTATTCCTGTAGCCTATGTGACAGGGAAAAATCTACTGATGCAGGCACGGTGGTTCCATATTCTCGGGATGATGATGTTCGTCTGGTCATCTGCCCATCAGTATAAGTGTCACGTTATTCTCAGCAATCTCAGGAAAAATAAAGCAGGTGAGACCTCTTTTAGGGCCTCCGCATATGGATTTTAACCCTCAGAAGTTAGTTCTCCATGGTCCTGCATGCTTTGCCTTCCTGCCCTAGTTAGTTGACTGTAGCAAATATTTATTTCTGGCAAGACACTTCTCTGGGCCTCAGTCTTCCCATCTGTGAAAATGAGAGCCTTACACTGAAAGATCTCTCTGGACCCATGTCGCCCTGACATTATGTGGTTCTACATTTTGTGTCTTATCAGCATGTGAGAGCTAGTGTCACCACGGAGTCAGTGCCAGCCACAGCATAAAAACTTGACCTGTGAGTTAGCTTGTGTTGACTTATCACAGGTACAGTTTCCATTATGTTTTCTGAAATATTAAAAAGTGAATAGGCCGGGCACAGTGGCTCACGCCTGTAATCCCAGCACTTTGGGAGGCCAAGGTGGGCCGATCACTTGAGGTCAGGCGTTCAAGACCAGCCTGGCCAACATGGTGAAACCCTGTCTCTACTAAAAATACAAAAATTATCCAGGTGTGGTGGCGCGCACCTGTGATCCTAGCTACTTGGTAGGCTGAGGCACGAGAATCACTTGAACCCGGAAGGCAGAGGTTGCAAGAGCCAAGATCGCACCACTGTACTCCAGCGTGGGTGACAGAGCTAGAGTCCGTCTCAAAAGAAACCCAAAACTTGAATAGTTTTGTTTTATTTATTTATTTATATTGAGACAGAGTCTCGCTCTGTCACCCAGGCTGGAGTGCAGTGGCACCATCTCGGCTCACTGCAACCTCCGCCTCCTGGGTTCAAGTGATTCTTATGCCTCAACCTCCTGAGTAGCTGAGATTACAGGTGTGCACCACCACACCTGGCTAATTTTTATATTTTTAGTAGAGACAGGGTTTCACCATGTTGGCCAGACTGGTCTTGAACTCCCAAATTCAGGTGATCCACCCACCTCAGCCTCCCGAAGTGCTAGAGTACAAGCATGAGCCACCATGCCCAGCCCAAAAATTAAATAGTTTTATTTAATATTTATCAAGTACTTATTTTGTGCCAGGCCCCGTTCTGAGTGCTTTACGTATAGCTTCACATGGCCACATGAGATGAGTGCAGTCCAGTCTTCATTTTACAGATAAGAAAACTAAGGAACAAAGAGGTTAAGCAACTTATCTAAAGTTACACAGCTAGTACGTGGGAGAGCCAAGATTTGAACTTGTGCAGTCTGACTCTGGAGTCTGAGCTCTTAATTACTAGCTTGGAGGACTGCTGGAGTAACTGGCTTTCCTCTTGTGCTTCTTGACAGTTGACAATTTAACCCAAGCATATGACTTTTCAATATGTAATAGACTGACAGTAGAAGTATGACAGGATGGGCCGAGCACGGTGGCTCACGCCTGTAATCCCAGCACTTTGGGAGGCTGAGGTGGGCGGATCACCTGAAGTCAGGTGTTCGAGACCAGCCTGACCAACATGATGAAACCTCGTCTCTACTAAAAATACAAAAATTAGCTGGGCATGGTGGTGCATACCTGTAACCCCAACTACTTGGAAGGCTGAGGAAGGAGAATAGCTTGAACCTGGGAGGCAGAGGTTGCAGTGAGCCAAGATCGCATCATTGTACTCCAGCCTGGGTAACGAGTGATATTTTGTCTCAAAAAAAAAAAAAAAGAAGTATGACAGGATGGTGGTTTATACACATGTGTGATACTCTTTTCTAAATAAGAGTTTCTGGACTGGGTGGGGTGGCTCACACTGGTAATCCCAGCACTTTGGGAGGCCGAGGTGGGAGGATCACTTGACCCCCGGAGTTTGAGACCAACCTGGGCAACATAAGCAGACCCTATCTCTACAAAAACTTCAAAAAATTAGCCAGGCATGGTGGTGCACACCTGTGGTTCTAGCTGTTGGGGAGTTTGAGATGGGAGGATGGCCTGGGCCTGGAAGCTTGAGACTACAGTGAGCCATGATTGCACCACTGCACGCCAGCCTGGGCAACAGAGCAAGACCTGGTCTCGAAAAAAAAGTTTCTGTAAATGATTTGGGAGTGAAGTGGTGAAACTTTCTTTTCAAACCTTTAAATGTTTATGAGATCTTCTTTTACCCTTTCAGGAGTGGTCATTCACTGTAACCACAGGATCCCATTTGGAGACTGGTTTGAATATGTTTCTTCCCCTAACTACTTAGCAGAGCTGATGATCTACATTTCCATGGCTGTCACCTTTGGGTTCCACAACTTAACTTGGTGGCTAGTGGTGACATATGTCTTCTTCAGTCAGGCCCTGTCTGCCTTTCTCAGCCACCAATTCTACAAAAGCAAATTTGTCTCCTACCCAAAGCATAGGAAAGCCTTCCTACCATTTTTGTTTTAAGTGAACCTCAGTCAGGAAGAATGCAAACTAGGTGATGGTTTGGATGCCTAAGGACGGTGAAGTCTGGGGCCCAAAGTACAGTTTCTGCAGAACTGTTTGAAACTCTGTTCCATTTCTTTCTTTTTTCTTTTTTTTTTTTTTGAGACGGAGTTTCGCTCTTGCTACCCAGGCTGGAGTGCAGTGGCGTGATCTCGGCTCACCGCAACCTCTGCCTCTTGGGTTCAAGCAATTCTCCTGCCTCAGCCTCCTGAGTAGCTGGGACTACAGGCTCACGCCACCATGCCCAGCTAATTTTTGTATTTTTAGAGAGGCGGGGTTTCACCATGCTGACCAGGATGATCTCGATCTCTTGACCTCACGATCCACCTGCCTCGGCCTCCCAAAGTGCTGGGATTGTAGGCGTGAGCCACCGCGCCCGGCCAACTCTGTTCCATTTCTATACCCTACAAGTTTTCACTGAATGAGCATGGCAATGCCACTCAAGAAAATGAATCTCCAAAGTATCTTCAAAGAAGAAATAGTAATGGCAGATCTGCGATTTCTGTGTCCACTTTCTGAGACGCTTTATAAAACCAACCAACCAACTGAGAAAAAGTAGATGAGACTTCTCCTTGCTGCTTCACAAGCAAACTAACCAAAAATATACAAACAGCTTCACACACACACACATGCATACATACACAAAGGAAGAAATAAGATCATCAATGTCTGCGATAGCCTGGTAGGAATGGACTATATAATAATATAGCAGGTGCTCAATAAATGTTTGTTGCATTTCAGTAAAAGCAGAATAACCTTTCAAAATAATAATACACTGGATGCAGTGGTTCACTCTTATAATCCCAGCACTTCGGGAGGCCAAGGTGGGCGGATTGCTTGGGCCCCAGGGGTTTGAGACCAGCCTTGGCAACATGACAAAACTCTATCTCCACCAAAAAATATAAAAATTAGCCAAGAGTGGTGGCACGCGCCTGTAGTCCCAGCTACTTGGGAGTGGGCTGAGGTGGGAGGATCGCTTGAGCCCAGGAGATCAAGGGTGCAGTGAGCCGAGATCATGCCACTATACTCCAGCCTGGCCTGGGCAACAGAGTATGACCCTGTCTCAAAATAATACATAATTTTACACCAAAAGTTTCAGGGAAAAATGAGTTTGTTGGAGTTAGTTTATACTTTCACATATTACCACTAAGATCTCCAGTTAAATAGCTATCAATAGCCATTTCTACTCATCTCCCCCCTCAAATCATAGCCTAACAGAACATTTTCAAAGCTCGTTTGTTTAATATTTGTTTACATCCTTTGAAGGGAGTACTTCAAAAGTCAAAGCATCAGAAGATAAAATACTTTTTTTTATATTTATGCATAGCAAGGCTTCGTGAAAGGAATTGACACTCTGGATTGAATAATACTGTAGCCTCATTCACATGAGTTATTCAAATTGGATTAATGTCTGCGTGAGTTTGTTTGAACTAATAGAATGCATCTGAAGATATTCAGGAATAAAGTTTACACTTAAAATAGCTTATGTTAACCAGGTGTGGTAGTGGATACCTGTAATCCCAGCTACTCGGGAGGCTGAGGCAGGAGAATCGCTTGAACCCGGGGGTCAGAGGGGAGGTTGCGGTGAGCCAAGATCGAGCCATTGCACTCCAGCCTGGGCAACAAGAGCAAAACTCCATCTCAAAAAAACAAAAAAGCTTATGTTAAAGAAAATACCTGTGATGAATTCAGAGGGAAATAAATGCATGGTATAAAAGAAAACCAGCAACACAGTAAAAACTGCACATTTGTGCAGCATAAGATTCTCTGGCTTATTGGCTGAGATGTTAAGTTTATTCCTTTTATGCAGATAAGCTTTGCATTTATATGTACTTTGCTATGGGGTAAAGAACTTTATGATTAATAAGACGCATATCAAATGCATAGTAATCATCCCCACCCCCATCCCTGGAGCTGTAACCTGAAACTGTTAAACTAAGATTCTTTTATTTCTTTTCTTTTTTTTTTTGAGATGGAGCCTCACTCTGTCGCCCAGGCTGGAGTGCAATGGTGCAATCCTGGCTCACTGCAATCTCCGCCTTCTAGGTTCCAGCTATTCTCCTGTCTCAGCCTCCCAAGCAGCTGGGATTACAGGCATGTGCCACCTTGCCTGGGTAATTTTTATATTTTTAGTAGAGACGGGGTTTCACCATGTTGGCCAGGCTGGTCATGAACTCCTGACCTCAGATGATCCGCCCGCCTCAGACTCCTAAAGTACTAGGATTGCAGGCATGAGCCACCATGCCCAGTCTCTTTTTTTTTTTTTTTTTTTCTGAGATGGAGTCTCACTCTGTCTCCCAGGCTGGATTTCAGTGGTGCAATCTTGGCTCACTGCAACCTCTGCCTCCTGGGCTCAAGCAATTATCCTGCCTCAGCCTCCTGAGTAGCTGGGACTACAGGTGTGAACCACCACGCCCAGCTAATTTTGTATTTTTAGTAGAGATGGGGTTTCATCATGCTGGCCAGGCTGGTCTCTAACTCCTGACCTCAGGCGATCCACTCGCCTCAGCCTCCCAAAGTACTGGGATTCCAGGCATCAGCCACCATGCCCGGCCTTTATTATATCTTTAAATACATGCAAGTCAAGCACATTTGAAAGTTCTTACAACAATTCTGATGGAGCATTTTCTTTTCTATCAACCACACACCACTTAAGATTTATCTGTGGCCAGTCTATTTAAATAAATTCCATATTTATTTTACTTATCATTTAGAATTTGCCATTCTCAGGAACAAAACTTTGTACATTGGAAATGGAAAACATATTGCAGTTTGGTCTTAATTTCCACACAAATGTCCTATTAATTTTTAATAAATTATTTGGGGAAAAATATATTTTAGCATGCAATTTTATGCCCAAGTTAGACTAGACATGTGGCTGATGTTCTGGAATCTCATCATACTCTTAAGTAAAATAAGGAGCATCCCCCCACGACGCACCCTGTGCAGGGTTGTGAGAAAGCTGCAGCGTCCAGTTTCCCACCCCTCTTTCCTGCTGTCTCTCTCACACTCATCCTGCTTCTTACTTCCCCTTTTCCTTCTTTGCCCCAACATTACATTTCTAGGCAAAGATAAAGGAGGAAATAGTGATGTCCTGAAAGGGGTTCAGAACAGAGTCTCATGGCCTTTGGTGAAAGCGCCACCGGTGGGAAATAACTGAGAACTGTGCTGTGCTTGCAGTGTCAGAATCAGCACTGCTGTTTGTGTTGGTGAAAATATTCCATGTGCCTAAAGGGAGAGCATCAGGGAGTTTACAAATTCTTCACAAGGACCCAGAAATAGCTTAGAGGTGGGGATACATGATTTTCTTGTTGGCTTAGTTGAATAATCTTTCATTGCCCCTGACCTGTAAGTCAGGGGAAATGACACTGAACTACCTCATTAGCTGCCTTCCCTGGATTAACTACTGACTATAAAAAATAGCCTTTGTTTTTGTTGAAGTGCATCCTACACACTAACATTTGCTTACTGTGAGCATGGGTTATTTTGTCTCCACAAAGCTGTGCTCTGCATTAGATTTTTACTTCAATGAGTGGTTATTGCCAGAATTCCTACAAAAAAAAAAAAAGCCTTTGCCGATATTTTTGTATGCAGTTTAATAGATATTTGGTTTAAGGAAACTGCAACATTTACAGAAGGTGCCCGAAAACTCAAAAACCATTGATAAATGAGATCTCTCAAAATGAACTGATATATTAAAGACCTTAAACAGTAAATGAGCAAGTTGAATTTCTTTACCTCTGTAACCTATCTAAGCAACTTCTGCTCACTCTTTCACATTACTTATCAGGGGGAAAAAAAACATTCAGCTGGTTGTTCATAAATACATTAGTCTAACCTAAGGTTTTCCTGATAAATAGACAAGAAACAGTAGAGAGGCCAATGACCCCCTCATCGTTTTTCTCAAATAGCAGCCATCTCCTAGAAAGCCAAGTATTGGTTTTGGGAAAAGCAAAACCTAATTATCCAAATGAAACTGTATTTGGTAGGTATCAAGAGCCACCCTATGCATATAATTGAGAAGTATAATATCAGGTCTCTTCCTTCAAAAAGACAGAACACTTGAAGCAATTTGAGGATACAAGTCCACAAGGAATTTCTCAACAAAAGGGCACATCACCCTCAAGTCCAGCCCTCTGGCTAAAACCTCATGGTGCATATGCAGTCTTTATCAGAGCTCCCCTGGCCTACACAGCACCTTTCTGGGAAGTAGGAAAGGCATGACCTGAGGAACAGGCCCATGGTGGCAGGGCATGAGCTTTTGTGGGCCAAAAAAGCTCAGTGAGCAGAGCTCGGATGGATCTCAGACCCATTTGCTCCCTCAGCCTGACGTCCTTTGTGCAGTGTACAAACTGCACAACCTTCCACGGAGACCCTGCTCATCATGCTGCCTGCCAGTCTGCAGATTTTGTTTACTCTTGAAAAAAAAAAAAAGGCTTGACTGCATGGAATCATGACATTGAGAGAGACTAGAAGGGAGAAATAAGCACTCCATGCAAAACACCTGTCCTCCTACACAAAAAGGGGAGTGCGGTGGTTAGCAGGTAAGTGACCCTCGAACAATAGAATGTCTGTTCAGATGCTAGAATGCTGACCCCACACAGAAATAGCGTTGTTTTCTTCCTTTCTGACACCTGCCTTTCCAGCTCATCGTTCTAGTACTGCAACTCCAACAATCTCTCGACTCTACTGGGATCGCCAGTCTATTGATGTCATCACATTTCCACTGTCATTCATTTCTCATGAGTCTTCTCCTACCTCCTTGCCTGGATTAAATTCCTAGTAAATCATTATAATCAGTCCTTTATATATATCCCCAACTGTATTGCCTCCTTACGTTGCTTTTGCCTACTCACTTAGCAAAGCCACAATCCTGGTTAAATTCAACCCTCCCTCCTTTGTGTGTGCACCTATGCAGTTGAACTGTGCCTGGAGAAATTCAATCCATTAACAGCTCACTTTAAATTCATGACCACTAACTCCAAGTGGCTTCTTTCTTCCTTTCTTTCCTTCCTTTCTCTCCCTCCCGCCCTCCCTCTCTCCCTTCCTTCCTTTCCTTTCTTTCTTCTTCTTTTTTTTTTTTTTTTTTTTTTTGTTGCCCAGGCTGGAGAGTGCAGTGGTGCGATCCCGGCTCACTGCAACATCTGCCTCCCGGGTTCCGGGTTCAAGCGATTCTCCTGCCTCAGCCTCCTAAGTAGCTGGGATTACAGGCCAGTGTCACTACTGTACGGGGACAAACTGCCTTAGAAAACCTCCTCCGCGCAAGCTGACCCCTTCCCCCAATTCTGATTGCTCTGCAGCTGCATTCCTGAACCCCTACCGAGGCACCACATCAAGGCTGCCAGACATGCTACAATTAAGCAAAGCCTGATTACAGCCATCTCGGCAGCATGAGGGAAGACAGGGAAAACAAATGTGTGTTATCCATACTTGTAAATTCCTGTTTGACACATACCTGTAAAAAGTTCTGGTTTCTCTCTTTTAAAACTGCTGCCACAGTCACAGGATGTATTGTAGGTCTGTTACAAGTTGACAAACTCTCTCTGTGCTTGTTATCAGTGGATAAATTACCTCAGTCCTGAAACTCCCTTATGCCCCTCTCACCCCATATATACCCCTGGTTTTGTAAGCTTGGGGCTGCCTGCTCTGATTGTTAGGAAGCTGCCGAAGTAGCCCGGCAGGTTGATAAAGCTTGCTTGCCTGACTTTGGGTCTATTCTCCTTTCTCTTGGCCAACCTTACAACTACGCCTGGCTAATTTTGGTATTTTTAGTAGATGGGTTTTCCTCTTGTTGGCCAGGCTGGTCTCAAACTCCTGACCTCAGGGGATCTGCCCGCCTCGGCCGACCATAGTGCTGAGATTACAGGTGTGAGCCACCGCACCTGGCCTCAGGTGCCTTTTAATGCTGCAGTCATATTAAAATTTTCTAGTCCATTTACCACTCTCCTATTTTACGTCTTTTCTTTCCTCAGAAAATGGAAGCTATTGGAAAGAACTTGCACTGGTTGCCACCACCACTTCCACCCCCCTACGCATCTGTGTCTGTGTGCATTACCTTCCCTCTGGTTACTATTGTTGAAGGATCCTTTTTTGTAGAGTCAAGGTCTTACGTTGTCCAGGCTGGTCCTGCACTCCTCCCAAAGTGCTGGGATTACAAGCATGAGCCACTGCGCCTGGCCCCAGTTTTTTTTTTTTTTTCCTGAGACAGAGTTTTGTTCTTGTTGCCCAGGTTGGAGTGCAATGGCACAATCTCGGCTCACCGCAACCTCCACCTCCCAGGTTCAAGTGATTCTCCTACCTCAGCCTCCCAAGTAGCTGGGATTACAGGCATGCACCACCACATCTGGCTAGTTTTGTATTTTCAGTAGAGATGGGGTTTCTCCATGTTGGTCAGGCTGGTCTCAGACTCCCGACTTCAGGTGATCTGCCCAACTTGACCTCCCAAAGAGCTGGGATTACAGGTGTGAGCCACCATGCCTTGGCCCAAATATCTTTTTATTTTATTTATTTATTTATTTGAGACAGTCTCACTCTGTCACCCAGGCTGGAATGCAGTAGTATGATTTCAGTTTACTGCAACCTCTGCCCCCAGGTTCAAGCAATTCTCCTGCCTCAGCTGGAGTAACTGAGATTACAGGCATGTGCCACCAAACCCGGCTAGTTTTTATATTTTTAGTACAGACAGGATTTCACCATGTTGGCTAGGCTGGTCCGAACTCCTGACCTCAAGTGATCCACCTGCCTTGGCCTCCCAAACCTAACTCCATTTCCCTCACCAGATACCACCTGATTTTACTGGTCCGTTGGCAGCAAAGCTCCTGGAAAGATTAATTTATTTTTACTAACATCAGTCCTTTCCCTCCCACTGTTAAACCCGCTATAGTGATTTTTTTTATTTTTATTTTTATTTTAGCTCTCAGAACTTTACTAACCTGCTCTTGAAAAGGTCTCTAGCAACCACACTGCTAAACCCCACAGTTGTTTCTCAGCGTTCATCCCAGCATAGTAGCAGTTGGTTACCTCATTTGAGATGTGTTCTTTAATTGGTTCTAAGACACTACACTGGGTTTTCCTACTGCCTCCCTGGCTGTTCCTTCCCAGGTTCCTCTGCTGATCTCTTCTCTGTTTCCTGATGTCTGAATGTTGAATTGCCCAATTCACATTCTCAGTCCTAGGTCCCTTTATCAATACTTGATCTCATCCAGTCTCATAACTGGACATCCAGTTGCCTGCTTAACAGCTCTACTTGACTTAACAGCATTGGCTGTTTTTAAGTTTGACATGATTAAAGGTGAATTTCTGATTTTCCTCTTCCCCACACCTGATCCACCTGCATTCTTCCCGTTTTTTCACTTACTCAACCCAAAAACCATGGAGTCTTCCTTGACTCTTCTCTTCACAATCCAGAAATCAGTGGTTCTATGTATAGAGCATGTCTAGAATCTGCCTCTGTTATCATCTCTCTACTATCATCGTGTATTTTGTTCATTTCTTGCCTAGATTATTGTAACCGACTTAATTGAACTCCTTGTTTTCCCCCTTATACCTTACAGACAATTCTCAACACAAGCTAGAGTGATCTTTCACAAACATAAATGAGATCATGCCACTGCTGTCTCCAAACCCTGCAACATAGCTGCGAATTTCTTTCAGAGTAAGAATAAAGTTCTTCTAATAACCCACTAGGCCCAATGCGCTGTGGCCCCCAGTCACACATGTTACCCTGTCTGCTCTTCTCCTCACTGGACTGTAAATGATGCTCCTTATAACATCAGTCATGCCCTGCTTCAGGGTCTCTGCACTGGCTGTTTCCTCTGCCTGGAATGCACTTCTCCCAGAGAGCTATATGGCTTTCTCACTTAGCTTCTTCAAGTTTTTGTTCAAACATCACTATATTAGTTACCTACTGCTGTGTAGCAAGTACTCCAAATCTTAGGAGCTAAAAACAAACATCTATTACCGCATTGTTTCTGGGATCAAGATTCCAGGTACAGCTTAGCTGGGTCAAGCTTAGCTTAGCTGCCTCAAGGATTCTCTGCAGTCAAGATGTTCCCAGCGCTGTTGTCTCATCTGTAAGCTCTACTGAGGGAGGACCCACCTTCAAGCCTACTCACATGGTTCTCAGCGGGATTCAGTTCCCCATGGACCCTTGAACTAAAGGCCCTAGTGTGGCTCACGCCTGTAATTTCAGCACTTTTGGAGGCCAAGGCAAGTGGATTGCTTGAGCTCAGGAGTCCAAGAACAGCCTGGCCAACATGGCAAAACCCCATCTCTACAAAAAATACAAAAATTAGCCAGGTGTGGTGGCTTGCACCTGTAGTCCCACCTACTTGGGAGGCTGAGGTGGGAGGATCTCTTGAGCCCAGGAGACAGAGGTTGCAGTGAACTGAGATTGTGCCTCTGCACTCCAGCCTGGGTAACAGAGGGAGACCTTGTCTCAAAAAAAAAAAAAAAAGGCCTCTCATTGGCTGCTTGCTGGGGCCTCCCTCAGTTTCTTGCCTCCACGGAGGGTCCTCTCCAAGAGCACCTCACAATTCCGTCCTGTCACTTTTGCCATATTCTCTTTGTTACGAAGGAGTTAGTAGGTCCAGCCCGTACTCAAAGGAAGAGGATACTCAGGAAAGCCCAGGAGATTCAGACTACTGGGGACCATCTTACAGGCTGTATACCACATCTGCCTTCTCACTAAGGTGATCCCCTTATTTAAAATTGCACCCCAACCCCCCTGTACCTCCCCCTCTCTCTCCCTCTTTCTCTTCTCTCTCTTTCTGTATTGCACACACATTTCCATTTTCCTTTCCTTTTGCTCTAGTGAGCAATAATAAATACTTTTGTTTTGAGCCACCTGGTTTTGAGGTGGTTTGTTCTGTAGAAATAGCAAACTGATGCTCTATCTCCTAAAAGAAAAGAAAAAAAAAAACTCTACAATGTACTTTTCCACTTATGTACGTTAATTTTTGCCTGTGTTTCCTCAATGGAATGTAAGCTGCATGAGGGCAAGTTTTTTTGGTTTTGGTTTTTTATTGTTTCATTCACAGATATCTCCCCCAGCACTAGTAAAGTGCCTGATATATAGTAGACGCTCAACATTTATTAAATGTATGCTCTGTTACTGTTATCTGCATAAGTTACTAGTCCCCTGCCTTACTTTACGCTGTGGCAGAATTGCAATATATCTTTCTTTCAAAGACTGAATGCAGTTTATATTGACATGTGTGAGATGCGTCCAATGTGCATTTATATTACCAAGAATCTCGTAACAATTCTGATAAGGAGGAAGTAAAATGAAATCAGGCAGAAGAAATGTTTAGGAATCCATAAACTGTTACAATCTCATCCACATCTTTTTGTCAGGTTTTTTGATTTTTGGTTTTTTTTCTTTGAGACAGGATTTCACTATGTCACCCAGGAGAAGTGCAGTGGCATGATTACGGCTCACACCAGCCTCGACCTCCTGGGCTCAAGCTATCCTCCCACTTCAGCCTCCTGAGTAGCTGGGACTACAGGCACAGGCCACCATGCCCAGCCTTTACCAGGTTTTATTGGAGAAATGCAGCATTTGTGGGAATTGGAATAAATATATTTATCCTTCAAAATATCGTTTTGTTCTGTTTTGTTTTTCTGAGGAGGAGTCTTGCTGTGTTGCCCAGGTTGGAGTACAATGGCACAATCTCGGCTCACTGCAACCTACGCCTCCCTGGTTCAAGCGATTCTCCTGCCTCAGCCTCCCCAGTAGCTGGGACTACAGGCATGCACCACCATACTCGGCTAATTTTTAGTAGAAATGGGGTTTCACCATATTGGCCAGGCTGGTTTCAAACTCTTGACCTCGTGATCTGCCCTCCTAGGCCTCCCAAAGTGCTGGGATAACAGGCGTGAGCCACCGCGCCTGGCCTACCCTTCAAAATATTAAGATCAACACTGTTGGTGGGAGTGTAAATTAGTTCAACCATTGTGGAAGACAGTGTGGCGATTCCTCAAGGACCTAGAAATAGAAATTTCATTTGACCCAGCAATCCCATTACTGGGTATATATCCAAAGGATTATAAATCGTTCTACTATAAGGACACATGCACACGAATGTTCATTGCAGCACAGTTTACAACAGCAAAGACCTGGAACCAACCCAAACGCCCATCGATGATAGACTGGACAGGGAAAATGTGGCACATATACACCATGGAATATTATGCAGCCATCAAAAACGAGTTCGTGTCCTTTGTAGGGACATGGATGAACCTGGAAACCATCATTCTCAGCAAACTGACACAAGAACGGAAAATCAAACACCGCATGTTCTCACTCATAGGCAGGTGTTGAACAATGAGAACACATGGACACAGGGAGGGGGAGCATCACACACTGGGGTCTGTGGGGGGGAAATAAGGGAGGGACAGTGAGGGGTAGGGAGCTGGGGAGAGATAGCATGGGGGAGAAATGCCAGATATAGGTGATGGGGAGGAAGGCAGCAAATCACACACTTTGAGATGTCTTGCTTCCTCACATCTAGACCTATAATCCTGTGATCTGCTATTAACTAACAGCATGACTAGTGATCATGAATTTTTTTTTTTTTTTTTTTTTGAGACAGAGTTTCACTCTATTGCCCAGACTGGAGTGCGGTGGCGCAATCTCGGCTCACTGCAACCTCTGCCTCCCAGGTTCAAGTGATTCTCTTGCCTCAGCCTCCTGAGTAACTGAGATTACAAGCGCATGCCACCACGCCCAGCTAATTTTTGTACTTTTAGTAGAGACAGGGTTTCACCATGTTGGCCAGGCTAGTCTTGAACTCCTGACCGCAAGTGATCCACTGGCCTCGGCCTCCTAAAGTGCTGGGATTATAGGCATGACCCGCTGTGCCCAGCCGATCATGAATTTTTGACATGTAGATTGTATAAAATCTTTGAGGTTAAAAAAAATTCATGCTACAAAAACCATGTAATCCAGTAAATGGGAAATAACTCATTCCTCTGTAATGTTATCCCCTCCTTTGATTCTGTCCGTATAAGCAATGAAAGTAAATAATGTCCAGTGCAAAATGTGGCCCATAGTAACAGATGGAAAAGGATGGACTTTAGCTTATTAGGTTAATAAGTATTTCATCACCCTCTTCCACCTAATTGTCATGGCCAAATTGTACTTCCAGTCCTTTCTTCTTTTCCATCTGAAATTGTCTATAGAGTTTCCTTCTATGATTTTGCTTTCAAGACATGGAAACAAAGGGGGAAAAAATGAAATCCATCATGCGATTATCTGTAAGTGCAAGCAAAACCAGAAGGATTCTCCTTTACCAAACTCAGGAAGTTTACACAGGGCACATTTGTGGAATGAATACAGAAAACACAATGCTTACTAATGATATTTCTCCTCCTGGATCAGACAAGAAGATAAGATTGTTTTTATACCAGTTTTGATCAGTTTAATGCCTTATATAAAAGGAACACCTGGCCAGGCGCAGTGGCTCACACCTGTAATCCCAGCACTTTGGGAGGCCGAGGCAGGCCGATCATGAGGTCAGGAGTTTGAGACCAGCCTGACCAACATGGTGAAACCCCATCTCTACTAAAAATACAAAAGTTAGCTGGGTGTGGTGGTGGGCGCCTGTAATCCCACCTACTAGGGAGGGTGAGGCAGGAGAATCATTAACCTGGGAGACGGAGGTTGCAGTGAGCCAAGATCGCACCATTGCACTCCAGGCTGGGTGACAGAGCAAGACTCCATCTCAAAAAAAAAAAAAAAAAAAAAAAAAAAAAAAAAAGGAGCACCTGTTTCCAACTCTGTTACCCCTCTGAAACAGAAGAATAGTAATTTATGTGTTCAACCTAAAGTACTTAACATCTGCTATATGCAAGGCACAGAGGTAGGTCCCATGGGGAATACAGGGCTACATAAGACAAGATTCTTGCTCTCAAAGAGCATACATTTCAGTATGAAGATGATGTAGATTTATCAACAATCTATTGCTTTAAGTTAAGATCACGGAGGAAATCTGTCAGTGCCCATCATTTCCCCCACCACCTTATCCTCTCTTCTACACAAAGTTCAAATCTTGACGCTTAATAGACTATATATAGGACCATATCCTGTGCAGTTGCACTCTCAGAAGGGGCCCATGCTTGGTTTAATCCTCTGCTGTTGCTGTCTTGGAATGCTTGGTGATTTTATCTTTGAATTTGTGTTTGGTAAGTGAAGCCAGTGAGACAATGAAGCATGCACATGAGCAGTGGAAATAACCGCGGCCGGGAATGCATGCACATGTGCAGAGGACTCCGGTAGTGCAGGCACCTCAGCATGCATGCACATGATTCAGGGCAGTCCAGAGTGCAGCTGAGCCAGTCCCTGGGCCCAGTTGCAGTGGTGATGGTGGTGGCAGCAGAAGCAACAGTCATGACAGCAGTGGCTGTTGGCTGTGGCTCCAAAGATAGGAAAGGGCTCTGCATATGGATATTGCCAGGATCAGCAGTGGGAGACCAGCTTGCCTGTCCTTTCCCCAGAGCTTAGCCCTGCGTCATCTGCACAAATAGTAACTCTCCACCCTGAGTACTGGGACAGGAACTACTGGAGCTCATTCCACTAATTTTGTCAGTAAATTAGTACAACATGTACACAATAAAAATGTACACATAAACATTGTCATAGCATAGCAGGGGGTTATTAGAATTCTTTTTTTTTTTTTTTGAGACGGAGTTTCCCTCTTGTTGCCCAGGCTGGAGTGCAATGGCACGATCTCAGCTCACTGCAACTTCTGCCTTCCAGGTTCAAGCGATTCTCCTGCCTCAGCCTCCTGAGTTGCTGGGATTACAGGCATGCACCACCACGGCTAATTTTGTATTTTTAGTAGAGACAGGGTTTCTTCATGTTGGTCAGGCTGGTCTTGAACTCCCAACCTCAGGTGATCTGCCTGCCTCAGCCTCCCAAAGTGTTGGGATTACAGGCGTGAGCACCACACCCAGCCTAGAATTATTAAAGGATTTAGACTTGTCTAGTTGTAAAAACTACTACAATATCGCAAAGCAAATAACCTAAGGCTTAGAAACAGAAATTAAGTTTAAAGGTTGTCACAGTGTACAGAAAAGAATGCTATTTTCCTAGGAAGAATGATCCAATTGTTTAGCAGAAAGATAATTAAGCATTTTTTTTCTTGTAATTGAAGAGTCAGTGACAGAATACATAAACAGGCCTTATAAATTATGTACAAATTATGAAGCCAATTTCAGTTTTTTGTAAGACCTCCACAAGTTTCAGGAAATATTTCCTTATGTCTGCAGAAACGTTAAAATATCATTGTATAAATTTATACTTAAAATTAAATTCAGACTTTTACATAAAACTGAGTTGTCTTAGAAAAATTTGGAAACGTTATTCCACAAGAACCAACAACTCTAGAAGTACTAAAATTTATATTTCAAAATAATTCGAAATGTATCTCAGTGTTGTCACAGTTTATGAAACACTCTTAATAGCTGAATCAGCAGGAAGATCTTTTACGAAATGAAAAATTATCAAAATTTACTTGTGATTTTACATCTCCCAAGACTGGGTGGTGCTGCTTGCAGTCTTATCTATTGATAAAGAAACTGTATAACAAAAATTTCATATCTATTGAAAATGAAAGTATACATTTTGATGAATTTGCAGAAAAGTGAGCCAGAAAAATATAATAGGACATCACATTAATGAATGATTATTGTTTATTATATAAAATTATGACATCAAAACTATTAGTTTTGCAATGTTTACGTTCACGTAGTTACTCCTGTATCACTATTATCCCTATTACGTTATTATTATCCCTATTACTGCACTTTTTTCCTGTTTTTTATTTATTTATTTATTTTTTATTAAAAAAAATTTTTTTTATAGAGATGGGGTGTCACCATGTTGGCCAGGCTGGTCTGGAACTCCTGACCTCAGGTGATCCACCCATCTCGGCCTCCCAAAGTGCTGGGATTACAGGCGTGAGCCACTGCACCCAGCCTTTTCCTGTTTTTTAAACAGGAGATCCCATATTTTCTGTTTGCACTGGGCTCAGCAACATATATAGCCAGCAATGACCACAAGTAAAGAGTATTACAGATTTTTGTTATAAGCCATCATAATAGACAATGCATGCCTATGAATGCTTAAGGAGAGAAGAGCAAGAAATGCAGGAAAATACATGTTCTTAATGTGTGTCATACAAAAATCTATCAGGTAATAGGCATTTAATTTATGTTAAGAGTAAAGCAGTATAATACTGTGGGCTATAGCGCAGAATTTGTCATAAGGAAAAATCTGTTTGCATTTGATCCAGGACTGATCTCATAAAGCAATTGGGAACAATGCCTTCAATAGATGCCATTCTCATTAAAATTAGGGGTTTCAGCTGGGCAGCTTGGCTCAGGCGTGTAATTCCAGCACTTTGGGAGGCCAAGGTAAGAGGATTGTTTGAGCCCAGGAGTTCAAGACCAGCGTCCACAATGTAGTGAGACCCTTGTCTCTACAAAAAATAGAAAAAATTAGCTGTGTATGCTGGTGTTTACATATAGTCCCAGCTACTCGGGAGGCTGAGGTGGGAGGATAGCTTAAGCCAGGAGGTCGAGACTAGTGTGAGTCGTAATCATGCCACAGCACTCCAGCCTGGGCAAGAAAAGGGACCGTGTCTCAAAAATAATAATTAAATTAAAATTTATGGGGTTTTTCTGTCCAAAGCATAAGTCTGACATGGATAAACATCCATTCAAATGGGAGTCAAATTCAGGTATCTTATAAATAGCAAGCCTATCAGAATGTCCTTCTATGAGCATTGATGGGTTTCAAATATGGAGAACTATTTTTCTAAATATCAAAGAAATGGCCACAATGATATGGGCCCACCCCATCTATTTTTTTCTTCAAAAATGATGATTCCAGTGCCCTTTGCAGTAAAAACGAAATCACAATAAAGATGACTGACTTGTGAAAATTAAACAGCAGCAAAGAGTAGAAAAGCACTGAAGTCAGATAAACCAAATCTGCATTCCATAAAGTGGAAAAAGATCCACTGAATTATCATTGTTTTTATTTTTATGTGATGATTGTTACATAAAACTTATTTGTTGCTGAATTAAGAAATATAAGACACATATTTACCCTAAACAATTTTAGTTCTATCTTCTGGCTTTTAATGAAATTATGGATTTCTAGGTAATATAATTTGTGTACTGACTGGGCACAGTGGCTCACACCCATAATCCCAACACTTTGGGAGGTGAAGGCAAGAAGATCACTTGAGTTCAGGAGTTCAATACCAGCCTGGGCAATATGGTGAGACCGTGTCTGTGTGCCTCCTGTTGGTTCTGTTTCTCTGGAGTACCCTGATTGATATAGTTACTATGACACAGACTGTTAATTGCTCACCCCGAGAGCCTTTCTCCCTTTATTCTCTATGGTAAGTGCCTCTGAAATAGAGACTACATTTCCCAGCTTCCCTTGCAATTAACAGTCACCATGTGGCTAAGTTCTAGCCAGTAAGATGTAAGCGGATGTGTTTTGTGACAGCTCCCCTCAAAGCATACCTGATGCATACCCTGTATCTCCTTGTTCTGCTAGTAACTTGGATGCTAGAGCTCTTGCAGCCATACTGGGCCATGAAGATAAAAATCACACTCTAGGAATGATAAAGCAGAAAGCTGGAAGGAACCTGAATCTCTGATTGCTGTGGAGCCATGGAACTGCCTCTAATGAAGGAAACATTTCTATCTCATTTATGCTACATGTTCTTTTCGATTTTACGTTATGTTTAGTGGAGTATAATCCTAATTTGATACAATTGCCAACTTTAAAAAATTAGGATATTTCACACAAATTTTCAGCTCTCTCTCTGGCTTTTCTCTTGAAAATTTGGTGCATCTGACAAACTTGATGTCATGCTTCCCATTGCAGCAATTGACCTGGGCAGGAAAATGGATTCCTGCTTCAGACAGGGCTGGAGACCTCACCCATTCCATTTCCTTCATGTAAATTGGGGAGTGGGGCAACATGGAAAAATTGTGGATGCCAACCTTATAACTTTGTCTTTCTCCCTGCATCAATTTTAGCAAGAACATTTTGACATTGGTGTAGTCCACAATGGAAGATATTGAAAGAGGAGAAAGGAAGAAATGGTTCAGTTAGGATGGGTCCTTGGTTAAATTCTTTTAAACAAAAGAATGCCCTGAAAAATCAGGCTGCAGGCACAGATAAGGGGATTTACACATGGGGGCTTGCCTAGGACATTCCCAGGGCCGCACCGATAAGAAAGTCTACACAAGTGACTTGCCCAGATAAGCCTGCAATGGAAAATTCCATCCCCTGACACAGACATAGTAAGGGGAACAAAGCAATATGAAGTAAAACTCAAGCTAAGGGCCCACATGCACACTAGAAGGATGAGATGGAGCTACCAGAAATTCACGCCTTATGCAAATAGGATGCCCAGCCCTCACCGGTTTCTTATAAAAGCCTTTGCAGTCACCTGTAAAAAACGGCAGCACTCTTCCGGGTCTCCTCTCTACTGTGGAGAAATTTCTTCTTTCACTTATTAAACTTTTGCTGCAACCTCACCCTTTGCCTCCAGGCTCTTTAATTTTCTTGGTCATGAGAAAAAAAACTCTAGGTGACACCTCACAATGAGAGACTGCTACATTGTGGTGCATTGATGAAAATGTAACATTTCTGATGCTGGTGAAAGCAGAGGCCATCCTTTGTCTTTTCAGATACCCTTTCAGACACAATTCTGTAGGCCAGCCTCAGGGAAAGGGGGAGCACAGGTCTCAGCATCCACAGACTTTTTATGGCCGGGATGCTCTAGTCTCAAGACTTGGGAAGAGAGAATCAGAGGGTCTTCTACTCCATGGCTGCAACTTTTTCTCATTGTAAAGACCCTCATGTAGTCTAATGGATTTATATTTCTCTGGCTGACGTAATTTTGACCCTATTTCTAGGTTATACCCAAGCCTTAATTTGGTGAAATAGTATCACCCCCACCCAATTTCCAACCACCTCTCTGCCCTGAGTAGTTTCATCAAACTTCACACCTTGACTTAACAATAGAGAGAGGATTTCCCCTAACCTGGGGGAGGACGGAAAGGATGGAGGGTGGAGCCTCAGTTGCTGTCCATCCTAAACCAGACTTGGCAATAATTAGCGGAGGCACAGTGCCCTGGCTTGAAGGATTCTTGGTGAGTTAAAGACCCATTATTTTCTTTGGCTGTATATGAACTCAAAGTCACTAGAAAATGAGCAGAAAGTCAGATGAACTGTGTTTCTCAGAGGCAGGCCAAGGGCAAAGAAGGCACAGAAACCACTTCAAAGCTGCTCAGGTCTTTTGGGAGGAAGGAGTGGGTGTGGAATGAGGCTGCCTTTCAAAGATGAAGCTGTGGCAGATCAGAAATCTGTGTTTTTAAGCCAGAATCTGTGTCTAGATTTCCCTTTGTCTTTTTGTTCTCAGAATTTCATTAAACTAATTATTCATTCATATATGAGTGTCTTCTACAACTAGGCACTCTTTTTTTTTTTTTTTTTTTTTTGAGGTGGAGTCTTGCTCTGTCACCAGACTGGAGTGCAGTGGCACGATCTCGGCTCATTGCAACCTCCGCCTCCTGGGCTCAAGTGATTCTCCTGCCTCAGCCTCCAGAGTAGCTGGGACTACAGGCAGGCACCACCACGCCCAGCTAGTTTTTGTATTTTTTTTTTAGTAGAGATGGGGTTTTACCATGTTGGCCAGGATTGTCTCGATCTCTTGACCTCGTGATCCGCCCACCTCAGCTAGGCACTCTTTAGACAAGATTACGACCCTGATGGCACTTATGTTTTACTTGCCAATACGGATAATAAATATAAGAAGTAAACAAAGGCCGGGCATGCTGGCTCATGCCTATAATCCCAGCACTTTGGGAAGCCAAGGTGGGTGGATCACTTGAGGTCCGGAGTTCAAGACCAGCCTGGCCAACATGGCAAAACCCCATCTCTACTTAAAATACAAAAATTAGCCAAGCGTGATGGCATATGCCTATAGTCCCAGCTACTCAGGAGGCTGAGGCAGGAGAATCGCTTGAACCCAGGAGGCAGAGGTTGCATTGAACTGAGATCATACCACTGCACTAAGGTTTGGACGACAGAGCAAGACTCTGTCTCAATAAAAAAAAAAAAAGAAAAGAAAAGAAAATTTCAGAAAGTGGTAAGTGCTATGGAAAAAAAATTTCAAAAACCCCAAAACTTAAAAAGAAACAACAATGAGACAGAGTGGCAAGGGTGAGAGGAAGAGTCTATTTGAGATGGGTGGTCTGGGAAGGCTGCTCTTGAGGAGGTGAACTTTAACCTAAATGACCAGAAGAAGACCTAAAAAAAAGTGTGTTCTCAGAAGAGAAAACCGAAAGTATGAAGAGCCTGAGGTGGACAAGCTTGGTTGGGCATGACACACGAGGTGGAAAAAGCCAGGAGATGAGGTCACAAAGGAAGGCAGGGGTAGCTCACATTATACTTTTTTTTTCAGGCAGTTTCACTCTTCTTGCCCAGACCATAGTGCAATGGCACAATCTCAGCTCACTGCAACCTCTGCCTCCTGGGTTCAAGCGATTCTCCTGCCTCAGCCCCCGAGTAGCTGGGATTACAGGAGCCTGCCACCATACCCAGCTAATTTTTGTATTTTTAGTAGAGATGGGTTTGCCATGTTGGCCAGGCTGGTCTTGAACTCCTGACCTCAGGTGATACACCTGTCTCGGTCTCCCAAAGTACTGAGATTACAGGTGTGAGCCACTGCACCTGCCCTAGCTCACATTTAACTTTCATTCAGATATAGGGACTTTGGACTTTATTCTGTGTCCATTTAGAAGTCTTTTTTTTTTTTTTTTTTTTTTTTTTGAGACAGAGTTTCATTCTGTGACCAGGCAGGAGTGCAGTGGCACGGCCTTGGTTCACTGCAACCTCCGCCTCCCAGGTTCGAGACATTCTCCTGCCTCAGCCTCCCAAGTAGCTGGGAATACAGGCATGTGCTATCATGCCCGGCTAATTTTTTTTGTATTTTTAATAGAAACGGGGTTTCACCACGTTGGTCAGACTGGTCTCAAACTCTTGACCTTGTGATCTGCCTGCCTCAGCCTCCCAAAGTGCTGGGATTATAGGCGTGAGTCACTGCACCCGGCCTAGAAGTCATTACTTTTAAGTAGTGGAATGAAATTATTTTAATTGTGAAAGCTCATTCTGGCTGCTGGTTAGATTCTAGATTGGCAGAGGCAGGGAGACCAATTAGGAGGCCATATAATGGTCCAGGTGAGAAACGACACCTGGTTTGCACAAGGTGGTAACAGTGGAGATAGAGGTGAACAGATTCAGATAGATTTTAGAGGTAGAGACAAAATTTGCTGGTGGATTGGATGTGAGTATGGTGAAATGAGAGTAATCTAATAGGGCGGATGTTGGTTCCACCTACTAAGATGGGAAGCCTGAAGGAGGAACAGATTTTTTGAGGGAGATCAAAAGACCTATTTTGCCCTTGCTATGTTGGAAATGCCTGTGAAACATCCAGAAGGAGATGCAAGCAAACAGCTGGATAAATGAACCTGGAGCAGGTATTTAGCATTCTTTTTGGAATTTTCAGCCTGTTTGTGGAAACCTAGGAAAGTCCAAGAATGGAGGGAAAGGGCTGCCCTCCCTTTCCCCTGCACCATTAGAATTCCCATACAAGGGTCCATATCCCATCATTTAAAGGGGTTTAGCAAGCTGATGGGTAGCAGCGTGCTTCGTTTCACACAGTAGAGGTGCTTTAAAGACTTGAGAAGGTCAAGTAAGTTGCAAATTGCTATTTGTCATTCACTTACATTTACTGAGTGCTTTAATTTTTTTTTTTTTTTTTTTTGAGACAGAGTCTCACTCTTTTCGCCCAAGCTGGAATGCAATGGCGTGGTCTCGGCTCACTGCAACCTCTGCCTCCCGGGTTCAAGCGATTCTCCTGCCTCAACCTCCTGAGTAGCTGGGATTACAGGCGCATGCCACCATGCCCGGCTAATGTTTTGTATTTTTAGTAGAGACAGGGTTTCACCATGTTGGTCAGGCTGGTCTCGAACTCCCAACCTCGTGATCCACCCGCCTTGGCCTCCCAAAGTGCAGGGATTACAGGCGTGAGCCACTGTGCCCGGCCGCTAATTTTTTTTTTTTTTTTTTTTTTTTTGAGACAGTCTTGCTCTGTTCCCCAGGCTGGAGTAGAGTAGTGTGATCTCAGCTCACTGCAACCTCCGCCTCCTGGGTTCAAGCCATCTCCTGCCTCGGCCTCCCAAGTAGCTGGGACTACAGGCACACGCCATCACACCCAGGTAATTTTTGTATGTTTAGCAGAGATGGGGTTTCACTGTATTGGTTAGGCTGGTCTCACCTGACCTCAGGTGATCCGCCTGCCTTGGCATTCCAAAGTGCTAGGATTATAGGTGTGAGCCACTGCATCCAGCTTGAGTGCTTTAAAATTGAATGATCTTCAGCTGACTCTTAGTGTGAAGTTTCTAGTTTCTGCTTCTTCTCTTTCCTCATATCTCCCTGCCCTGGCTTGTCTAACCAATCTTTACTCTGTGCACTGCTTAAGGCAAAAAACTTTAATCTGCCCTTTGCTGACTTTGGGGAAGGAACATTCTCCAATAGAGCTCAGGAAATAGCTCACCTCTCCCTATTTCTGAAACATTGAGGATGAAAACAGAGAGTGAGACAGACAGGAGGCCAGGTTAGAAGGAATAGTTTTAGGTCTGGTGGCCAGGTGGGCTGGGGTAATACTAAGTCCAGAATCTAGAGCCATTCCCACCCAGCTGCAGGCAGCACTGGGCTAGGGGCAGGCCCCAGAGAGAATAGCAGATAATGTTTTTCCCTTTGGAGTCCATCTCCCCCAGAGGAAGAAGGCAATGGAGCTGAGCCCAATGTGCCCAGTTACCCTGCTCAGATGGACTCTACATCATCAGAGGGGGAATGGAGAAGGCACTGAGAGAGGTCAGGAAATAGTTCTTTTCATAGAACCCTGTAGTGGAGAAACAGCATTCTCTAACAGTTAATGAAAGTGTTCACCATTAGTTAATTGGCTGATTTTTAAATATTTATTTATTTATTTATTTATTTGAGATGGAGCCTCCTTCTGTTGCCAAGGCTGGAGTGCAGTGGTGCGATCTTGGCTCACTGCAACTTCCTTCTCCCAGGTTCAAGTGATTCTCCTGCCTCAGCCTCCCGAGTAGCTGGGACTACAGGCACGTGCCATCATGTCTGGCTAACTTTTTGTATTTTTAGTAGAGATGGGGTTTCACTATGTTGGCCAGGCTAGTCTCGAACTCCCAATCTCAGGTGATCTGCCTGCCTCACTCGGCCTTCCAAAGTGCTGGGATTATAGGAGTGAGCCACTGCACCTGGTCAGTTTGCTGGTTTTATATGTTTAAATTTTCATAAAGTAGATTTTCAGTAAGAGGGGCACAGGTTAATTCAACAAACAGATATGAAGCATAATTCTGCTATTTACTAGCTATGTAATTTGGGGAAAGTCTCAAATCTCTCATTTGCAAAAATCAGGATAGAGATAATTCATGTAACACACTTAGTGCGCCAGCTGGATCAGAATAGCATTCAATAAAGTTTTACTACTATTTTAATGATAACTAGTCCCATTACCTTGTTATATAATCTACTATGTGCTAGGAATATAAAGATAAAAGGCATAACCTTACCATCTAGAAGCTTAAGGCACCATAAGGATGTTGGAATAAAAGACATTAAAACACAGTGCAGGCTGAGCGCGGTGGCTCACACCTGTAATCTCAGCACTTTGGTTGGTCAAGGTGGGTGGGTCAATTAAAGTCAGGAATTTGAGACCAGCCTGACCAACATGGTGAAACCCCATCTCTACTAAAAATAAAAAATTAGCCAGGCATGGTGGCATGCACTTATAGTCTCAGCTAGATGGGAGGCTGAGGCAGAAGAATCACTTGAACCTGGGAGGTGGAGGTTGCAGTGAGCCTAGACTGCACCACTGTGCTCTAGCCTGGATGATGGAGCGAGACTCTATCTCAAAATAAATAAATAAGAAAATAATAATAAAAAAATACAGGCCGGGCGCTACGGCTCACGCCTGTAATCCTAGCACTTTGGGAGGCCGAGGTGGGCACATCACCAGGTGAGGAGATCGAGACCATTCTGGCTAACATTGTAAAACCCAGTCTTTACTAAAAATATAAAAAATTAGCCGGACATGGTGGTACATGCCTGTAATCTCAGCTACTCAGGAGACTGAGGCAGGAGAATCACTTGAACCTGAGAGGCAGAGGTTGCAGAGAGCTGAGATCGCGCCACTGCACGCCAGCCTGGGCAACAAAGCAAGACTCCATCTCAAATAAATAAATAAATAAAATACAGTATAATGTACATGTAATAGGGTTTCTTAGCATAGGATGCCTGACAGCAGTTACATTTTAGTAAGACTATATATCTGTAGGCTACGATAAAAAAAACTCACCTTGGAATTTTTGAGCCTCCCACATCCTTATTGGGTAGGGGCTTAAATAGGTAGCTTCAGCTTTCTTCAAGAAAGGTATCAGGAAAGCTCCTATGTTGTTTTGTTTTGTTTTTTGTTTTCTTTTGAGATGGAGTCTCAGTTTGTCACCCTGGCTGGAGTGCAATGGCGTGGTCTTGGCTCACTACAACCTCCGCCTCCTGGGTACAAGCAATTCTCCCACCTCAGCCGCCTGAGTAGCTGGGACTACAGGTGTGTGCCACCACGCCTGTAGGTTTTTTGCAATTTTAGTAGAAACAGGGTTTCACTATGTTGGTCAGGCTGGTCTTGAACTCCTAACCTCATGATCTGCCCGCCTAGCACTCCCAAAGTGCTGGGATTACTGGCGTAAACCACTGTGCCCGGCCTTTTTTCTGCTCTTATTGCCCAGGCTGGAGTGCAATGGCATGATCTCAGCTCACTGCAACCTCTGCCTCCCAGGATCAAGCGATTCTCCTGCCTCAGCCGCCTGAGTAGCTGAGATTGCAGGAGCCTGTAACAATGCCTGGATAATTTTGTATTTTTAGTAGAGACGGGGTTTCCTCCATGTTGGTCATGCTGGTCTCGAACTCCCAACCTCAGGTGATCCGCCCGCCTCGGCCTGCAAAAGTGCTGAGATTACAGGCGTGAGCCACTGTGGCCAGCCTGACCGCGGCCAGCCTGCTATTTTTTTTAAAGGGAGTTAGTGATCTATGAGGACTAGAAGGATGATGGCTCTGACCTCTCAAGGTGGTGAAAGCTGGAACCAGCCTTGACTCAGCACGCCTGAGCACAAACCCCAGGAGGCAGATGTGTGTGGAAACAGAAATACTGGATCCAGTGAGAATCAGACATCTAGAGCCTTGCCTGGCAGTGCCTGAGGGCCCTTGGATCAGGGTGACACTGGGGCAGGCTGGAAAGGTCCCACTCTGGCCCAGATTCTGATGCTCTGCTGACACCACTGTGCCAGTTGCTCTGTGGGGCCAAAGCTTTATCTCCATTTACATCACATCTTCTGCCAAACAGCATTACTGCCTTGTCCCTGAGCCACTGCAGGCTCAGCGGCTAGTGCTTCAGCATCCTGCAGCTGTAGCCCAGAAGTCCTCACTGCCTCACACGTTGAGGTGACCAAATTTGGCCAGGAGTCCTTCCTGTGAGAGAGCCTCGGAGTGTGGGCAGCCCATCCTAGAAAATAAACCAAGCAGCTTTCAGCAATAAGGGACACACAGCCAATTTTGCTACATTCACCCTTCTGTCTCCATCTTTAGCCTGAGCTTCTCCTTTCAGGTCCCTCCCTTGGGACCTCAAGCCTCCCTTTCAGGCCCCTCTAAGCACAGCAAATCCTGTATGCATTAAGGGGAGGTAATTGAAGGAGTTTGGACTTCTGGGTTTTATGTTATTATTGGCTTATGAAAGCTCAAACATTTGCACTCCAGGGATGATAGCTGCACTTGTTAAATTTAGCGTAAAGCTGCCTTCTTACATATTTTAAGTTCAGCCTAAAGGTTTCCCCCACACATAGTGAACTGTAGCCTAACTGGGTGTGTAAACAGACTGTAACCTATTCTTGTACCAATCACAGAGTTTTGGCCAATCACAAGTGGCCAACTGTTCAAACCTTGTTCAAATAAGGCAAACCCAAACTATAACAAATCTAGCCGTTTCTGTACCTCACTTATGTTTTCTGTAAGACACTTTATTTTTTCTGTCCGTAAGTCTTTGACCACTCAGCAAGACTGGAGCCTCTCTGAACTTACTTTGGTTTGGGGTCTTTTTGATTTGCAAATCGTTCTTTGGGTTTTTCGCTTGATTAGACTCTGTTGTTTAATTTATCTAAGGTTTTTCTTTTAACACACCCCAAACTGTGTGGAGGCATCTTATACAATAATAGAAGCATGCATAAGCTATAACACGAAGGAACAAGTGACAAATTCTGTAATGGGAGGTGTGTGGGATTAAACTTCTGAGAGAGGAGGGCTGAATAGGCTCTGAAAGTATGAGTAGGGGTTTACAAGGAATGAATGGAGTAAGGGGAATTACGGACAGAACAACATGGACTGAAATTTTACTATCCTACGACATGCATGGTATCTTCAGTGAACTCAAAGTAAGTTTGCCCACTTTCCCATAGACAGTTGTGGTGAATTAATTTTTTGTTTCAGTTAGTGATAAACTTCTTAGCTTTTTACTGAGCACAGGTTTACTGTAAATATGTGTAACATTAGATTAGTGCCTGGCACATGGTTAACACTATTGATTTTTATTAGGGACTAGGTCTCAGTTAAACTTAGGTAATTAAGTAGCTCACTTTTTCCTTTGGGAAGACGTAAAAATATTCTCAAGCCTAACCATTCTTTCCTGTCTTCTAGTATTGCCCACCCCAAAGCTCCGTCCTGCAAAAGTCTTAAGCAGTCCGTTTCAAAAGCCCAGCATTTTTAAGGGGTCAGTCTAAGGTGTAGCACAAAACAAGGTGCACCCAAAACGTAAAAGCCATACTGGGCGAGGGCAACGTCAGCCGTTTTTGGTCTGGGTAATTATAGGCAGTACCTTAAAACAAGACTTGAAAAATATCATGTTATTTCCAAATCCCATTTCAGAGCTTTAAAAAACAATAGCATTTTGAGCTCCTAGGAACGTTTTTAGCGGTAGGTGGCCACGTGGAGGGTGGCACCAAGGCTCGGCGGGGGAGAGCAGAAACAGAGCTGGGTGTGGCGGTTCCCGCGAGCCAGCGCCACGTAACCAGAGGCGCTCGCACTAATTTGACCTCTAAGAGAGGCTAAGCGCAGGGGAAGAGCGGGTGCGGACATTAGGGCGGAAGGCTCAAGGGGAAGCAGAAGTGAGAGGCCCCGCAGTCCTGGGACTGTGGGGCAAAGAGAGAGAAAAGGGGGCCGCGGGCGCCGCGCGAGGAAGATGCGAGCAGAGGAAGAGCACGCGGCGCCGGGTACCTGCCGGGAGCGCCGGATCCAATGGGAAGAGGGCGCGCGCCGCACCTCAACCTGGCCGAGGACGTCACGACGCCGAGGCGGACGCCGGGCCAATGGGAGGCCGTCGCTGGCAGAGTCGGGGCCAGGAGGAGTCGGGGCTGGGCCGCGCGAAGGCGGTTGGCTGACTCCAGTGTGGCCGCCGCCGGAGAGGACGAGCGCCGAGCTGGGGCTGCGGACTTCGGCCTGCCCCTCGCCTCGCTCCCCGCCGCTCGCACCTCCCGGATGGTGCTGACCACCCGCTAAGCGGCGGCGGCGAGGCGTGAGGGCGCGCCGCGGACGCTGTTCGGGGTCGAGGCTTCCCTTCGCCGGCACTTCCTCCTGCGGCGCTCGTGCGCGGCCGGCCCGGCTAGTGGGGATGGCGGCCGCGGCCCGGGTGAACGGCCGCGCATCGGCGCCCAGGCTGCTTCTGCTCTTGCTGGTTCCGCTGCTGTGGGTCCCGGCTGGGTCTGGGCCGGCCCGGATGAAGACCTTAGCCACCGGAACAAAGAACCGCCTGCGCCTGCCCAGCAGCTGCAGCCGCAGCCGGTGGCCGTGCAGGGCCCCGAGCCGGCCCGGGTTGAGGTGAGCCGGCCGGGCCGGGCCGGGGCGGCCTGGGATGAGGTGGGCGAGGCTGCGGGGCGGGCTGCGCCGGGTACCAGTCTCCAGGCCTCGGAGAGCGCCGCCCTCCGCCGGTCCCTGCGGGAGGAGGGGGAGCCCGACCCCTGCGCCCGGGTTGGAGGGAGGTCGGCTGCGGTCTTTTCCGGTGAGGCCTGGTCTTGCCGACTCCTTTAGGGAAAGGGAGAGGAAGAGTCCAGCCGGAGCCCTCTGTAAACCTTGATCTCCGGAGGACCAAGATGCTGCTCAGGCATGGGCATCTGATATTGATGAGATGTGGCTTAGAGTAGCTGGAAAGACTCATCCCTAGCAGAAAGTTTTTAACGGATGGCTGCTGGGAGGCTTTTTGTATTCCCTGAGGATCATCACATCGGCCATTTCATTGTTGAAGTAGCTTATCCCAAACTGCTTACCCAAATTCAACTTGGCACTGCCCGTGCTTTTTGCCAAATAAATATGGATTAGGAACCATGACTCACTTTTTTAAAACGTGCTTTGGCTAGCAGGAAGTAGCCTTAAGGAACGCAGAGGAATGAGTCTCCGGCAGTACAGAGTGCTGCAGCGTTGTGGGACGCCGAAACTACACTTATAAGTAAACCAGAGTCCCGAATTTTGTTTGTCCTTTACTGAATAGATACTATAACTTTTTAATCTGTTAGTAGAATCAGTCCTTAGGCACTTGGCAGCGTTTTAACATTTCTCCCCCTCTCCCAGTCCTGGGCTCTCTCATCATTTCCAGTATCTGCTCCCTGAATCCCGGCCAGTGTGGCACTCAAACCCCCACCCCCACCCAGGCCACATCCTGCCCATCCCCACGTAACTACTCTTCCTGAATTCGGCCATCTTGTCAGAAGTCTTCGGTGAGTTGCCTCTACTGATTTCAGTCCAGCCTTTTTAGGGGAGAGAGGCTCACAGTGATGTTTCTCCTGATCTGGCTCCAGCTCACCTCCACACTTTTTACCCACGGCTTTCTTGCTCAATATGCTACAGGGATATGCTCATTTGCAAAAAACAATGTGCTTCAAGAACCCTTTGGAGCAGGCCTTGTGCTCTCTTGCCAGTCTCTCCCTAACACATGATCTTTTCAAAGAAAGAGAAAAAAAAAACACCTAGAGCTTGAAGCCAAGGATGAACTCTTCCTATCTTCGAGAACCAGCAGATACCTACTCTTTGTGAAGCCTTCCCTGAAATTTCTTGGTCAGGAGTAATTTATCTCTGACTTTTTATTTTCCTTTTCTTTCCTCTCCTTTCTCCTTTTTCTTTTTTTGTTGTTGTTGTTGAGACAGGGTCTCCTCTGTCGCCCAGGCTGGAGTGCAGTGGCGCCATCTTGGCTCACTGCAACATCTAATAGATCCTCCCATCTCAGCCTCCTGAGTAGCTGAGACTGCAGCGTGTGCTAACACGCCTGGCTAATTTTTTTTTTTTTTTGAGATGGAGTCTCGCTCTGTCGCCAGGCTGACGTGTAGTGGCGCGATCTCGGCTCACTGCAACTTTTGCCTCCCGGGTTCAAGCGATTCTCCTGCCTCAGACTCCTGAGTAGCTGGGACTACAGGCGCTCGCCACCACGCACAGCTAATTTTTGTATTTTCCGTAGAGAGTGGGTTTCACCATGCTGGCAAGGATGGTCTTGGATCTCTTGACCTCGTGATCCGCCCATCTCCGCCTCCCAAAGTGCTAGGTTTACAGGTGTGAGCCACCGCACCTGGCCAATTTTTGTTTATTTTTTTGTAGAGAGGAGGTCTCACTACGTTGCCCAGTCTGATCTCAAACTCCTGGGCTCAAGCACTTCTCCAGCCTCAACCTCCTAAGTGCCGGTGAGCTGTAACACCGGCGCATTTTCTTCATGTTTTATGTTTTCATTACATGCTGCTTTCTTGGGCTTTTCCAGTTATCTGTTGTTTTTCTGTGTGAGACCAAAGGATAGAATTTCTGGGAGGGTGATCTTGGTTTCACTAGGCAAGAATATTTCTAAGGATCAGTGCTGTCCCAGATGTAGTAATCAGTATTGAGAAATAGTGAAGTTCCTCTTACTGGAAGTACTCAGGAAGAAGTTGAATAACTACCTATGAGGAGATTCTGGTATGGGAAGGCAGCTGGGAGTTAAAGTTACTGGGAAGTGAAGATTCTGTGAGCCGATTTCATCCTCACAACAGCCCGTTAAGCAGGTAGAGGAGGTGCCATTTCCCATTTGTGGATGGAGAAACCTAGATTTGGAAGGAAGAGTGGTTTAATATCACAGTGCTAGAAGTGAGTTTTCAGCAGAACCGGAATTAGAATCTGGACTTCTGTGCCTTACCAGGTTTTATTAGCATTCATTTTGTCTTACTTTTTTGACTTACTTAATTCATTAATGAATTTTAATGGTTTATTGGATTGTATGTTGGTGTAGTTCTTTGATCTTGAGCCTGGCTTTTTCTTTCACCTTTTTTGGGGAGCTTTATAGTGTATATTGTGACATAATTTACACACACATCTTGCTGCTTTGGATTCTTACAAGTTGTGTACATGTTTTATCTGCCCCTACTAGCTTTTGGGTGTCTTGAGACTCTGGCTTACTCATCTTTGCCTATTCCAAAAGACCTTGCCTATTCTTGGCATTTATTAAGTAATTTTCTAAGACTAGGTTGAAGTATTTGCATGCCAGGTTTAAATCAGCTATTAAATACCTTTATGAAAAAACTGGCTGTAGAATAAACTCAACCAGGAAAAAAAACAACCTATTTTTAATAGTATCTATCCAATCTTTTTTTTTCTTTTTAGTTGCTAAGGGATCCACCAGATGGAATTAAGAAAACTAGGCTTTTATCATCTGCTGGATATAGTGTGATTGTAACCATTATTGGATTGCCGTTGGTTTAGACAACTTAGTTTTAGCTGACTATGTAGTTAATTCTGGAACTCTTGTAAAGATTTTTTTAAAAGAGAGGAAAAGCTCAGAAGCACTGGAACTCATGAGTAATAAATATTCCATGATAACAGAGATATAAAATGCAGTGATGTCAGAGGTGTACAAGAAATGTGAGTCATTTAACATGTGAAGCCAGAGTCTTTAGTCCCCCTGGGGGGGAGCAAAGTGGTGAGTGGGCTTCTCCATCTTTTTCCCTCTGCCTGCCCCGTTGGCCCTAGCCATATGCTTAGGTGTGGACTGCCATTCACGCTGCCCTGCTTGTTGCTCCTGGGCTCAGCTGATCCTCCTTGATGTGTCCACTTCAGAAATTGAACTGAAATGCTGATTCATGAACTTAATTCTTAGTTTTCATCTTTTAGCCTTGTCATTTTACCCCAGTATCATGTTTATTTTAAAACAATAACTATTTTGGATTAAGTTAATTGTGTGAGAGATTATGAATATGTAATTTTGCAGGTATTTCATTGAAGTTTTAGTCATTGGGATTTTTAAGATAGAAATAATGGTAGATAAAGAGCTACTAATATCCTTTTTAAGAAGCTAGGAAAAATCTAGCCATGTAAAATAAAGATCACAGTGGTACAAACGGTGTCCAGTGAACATATTCAAGTGGTCTTAAGGATTCTTGGCTTTTAAATTTTTATTTAATTTTTTTTTTTTATAGAGGCAGGGTCTTCTTAAAGTTTATAGCAGCTCATTGCAGCCTCCAGCTTCTGGACTCAGGCCATCCTCCTGCCTCAGCCTTCTGAGTTGCTGGAAAGGGATCCTTGTCTTTAAAACTGGGGGTGTGAAGGGAAGGGCAGGTATAATATAATATGATTTTTTCCTTTAATATTTTCATATATTCTTGGTGATTCATTTTAGTTAGGCATTTATGTTTATTATTCTAAGTCTGTATTATAGTAGAATATAATTGTCTTGTTTTCTTCCTTTTTTTTTTTTTTAAGAGACAGGGTCTCACTATGCTGCCCAGCCTATTCTCAAACTCCTGGGCTCAAGAGATTCTCCCTTCTTGGCCTGCCAGAGTGGTGGGGTTATAGGCATGAGCCATCATGCCTGGTCTTGTCTTGTTTTAATTATATTTTTATGTAACTTTTTCCTCTATCTACAGTACTCATCACTATGCTGAAAGATTTTTCTTTGACATGTTTTCTAAGCTGTGTAATATAAATATCATTTGCTTTTTTTATCCACCTGATGGAGGTAACAAATGAAAGTACAGCTTAACAGCCACATAAGCAAGAGTTGAGCATTGCTAAATATGTAAGTTTCAACAGATTTGCTTTGCAGCTACATGCAGTAGATCTTTTAAGAGGGTGGGATATTAAAGTTGAACCTTTTCTATGCCACCATGTGAGAGTGGGCTTCTGAAAATGGGAGGAGCAGCTCCTCTCGGTTGGTAGGCATCAAGTGGAAGATACATTATAAAAACCTAAGATACGTTATAAAAACCTAGTTATATCTTATAGGGTGCTAAAAGCAAGGTGACTGAACTTGTAACGACATTCTACATTGAGTATGTAGTTTTCTTTATAATCAGGCTAAAAAAAAGTTGCTAAGCGATAAGAACTTACAGTCATGATTAACTCCCAATTTACAAACCCGTAATAAAAAGTTCTGTTTATTACTTGGATCCATCTTTTCTGCAGTTTATGTTTCTAGTGACTTACTCAATACATTTTTTTTTCTTATTCCTTCCCTGGGCAGAGTATGTAATAAAAGAGACATAAGTCCCTTTAGTTGAGGGAGATGAGACAGATTTAATAAAAGTCATGTATACCTTACTAAGTATTTTGGAAGTCTAAAGAAGAATGACTGTGGTTACATAGCACTGTTAATAAAGCCACAAAATCATTACCTGACTCAGTGAAAGTTCTTGTCATATTTTTACTTTACTGTTTTGATGTTTCATTTATTTATTATGTTTCAGCTGTGAAAGCACCTTCCACAGAGTATTTTAAACTTTTTTCTATTTTCCTTAAGTTGCAGCCCTACTCCACCCAGTCCCGCCTCCTAATTCTAGCCTCTTTACAGCTAAGATTGAGGACATCAGTTATAATGACGCTTGCTCATATTACCTTCTCAGAAGGTAATTATATTAATACTGAATTTATTTAGTGGTATTCTGTCATCAAAAAAATTCATTTAAAAATATCAATGAAGGCTGGGCATGGTGGCTCACAACTGTAATCCCAGCAATTTGGGAGGCCAAGGTAGGTGGATCACGAGGTTAAGAGATTCAGACCATCCTTGCCAACATGGTAAAACCCTGTCTCTACTAAAAATAAAAAAATCAGCTGGGCATGGTGGCGGGTGCCTGTAGTCCCAGCTACTCCGGAGGCTGAGGCAGGAGAATCACTCGAAGCCAGGAGGCAGAGGTTTCAGTGAGTGGAGATCGTGCCACTGCTCTCTAGCCTAGGTGACAGAGTGAGACACCGTCTTAAAAAGTTACATGTGTGACTGGGCGTGGTGGCTCACACCTGTAATCCTAGCACTTTGAGAGGCCAAAGCAGGTGGATCAGCTGAGATCAGGAGTTCTAGACCAGCCTGGCCGACGTGATGAAACCCCATCTCTACTAAAAATACAAAAAATTAGCTGGGCATGGTGGCACCCGCTTGTAATCCTAGGTACTCCAGAGGCTGAGGCAGAATTGATTGAACCTTGGGAGGTGGAGGTTGTAGTGATCCTAGATCGTGCCACTGCACTCTATCCTGGGCAACAAGAGCAAAACTCTGTCTCAAAAACAAAACAAAATTAATGAAGCTAAACACATTTAATAAATTTCAGGTGCAAAAATACATTACAAAACAATAACATTCAGCCGGGCATGCTGGCTCATGTCTCTAATCCCAGCACTTTGGGAGGCCAAGGCCAATAGATCACAAGGTTGGGAGTTCAAGAACAGCCTGGCCAAGATGGTGACACCCCATCTCTACTGAAAACTACAAAAATTAGCTGGGCACAATGGTGCCCACCTGTAATCCCAGCTACTCAGAAGGCTGAGGCAGGAGAATCGCTTGAACAGTCTCCAGGTGGCAGAGGTTGCAATGAGCCAAGATAGCGCCACTGCACTCCAGCCTGGGTGACAGTGAGACTCTGTCTCAAAGAAGAAAAAAACAACATTGATTAAAATAAGCATTAAAACAAAAATACAATTTTATAACAATAATTGTTAAATATAAATTTTAATATAAATTAACAAGTAATAGTAAAGTATTTTAAAATAGTGAAATCATTCACAAAAATGCATAATAGTGAAAATTAAAATGTTATGTCTTTAATGACATCCCTAGAAATCAGGTTTATCTTTTTTTTTTTTTTGAGTCGAGAGTCTCAGTTGCCCAGGCTAGAGTGCAGTGGTGCGATCTCAACCACTGCAACCTCTGTCTCCTCGGTTCATGCAGTTCTCATACCTCAGCCTCTGGAGTAGCTGGGACTACAGGGGCATGCCACCACGCCCAGCTAACTTTTGTATTTTTAGTAGAGATGGGGTTTTGCCATCTTGGCCAGGCTGGTCTCAAGCTCCTGATGTCAAGTGATCCACCCACTGTGCCTCCCAAATTGCTGGGATTACAGGCATGAGCCACCTCTCCCAGTCTGAGTGCATATATATTTTTGTGCACATTTTTACAACTTTTAAAAAAGCTTTTTTGACTTAAGATTAGTAGCGCCCAAGAGACAGTTCTGAGGAAATTGTAACCATTTTCTTCTGACTCCTTTTCAGATAATCTCGCCTCTTGTTTGGTAACTTATTGAGCAACTTTGTTTTTGTTTTTTTGCAGGGACATCAGTCTTTTTCTTGGTAGCAAGCTGTAGATTTTGTTTCAAAGAAAGCATCTTCATCTTCTCTAGTTTCATCATGTATAGATGGAGATTCCGATGCAGGTATCTGTATCAATTTCAATACAGTCACATTTGTGTTCATTTGAACTCTAGAATTAAAATAGGAATTATTTTTTTCTTTGATTTTCTTTTCTTTCTTCTCTTGAGGATCATGAAAGTATGAAAGAATACTTTCTAAACGAGGGTGTTTTTTTCTTTTTCTTTTTTTTTTTACAATTTTAAAATTTATAGAAAAGAGTTTTTTGTTAAGCAGGTTTTTTAAAAAAATTCTAAGTTGTTAATCCTGCTCTCAAGATGTAAATAAGGTGTGTTTCAGACATTATTAAAATACTGAAATAATGGTATTTGTACCAAAACACTAGTATCTCATTACTTACCACGGTATAACACTGTATAACTGAATAGTGAAATATCAAAATTAGAATTGCACACTACATCTAATGCTGTATGCATCTAAGTATATGCCTTTGTGCCCATACCTTCTGCCTTTTTCGTGTTTTGGACAAAATTCATCCTTTGCGAACCTCCCTCTCTGTCCATGTTCCTGTTCTCTTCTAACCTCCTCCCTCAATGCCTTTATTCTTTCCCTTCCCATTGCTTCCTTTATATCTGCTTACACATGTTCATATGTTTCTCCTATTTTAGGAAAGAAAAAAAAAGTCATTCATTCTTATTTGTCTATTAGTTTCTTTTTTTTTTTTTTTCAGGCTGGAGAGCAGTGGCACAATCTTGGCTCACTGCAACCTCAGCCTCCTGAGTAGCTAGGACTACAGGTGTGTGCCACCATGCCCACCTAATTTGTTTGGTTTTGTATTTTTAGTAGAGATGGGGTTTCATCATGTTTGCCAGGCTGCTCTTGAATTCCTGACCTCAGGTGATCTGCCCACCTTGGTCTCCCAAAGTGCTGGGATTACAGGCGTGAGCCACTGTGCCCAGCCATATTAGTTTCTTCAGTTTTATAAGCGAAACTTCTAACTAGGGTATTTGCTGCTTTTTCACTTTCCTTTAGTCTATTGTTGTCTGGCAGTCCCTGTCTTTTTCTTGAAATTTTTTTTTTTTTTTTTTAATTTTAAAGACAGGGTCTTGCTGTGTTGCCCAGACTGGAGTTCAGTGGCACATTCAGCTCACTGCAACCTCAAACTCGTGGGCTCAAGTGATCCTCCCACCTCAGCCTCCCAAGTAGCTGGGACTACAGGTGCATGCCACCACACCTGGCTAATTTTATTTGTTTTGTTTTTTTGTAGAGATGAGGTCTCAGTGTCTTGCCCATGTTGGCCTTGAACTCTTGGCCTCAAGCAATTCTGCCTTGGCCTCCCAAAGTGCTGGGATTATAGGAATGAGCCACCACAAATTCCGTTTTTGAAGGGTACCTGTAACTTAGCAAATTGCTAAATCTAGGGATCTTTTTTGTTCTCATTTGACACTGTTAATTCCCTGTTTTTTAAGAATACATCTCAGCTGTATGAACTTGGCAAAATAATGAAGCCCATTTGACCTCAATTTCTTGTGTTGAAACTTAAAACAGCTCTTAAGTTTTTTTGAGTATCAAATGCAACAATATGTCTGAAAACATCTGGCATCTAGTTAATAGCTTACCCTAACCTGACCGTCTGTGATGCTTTACTTGCTTCCTGGCTCTCGAAATACCTAAGAATTTGTTTCCTTTTTTTTTTTTTTCCTCCCTCCACCTTCTTTAAATAAAGACATTCTCTAAGGCACACTATTTGAACTTGATCTCTTTGCTTTATCTGTTGGAAGTCTCATCTACCTGTAAAGCTCTCGCTGATAAATTTGGGCTGCCAGCAACCAGATACATTAAGTCCTTACTTAATATCATTAACAGGTTCTTGGAAACTGTAACTTAAAGTGAAATGACATCAAATAATGTCATTTTAATTCAGTGTTGTTTCATTATAACATTGATGAGAAAAGAAAGTTGTTTTATATCATTTCACTTGAAGTTGCAGTTTCCAGGAGCCTATTGAGGACATTGAGGCTGTCAGCCTTGAGGCTACATATCTTGAGGCTGTCCTAGGCTAAACTCTGGTGATCTATTTCTGATAACCTCTTCCAAACCTTCATTTGAAATGTTTTTTATCACTTCAACTGGAAATGTATCTGAAACCAAATCCCTTGTTTTTATCCCTCTTCCCACATACCTTTTAAGAGTACTAAATACATACTAGCATTTTAAGAAGACTAATATTTCTGCTGGTCAACCAGTCAGGAAACCTCACCACCACCGTTGATTCCCACCCCGTACCCGCCTGCCTTTTTAAAGGTCTAGTGATTTTTCTTTCCAACATGTGCAGAATTTTTTCATTTGTCCTTAACACGGATTTCATGCAGCTGACCTCCTGATTGATCCAGTGGCTGGTACTCTCCACTCTTTGCTCTGATAATCGGTTACAGTTCCTTGATCGTGTTTATGTCTTAACACAAAAATATGTAAGGACTTCCCTCTTGCCTTTGAGCTTGTCTACAAACATAAAGGATTTTAGGCCCAGTTTGTCTTTCTCATCTTGCCCCAACCATTCTTCTGATGGTTTATTCCCTGTTCTCAGAACATGCCTGTATTCTTTCACATTGGCAGTACAGAAAAGAGGTATACGTAGAACAGAAAAGAGATGATGCATTTTTAGTTAGCCACTCCATGAGTGACTAATACTGAATTGTACTGAAACTTCCAAGGAGCCTTATGAAATGAATCTTAGAACCAGCTTCCGTATTGGTGAGAGGTTGCTCCATAGGTATTAACTCCCCACACTTCCAGGTAGTGAATGAGTAAGTACAGAGCAGTGCTTTCTTGTTGGACCCGTCTGAAGCCAGTCACAGCCTGCAAGAAACTGATCCTCCATAGCTGGCATAAGATTGGGTCAAGAGATTTTTGAAATGGTGCATAGCATGTGTCTATAATAGTGTGCAAGTTAAAAATTCCAGAAGATACAGAAGAATTTAAGAGTGAGAAGTTATGTCTCTTTTCCTTTTATTCTATCGTAGAGAAAGTTTGCCAACCCCTGTTCTAGTCATTCTGGTCCTTCTCTGGAAACATCCATCATTAACTTGTTTCTTGAAACTTGGTGTGTATTTATGATGCTTACATACCCCACATACACACATACTTAGTATGTATTTTTTCTTAACTTCAAAATATCTTAATGATTTTCCATATTAGTATATAAAACATTCTTATTCTTTTAGCTCCGTAATATTCCATTATATGGATCTACCATTTATTTAACCAGTTTTCTGTCAATGGATATTTAGTTGTTTTTTTCTTTCTCTTTGTTTTGAGGCAGGGTCTCACTCCGTTGCCCAGGCTGGAGTGCAATGATGTGACCTCTGCTCACTGCAACTTCCACCTCCTGGGCTCAAGTGATCCTCTCACGTCACAGCCTCCCAAATAGCTGGAAACTATAGGTGTGTGCCACCACACCCAGCTAATTTTGTATTTTTTGTAGAGACAGGGTCTCACTTTGTTGCTCAGACTGGTTTTGAACTCCTGGGGTCAAGGGCTCCACCCATAAGTGCTGGGATTATAGGCATGAGCCACTGAGCCCACTGACATTTAGTTATTTTGCTTCTTTAACATATTTCTAATCAAAAAGGTCAATTCCTTGAGTGTTCCTATCTTCAACTTTTTTCTGTAATGGGCCTCTCATACTCATTGCCCACAGTTTGCATTCAGTTTTATTGTGATGGGGCAGGATCATTAAGAGCTGGAGTTGCTGGGATTGGCCTTGCTCAAGAGGTTCTACTTGAGTCGGACCTTGAGGAATCTGGATGAAGAGAGGGATAATGAAAAGGAGGTAGGAAGGGAAAAAGGACTGTGTGGCCGAAGGCTTGTGGTTAGCAAAATCCTGGCATGCTCTCGAGCTGCACTGCCCAGTACTGGAGCCATGAGTACCTGTGGATGTGAGCACTTGATATGTGGCTAGTCCAGAGTTGAGGTGTGCAGTGAGTAAATACCAGGATCTGAAGACTTAGTGTGAAGAAAAGAATGTTAAAATTGCCTCAGTAATTTAGAAAATATTGCTTATAATTTAAATAGTAGCATTTTTGATATATTGGGTTACATAAAATGTTATTAAAATTTTTACCTAGTTTACTTTTAAATATATGGCTACCAGAAAATGTAAAATTATATTATGTGGCCCACCTTTGTGGCTGCATGATTTTTTGTTAGAATCTGCTCTGGCTCATCCTTCAGGATAGAGTAGCAGGTACATTTGGGGAACCTGGTGTGTGCTTTAGTGAGAAGTGTTGGACAGTTACCAGAATCAAGTATTTGGTATGCAAAACCATTACATTTCTTAAAAGAGTGAAGTAACATTTTGTGGCACTACAAAAATTAACTTTAATTGTGCACTTACTGTGTACTGGAGCACTGTCCTAAAAGGCTTTATTCATTTAATTCATTTAATCCTCACAGCAACCCTTTGCAACATAGGTAGCCCTTATGTTACAGATGAATTGAGTCACAGGGAAATGTGCTTAACTGGCCCAGCGTCACGCCGTAACTGATAATGCCTTGGCTGTGAACCCAGGCAGTCTGATTCCAGAGCCTATATACTTAACCACTGCACTGTGTCCCTGTGAAGGTGAATTATGAAAAGGAGTTGATCCTCGCACATAGCTGTGAATGGTAATGAATCACTTTCTAATTCTATTAATATTTTAATTGAAAGAAATCTATCTTCACAGTACGCTGATACTTTTCAGTTCTTATCACCGTGGTTGGTTGTGTGATTTTGGCCACCCAGGAATGGCTTAGTGTGTAACAAGCTTTAAGTTTTATTTTTTTTTGTGTGATTTGTATATAGGAAAGTTTTAAGAATATGTAGTTTTCAAAAATTTGTTTTGTTTTGCAGTCATACATCGCTTAATGATGGGATGTATTCTGAGAAATGCATTGTCAGCAATTTCATTGTTGCGCAGACATCCTAGAGTGTACTCACTCACACAAACCTAAATGTATAACCTGCTATACACATAGGCTAAATGGTATAGCTATGGCTCCTGGACTACAAACCTGTGCAGTGTTTTACTATATTGAATACTGTAGGCATTTGTAACATAATATATATAAATATATCTAAACATAGAAAAGGTACAGTAAAAAATATGGTACTATAATCTTATGGGACTACTGCTGCATTTTTGGCACATCTTGATCAAAATGTCATGTGGTGCATGTCTGTACTCTTAAAGCAAATTTTATTTTATCCCTACATTTCATAGAGGAACAGATTAAATAATGTGGCTGAGGTTTCATGGCTGGGGATTATAAAGCCATGAGACTGGCTGGGCATGGTGGCTCACGCCTGTAATCCCTGCACTTTGAGAGGCCGAGGTAGGTGAATCATGAGGTCAGGAGATCGAGACCATCCTGGCCAACATGGTGAAACCCCGTCTCTACTAAAAATACAAACATTAGCTGGGCATGGTGGCACGCGCCTGTAGTCCCAGCAACTCGGGAGGCTGAGGCTGGAGAATTGCTTGAACCCGGGAGGCGGAGTTTGCAGTGAGCTGAGATCGCCTGGCAACAGAGTGAGACTCTGTCTCCAAAAAAAAAAAAAAAAAAAGTCTAGCTTTGATCACTATTGTGTTTGATTTAAAAAGTAAACATTTTGTGTTTGAGCTTAGAGCTAAGTGATCATAAATGGTGTATGTTTATTCCTAAAAGTTTTCTGGGATTTCAGATCCTGAAAATTTACAATAACCTTTAACAAGTATATTAAGGAGGAAAATGTGCTAGAGAGAGCCAAGTTGAAATTTGAAATGCCTTTTTTTTTTTAGGATTCTTATGGAAGAGAAAGGAAGTTGTTTTGACCAGGGGGTCTTGCTTCGTCACCAAGCTGGAGTGCAGTGGTGCCATCATAGCTCACTGCAGAAAGCTTATTTTTAAAGGAGCATCAACATAGATGGAACCAAAATAGTAGTGGAGAGAAAGCTAGAAGCCCTTAAGATGATACTTGCTTAATTAATTAAACTTAATTTATTAAGAGCTAGTTGTCAAGGCAGCAGATACTTTCCATTTTGTTAAATTTCTCCAGTATTTAGCTCAGAGGTCTAGTCTTAATGGTAATGCTTAAATTTTTCTGATCCTTACTGTGGAATTTTGGAATTAGGTTTATGTTATGTTTTAAGGAATGACATGCACACAGTAAGAATTTATGATTTTATTCTTCTATCTGACTAGGACCTTTGTAATCTGTTTTTACCCTGTCCAAAATGACTGTTCTTGGGTTTCTTTTTCTTTATCTCTTAGGTTTCTAGAGATTCATAAGCTTTAGAAATGAAAAATAAGCTCTTAGGATTGGAAGAGACCTTTGGAAGTGGTTTATCTAGCACAGGGCTTCTCAGTCCGGGAACTGTTGACGATTTGGATACATAATTCTTGATTGTGGAAAGGCTGTCCTGTGCATTGTAGATGTTTAGCAGCGTATCTGGCCTCTACCCACTAGAGGCCAGTAGTCCCATTTGGTTGTGACAACCAAAAGTGTCTCCAAACATTGTCAGATGTCCCCTGGGAGACAAAATTGCCCTGGTTGGGAACTGCTTGCCTAGCCCATTTCCTGGGAGTGGTGGTTCCGTTCCTGGAACTCAAACGTTGAGAAGAGAAGGGTATTTACCAGCTCCTCTAGCAGTCCATTCCAACTTCAGGTCTCTCTTTGGGGATAGAAATCTCTTCTCTCTGTTAAGCTAAAACCTGCCACCTGTAACTTTTTAGTTCTGCCTGTTAGTACCACATAGATTGGATAGATTCACGTGTAAATTTTTCCAATTGTTCGGAATATGATACCCTGTCCTTCCTGGTCCCTCATGGGATTGTTTTAGAGCCAAGTCAGCAAACTTTTTATAGTTGTCAGATAGTAAATATTTTAGGCCACATATTTGCAGGCTACCAATCTCTGATGTATAATCTTCCATTGCTTCCCTCCCTCCTTCTGCCTCCAACCAGTCTTCCCTTCCTTCCTCTTTCTTCTCTCTCTGTAACCTCTTAAAAATGTAAAAAACATTTTTTTGCTCTTATAAGCTGGGTTTTGGCTTCAGTAACTTGCCCTCTTTGGTTTTAGCGTCTGACATCTCTGCTGATCTTCAGAGGGTAGTGCGGTGCTTTAGAACTGTGTGTAGAACTTTGTGGAAGGTCTGAGCAACATAGAATAACGTTAGACTTGTCTCTAACTCCTTGAAGCAAAGAGCTTACTGGTTTTTTTGGAGCTTTGTTACATTTTCAGTGTAATGTCAGCTAAGACACTGGTTTGTCTTTTTCATTAGGCCACTTTATCTTCTAAGATATTTTTAGACTTCAGTATAGGACCATCCATGTAAACAGCTGTATTAAACTTGTCTTAGCTAGAACCAATTCTCTATGCCCTGTTGAGGTTTGTGGGTCTTACTCTGTCCTTTACAGTGTTAATGAAATTTTTCTTAGTTTCTTGTCATTCAAATGTTCAGTGAACATACCTGGGTCTTTCACGCAAGTTACTAATAAAAATTTGAATGAGACATAGCTAAGAACTAAATCTCAAATCACAAATTCCTAACAAATAAGGTAATTTTGGCCAGGCGTGGTGACTCACACCTGTAATCCCAGCACTTTGGGAGGCTGAGGCAGGTGGATCACTTGAGGCCAGGAGTTTGAGACCAGCCTGGCCAACATGGTGACAAACCCCGTCTCTACTAAAAATATAAAAATTAGCTGGGCGTGGTGGTGCATGCCTGTAATTCCAGCTACTTGGGAGCCTCAGGCAGGAGAATCGCTTGAACCCGGGAGGTGGAGGTTACAGTGAGCCAAGATTGCACCACTGCACTCCAGCCTGAGTGACAGAGTGGGACTCTGTCTCAAAAAAAAAAAAAAAAAAAAAAAAAAAAAAATGCATGGGTGTACTCTGTTCTTAAAATTGTTTTGGAGAATTGTATATAAATCTGCATTATACATGTTCAGTATTCTCAATCTGAAATCTACAGTGCTCCAAAATCTGAAACTTTTTGAGCACTGACATGATGCTCAAATGAAATGCTCATTGGAGCATTTTGGATTTCTGGATTAGGGATGCCCAACCATGATATAAATATTACAAAGTCTAAAAAAATCCAAAATTGCAAATACTTCTGGTCCCAGGCATTTCAGATAATGGATACTCAAATTGTAGCAAACATTGTCGGAGGTTACTGTCATTACCAATGGCTTTCAGAGTGATTAGACAGTAAATAAGTGTAATGAATATGACAAGAAAATTTTCAAAAAAAATAAATCTTACGTGCAAAATAATTTTAAATAATGATTTTAAGAAGTAACTGATTTTTTTTTTTTCAGAAAGCATTTACACCAGCAGCCCCAGTTCATACCAATAAGGAAGATCCTGCTGCTCAAACTAATTTGGGATTTATACATGCATTTGTCGCTGCCATATCAGTTATCATTGTATCTGAATTGGGTGATAAGACATTTTTATAGCAGCCATCATGGCAATGCGCTATAACCGCCTGACCGTTCTGGCTGGTGCGATGCTTGCCTTGGGACTAATGACGTGCTTGTCAGGTGAGTGTGCTTTTCCCCCTCATGAGTTCGCTGAAATTAAAGGGGAAGCATGGTATGTGGCATGGAGTCATTGACCTGTCATATGGGAATTTGGCTTGCACCATATTTGTGATCTTCAAACCTTTACTTATGTATTCTTTAAAATAATTTTATACCCGCTCTCTCATAGAAGTTGTCTAAAATTTTTCATCTTGAATTTAATGTTATTGCAAAGATCTAATTTCTGTTATATTGTGTAAAGTAAGACTGTTAGGGCCAGGCGCAGTGGCTCACGCCTGTAATCCCAGCACTTTGGGAGGGTGAGACGGGCGGATCATGAGATCAGGAGTTTGAGACCAGCCTGACCAACATGGTAGAACCCTGCGTCTACTGAAAATACAAAAATTAGCCGGGCAAGGTAGCTTGCGCCTGTAATCCCAGCAACTCAGGAGGCCGAGGCAGAATTGCTTGAACCCGGGAGGCGGAGGTTGTGGTGAGCTGAGATCGAGCCACTGCACTCCAGCCTGGGCAACAGAGTAAGGCTCTGTCTCAAAAAAAAAAAAAAAAAAAAAAAAAAAAAGACTGTTAGGGTGGTTTAAAAATACAACCAGTGACTCTAAATACCATTAGCACAATTTGATACCCGTTATCACCATCATTCCTTTAAAACAAATGTGAATATACTTTTTTAACAGTTGGAAATTTGCCTTTTCTTCCTCCTATAATTTATATTTTCATTTACTTTTCTTACTGAATTTCTCCTTGTATTTTTTTCAAATTTATTATAAAGCTGGTCCAAGTGCAATGGTGTTTGCAACTAATTGATCACAAACCAATTACAGATTTCTTTCTTCCTTGTCCACTCCCACTGTTTCACTTGATGAGCCTAAAAAAATATATATATATAAGATAGATTACCCCATGATGTCTACCTGCAATAAAAATATACATTTAATATAATTGAATTTTAAAAGATACTGGAAATTTCTTCTAGTAAGTCTGAATGTTAACTCTATGAATTGAGTTATTAGTACACACAATATATTACAAATTTAAATAAACATGGAACTACAGCTCTTAATGAGATGATGGGGCTATTTTTTATTCATTTATGTATTATTTATTTTTTTAGAGACAAGGTCTTGCTCTGTCACTCACGCTGGAGTGCAGTGGCATGATCACAGCTCACTACGACCTAGAACTCCTGGGCTCAAGTGATCCTTCCACCTCAGCCTCCTGAGTAGCAGGGACCATAGGCTCATGCCACCATACCCAGCTAAACTTTTTGTTTTTTTGTAGCAACAGAGTCTGGCTGTGTTGCCCAGGCTGATCTTGAACTCCTGGGCTCAAGCTGTTCTTCCACCTCACCCTCCTGATGTACTGATATTATAGGTATGTGTGCCTGGCCCATCCTTTCACCTCGTATTTATTTTTTAAATTTTTATTATTTATTTATTTATTTTGAGACAGAATCTAACTCTGTCACCCAGGCTGGGGTGCAGTGGTGTGATCTCAGCTCACTGCAACCTCCGCTTCCCTAGCTCAGGCAATTTTCCCGCCTCAGCCTCCCAAGTAGCTGGAACTACAGGCATGCGCCATCACGCCAGGCTACTTTTTGTATGTTTTGGTAGAGATGGCGTTTCACCATGTTGGCCAGGCTGATGTCGAACTCCTGACCTCAAGTGATCCTCCCGACTCCGCCTCCCAGAATGCTGGGATTACAGGCGTAAGCTACCGCCCCTGGTCCATTATTTTACAATTTTTAAACATTTTATAGAAATAATTTTAAATTTACAACACAGCAAAAATAAAATAGTACAAGAACTCTTATATACCTTTTGCCTACATTCACCTGTTGTTAACATTTTATCCCATTTGATTTAGCATGTGTTCTGTCTAAATAAAATTATAAATATGTATACATATTGTTTAAATACCTTTCTATAGTATGTACATATGCATAATTTATAAGCTATATAATGTGCACATATACATACAAAATGTAATATATTTTATGTGTTGATACAGTACTTGAGTCTGTCACCCATGTTTTAATTTTGGATGACCTAATGTTCTTTTTTCTTTTTGAAAGGACGTAAAATTTATTAAATATTTGACTTGTGATATCAGTTTCATGTAATTTAAGTGGATGTAACAGTCTTTTTTATTATAATTATTTTGCCTCAACTGTTAAATCATATATCTTTATTTCTACATCTTCCTTCTCTTTCACAGCTTTATTTAATTTTATAGATTTAACCATTTTTTATACACACACACACACACACACACACACTTTAAGTTCTGGGATACATGTGCAGAACGTACAGGTTTGTTACATAGGTATACATGTGCCATGGTGGTTTGCCGCACCCATCAGCCAGTCTTCTGGGTTTTAAGGCCTACATGCATTACATGCTCTCCCTCCCTTTGCACCCAACTCCCCGATAATGTCCTTTATATCAGTGTTTTTCCCTTCAGTCGAGGTCAAGTATTGCATTTAGTTATTTATTATCTTTTTAGTCTTTTAATCTGAAATATGTCCATAGCCTTTTAAAAAATGTTTACTGACATCAACATTTTTGGGAGAATACAGTGTATCCCCCCCTCCTCCCACTCCAGGATTGGTCTGTTCCTCATTTTTCGTTAATCTGATGTTTCCTCGTGGTTAGATTGAGGTAGGCATTCCTGACTAGAAAACTGCATAGCTGATACTGTGTCTCTCCAAGAATGTCTCACCTGGAAGCACATGGTGTCCATTTATCCCTCATCGGTGACATTAATTTTGGTGACCCAGTCAAGATTTCTTATCTGTGTTGTCTTTGTCTTCCCTTGCAACTAATATCTAATCTGTAAGGATATACGTAAAAACAGTACAAATACCCTCTTCCTCTTCAAAATTTCTCCAAAGATTTTGTGTCAGTTGATGATGTTTGCATAATCTGAATCTTTCCTTGACGCTTGCAAAATGACAGCTTTTAATTCTAGTACTCCTGCATATTCACCAGTGAGCCTTGGCATTCTACTATGCCTTGTACAATATAAGGCCAAGCCAGCCTTATATTGTACAAGGATGCAGTGGCATGATCACATGTCAGCAACAGAGCGCTCCCTCCTCTCCCATTTGTGTTTTTACTATCAGTATAGACTCATGGATTTCTTTTTTCAGTGGTTTACGATTATTTAACTATTTTGTTGGTTAAATTTTCCCAGGTTAGGCCAGCAGGAGCCTCTCCAAGCTGTATCCTGTGTCTTTGTGGCATGCTCCCATTTGTTTTTGCTCCTCACTCTCTAGTACAACAAGATATTGCAGGTTCATCATGTACCTGCTCTGCCCAGTCCTGGAACTGGCCATTTCTCAGAGGAGCTTTGAGGAGCCTTTTAGTGGAGAATGGTATTAGAACCCAAGATCCAGGTGCAAGGTTACTGAGCTCATTATTACCGATGTCTTTGCCTCCTGCCTGTTTCAGTGGACAGAGCTAGAAAATATATGCCTGTATCCTGTGTGTACACATACATATATACTAATACACATACATACATACACACACACACACACACACACACACGACACTAGTTTAAATAGATGTGCACACAAACGTAGGTTTGCTACATTTCTAACCATGATTTTAAAATCTTTTCTGAATGTAAGTAATGTAGGGAATTATTTACATACAAGTTATACATTTAATTTTCAGGCAGATGTATTACTGTTGCGCCCATTTTATAAAAAGAGCTGGTTAATTAAAGAGTAGTTCATTCTCTCGCTCTCTCTCTCCCCCTCTCTCTTTCCCCCCCCTCTCTCTTTCTTTTTTTTCTCTTTTCTTTCTTTTTTGAGATGGGGGGTCTCTGTTGCCTAAGCTGGGATGCAGTGGCATGATCACAGCTCACTGTAGCTTCGACCTCCTGGGCTCAAGTGATCCTCCTACCTCAGTCCCCCTAGCAGGCTGGGACCACAGGCGTGTGCCACCATGTCGGGCTGAGTTTTGTTTTTGTAGAGACAGGATTTTGCCATGTTGACCAGGCTGGTGTCAAGCTCCTGGGCTCAAGTAATGCACCGACTCAACCTCCCAAAGTGCTGGGATTATAGGCATTGGCCACCGTCCCTGGCCAGAGTAATTGTACTTATTAGATATGTATGGTCGTGTCCTCTGTTCCTTACATAATCGTTTTAGTTTGTTTATGAGACTGGGTCTCACTGTGTTTCCCAGGCTAGTCTCAAACTTCTAGGCTCAAGCAGTCCTTCCACCATGGCTCCCAGAGAGCTGGGATTATGCCACTTGGCCCAGCCAAATTTTTAAGTTTTAATTACTGAATTAGTATTACTGATGTACTTGTGTTTCACCATTAGGACTTGAGTTCTTGATATAGTTCCAAGCATCATTTTTTATATAACTTAAACAAATGTCCTTCTTTTCAGTGGGAAAGGGTGGTACTTAATGTTTGAGCCTATTGTAACATTATTTTAATATATGTTATAAGGAATTTTTAGTTTTTTTTCGTAAGATGTACTTATTTTAAGTAGTTACAAAGGAGCAGAGTTTGAAACTTGCTGTGTGAGAATCTTGTCATGATTCTTCACTAGAAGTTTGTAATTTAAAGATTTGTGAAGAAATGCCACTAATATGAAAGTGGTATGGCTTCCATGTTACAAAATTTCAGCTCTTTAGAGGGCCTCAAAGCTAACCTCTATCCTGGGTACTATGCCTTGTACAATATAAGGCCAAGCCAGCCTCTGGCTGAGCATGCTGAAAAGGAGTTCATTATCTTATTTAACGTCTCTGTGGAAGATGTGCGGTCTTCAGCTAGACCACTGGCTTCTGAGTAAGCTGTGTTAGACCTGGGCTAGACCTAAGGGTTTGTTATTGGTGGAGGGAAAGAAGTGGAAATATTTGAGGTTATTACATATTAGATTAGCTTCTAATGCGAACCATTTTTCTTTTACCAGTGATAAATTATTATTTCTGAAGTTAACTGTTCCTCTAGTCTGTTGTGATACGCACTCATTAACAAACGTACTGTTGCATTTTTTCCAGTTTTGTTTGGCTATGCCACCACAGTCATCCCCAGGGTCTATACATACTATGTTTCAACTGTGTTATTTGCCATTTTTGGCATTAGAATGCTGCGGGGAAGGCTTAAAGATGAGCCCTGATGAAGGTCAAGAGGAACTGGAAGAAGTTCAGGCTGAATTAAAGAAGAAAGATGAAGAAGTAAGCCATGGCACTGTTGATCTGGACCAAAAAGGCACTCAACTAGGAATAAACACTCTCCAGAGGTTTCTCAGTGGCCCCATCTGTGTGATATGCGTGGGCTACGAATAGCTTATTTTGCTTAGTTCTGTTGTTATAGCTGTCTGTGATCGGATACGGGGTTGGTTTGAATGTAGTAGAGAAAGGAAGCTGAGAGATGAATCCTGAACACAGGTAATCAGTTTCCTTAATTAGATTGATTATACGCTCCTGAAAAGCAGGAACTGTATTTTACAATTTTACATGTTTCTCCCATCGTGTCTAGGATAGTAAGTGAGCAGAGCAGTAAATACTGTTCGGTTTGTTGAGCTGAGGAGAAGCAGAAGAATTGAGCTGCAGCATTTGCTTGCTGTGAGACCAGTGGTTCAGAGGGGAGGTTTGGGGGTCACAGAAATGTAGTTTCTTTGGAGCATATTTCATAGAATTTAAACATTTTAAAAAAGAAAAATCAAGTGATTTGTGTACTATTTTGATTTGTTTCCTGTGCTTACTTTCTTGTTTATTATTTATTTTAGTTTCAACGAACCAAGCTTTTAAATGGACCAGGAGATGTCGAAACAGGAACAAGCACGATAGTACCTCAGAAAAGTGGTTGCATTTTATTTCACCCATTTTTGTTCAAGCTCTTACATTAACATTCTTAGCAGAATGGGGTGATCGTTCTCAACTAACTACGATTGTATTGGCAGCAAGAGAGGTAAGTGTATTTAAGAGAAGACTGTTTAAAGTGAAACGTAATTAATATTACTTTGTTGCGGAAAACACCGGATGTGGTCAGAGTGGGCCAAGGCATTCCTTCATGTGGTAGACTATTTCACATCTGATAATTCTGCCACTCTGTAAAATTGGCCTTCTCCCAGTTGCTGCTCTCTGCAGATGAAATTTTTGTATCCAAGCTCAGTTAGGCTCTTTTCACTCATCCTCTTCCCGTTGGTTTTGCCAAAATGATGGTGTGGTACTTGTCATCTTGACTTGATTTTTTTTTTTTAATCATAGAACTTCTTTTTAAATAGTTGCTGAGAATATAAATCAGTATAATATTATTGAAGGTCATTTTGGTGTTAAATATCTAAAGCCTTAAAAATGTATAGCTAGCTGGGCATGGTGGTATGCCCCTGTAGTCCCAGCTACTCAGGAGGCTGAGGTGGGAGGATTGCTTGAGCCTGGGAGGTTGAGGCTGCAGTGAGCCGTGTTCCTGCCACTGCACTCCAGTCTGGGTGGCAGTGAGACCCTGTCTCAAAAAAAACAGTGTATAGCTTTTGGTTAATCTGTTACACTAAAGAAATTGAGTGTGGTACAGACTACTTATAATTATTACAACTTAGTAAAAATTTAGAAACAGCCTAATAGTCCAGCAGAAAATTGGTTCAACTACTTACAGATCTCTGTATAGCTCTTAGAAAATTCACTCTTCAACATCATTTCAGTGACACGGAGAAATTTTAAAAGGAGATTTACTTTTAAAATATAAAAAGAAGGCCAGGCGTGGTGGCTCATGCCTGTAATCCCAGCACTTTAGGAGGCCAAGGCGGGCGAATCACCTGAGGTTAGGAGTTCGAGACCAGCCTAGCCAACATGGTGAAACCCCACCTCTACTAAAAATACAAAAAAATTAGCTGAGTGTGGTGGTGTGTGCCTGTAATCCCAGCTACTAGGGAGGCTGAGACAGGAGAATCACTTGAACCCAGGAGGCAGAGATTTCAGTGAGCAGAGATCGTGCCACTGCTCTCCAGCCTAGGTGACAGAGTGAGACACTGTCTTAAAAAGTTATATATATGATCGGGCGTGGTGGCTCACACCTGTAATCCCAGCACTTTGGGAGGCCAAGGCAGGCAGATCACGAGGTCAGGAGTTCGAGACCAGCCTAGCCAACATGGTGAAACCCCATCTCTACTAAAAATACAAAAAAGATTAGCTGGGCGTGGTGGCACACGCCTGTAGTCCCACCTACTCTGGAGGCTGAGGCAGGAGAATTGCTTGAACCCAGGAGGCAGAGATTGCAGTGAGCTGAGATCGCGTCACTGCACCACAGCCTGGGTGACAGTGCGAGACTCCCATCTCAAAAATTTAAAACCAGTTGTTTATATATCTATATATATAACTTTAATGGTTGTACCCTATATTCTTCCTTATTTCTGGCCTTTTATTCGCTTTCAGATTGCCAGAATTGGGACTCAAAAGTAAGTGACCATTTTGTTGAGGTGGTAGTGGTTCTGCCAGGGTGAGTTATGACAGCAGAATCATTGCATTTTTCTCTCTTCCATATGGCATAGACTCTGCCACAGAGTGACTTGTGAAAGGCTTGAGGCTCCCTACCTCTGAGACACCCTGGTTCATTCTAGCAGCGTGGAGCGCGCTGACTGGGTTTGCGTCTCTTGCTGCATAATCACATTACTGCGCCTCCCCTGCATCTCTTCATCCAAAAATGGGGATTACCTGCTTTGTGGATCGTTTTGTAGATGAAATAACACACGCAGGGTATCTAGCACAGTCCCCTACATGGCACACTCGGTGTTAGCCAGGCTTCCATACTAAGTGCACTGCGTGGATATTTAATGAGCTCTTAAAGGGCAAAATGTTCTGTCTGTTTCCGTTCCCTTAGTATTTCTACTTTTGTTGGTAAGTTTTCCTGTGAACCAGGCATCATCTAGTTCAGGCCATTTTAGTATGCAGTTTTGTCTTTGCTTCCAACATGATTTAATGTTCCCAAGTTAGATTTCACATAATCCTTGTGTCCTTTGAGATGTGAATTGGTTCTAGGCCAAAAAAAGGTAAGGAGGAAGGAAGATATTCAGAGTCAAATTTGGAAAATAATACATCTCTGTTTTTGTTTTTAAAGACTCATGGGCTGGGCATGGTGGCTTATGCCTGTAATCCCAGCACTTCGGGAGGCTGAGGCGAGCAGATCACCTGAGGTCAGGAGTTCAAGACCAGCCTGCCAGCATGGTGAAACCCCTTCTCTACTTAAAATACAAAAATTAGCCAGGTGTGCTAGCACACGCCTGTAGTCCCAGCCACTCCGGAGGCTGAGGCAGGAGAATCACCTGAACCTGGGAAGCGGAGGTTACAGCGAGCCGAGATCGCGCCACTGTACTCCAGTCTGGGTGACAGAGCAAGACTCCATCTTAAAAAATAAAAAGACTCAGTATACAGATAAATAAACACTGAAATATCCTATATTAAAGCAACTAGTGTAATACTAGTTTATTTTACTTAATCTAGTGAATTTTTAAATATTTTTTTTTGAGACAGGGTCTAGCTCTATCACCCAGACTGGAGTGCAGTGGCACAATCTCAGCACACCTCAGCCTCCACCTCCTGGGCTTAAGCCATCCTCCCACCTCAGCACCCCCAAGTCTGGTCCTATAGGTGCCCGCCACAACGCCTGGCTAATTTTTGTATTTTTTGTAGAGACGGGGTTTTGCCATGTTGCCCAGGCTTGTCTCGAACTCCTGAGCTCAAGCAATCTGCCCACCTTGGCCTCCCAGAGTGCTGAGATTACACCTGGCCTAAATATCACTTTCAGATAGAACCATCTTCTTGGGTAGCAGTTTATAATACACAAAGAGAATTTGGGAAATGTAGTCCCACTCTTCCATTCTTTGCAGTGGATGCTTCAACCAGTTCTCTCTCTACACACACACCGGCCAGCAGCGGGCCTTCCCTTCTCCTTCAGAGCGGCGGCAGTTCCCTTTCTTCATTCCCACCCACACAGTGGCGCCCCCTCTGCCCTCCTTTATTCTGAATCCCACCCTTATGATATGCTTCGATTTTGCCTTTCTCCAGCCCAGTTTTGTGAGCATTGTTAATGTGTACCAATTTTTTTCTCATCCTTTTAAAAAAAAAAAAAGCCCCTTTCCTCAATTCTGCATCTCTTCCAAATCCCACTCTTCCCCTCTTGCAGTGTCAGAGGGCTTGGCAGTGATGGGAATAAGCCTTGGCTCTGCTCTCCTTGCATACTTAGCACAGGGAACCCAGTTTCTGGCCTCACCAGGAGCCTTGTTGTGCTTTGAGCTCCCTGTGGCCTTCAGTGGTGCCTCCCTTGGTCCTCACAGGAGGTGATTGCCTGGCCACCTCACCTACTGTCTCCTGTGGACCCTTATTTCTCTGTCCTTCCTTGAATGCTGCCTTTGTCCCTCATGATTATGCCATCAACATTCTTCTCTCTCTGCTTTCTCTATACCAGGATTATTGTCTTTTTTTTTTTTTTTTTTTTGAAAAACAGTGTCTCGCTCTGTCACTCAGGCTAGAGTGCAATGGCGCAATCTTGGCTTGCTGCAACCTCTGCCTCCTAGATTCAAGTGATGCTCTTGCCTCAGCCTCCTGAGTAGCTGGGATTAGAGGCGTTTGCCACCAAGCCTGGCTAGTTTTTGTATTTTTAGTAAAGATGATGTTTCACTCTGTTGGCCAGGCTGGTTTCAAATTCCTGACCTCAAGTGATCCGCCTGCCTTGGCCCCCCAGAGTGCTAGGATTACAGATATGAGCCACCACGCCCACCTAAATTCAATTGACTCTTAACTTTATAAGTCACATTGGTCTTACCATAATTCATCCAAAGAATTGTGGGAGAGAAACTTGGGTGTCATGCTTGATTTTTTTTTTTCTCAAGTAAAAGATGGAGTCTTGCTTTGTCACCCAGGATGGAGTCTGTAGTGCAGTAGTGTGATCATAGCTCACTGCAACTTCGAACTGTTTTTTTTTTTGAGACAGAGTTTCGCTCTTGTGGCCAAGGCTGGAGTGCAGTGGCGCATTCTTGGCTCACCACAACCTCTGCCTCCTGGGTTCAAGCGATCCTCCTGTCTCAGCCTCCCAAGTAGCTGGGATTACAGGCATATGCCACCACGTCCGGCTAATTTTTTGTATTTTTAGTAGAGACAGGGTTTCACCATGTTGGCCAGGATGGTCTCAATCTCTTGACCTCGTGATCCACCCGCTTCAGCCTCCCAAAGTGTTGGGATTACAGGCGTGAACCACCGCACCCAGCCGGCTTCGAACTCTTTGGCTGAAGCAATCCTCTCACTTCAGCCTCCTGAATAGCTGGAACTACGTGCATAAACCACTGCACCATTATTTTACTTTATTTTTTAAGAGACAGGATCTTGCTGTATTGCTCAGGCTAGTCTCGAATTCCAAGCCTCAAGCGATCCTTCTGCCTTAGCTTCCTGAGTGGCTGGCTCCACTAGGCTTGGCTGTGATATTTTTTCATAAAGCCTATTATTCATCTATCATGGAGGTATGTTAATTTTACTTTCTTAATTTCTCTCAAATTCACCTGCTCTTCTCTGCCTATGGTCATCCACCCTGATCCAGGCCAAGGCTGTTTCTTCCAGGGCTGTTGCAATAGCATCCCAGTGGATACCCCTCCTTCATCTAGTTCCCCTCCAGTTCTTTCTCTCCACTAGACCTTTAAAATTTTTTTGAGATAGGATCTTGCTTTGTTGCCCAGGCTGGAGAGCAATCACATCTCACTGCAGCCACGACCTCCTGGGCTCAAGTGATTCTCCCACCTCAGTCTCCTGAGCAGCTGGGACCAACTTGTGCTTGCTAGGATTCCTGGCTAATTTTTTAAATTTTGTTTGTAGAGAATGAGGTCTCACTATGTTGCCTAGGCTGTTCTCAAACTCCCAGGCTCAAGCAGTCCCCTGCCTCACCCTCCCAAAGTGTTGGGATTATAGGCATGAGCCACTGCACTGCCCCACTGGACTTTTAAAGTGTAAGTCTGTTGTGTCACTTTCCAGCTAAAATCTAACAAGTGTCTGAGGACAGTCTAGACTCCAAGTTGATAGGGTCCTCCCTAACCGGGGGCTCCCACCTACCCTCATGACCTCCTTTTGTGAACTGCTGAAGCGCCCTGCAGCTGGTTGTCTGGTACTGCTGGCTTTTGCTTTCTACTTAGCGTGTTCCTTCTCCCACCAAACATCACATTCCCACTACCCCTGCTCATTCTTCAGGGCTATCTTTTCTGGGAAACTTTGACCATATACCCCCTCTCCCCCGAATCTGAGTGCCTGCTTTGCTCAGTTGGCATGTGTTTACTGGATAAATCCTTTGTTCCTGGCACTGAGGCGGAGTTTCTGTTCGCAGGAAGCAGAGGCATGCTATTCTGCAAAGGTTTGACTGAGTTTTCTCATAGTACCAAGCAGTACCTGAGGGAACAGGTGTCTAGCTTACAATCCTCCCTAGCACTTGGCGTAGCAGTGCTACTACGTATTGCCTGTGAAGGAAGTTTAATAAATGCTGAACAGTTCGGTTAGCTTTATTTCATCAGGATTATTTCAACTTTACTAATTGATGAGGGTTATTTCAACTTGTAGGTCTAGTCTTATGTACATATTCCTTCAGGCGGCTGTTATACCTTTCATAAATTTATTATACACCTGAATTTTTATAACTATGCTTTTTAATTGTTGGCCTCCATTTTTAGTGTTTCTATATCGTTACGCTTCTCAAGTAGCGGTTGTCGCCTTGGTTTTGAATTCATGCTGTGACGCTTGCTTCCAGGACCCCTATGGTGTAGCTGTGGGTGGAACTGTGGGGCACTCCCTGTGCACGGGACTGGCAGTAATCGGAGGAAGAATGATAGCACAGAAAATCTCTGTCAGAACTGGTAAGTCTTTAAATGTATAAATCAAATACCATTTAACATTTTAGAATCACTGAGAGATTAAAAGGGTATTAGCTTTCATGATTTAAATTTCTGCTTCTGAAGTATACTTGGTCTTTGTAATTACCTACCATCTCTTAGAGGTATTACTACTGGCATTGCGTATATGGACTTTTTCACCATCTATGCAATGTAGAAGTTAATACAACTACTAACTTTGTAGAAGTTAGCAAAATACAAAGTCATCTTTATTGAATTCATAGTAGCCTCTTGTCAACATATTATCTTAGTAAAACAATTGTCATGTGGAAGTACGAGAAATTTTTGGCTTTAAAAACGTGTCTTAGAAGACTGGAATCCTACGTGGAGACCATATGTACTGATTCTGCTGAAAATGTCCTGTGAAGCTACAGTTAGGTCTAGAGATGGAAGAACTGTCTCTTGGCTAGTCAGAAGACTTGAACATTTTCTAACTGGATTTAAAAATGAGTTACAGTTCTGCTGTTGCTTGTTAGCACTGTCTGATCTAGGTACAATCCTGTTACTTCTCAAAACAGTGCTGGAGAAAAACCTGATTCTTAACTGTTCAGACTCGAGCATATTAAGTGTTGTTCCTTGCTATGTAAATGGGGTTGAAGTGATTCTAGTTTGTTTTCAAGGTTAGTTTACTAGATTGGAAGAATAATTGGCCACCTCATCGGCTCCCTTTTCATTTTGTACAGCATCAAGATAGAGGAATTTGGCGGTATTTGACTTTTTTTCTTCTCTCTTCCAGTGACAATCATAGGAGGCATCGTGTTTTTGGCGTTTGCATTTTCTGCATTATTTATAAGCCCTGATTCTGGTTTTTAACAGGCTATTTCTTCATCTGTATTTAGTTTAAAATAGGTAATGTTATCTTTCTGTACATAGTGTACATTACAACTAAAAGTGATGGAAAAATACTGTATTTTGTAGCATTGATTTGTGAGTTAGATCCATTTAATGAAAATATTGTATCTGAGATATAATAATTGATTCTATTTGTAACAAGGAGTTTTAAAAGAAACCTGACTTCTCAGTGTGGGTTTTTCTTCTCTCCAGCATAATTATGTTACTATGGTCCCCATTTCTGTTTTGGTGCAGAGCCGTTGTGCAGTGGGGTCTGCCATGTGATTTTCTTTCAGCACTGACCCCTTTTTAAGGAATACACATTTCCTCCTTGATGACTTTAAATGTTTTAAGAGGTTTACCTTAACATTTTTCTTGGGGAAAGAACAAATTAATTTTTATTTTTTAAAACATTTCCCTGAGCCAGTAAGCAGTAGTTTAATCATCCGTCTTTTCAAAATTAGGTTGCTTTTTTTAAAAAAATGAGAGACATATACAATATTACTGTTACATCACTAATAACATGGTACAAGAACTGTCTGCCAGGTCATTCTACCTTTTTTTTTTAAATTGGGTAGGACACCCAATACAAAAACAGTCGTCAATATTTGACAATGTGGAATTACCCAATTAAAAGAGAATACTATGAATGTATTCATATTTTTTCTATTATTATTGAATAAACAATGTAACATAGATACAATATAAATAAAAGTGGTATGACTAGTGCTTGTTTTTCCTTGTGTGTTATATATAATTATCAGTATTGATAGACCGATTTCTAAAGCTGATGTAAAAACACTGATAAATATTTGAGGTATGCCTAAAGTAGCTAAACAGGAGCCAGGCATTATTGTCACCCTTACAGTTCTGTGAGGTAGTAGGTACTAATACAGAGTTTAAAAAGTAACTCACCCAAGGTTATATGGGTGGAGTCACACCAGGCAGTTTAATTCCAGAGCCTGACATCGATTCATTATGCTAAGACTGCCTCATTATTCTCATAGCAACCTCAGTCGTCACTGTCGTTTGAGGATGTTCTGACTTACTGCTACTCCACCCAAGTAGCTTAACAGCTGCTTTCTCTCAGCCTTTTATATTCTAGAATCATATGCAGTAACACTCCCATTAATAGCCTCTCTAAACTGCAGGACAGTTTCTACAGGAACATCCATGTTTTTTGTGTGACGTATAAGAGACCCACAGCAAATCAGGTTTATGAGCTACTACAAAGGTCCGACAATGTATAGTAGTTTGCAATTGGAAGAAATTGTGAAAGAACCCAGTTCATCACCCAGCACTGTAGGATCTAAGAGGGGTCCTCAGCTAAAAAGTAGCTTTTAAATGGCAAGTTAGAAGTAGCACATGTTGATCAAAAAGGTCATATTTGTAAACTTCAGAGTTCTCTGCTATAAGAAGTGTGTATCATCACAGGGTAGAAAACATGTCTGTGGATTAAGATAACTCTGTGGTTAGACACCCCCTATGTTGCCTTAGATTATTAAAAGGAGTGAGGAATTCTCACTAATACAGTTTTTCTAAAAACAGAAGAGACAGTCCTTGTCAAGAGTAGCTGGTACCATCATAGCCTAATCTCAGTTCGGGCAGCTTGGTTCCAGTACTGGCTTCATATGTGAGTAACAGCAATAACCGGCTTCATACCACAATCTTGTAGCAGAATGTCATTCCTCTCAGAATTTGGTCAGTCAGACCTAGGGCTACAAGGTAAAAATCGCTACTGCAATTAGGCTCCATTGTTGAATAAAAGAAAGGGAAATGTCATTGATAGTGATCTTAAAATATTTAATAGTCTTTCTTTAAAATCCAAAATGTGATTCTTACAAGTTATGTGCCACATGAAGCAGGTGTTGTTTTTTGAGAAATGCAGGTGATACTGAAAAACATAGCACTGAGGTATTTTTTATTTTTAAAATTGAAGAAGGAAACAAAGTCTGGATCTAATTATTTTTACATTTACAAAAAAACTGCTACTGCTTGGCTCTTCTGCTATAATTTTAGGTTCTGAATACATGACAAGAGTATGGGAAAGAGCAGAATAATATAGTACACGCAGTTTTAAAAGCTATGCACATCATAACCTGGAATAATGATTACACAGCAAGAGGCCTGAGTGGAGGTAGGCTAACAACACATTTTGACTTTCTCCTCAAAGGATAGCTTTGAAAAACAAGTGTAACCAATTGTTACACCAAATTAAAATGGCAATATTAAACCGGTAACAAAACGATCCACATATTTTATACAATACTGTATTTCCAAACATACATAGGTCATGAAAATCAGAGAACCTAATATAGCACCGTTGAAACCATTCAATATCCCTCATGTGTCTATGCAATTTAGAATTTTGGCAGAAGACAACACCTGGAAAATGTCAGTTTCAATCTCTGTAAATCAGTTTGGATTTCAATTAAATGTTTGTCTTAGTAAAAGTTACTCTTATTTCAAGATCAATTAGCCATTTTTAGCTCCACTTTTGGAAGTAGAAATGATGGGCTACATCTACTTTTTAATTTAAAACCAAGAACCAAGCAGTAAGGACAGCAATGTCAAGAATATCACATTGAGAACCACACAGAACATTATAAAGATTTTGGTGCATGTTTTTTACAACTACCAACTGAGGTTAAACAATGAAAAGTTTACAAAGATAAAAGTTTTTGTGTTTTTTTGCACTGACTGGTTTCAATACAGCACTGAATTTAACTCATCTTTGGGCTTCAATCTTTACATAGAGTGAATATGAAAGTGCCATACTGAGGCCTTCCCCAACTTATACCATAGTAAAGATTTCAAAAGCATTCTAGAATGGTCTAAATGATAGCTGTTCTGGCTGACATATCTTTTTTTTTTTTTAAAAGACATTTCCTGGCCAGTTTTTTTGCTTGAAGATGATTGGTTATACAAGACATCAATCTGAAGGTAACCACTTATTTTAACTTCTTAGCACTGGCACAACCACTGCCAGAAGTGAACCTGTACTAGTCCAAGCCAACTCAAAAACACATTATAAACATCTGAATGTCATTTTTAAAAGCGATGTCACAGTTTGTTTCCTAAGAAATTTAAAAACATTTATTTGAAAACACTATCTTCAATTTAACCCTCAGAGTTAAGAAATATTTTTTAGATCATTAAATTCAATTGTGGTTGACGTGCTTTAATTACCATTCTCTAAGTTGCGTGCTGTACCTGGCCTGTGGGACTCCATAGCTTCTCTGAGTCCTAAAGTGGAGGATTCTGTTCCAATGCATGTGAGAAAACGGATCCTCAAATGTCTAGGCTTCCAATATTCCAGCACTGCTTTATCGTGCAGTGCTGCGTATAGAAGTTTTATTTTGTTTTCAAAGGACCAAGCAACATGACACTATATTAAAGACAGCAAACATTTTTTGTAGAAGTTTTCAGTCTCTATACATTATTCCACCAAATTTAAGAACTTTAAATGGATTTTAATATGGATATGATAATGACAGCCATTAAAAGATGCTATTTCTTTTACTAATGTTTTCCCAAATGGGCAAAATAGAGGGATTGTGTGCCCGTCATACTGGCCTTTGGCTGTGTTGGGGAAGTAATCATACAAAAAGTGCCCATAAAACAGAGAAGGCAGCAGGTGAAACTAGAAAACGGTTGGAACCATATGAAGCAGATTTGAAAGGAGTATTTTTAAAATTCTTTCTTACATGACTTGAAGACAGGAGGGAAGTGCAGGGGCATCTGGAGTTGTGCCCTCCACTACCATCCTAAAGTGTAAAGCAGATTCAAACTGTCCGTAAAGATTATCGTGAGGGCTAGTGACTGCACCCCCAATCAGACCCAGTTCTCTAAGAAGATTATGGTGCAAAACAAAACAAACCACAAATTAAATACATGACACTGAAATCACTTTGATGAGAAAACAGAACACACATTTTAAAATATAAATAAATACATTTAGCCATTTTTATTCAAGAACCCCAGAGAACTGCTTTCAAAGCAAATGCTTCTTTGAACCCCTTTCTAAATTCTTTCATAAATACCTACTAGTTTGATTGATTGTCACTTAATGCAGCACCTCAGTGTTTGCTGGTGGTGGTGATGGAATTTCACGTAATAGTCTCTCCATAAATTATATCCTATTCCACTGAATAATGTTTCCCCTGAGGAAACCCAAGCAGCTTACAAAATGCTGCTGAACACTCACAACAAAACCTGTGAAGTATTTTATTTAAGAAAAAAAAGGAATGTAGTGTTATGACAGGGGAAAAAAAACTATGCAAAACAGTCACATGGAAAGAAAGTATTTTAATTTTTAAAATCCAAGTTTGTTTAATTTCTTGTGAACTGTTCAACACTGTTTTAAATATCCTGAATAACTGTACCAACAAAATTCATCCCCAGTGTTTCCACAGGAGACATTAAAAATCAAATTATACTTTTTTTCCTTTGACCAAAGTAGTCTTTTTCTCAGTCCTTTTTGTGCAAAAATAGTACAAGAGCAATTCAAATGGAAACGCTGAAATGACATGCCAACATTTCAGGGCACATTTAAAACACTCAGAATAATTATTGAAATTATTATATTCTAAAATATTACTAGCATCACTTTTAGATTAGTTCTGTACATCTACTCACACGGATGCAATTTTCCTAGACCTCTGAAAAAGAAACAGGCTCATTGGTCTCTTTTGGTGTCCACACAATAGGCAAGATAGGTTTACAATAGTGTTTAAATCAAACTAGGCATCTACAATCTCCTGACTCCACCACATTCAAAACAAAAGTCAAGGTTCATTTGGCTGTCTTGAAATCACTCCCATAAACCAACTACGGTTCACCGGATCTAAACATTTCTCAGAAATGTGTCATTTTATATAATTTCATCTAAGTGATGATTTGGGGGATCCTTTAGAAATGGTTAACGCCTAAGAACTGTATCAAAATGAGTAATTGAAATAAAGTGCTTGTTACATTTCAAAATGATGCTTTTAGACTGTGGTATGTTTGTTTTAAAGGTGTGTGCTATTCCTTCCGTAAAGGATCCCCAGGCATGAGAGTTGGGTCTTCTCACCTGTCTCATAAAGCAGCAGCACTATCTTTTGGTAGGCTGACAATAGGCACATTACCCATGCGGATGAGGCTATACTAGTGCTATGGCAAAAGGGGGAAGTAAATTAGAAAAGTGGGAGGCATGTAGAGGGTTCCTATTATACTTAGTTATATACAAATATATTAAATATACTATAAAAATAGTCGATTCTATTCCTTTGCAATTACTTCAGAAGCTCCTTTTAGAAGAATGCTCACCCAATCCAAACTTAAAAGGTTCTCTTTCTCCAAACACTTAAAATGGCAAGTGCCTTTGTGCTGTTTCTTCTCTACCATTCAAAAATTCCAATCAGCTTACTCCTGGCTATTTTCACTCAGCAACATTAATATCCAGTGTTAACCCCTTCCAACAGGGACTCCTGTGGGATTAAGATAGGGCCACAGGTAATTGGAAAGGTTATAGACTTGAATGAGTTTTATACAAATATTCATCAACAAACTTTCAATTACCAAAGAAACAGAAAAAAGAAATACTAAAGTAAAATGCTATTTGCATTCCACTTTTAAAAAGTTTGCCTCAATGTAGTGGAAACATTTTAAAACATGTTGAGTAATATCCAGTTTAAAAGAATTTTCACTTGTCTGCGTAGAGTACTTACTATTTTAAGGATCCCTTTCTAAGGCTTCTTGAACAAGGCTTCTTCTCCCTTCAACACAGTGCTCTTGATAGAGCTGGACTGCTGCAGTGCTCCTAACGTCAGGCAGACTGCTTTCTTTAAGGCAATGATCAACTATAGCACTCCTGAAGAATCCAAACATTTTCACTATTCTGCACCGAATATTCCATAACAAACTATTCAAAATCACTGGCATCTTTTTATTACTAATACATTCCTAAGCCAGATATAAATGACAAAGGAGAGCACAGCACTCTCAAGTTACCCCCAGAATTTGGGATGTTCGGAGGCTAGACCACACTATTTACTCACATGCTACCTCCATCTCCCACACTTGTTCCTCCAATATGTTCCATTCAAAAAATGGAGTACTTTTTAAGTGTCTGGGTTCTGGTTTGACACCACTCTCAGGAGCCACTTTATTTAAACACTTGTAGTTCTCACTTGCATTTGTTAAGCAATACTGACTCCCCCAGTACCATGATAACTCCAAGTCCAAAGCACGGTAACTGCAGAGTAGCTAGCATTTTTCATGAACCTCAACAGTTTCTTACCTAAAAAGTGCCACCCAGAATAAATGATTTTTTAAAAAATGAATATCTGAGAGTAAAGCAGAGGGAAGACCTTTTTTTTTTTTTTTTTTTTTTTTTTAAGAAGCTGGAAGGTGTTTCTATTTGGTATCTTTAAATCACAGATTAGGGATTTTAACTTACAGCTTTGGCTATAGACATGAATGAAGAATAGACACTGCTGAATCTTCACTTGAATGCTCAAGTTTCATGGGGTGGGGGGTGGGATGGCTTTGCAACCCAAATTTAAGAGGCTGCTTTCCACCATTTCGGACAGAAAAGCAGCTAGCTTCTGCTTTAAATTAGTGATGTTTAATTCCAAGCAGAAAAAAAGATGAGCTATGAAGAGCAGTAAAAACTATAAAGGAAAAATGTAATTTTCCCCCCCAACTATTTGTGGAGATGGGAAATACTTGAAGGGGCTGGAGTAGGACAATGTGAGTAAACAGTTTATATGTTTACCTGGGGCTTATCTTACGCTTTGCTGCTGCCAACCTAACTATGTAGTACTCACAGTTCACCATTTTTTAAGTACAATATGTAGAGGATAGGCCTTAATATAATTGTTTTTCATATCTTTTGTTAGCTAAATCCATATCACTAGGTATTGCCAATTAACAAATGAGGCACAACTCAGATATATATGGAATGGCTTAAGGTCAAGAAAGGCAATTTGAAAGGGGAGAGAAACGACGCTATTGCCATATCCTACAACATCCACCTTGTCTATATGTACATATGGTCAGGTACATACATTTTCTGACAACTATTCTTGATATTCATGGGAATGTCGGAAAGCTCTACTGGATGGTCATTTAGCTAGAAGAGCTCCTTGATATGTTAATTACTGATTGGTATCTAGTCACACTTCTTTTGTAGAAGGGTAAGTAGCAATTTTCTTTGGTTGTTTTCTTTTTCAACATTAATGTTCAAATTAATTGTGGCCAGGTAGAATTTTCTGCAGAAAGACAAAGTGTATGCCTTAAGGATAATAGCAAAGCAGAGGACAGAGAAGTCTTGCGAACTGGCTTAGTGTTCCCCTGACCTCTTTACCTAGCAATTCTGCATTAGGTTATTTTCATTATTCAGAACGTTTTCTGTTGAACAACCTCAACTCTGTTACACATTTTCTTTTGAGATCAATTTTGATTTATTACACTTGTCCTTCCTTTCCTCAGTAATAACATTTTTTATATTCTAATAAGGTATTTTCTACTAATTTTTTGTTCTACCACTATAAATTTTATTAGTACCATAAAATTATAAAATGCTTTTTAAAATGTATGTAACTTGTATTAGAATTTATTACTTTTAGAATATGATATTGCCAAAGAAAATCTTAGTTCACATTTAGAAGGCATGTGAGTTACAATATTCTAGTGTTGTAGTGAAAGCATAGCCAAATCTACCCCTTCTTTTTTCTTTGTAGGAATATCAAGATCATACTGAGCAAATATTTACTAGTAATTCTTAAATGACTAACTTTAAAGAAAAATGCTGATTTAGGAAACAGTTTTATGATCACATTAATAACTATGATAGTGTTACGTTGTCATTTTTTATTTCTAAATTATTTGTACCTCCAGTCCAAGAGACTGATAGCAGTCTTCAAAGGAACTTACTAGGAGAATAATAATGACACTGACACCCACATGCTGTTAAAAATGTACTAAGGTTTCAAAACTGCTACAGAAACCAGACAATGAGTTCAAGATGGTGAGTTATCACCTGAATTAAAATCAAGGCACTATGGGGTTTTTTTCCCCCTCAAATAACCCTGAATCATTTCTGACTAAAAAGAAGCATTGAAATTGTGAAGGATAATAAAAAAGATTTCAACAAATCCCAAAAGTTAAAATTCCCATGATTGAGAATGTTAAAAAGTGCCTAAGATGTTTTGTGTGCAAATTTTACCTCTATAACTGAAACATTCTTGAAATTACTTTCAGGCTTGTTGAAAACCATTTACACAAATATTTCCAACTATGAACTATAACAAAATATGCAATCAAGACTCCCAACCACCTAAAATAAAGCAGTGCAAATCCTATTTTCAAACATAATTGAAAAATAATGAAATGAGGGATATTTCTGAATAACTTGAAAATTGTTGTATCAATAATTTAACCTGAAAAAAAAAAATCCCTTCCCAGCAGCACATCATACCTCACTGAACAAACTGTGACATCACAGCCAAAGTATGAACAAAAAAACTTGTGCCCCGGAAAAGTGAACAGAACACTACTGTGTTGTAAACAAAAGGAAAAACAGAGGATGGATCAGTTTGCGCATGTGTCAGAATCTCAGGAAAGGTGCTCATACCTGTAAGGAAGAGATAACGCTTTCATGCAGCATACAAAATGTTTTGCTTTCTCTCCTTTTATCCAGACATAACACATATTTTTACATCATCTGTACATAGAGAATTTGAACCTACACAACATTCTGAAAGTAATTACTGTTCCATCATTATCTGAAAAGGGGGAGGGTTAGGAGAGGGGGGTAGCTACCAAGTCTACTGGACTGTCTTCACGGCATCATTGTAAGCAAACCCCTGACATGGCAGTGGTATGTCCTCTCTAACACTTGATAAGAGGCACAGAACCACTAAAAGTTACTAACATTGTTAGTGCCTTTCTGATTCACTGGAGGTCATTTCATAGCTGAGCTTAACATTTGGCAATATATTCTTTTTCCATCAAAAAATATCCGGGCAACTAAAACACTGTCAGAATTGGCTATGCCCCTATGATCACCTCCTGCTGGCTGGTATTTAACGTGTACATCTGTAGCACTAGGCAGCATTTCTCTGCCAACTAATTCCAGGAACTAGAACACTCAATACTGCATCTCATGAAACTGCTGGAACTTTTCCTCTTTTCCTCAGGTCATTTGAATAACTCTTAATGGGCCATCTCCTTCCTCCCTTGATGTCAGAGAGGAAGCGCATGTGCTACTGTGGTTGAACCTTGGAAGGGTCGGGCAAGCTGTCAGTCCTGTGCCGGCTGAGTTGCTGCTGTTGCTGAGACTGATGTTGCTGGTGATGTGACTGAGGGAAGGTGCTCTGTTGTAGAGGAAATGCAGCAGAGAGGATGAGCTGAGTTGAGGGATTCCCATGGAGCAACCTAGAAGTCTAAAAAACAAATGCATTATGCAGCATTGCTTTACTCCCTTTATGCCACCCACATAAGATTTACTCACACTCTCCCCTGTCCATAGGGACAAAACCCTTAATATTCTACATAATGCATATCATTTTTGCTCTCTGGTTTAAAAATTATATTTTGGAAAATGCTTTTCATTTTTTAAAGGGATCTAAGCTGCAGATTTTATGGTATAGAAAGCAATCTATACCTTGAGCCAAATCACACATGTTCTTTCACTTTCTGTCCTAAAGACCCATATTTTAAATTATAAAATTTGAGTATAGTTATGACTATATGAAAAACAAATACTGAGGCCAAACAGACAATGCTTTCTGCACACAGGTTTGCTCAGCTGGTTAGAGCATCACACAGTTAAGTGGCCAGGAGCGTGGGCCCACAGGTAGACTGAATGGTTCAAACTTGGGCTGCCCTGCTTACCACATGTGTGACCTGGTCAAGCTGTTTACTTCTCTGGGCCTCAGTTTCTTTCTTTACAAAACAGGAATAACAGTGCCTACCACATTGAGTTCTTAATAAAGATTAAATATTAATATTATTTAAAAGCACCACAAATATGAAGGCAAAGTTGGAGCCACAGGTCTCATAAGAGGCAGTGTGGTATAAAGAAAAACAAAACAAAATGAAAAAAGGCACAGGGTTTGCAGGCAGAAGCCCTGCATTTGAGTTTTGCTCTGCCATTTACATTAAGTAAGCGTGTGACTTTGGGCAAGACTCAAATATGTGAGCCTCAGTTCCTTTCACCAAATTTTTACTTCTGACATACTATTCATTATAACTCTTGGATACAAAAAAAAATACAATGGAAAGAAAGTGAATTTTTATAATGAAAGTCCTTCCCCATTACTGAGAGTACAACTTGATGCAGGGTTCTTAATTTCAAAATGGATCTGTGGTGGGCAATTTTTGCAAATGTATATGAAAGAAATATGCACGATCACACACACAGAAGAACAAATCCTTGACAACCCTAAAGACTACTACGCTTTGTCAAGGACCTTCAGAGTTTTCTTTCTCTCTTTGTTATTAGGAGAAGCTGTATAAGGCAAAGACTTCAGTATACTTATAAGCCTTATAAGATTATAAGAGGAGCATGCTTTGGAACTAGGTATTACACGATTTACAAAAGCCAAATTGTTCACTACCTACATACAAGTGCATTTATGAGGGCTATTGCCTATCTTATTTCTTTGTGGGTCCTATGTCTTTGGGATGCCATTTTATTATTTATTTTCTGAGAATGTTTATTATTATTTTTTTGAGATTAAGTTTTGCTCTTGTTGCGTGGGCTGGAGTGCAATGGCATGATCTTGGCTCGCCACAACCTCTGCCTCCCAGGTTCAAGTGATTCTGCTGCCTGAGCCTCCTGAGTAGCTGGGATTACAGGCGCACACCACCATGCCCAGCTAATTTTTTGTGTTTTTAGTAGAGATGGAGTTTCTCCATGTTGGTCAGGCTGGTCTCAAACTCCCAACCTCAGGTGATCTGCCTGCCTCAGCCTCCCAAAGTGCTGGGATTACAGGTGTGAGCCACCACATCCAGCTGAGAATGTTCATTCTTTTAAGGGTCTTTGTTCCTTGATAAACTTAGAGGACTGAGATGTTAAGGCAAGTCCTCTCCTTTTTTTAAGCTTTTGCTTAATTCTCATTGGATATATTTTCCCTACATAATAATTTAGAACTTGTTTTAAATTCTTGTTATGACTTTATTTGTAATAGTAGCTACCCCAGTTATGTCTGCAGCACAGGCTTAAGGTCTAAGAGACTGTTATGACTCTCAGATAATTAGGAAACTGGCCTGTTTTAGTTTTCCACATCACAAAGACAAGGATTATATTTTGACCAGGACACAAAGGGTGACAAGTTAAGACTGTATTTATGCCTGAATATAGAGTACAATAATCACATCACATGTTGTATAACTCAAATGGATGGTATGTGCCTGGCCTAGATGAAGTGGTCTCTAGTACACATCCAGGTTAGCCTCCATTCAAAATTGCTCCTAGAAGGGGGAAAAGTTGGATTTCTAGTAAAGATCCTGAGGTCCAGATAAGGGTTTTGTTGATTTCTCTGCTGAGGATCCTGACCTAGTGACTTTCTTCTGTATCTTACAGATAAGGAGAGCCTGTCTGATTTACCTCCATATCTGTGTCTGTATTTTGGCTAATCCAAATGTCTATTACATTTGTCAACATAGTGGTCACAAACAACAGCCAGCTATGTGCCTTCTTTTATATTTGGTGATTTGCAAGCATTATTATTCCATGAGGTATTAACTATTATGACCTCCACTCTACAGGTGATGTTTAGCAAGAGTAAGCAACCTGCCAAAGGTCATGCAGTACAAGGTGTAGCAGTGACTCAACCCAAGAGCAGCTGGATTTTACAGCTCAAGTTGTTAGCTATGACATATACTACATTTCCAGAGTATTTCTCCTCTTATATTAATTTATAACTGAAAACTTGTAATAAGATTGAATTAAACAAAATAATTTAAGATGATACCTATACTAGTAAAAAGAAATCCCTGCTCTGTATAGAGAAGAATTTATGGTTGGCTAAAAAAAAAGAGGAGGAAAGAGGTGCCTTTGCTTAAATTCCAGAAACTCCAGCCAGAGACTGAGAAAACAGGTGGGCAGGAAGTAGGCCACTCACTCTATCCAGCAGTTCTGATAATTGCATATGCCCAATGGCAGGACTAAAGTCTTCCCAAGACTAGCTAGGGAAGAAAAAATCACCAACCAGGACAAGCTTTCTATCTTTGTAGAGATGTAAACTGTACAATAAGCTTTTGTGAATTTTTCACATCACTCACAAAACTGTTCACTTAATGCTTAATTTCATTACATGAAAGTACATGGGTTTGAAGCAGCTTCCCCAAGGAAAGAATTACCTGTAAAAACTGTTGTGGTGGCTGAGTCAGCTGAGCCTGAGAGGGTTGCTGAACTGAAGTGAGCTGCTGCTCCTGGGAGCTCTGCTGCTGCTGCTGCTGTGTTACTGACAATGTCTGTGACTGTTGCTGTTGTGTAGCAAAAGTAGGATATGCAGTCACCACCTGGCCCATGAGCATAGTACTAGGTACCATGACTGCCCCACAAGCTACAGGAGCAGTCACTAATTTGGTCACAAGTTGTTGACCTTGAGAAATCTGTTAGAAGAAAGAAGGAAAACAAATGGAGTCCAAAGTACAAGGTATACATCATAAAAGGCAGTGGAGTGAATACTTATCTAAGATAATACCCAATTATAATGCCAATTTAGGTTTTCAAAGTCTGTATATTCCTATTTTGTTTCATTTTAAAAGATTCCCTTTGGTATAACAGTAAAACAAAAAAAATTCCTACAGCAAAATCAGCGTATAACAAAAATACAAAATGTTTTTGGATATCCGCATTCAAAGGAATGAAGTTAGATCCTTACCTCACATCATAGACAAAAATTAACTTGAAATGGACCAAAGACCAAAACATAAGAGCTAATGCTGTAAAACTCTTAGAAGAAACACAGGGGAAAGCTTCATGACTTTGGATTTGGCAATAATTTCTTGGATATGATACCAAAAGTACAGGCAACAAAAGAACAGATAAACTGGACTACATCAAATTAAAAATTTGTGAATCAAAGGGCACTATCAACAGAGTAAAAAGGTAACCCACAGATGGGAGAAAATATTTGCAGATCATCTATCTGATAAGGGATTAATAACCAGAATGTCTAAGTGCTCCTTCAACTCACCAACAATCAACCCAATTAAAAAAATGGGCAAAGGTCAAACCTGAATAAACATTTTTCCAAAGAAGATACACAAATGGCTAATAAGCACATGAAAAGGTGCTCAACATCACTAATCATTAGAGAAATGCAAATTGAAATCACAAGAGGCTACTTTATACCCATCATGATGGCAATTATAAAAAACAAATAACAGAAAATGACCAGTGTTGGCAAGCAGGTGGAGAAACCCTTGTGCAGTGCTGGTGGGAATGTAAAAATGGTACAGCCACTATGAAAAACAGTATGCAATTCCTCAAAAAAGTTACTACGGAATTATTATATTAAGGAATTCTACTTCTGCTTATATACCTGCCCCCCCCCCAAATGAAAGCAGGGACTCAAAAAGATATTTGTACACCCATAACCATAAGCAGTGTTATTCACAAAAGCCAAAAAGTGGAAGTAACCCAAGACTCCATTGACAGACAGAATGAATAAGCAAAACACAGCAGAGTGGAATATTACTTAGCCTTAAAAAGGAAAGAAATTTTGACAATTTGCTGTAATATGGATGAACCCTGAGAACATTATCGTAAGGGAAATAAGTCATTCACAAAAGGACAAATACTGTATGATTCCATTTATATGAGGGACTTAGAGTAGTCAAATTTACAGGGACAGAAAATACAATGGTGGCTGCCAAGCACTGGAGAGACAAGAATGGGAAACTTGTATAATGGATATGGAGTTTCTGTTTAGGAAGATGAAAAAATTTGTGGAGATGGTTAGGGGAGACAGTAACAATCATGAGAACCTACTCAATGACAATGAACTGTATACTTTAAAATGGTTAACATGGTAACTTTTATGTCCTATTTTTTCCACAGTAAAACATTTTAAAAATATATAAAAAATAAACCTTTTTCTTTTTATAAAATTACTAGGTACTTGGAATCAGATATATGTGACACATGATTCATGTTCTACATTGGCACAGTTCATGAATAAACATAAAGCTATCATAATGTAATTTTTTAAACTCTAGGATTATAGAAGAAATTTACACAAAATTATATCTTATAAATCTGACATTCTAACAGTGAATAAAACTACTCTCAATTTATGAATTTATCAATGCAGCAGTGTCCACTGGGCTAAAATTCATTATTTTTTCCCTCTTTCCTGGCTTCCTTTTGCTTTTTGAAGTGAAAGAACAATAACAACAACAACAAAAAATGATGCTTCTTTGTAAACAGTATTATTTCCATTTGCCTTTTCTGTGAGATGAAGTTAGTCTATAACATTGGCCATTTCAGTGAGATATGACCCTAATGTAGATGTGGCATGACATAACTGCACTTACAAACTGTTTAAAGTATATAACAATATTACACTTAGTACAGAGACATACTTTATTATTTATGTTCCATAAGACAAAATTTTATTTCAAATCCAGGTCAGATCTTGAAAATAAAATACTGTATTTTATATACTGTACAACCAAATACTTTAATGCAAAACAAAAAAGAATTAAAACTATCCATATTAAGCCCAAAGAAAAGTTACATTTACAAAGTACACTTAGTCACAGAAGTGCTAAGTGCTGATTTCTCTGTAATCTTAAATGAAATTAATACTTGAATCACCCATGGCTCACTGGTAAATGCGATAAGAACATTTTCTTTAATCTGCTTGCACATAACTCACACTTCTGCAGCTTTGTATACACAGCTCCCTCTGCCCAGAATGCCTCCCTAGATTCTGTGCCACACCCACACCCAAAGCCAAGCTCTTGAAGAGTCAGGGGTAAGTATCTCTGCCTGTGTGAAGCTTTCCTGACCATACCTTTATTCACCTGCTTGCCTCAACCCATGAAACAGCACACTTCCTCCTTTCTAAAGACCTCTAAAGTATTCATCACACCAAACAATACTGATTTGTTTAAGCTTTTACTAGTCTGGTCTTTCCTTTGGGGGAAGGAATGATGCCATACTCATCTAGGTAGGCCATCAAATGTTTGCTAAGATATGGTTTCTGTCCCCACTCAAAAGAGATGTTCAGGGAAATGCAACTTAAAACCACAATAAAATACCACCTTACTCCAGCCAGACTGGCCATTATTAAAAAATGAAAACAATATATGTTGGCACAGATGTGGTGAAAAGTGAACATTTACACACTGCTGGTGGGAATGTGAGATTTCTCAAAGAACTCTACCATTTGATCCAGCGATCCCATACTGGGTATCTACCCAAAGGAAAAGAAGTCACTGTATCAAAAAGACACCTGTGTACATATGTTTATCACAGTACAATTCATAATTCCAAAGATACGGAATCAACCTAAGTGCCCATCAACCAATCAGTGGAGAAAGAAAATGTGGTATGTATCTACCATGGACTACTACTCAGCCACAAAAAAAAAGAATAATGTATTTTGCAGCAACTTGGATGGAGCTGGAGGCCATTATTCTAAGTGAAGTAACTCAGGAATGGAAAACCAAATCCCATATATTCTCACTTGTAAGTGGGAGCTAAACTATGGGTATAGCAAAGGCATACAGAGTGATATAATAATAGACTTTGGAGGAGGATGGTGGGAATGCGGGATAAAAAACTACATATTGGATAGAACCTGTACTCCTCAGGTGATCAGTGCACTCAAATAAGTCACAGATGGTTGTTTTTCCAGAGCAGTCCACAAAACCTTCCTGTAATACATGTTTAAAGCACTTGAGCTTTGAAATGAAGACATCAAGGTCTGTGTTCAGAACCCCTTCCCTCATCACCCCATCTAGCTATAGACCCCTTGGCTAATTACTCAAAACCCACTTTTTTCTTACCTGGGAAAATAAAAGAAGACCCTTACGTACATTTTCTTTTAATAAATGAGAATTTGAGATAATGTATTTTTCTGAGCATTTAACAAACTGAAAAAAGGTAAGTGACCCTAACCATTGTTACTACATGGCATAGCATCTATATTGAAAAGACAAAAGCTTCACAGTGACACAGAACCTGTCATACGCCTTTTGTAAGAGTGTGCTGTAGAATTTGTATTCTATAATATTTTGTAGCATATTTTTGGACAAGAAACAAAATTTGCGTTATCCTCTAATTATGAAGTCTTTAAACAATGAATACGTTCTGTGTTTTTATTTCAAATTTAGGAATACTGGCTGCAGTGAGCAACACATTAAAATCACATTAAAAAATCAAATTATTGTTTTCTAATCAGTTTACAATTTTGAAAATAACAAATGAAATATGACAACTACCTTATCTGCCTGTCCTGAGTGAATGTAGTTACGGCAGCACTCTGGGTGCTGTTTTGTGGCATACTGGATGGAATCTGGACCATGCTTCCGGCGGCAGGCTGAGAAATCACCATAGTGTTATATAGTGGGGCTGTAAGAGTGCTCTGTGTCTGACTGGGTAGAGATGTTTGCTGACTATGCCCACTCAGGACATTTTGTTGACTCTGTTAAAAAAAAGGGAGATTTTACAGACAGATTAACTGAAAATAACTACTTGGGAATTATGCAAGAACTCATCATTCTAACAATATGACAAGAAAGAAGTGGCAGGATATATTACTCTGGGAGAAATATAACCACAAAGGAATGACTTGTGGTAACTGAGAATTAATTAGTCTTCAATATCTGCTTGAAGGCAAGCTATGACTTTAGAAAGGAGGGTGATCATAATAGAGATGATATAAAATATACACAAAGAATTTCTGTTAAATGCCCAAACTGAATGACTAATTAGTGGGCATTTTTCATTTAAATCCTTGGGATTTATACTCACAGATGTACAGTAATTACCAACATTTTTTGGAATATTCAATAAGCCATTACTGCCCCCCGCCACCCCCCGCAACAGTCTATTCTGCGCATATGGGAACAGGCTTCCTGGTCAGCCTCTTTTGCAAGCCATACCTTTTTAACATACAGAAAAAGTCTAAGAACTTACAAGAACTTGGTATAACTATTAGACTACATTTTTAAACAGATTGTGACATACTTATAAAGCTTGGCCGGGTGTGATGGCTCACGCTTGTAATCTCAGCACTTTGGGAGGTCGAGGTGGGCACATGATCTGAGGTCAGGAGTTCAAGACCAGCCTGGCCAACATGGTGAAACCCCATCTCTACTAAAAATACAAAAATTAGGTTGGCATGGTGGTGGTGGGCACCTGTAATCCCAGCTACTTGGGAGGCTGAGGGAGGAGAATCACTTGAAGCCAAGAGGCGAAGGTGGCAGTGAAAAACAAAAGCTGATACTAACATAATTTGCACAAAATATTTAATGATCACTCTCAATACTATACTTTCTAAATACTATTTACAATTTTGAAATATGATATTTTATCATTAGAGTTTGATTTCTGTCTCAGCAAGAGTGTACATTTCAACCACTGATCACTCCATAGCCCGCTGTGCTCAGTAACATTACCTGAGTTGATGTACTCTGCAAAGTCTGTTGTTGTATCATGTGCTGAGTTGTGCCAATATGTCCAGTATTCATTCCACTTTGAATCTGGTTAGAAGGAACAACCTGGCCTTGCATATTTATAGGTGCAAGTTGCTGGATGTTAGATGAATTTCCAGAAGAAAGTTGAACAGAACCAAAATTCAACCCAGGATTTGACTGTTGCAAAAACATCTTTAAAAATAAAGATTATGTTAAAATAAGCTTTGTAGATTGAAAACAAAGAATAATGAAAGCCTTAAAAAGAAGGCAAAATCAAGCTACAACATAAGTTTAAAAAGCAAGTAACAAGATTAAATTACTTTGAAGAATTAGCAATAAATAACTAGTGAACAAAACATGAAGCTTCATATTCCATCTTCAGTTATCTTAATTTTATCATGTTTCCAATCGTTAGAAAAAGTGTAACTCAGTGCTACTCAGTCTGTGGACTGGCAGGTTTGTATCACTTATGATTTATAATTTATAACATTAGACAGAAGTAGTTTTCACTCCAAGTTTCCCTTTACCAAAGTCATAGTCTCCTAGAGTGGTCCTGCTGGTTGGTCATATAGGACTAATTTGAATCATACCAACTGGTATCTTAATAAAAATATTACTGATGATTGATTTATACATTCTGTACCCAAGGTGTACCTAAAACTTTATTTAAAATATAATTTTTATATTATGAATTCAAACTTACTAAAATTTGGACTGGTAAAAAAAAATGACTGGAGAAACAAGTATGTTGGTAGAAATACCCTCAGGAATGAATTATCTTTGGAGACTGTAAGCGTAATTGTCGAGGTCACTACTTGCAGGAGTCTGTCCTGCAGACCTTGACTCAACGATGGATGAATGTTCACTTAGACACAGATTTTCAGTCTAAGAGTGGCTGGGGTGTCTGTGGCCACTCACAGGCACTTGAGGAGAGTGCTGTAAAGAGACAGCAGCTGCCAGCCCTGACAGGCTGGCCAGCCTTTATTCAGCACACATTAAATGACAAAGGCTTTGAGTCAACACCACTAGAGGGCAGAGATTAAAGGCCAGGTTCTGAGGCTTAAAGCAAACACCATTAGTGGGTAATATCTTTGGTTGATCTCCCTATCAAGAGAGCTATCTAGAATGATTAAAGGTTAATTTTAGGATCACATGTGTAAACAAGTTAGGTAAACTCCTTACATTCCTTTGTTTCTATTCTAATTTATTTAACTAAGGGGACAAGGCTGCCTTCAGCCAAGTACTATAGTGAAAACTTTTAGGCCTTCCAAAAAGGTTTATGTATATTCTCTATAACTAAATTTCTCCCACCAGCCTGACTGAATTCTTACACATAATCATACTGAGTAGGTAACCAGTGAATATTTATTGAACTGAATTGATAAAATGTATCTCTTGCATCTCACTTTTAATTAAGAAAAGTTAATTTTCCTAAAAATCCAAAATATGAATGGGATGCTTGCTTTGTATTCAAATGTAACAATTACCTGCAGCCCCTGACCATGGACCATCTGAAGTTGTTCTTGAATTTTCCTTAGTTCTTCTTGTTGCCGATGAATATTTGCTTCTATCATGCGTGTCCGTTGTTCCAGTTGGTCTTTCAGATGCTGCATGGCTCCTAACTGAGCTGAAAACTGAAACTAAAGTACCACGTATGGAAAAAACATACCATATTTTAGAATTACTTACTCCTTATAATTGTGCAACGTGAAAAGTAAGCAGTGTAACGTGAGTTAAGAATGTTATGCCAGTTAAGCCTCTTAGTTCCTAAGCCACCCACCTTTGCTCTGCTTTGTGATACTGGACCTGGACCTTAAAAATATTTCTCCTTTGCCAACAGGCACAAAGTTATCCATGTCAGTAGATGGTGCTGGAGAGACACTGCAAAAAAAGGTGCTCAACTCCTGGTTCTGGTGCTTTTCCTTCTTGCTCTCATGTTGGGGTACCAGTGGGAAGCTTCCCAGTTAGGCTTGTTAGCTCCCTGGCAGGTGGCTTTCCAGCAAGTCTCAATGACATCCTAGTGGGCAGCTTCCTTGCAAGCTTTACCAGTACCCCAGCTGATGACTTCCAGCTCTCTAGCTCTAATCTGTGGCATGTCAGTGAACTTCTCTATTGTCCACTTGTTATAGCCATATCTGCCCCAAGAAGATCTGCATCTCAGCTTGGCATGGGGGAAGAAGAGGTGAGGAGGTTAGGAGCTTATGGGGAGTCTTCTAAGAATGTCCCTTCCTTGGGTACTCTCTGTCTGCCTTAGTTAGTGGCTGCTCTCTGCATCTGGTAATTCTATATTCTTTTTTTTTTGAGACAGCATCTTGCTCTGTCACCCAGGCTGGAGAGCAGTGGTGCGATCATGGCTCACTGCAGCCTTGACCTTCTGGGTTCAAGAGATACTCCCATCTCAGCCTCCCCAGTGGCTGGGACTACAAGCATGCATCACCACACCCAGCAAATTTAAATATATATATTTTTGTAGAAATGGGGTCTTGCTATGTTGCCCATGCTGGTCTTGAACTCACTGGATCAAGCAGTCCTCCTACCTTGGCCTTTCAAAGTGCTGAGAATATAGGCATGAGCCACTGCACCCAGCCTTATTCCTATATTCTTTAAGTTCTCTTTACTTCTTTTAGGAGTTAATCCCTATTGCCAGTTAATAATTTTTTATATTATTCCTATTCAAATTTCTGGTTTGCCTCTGGTTTCTCACTGGATCTGGACTGATTACACACATACCCTGGATTTAGAAGACGTGAGCTCATACTGTGGTTACCAATTACTGGAAAAAATTATTTAACTTTTTTTTTTTTTTTTTGAGACAGAGTCACCCAGGCTGGAATGCAGTGATATGATCATGGCTCACTGCAGCCTCAACTACCCAGGCTCAAGCATTCCTCCCACTTCAGCCTCCCAAGTGGCTGGGACTGTAGGCATGTCCCACCATGCCCAGCTAATTTTTTTTTTTTAAGAGATGGGGTCTCATGATGTTGCCCAGTCTGGTGTTGAACTCCTGAGCTCAGACAGTCCTCCCACAAGCCACCATGCCCAGCCTTATTTAACTTCTTAGCTTCATTTTTACCCCTTAACAAAGGAAAAAGGAGTCTGCACCTGGAGTTAATTCCTATCAATTTCTGTCATCCCTAGAATGTCCTCTATGTGTATATGAGTAGAAGTACCCAAAGTTGTAAAAATCTGACAGATAACCAATAATAATATTTTCACTTCAATGGAAATTATCCTCATACAAGTACAGAACATGAACTTTTTTTTGGACTTCCACCTGGCAACTTTCATTTAACAGAACATGAACTTTTAAAGACTACACAAGTACAAATAAGTAAATGCATACAGGAATGAAAACAAAATTATGTTTTCAATCTTACTTATTTCTCTGTTTTACTTGAGTCATGAGCAGCTCCTATTTTCTTCTGCTTATAATTTAGCCACATTTGGTGATTCATCTCTTAAGTCTATACAGGCTCTTTAATTATTCCCATGAATTTTCAGTGTATGATATAGTGTAAGAGCAGAGTTTCACTTTACTCGAAATCTGTCTTAAAGTAGCCTCTTACAGTGAACTGTATGTAAAAGTGAGAAATGTCCTTCCCATCCAAAGCTTTTTAACTCTCTCTTCAATAGTTTGTATTTGGGATACTGCATTACATTTCAAAGCACACAACTCTGACTTCAGAAATTAACAATAACCAGACCATAACATATATTAAATTATACTAGGTTTGAGAAAATATTAAAAATTTAGTACCTCAACTCCCTCAAGCCTTTATTTTTTTATATTAGTCAAAATGTTATATTTATAGCCGGGTATGGCGGCTCACAGCTGTAATCCCAGGACTTTGGGAAGCTGAGGTGGGTAGAATGGTTGAGTCCAGGAGTTTGACACCAGCCTGATCAACATGGCAAAACCCTGTCTCCACTAAAAATATAAAAATTAGCCAGGTTTGGTGGTGTGCACCTGTAGTCCTAGCCACTTGGGAGGCTGAGGCAGGAGGATCACCTGAGCCCAGCAAGCAGAGGTTGCAATGAGCTGATATTGCGCCACTGCACTCCAGCCTGGGTGACAGGGTGAGACCCTGTCTCAAAAAATAAAAATAAAGTTACATTTATGTCATACAAATGTATTTTATTATAACTAAAGTTATCTGTTCCTTTGGGTAAGCATTATATTGCTATCACTTAAAGGATTTCTATCAAATACAAAAAGAAAATAGTAAACACAGAAGGCAGGATAACAGGAAGTAAAACCACAGAACTAAGAGGTAAAACATTTGGCTTTATTAGTGAATAAAATGTGAGATGTGAATAGTTGCTAACATTTTTGACATAGTATATATCCTTTATTTCATGAAAATATCCCTATAAAATGTTAAGAAATGCTTTAGAATCTTGAGATTAAAGAACTAGTAACATAGAAAGTATGTATCTCCAATCATAGTTATATATGTATGACTTAACCATGTAAGATAGAGCTATTTTAAAAAAATACGGTTTTTACCTATTATTAATGATCATTCCTTAAAATCAAGATACTGCTAAGTTAAGGTATATTTAATGCCAAACAAGGCAAAGAAGTTGAAGAAAAATACTACTTCTCTGTGGTATTTTTAATGTGTTTGAGGCACTGAATGAGTACAGAGTCATATATTACAAGTTGGGAAGTTAGGCTACAAAGTAAGAGTGTCCCTTTTGGAATTACTCCCCCTTTTTTGGCTACTTTCCACATTTAGTCCTCCTTCTGGACTTAGGACAGGAAACAGTTCTCCTAGAAAGTTTTCCTTCACTTCCTCAGGTTGCATTAAGGATTCATGCAATGTGCTTACATATCAGCTTATATACCTTCAGCACAGGCAATATAACGTGGTATTGTAGGTATGGTAGGTATCTATCATTCCCTCTAGATGTGATGGTTTTTTAGTATAGATATTTGTATTTGTACTATCCGCATCTGCAGTGCCTGTTACACACAAGAAACTCAATAAATATCGAATGAATGAATGAATGAATATACAAATAAAGTTACTTAATTTTTCCAATATTCATAGGAAGGACAAAATGAATGGCTACATTTCATCTTTAATATCTTTATGTCTACAGTGTTTCTCAATGAGGGAAATGTTATGGCATATTAAGCTGGACAATTCTTTGTTGTGCAAGACTGTCATGCATCCTGAAAGACATTTAGCATACCTAGACCATGATCACTAAGGGCCAGTGATACCCCACAATCATTATGAAAATCAAAAACATCCCCAGATATCCTAAATAGCCCCAATTAAGATTCACTGCATCTGTAACTATAATTATGTATGTGTGTGCGTGTATTTTATTTTTTTAAGAGACACTATCTTGCTATACTGCCCAGGCTGGCACTGAATTCCTGAGCTCCGGCAATCCTCCTACCCCAGCCTCCCAAGCAGCTGCAGCTACAGGTGCTTGCAAACAACCTGGATTTTTAAAAAATTACATCAGCTTAAAAGCAATTTATCATTTTTAAATATGCAACTGAAACAACAAACAAAATATACCTGGGACATGCCTTGTGGAATTGGTAAATTTGTAGCTTGAGACATCACTGGCTGTGTTAATGATGAACCAACAGACTGGGAATTTATGGACTAGAGCAAAATAAAAATAACACTGAAGTGATTCTCATTCCCATACATGACTACTTCTAGCAGAAATATCAATATGATATTCATATTAATGAACTTACTATTTGGCTTATACTTTTGTTAGCTGAATACAGCTATGTCTTCCCTTCTATACTGGAAAGGCCTGTTCCCTGTTTATCTTTTATTTTCCAAGGAACTTCCTATAGTACCTTGCACAAGCTCTCAATAAAAGTTGGCCAGACTTGAGACAATTAGTATTTGAACTTAGACATAAAACAGCTATCAATTATGAGCTTTTCACAATTAAAAAAAAAAACTAACATTTTACTTGAAAAATAATTAAAAGGACTGATACACGTAACAACCACTTCATACAAAAAAAGGAAGTCTTGAGTGTCACGTATCAGTACTATTTTGATCTTCATAAAGAGGGGTAACAAATCGATGAATTTCTGAAGATTTAGATCATTTCTCCCCCTCTTAATAAATCTTTATTCATAAGAACATCCACTAAAGAACTTACCTGACTACTAAACGATGACCTTCTTTGCACCATCTTCTCATGAGCTGGTAAATGCTGCCTGGGTGGAGTGCTCGTATCAGTCGGGATCTTGGTTGGTGTTGCTGAAATCAGTCAACAAAATCAAAAGAGCATTCGTACTTTATAAAATATGGTTTTTATAGATTTATCTCAAAATGTATTTCAGTTTATAAAAATGGCTTTTGAATTATCTTTCCAAACCATTCAATGAAAATGAAGTCCATATCAGATGAGTCAATGTAGTTACTTCTATCTTTTTATGAGCACAAAGAAAATATTTCAAATAGGAAAACTTTAAAAAGTTACTAATTTAATGACAATTATACAAGTCATCATAAAGACAAGACACTAAAAAAACTTTCAAAGAGCAAACCTAAGAACACTTACTGGCCCTACAGTAGAAAACACAATAAATAGTTGCCTTTCTTTTTGAGGGATGATTAAAACATCACCACTACCATTACCACCTACACATTTTAATAGGCTACTTGAAGAACTTAATTCTTTGCTATAAGTGAGCAATGTGCCTATAACTCACTGGAAAGGTTACTACATATCAGAAATGTAAAAAGGTATAATTTTAAAGAAGCATTAGATGAGAAATGCTGATGTAAGTAACTAATAGTTTAGTTAGTTACTTTAAAGCTTTCAAGCAATAATACTCACAGGAAGGGTCTGAGACTGCTGTGTGAGATGATTTTCTTGAACTCCGAGAAGAAGCAGAAGGGGTTGGGCTGTGATCAAACCTTTCCAATGCTTCCTTCAGACTGACTGTGTTTATACGATTATCTGACCCAGAATCTTGGCTCTAAGGACACAGAGTAAAATAAATGTTTTCTTGTGGTTCAGTTCAGAGATCTCAAATTTGCAATACTGTTAATAACAACAACAACAAATCAGTTTTTATATATAACATGGCAAAAGTATCTGTGTGTGCACACACATGTAAAGAAATGAAAATTTATGTGTTACAGCCAGAAAGTTTTGGCTTCATTTTCTATTTAAAGAAACAGAAAATGAATGAAGTTGGAATCTCTTACACCATATACAAAAATTAACTCAAGGCCAGGCATGGTGGCTCATGCCTGTAATCCCAGCACTTTGGGAGGCTGAGGTGGGCGGATCACCTGAGGTCAGGAGTTCGAGACCAGCGTGACCAACATGGTGAAACCCTCTTCTACTAAAAATACAAAAATTAGCCAGGCATGGTGGCAGGTGCCTGTGATCCCAGCTACTCGGGTGGCTGAGGCAGGAGAATCCCCTGAATCCGGGAGGCAGAGGTTGCAGTGAGTCGAGATCCCACCACTGCACTACAGCCTGGGCAAAAGAGCGAGACTCCATTTCAATTAAAAGAACAAAAAAATTAACTCAAAATGAATCACAGACCTAAACGTTAAGAGTTAAAACTATATTAACTTTTAGAAGAATACATAGGGGAGAAGCCAGGTGAACACCTGTAGTGCCAGCGCTACCTAGGAGGCTGAGGTAAGAGAATGGCTTAAGCCCAGGAGCTAGAGTCTGGTTTCATATAGTGACACTAATCTTTCCCATCACCAATGTTTCTTTCTCCATCAGCTCATTGTCATCAGTGTACAAGCATGCTGTTATTTCTCTCAAAAAAAAAAAAAAAAAGGCAAAAACTTCCTTTAAGCCCACTTTCCCTCCTACTACTGCCCCACTTCTCTTCTCTTTGTAGCAAAACTCCTCCCTACTCGCTGTACCTAATTCCCCCATCCTGGAAAATTCTTTTAAACCCACTCTAATCATGCTCTCACCCACACTACTCCTCCACAAAATCTGTTCTTATTGATTACCAATGAATTAAATGTTAACGTCAATGCTCCATTCTCAGCACTCATCTAAAATTTAACTTATTTCAGCTGAATCTGACAAAGCTGATCATTCACTCCTGATACTCTTGTCTAAGTAACTTCCTGGTTTTATTCCTTACTATTACCTTCCCTGTGGTTGATTCTTCCTTGTCTCCCTCACCTCTTAATATTGGAGTCCTCCAAGACACAACCATCCTCTTGGTGATCCCAAGATTCGTGATTTTAAAACCACCCACATACTGAAGTTTCTCAAACGTATCTCAGAAGGACCTTGTCCCTAAACCCCAGGCGGATCATGATGCTGGCAGTAAATACGGTGGGGAAATTAAACATAGCTGGAGTGTGTTTTGGAAATAGGGCTAATTTAGGATTTACTAGGATTGAATTTTTGCATGAGGGAGAAAGAAGGACAATTAATCTCTGTACTACTTCAGTTTTCATAATGGCTCCCTGATCAAAGAACCCTAGATTTTAATAACTTTTCTCAGAAAATAATGTCTTCTACCAAAACCTACTATGTCCTGTTCTAAACACACAAAACCTCTTTGGAAAAGTTCTTTCACTTAGGATCCATGAAAGTAAGGAAGTTGTTTGCATTATTCAATGCTGTATTCTCAGCCTCTAGAGCCATGCCTGGCATACAGAAGGTACTTTATAACATTTGTTGGGACTGAATAACATCCACCATACTGTCCCCTGGAGTGCTGCCTATTTAAACTCAATTTTTATATAGATTTTTGACTCTTTTCATTCCACTTATTTTCTGTAGGTCCAAAAATACTTGTGATGGGCAATTTCTGACATGGCTCACAATTCCTGCCTCTGGTTATTCATGCCCTTGTATAATCCTCCCACCTTGAATGTAGGCTGGACCTAGTGATTTCCTTCTATAATGCACAGAATAGACAAAAGCAATGAGATATAAATTCTGTGATTAGGTTAAAAAAGACTGTGACTTCCATCTTGCAGGCAGTGTCTCTCCCTGGCTCATCTTGCATGCTTGCTCTGATGGAAAAGGTCACCTGGAAAGGAACTGAGGCTAGCCTTCAGCCAGCAAGAAACCAAGGCCCTCAGTCCAACCGCCCATGAAGAACTGAAGTGTGCCAGCAACCACTAAGTGTGGTGGAAACAGATTCCACCTCAGATGAACTGTGAGATGACTATGGCTCCCACCAACACCTTGATTACAGCCTCATGACAGAACCTGAGGCAGAGGGTCCAACTAAACTGTGCCTAGATTCCTGACTCACCAAACTAGGAGATAGTAAGTGTGCTGTTTATATCACTAAGTTTTGGAGTAAGCTGTTACACAGCTACAGATAACTAATATACTACACTTCTGACCTGATACAACAAAAAAGAAACCAGAGTTCAAATTCTGACTATAGTTTCCCAGCCAGTGTCTTTAGGGGGAGATTTTTTTCCCCCCTCTTGAAACCCCAATTTCAGTATTTTCACAGTGGGGATATTACCTACCAGATAAAAATATCTGAAGTGTAAATTACATTTCATAATTCATATAAATAACCTGGTCAGAGCCTAGTACATCACTGGGAATTAATAAATGGTAGTTTTAATCTGAGATCAGATATGTCTCTCATCCAATTTTCTTTTTAGAGGCAGGTGAGATTTTAAAACATTAAATTAAAAATAAGCAGTAAAGTACAATCACATCCCTCTTATAAGTGAGGAAATAAAGTGCTTGAAAATAATTTTACTATTAATTACTGAGTTTTATCTTTCATTGGGGAGAAATTAAAAATAATTTTTAAAAAATTATAAGAAATATACTTTGTCAGCAGCTGCCTCAGGAAGAGACTCTTCAATGCCAAGTTCTCGTCGTCTTTCAGCCCTAACTTCTGCATAACTACAAACAGAAAAAAAATGTTGGTCATTCATTTAAAATACTGTACAGTTGTAACTATTCATCTGTTCATCTAGACCATTTGCTATATGCTACACAAACCTAAATATACCTGTAATGTCTTAATTTAATTTGTATTTTTCTAGGTATCTTATAGTTTCATGCACTGCTGTAAATGATCCATAACCACACAATACTTAAGAGAAACTAAATAAGGAAGTACATGCTTATCTACTGACAGTTTTCTTTTTACATGGCTGACACTGCTACATAAATGACAGTAACAACTTCTGCTGTAAAGCGCAAAATTTATATCAAGCCTTATATATCTATATCATTCCTACATTTATATATAATGCTTATAAGTAAATGTAATAATATATTGAAAGGATGTATTAGAAATTGAGAAAAGAGCACTTTGTAGTTCCTTAACAAGTTACACATAAAACTTAAATTGCCAAAATTGTCATAGGATGTTACAATACAGAAACTGTTTAAAAGAATTATTACCTTACTACAGTGTGAGTACAAACAATAAACTCTGGCCTTGAATTCCACTGATGGTAAGTGATATAATAATGAGTTTGAAGCCAAATCCACTGTTGCCCTTTAGTCAGGAATCTATAATAACATGATTTGCCTTTCCCATATTGCATTACTAAAAAGAGAAGAGAAAAATATTTTTTCTTTAATTCGTATTAGTTATAAAGAATCTGTTTTTTAACCAAAAGGTATCATTTGCATTTAAGTCTACATACACTATTCTTTTTTCTGGCTTTTTGATAACATATATGTCAATATGATAATGTTAATTCTTTAGATCCAGTTTCAGGTCCCAAGCAACGATCAGATCTTCCACAGTGCCCAACTTACAGCCAGCCACTTCTGATTTTACAATCTTTCCATACACAATTAACTTCCAAACACTTAAGAATTCATATTGCTGACTTCTTCCCGCCTAGATATACAGAGGGTAATAACAATAAATAATCACACCTGAGTTTTTTCTCCCAGCTACTCTGGCAGGCACAGAATCTTTGAAGCATTTACTTTAACTAACTAAAATCAAAATAACTTCATTGTTTGAAGTAACTGAGTGCAGTAACTGCTAAAACATGTGCTGTAGATTTTAAGTTCCTTTTAACAGATATTAAGCAAAAAAACGGGTTTTGGGCCAGGTATGGTGGCTCACCCCTGTAATCTCAGTACTTTCGGAAGTTGAGGTGGGTAGATCAGTTGAGGTCAAGAGTTTGAGACCACCCTGGCTGACATAGTGAAACCCTGTCTCTACTAAAAATACAAAAATTAGCCGGGCATGCTGGCACACGCCTGTAATCCCAGCTACTAAGGAAGCTGAGGCAAGAGAACTGCTTGAACTTGGGAGGCGGAGGTTGCAGTGAGCCAAGATCGCACCATTGCACACCAGCCTCGGTGACAAAGGGAGACTCCATCTTAAAAAAAAACAAAAGGGTTTGTAGTTAATTAATTTGGGAAACTTTTTGTTAAATTGGTGTCTTCAGTTTTCTCAAAGCCTAGAGTATGCTAATGTATGTGCAGATTCTCTAAGGGATTATGAAGTGTTTCCCTGTCTTCCTTGATTATAAAGTGTTTTTGTAAGGACCAACATTAGTTGGAACAAACCTTAGGAAATGCCTGTCAGGAATCTCTCAATCAATCAAATCTCTCTCTCTCTCTCTCCTCTCTCTTTCTCATCTGTCTGCCTCTGTGTGTCTCTCTGTCTCTCTCTCTCCTGCCTCACTCTCTAAGGAGGAAATCAAGGTCTACAAACAAAATTGCTATCCAAAGTTACCCAGCTAGTTAACAGAAGTATCAAGTCTTTACACAACATCATGGTGTTTAATGCCCACATCTTTTGTGCTGAAATGACTTTACTCTGAACGTTTTCCATAGAGTTAATGCTATTATACAACATGCTTCATTTTCATACCGAGAGGTTTATGAAAGCAGCATAAAACGTCATGAAAGTGTCTAAAATATCTAGTTAAGCCTTAGGAATTCAAGAGTGTAAGCATCTGGGAGGAGGATCAGAGAAGCAAATAAAACCTACCATTAAAACAAACTTCATGATTAAAACAAACTTCTAAAATAAAGAATAAATACATGTGATAAAAGAATAGGCCTAGACTCCAATGCTTCTCTGCCACCAATGAGCTATGAAATTATGGGTGAGTTACTGAGCTTTACTGTGTTCTCAGCTTACTCATGAAGATTAGATGTAAAGTGTTTAGAACAGTGCCTGACACAAAGGCATGACAATGCTCCTGTTCTAACAACAGTAATAATAAGCAGATAACACTAAGCATTTACTATGAGCTTTCTAAGACAGATTTTCCAAAGATATAGCTAGCTCCTGAAAAGATTAAAAAAAAAAAAAGATTCACATGCTCGGAAATCAAAATTTATGACACAATATTCCCAAAGTTTGATGTATTACAATTTTAAAAGGAATCTACTTCTCTTACTCCACATATAGAGCTTACATGCTTCAGAACAAGGTGTATTAGATGCCATATTATGAAATTCTACTTATTAAAAACTAAAATAGGAACAAGTTTAATTTAAACTTGAGGTATGATTCCTACTAGATTGGTTATACACATAAAGCAAAATCTTGTAGCACATTGCAAAAATATGAAAATGATTGTAAATCTGTGTCTTACCACCTATCATTTCAGGACAAGACTTCTGTTTACATTATTTAAAAACAGTTATTATCACCAGAAATATTAAAATCTACTTACAGTGCTCATGACATTTTGCCAAATTTTCTAGGTCATCCACATGATAGTAATCATAGCCTGATGTTCCTAGAACTTCAAATGGCAAATATCCTATTATGGGTGGTGCCCTAAATTACACAGAAAACAATCATTATTATAAGTTTTTCCATAATAAGAAATATTCCAACTAGAAATCATATTTGGAGGGGGGGCTTTTTCAAAAAATGGGAAAAGGTTTCAAAATAGTTTGCCCTTGAAATCCATTAATTTCAAGAATTAGATAACGTGACTATTATCTTTTCATGGAATTTAAAAATGAAATTACCTGTGATCTAGAAACAGAAACTTCCATTCTAAACTATGTCTAGATGTAAACTCTTCATTGGGTTCTTCAACAGTGCACATTTCCTACAAATAAATTAATAATTAAATTTATAAATACTTTCTTGTATCCTTAAGAATATTAAATATTGCTACATATAAAAATAAAAGTCATGGCCAGGTGCAGCAGCTCACACCTATAATCCTAGCACTTTGGGAGGCCAAGGTGAGGGAATCACTTGAGGTCAGGAGTTCGAGACCAGCATGGCTGGCCAACATGGTGAAATCCCATCTCTACTAAAAATACAAAAAATAGCCACGCAGGGTGGCGGGCGCCTGTAATCCCAGCTACTTGGGAGGCTGAGGCAGGAGAAGCACTTGAACCTGGGAGGTGGAGGTTGAAGGAAGAAAAGAATAAATGTCTTTACTAGATAACTTTCCCCTAAGCAAGTTAGTTAGTTGTTTCTATGAATGCATGTATATATGTATATACTTACTTATTTGTTTGTTTGAGACAGGGTCTTACTCTGTCACCTGGACTGGAGTACAGTGGTGTGATCTCAGCTCACTGCAGCAACAACATCCTGGGCTAAACTAATTTTCCTGCCTCAGCTTCCCAAGTAGCTGGGACTACAGGCATGCGCCACCATGCCTGGCTAATTTTTGTATTTTTATTTGTAGAGATGGGGGTCTCACTATGTTGTCCAGGGTGGTCTTGAACTCCTGGGTTCAAGCAACCGGCCCACTACAGCCTCCCAAAGTGCTGGGATTCTAGGCGTAAGCTAAAATGCAGGCCCCTAAACAAGTTAACACATTTTAATTTTCTAATAATAAAGAATGTGCTAATAAATAACCCTTAGATGCAAGCTTTTGGGTCGGTACTTCTCACTACACATTTTCCATTCACATATGCCTATAAACCCTTATTCAAAATTCAGACCTCTCTCCTGAATTACAGTTCCGTATTGCTAACTATCTGAATGTCTTCATACATCTCAAACTCAGTATGTCTTAAATAAACTGATTGCTTTACTCCTCACACCCAGTTACACAATTTTCCGTATTATTCCATACATGTGTAGTGGCCAGTGTCTAGAAAGCTGATAGTTAAAACATACTCTTTCATTTTTATCTTTTATCATCTAAGGGGCCACTACTAAATCCTTCCATTTCATCTAAGTATTTGAAAAATCAATTCCATCTCACCTGTCTTGAGTGCATTGGTTTAGACCCCTGCCATCACTGATTTGCTACAGTGTTCACCAGTCTCCCTGTTCTTCAACTCATCTTCTCTTCTAGGACCACAATTACCTTCCCAATACTCAAATATTATATGGCTTCCCTGGTAAAAAACTTCCAATAGTTCCTTGTGCTAAAATCTCTTCAGCATGGAGAAATAAACACGAAATAAAGAAACAAATTTCATTTCTGGTTTCTGATTACTTTCTAGCCTTACCTCCCACTATCTCTTCCCTTTCCACACATTAATCCTACACTCTAGTCATACTAAACAATGTATTACATCCTGCCTCTGTGTCCCTGAATGACCTGCAGCACACTGTAATAGTTGAGAGCTTGAGCTTTGAGAAAAAAATAATTATTAATAGAATCAAGTCCCAGTTTAATCATTAATAGCCGAGACTTTGGGCAAGTAACGTAACTTCCCTAAGCCTCCGTTTCCTCATAATGTAAAATTAGGGATCATAATAGCATCTACCTTATAGAGTTGTCATAAGAATTAAATGAGATAATGCATATAAAATACACAGCATGTAGTATGCACTCAAATGTTAACAACTATTATTTCATAAGACCAAAACAAACAGAGCAAGACTGGTTTAAGATCGTCTATTAATTCAGTACTTTGTCCTATACTATGATGTCCCAAAATTTTATTTATTTTGAGACAGAGTCTCACTCTGTCACCTAGGCAGACGCAAACTAGTACAGTGACGCAAACACAATTCACTGCAGCCTCGACCTCCTGGGCTCAAGTGATCCTCCCACCTCAGCCTCCTGAGTAACTGAGACCACAGGTGTGTAACACCATGCCTAGCTAATTTTTTGTATTTTTTTTGTAGAGATGGCATCTTGCCATATTGCCCAGGCTGGTCTCAAACTCCTGGGCTCAGGCAATCCTCTTGCCTCGCCCTCCCGAAGTGCTGGGATTGTAAGCATGCGTCCCTGCGCCTGGCCCCACCTAAATTTTAAATCTTAGCCTGGCTGCTTCTTTCCAATCACCTTCTAGTGGTTGAACTATTTCACTTTCCTACTTCCCTACTTATCATCTGTTTGTTGGACCCAGGAAATAAAAATAAAATACTTAATTTTACATTTGAAAAGACAAGTTATATGCAGTAAAGAGCCACTTGGAAATTTCAAATAAAATTTTTAAAATGACCTTCTAAAAATAAAGATTCCAAAAACCTACATTTTTCGACTTTCCTTTTTAATAGAGATAATGAACGACACACAAAGGCATCCTAAAATCTTCCACAAAAGTAGGGCAATACTGATATATAATAATCACTGGTTAACTGCAAAGGATATATACTAAAAAATTAGTTTTACAATTTAGTGAGTGTCTTGATAACTTGTTTCAAAAATATTACTATCATGCATATTTAATGACTCATAGCCATTCCACCTCAATGTCTGCAGAAAGTTTCAGGCAGTTCTCAGCATATGAACTTAAATCTCCTTTGGGAAATAAAATTAGAAACATACCTTAATGAACTGAGGTGTAGCTAACCTGACAGTAGCTACAAAACAAACTCTATCTTCATAAGATGGCCTATGTGTGCGTTGTATAGTTCCTTCAAAACCATTGTGTGCTGAAGAGGATACTAAAACAATAGGGAAATATGTATTAACAGTTATGCCAGTAAAACCTAGTTGTTACTGATATTCAAACATCTATGTCTTTAAGAGCACAGAAAAATAACAAGTTAAAACACACTGTAAGAGAAGCATTTTAACTTACCACTGTTTAAAGATTTGAAATTTCCTATAAATTTTACATATTCATAGGTAGATGGCTCCTTTGGGTCTATTGTTCCTCGGAGCATATGACAACAGAACTCTAATTGATTTTTTGCTGAAATAAAGAAATTTTAAAAATCACGTATTTGTGATCTAGGACAACTGATACATCACATAAAATAAGATCACAAAAGTTGTGTAAGTTTACAACCATTATTTTCCCCAAGAGAAGTCATCAATGACATTTAGTTCATAAATGCAGAGTTATGTTCGGGAGATGACCTCACTTTGTCTTTAACAAAGAAAACAGATTCTCTGGTGCAAACAACTTAATGTTTCCCTATTTTTATCTATCCTTTCTTTTCATTCTTCACTCACTTTCAAAGAAAAGTTTTGCTTCCCATTCTAAAGCTAATTCTTCTATCTCTACCTTGAATAGTCTTTCCTGTTTTCTCTAGGACCAGGGTCACACCACTGTTCCTTATTCCTTTAGCATCTACACCTTTGGGCCCTTACTTTCTTCTTCCCTTTTTTTTTTTTTTTTTTTTTTGAGACAGGGTCTTGCTTTGTCACCCAGGCTGCAGTGCAATGGCATGATCACACCTCACTGCAGCACTGAACTCCTGGGCTCAAGTGAGCCCCCTGCCTCAGCCTCCCCAGTAGCCAAGACTACAGGTGTGAGCCATCATGCCTGGCTAATTTTTCATTTTTTGTAGAAATGGGGTCTCACTATGTTGCCGAGGTTGGGCACAAGCTCCTGAGCTCAAGTGATCCTCCTGCTTCAACTTCCCAAGTGGTGGGATTATAGGCAATAGAGCCACTGCACCTGGCCAAGGGTCTTTCCTATCTACTTTTAAATTTGCTCAGGTCTTCCATCTCAAACAAAGGAGTTTTGCTAAGTATTTTGGTATAATAGATCTTCCTTTTCATTATGGGCTCCATCTTCCATATATTAATTTCCCTTAACTTTACACACTGTAGCTTTCATTCTTACACCTCTACAGCAATTATTCTTCTCAAGATTACTAACATTTATATTGTTAACTTCAATGGTTTTTCATTTCCTCATCTTCTTAAGTCATGCTTTGTCATTCCCATAGCATAAACTTACCTCCCTACCTTATTGACTATTCCCATCTCTTCTGCTAATACATTTCCATATTAGGGGTTTTCACAAAGGTTCTTCTGATTCTGTATCTCTCTCTCCAACTTGATTTTATGTAAGCAAACTTTCCTATCATTTGCTTTCAGGATATTTGTACTTGAGTGTCCTATCAGTAACTTAAATTCAAAATATTTGAAAGTGAATTTCTTTCAAACCCCCTTGGTCTATGTATGCTTACTTCCCAAGTTAGAAACCGTATCAATTTGGTCTCTTCTCTTCCCATCACAAGTTCCAAACCTAATCTGTCACCAAGACCTGCTACTTATTTCACCAAGGAAGCCCTCCAATTTAGTGTAGTTGCACATTACCTTGCATTTAGGTAAACTGACACATGTATTCATTATGCCTCCACATTCTGCCACTCTGACTCATTCTGCCTATTACTCTTAGACTTATAACTACTATCATGATACTATTTCAGCACTCAAGGACAAGTAACACCTCTCTTTGGTCACTACTTTAGGCTTATATTCTTCAGTCATTATTAACATAAATGGCTTTATCATCTAACCTAATAGGTTCAAAATCTAACTATCTTCTTCAAAAAACCCTTCCCCACTGATGATTCTTAGCCACTTGGTCACCTGAGCCTAACACATCACGTCCTATTGAGTTTACACACTTAACAGTCATACACTTTCCTCTCCATCCTTTCCTTTTTTTTTTTTTTTTGAGCTGGAGTTTCACTCTTGTTGCCCAGGCTGGAGTGCAATGGCGTGATCTCAGCTCACCGCAACCTGCGCCTCCTGGGTTCAAGCATTCTCCTGCCTCCTGAGTAGCTGGCATTACAGGAATGCGTCACCACATCCAGCCAATTTTGCATTTTTAGTAGAGACAGGGTTTCTCCATGCTGGTTAGGCTGGTCTCGAACTCCCAACCTCAGGTGATCTGCCCGCCTTGGCCTCCCAAAGTGCTGGGATTACAGGCGTGAGCCACCACACCTGGTCTTTTTTTTTTTTTTTTTTTGAAACAAAGTCTCACCCTGTCACCCAGGCTAGAGTGCAATGGCATGATTTCGGCTCACTGCAATCTCTACCTCCTGGGCTCAAGTGATCCTCCAGTTCAGCCCCCCAAATAGTGGGGCCTACAGGCATGTGCCACCACACCCAGCTAATTTTTGTATTTCTTTTTATTGTGGAGATTGTGTTTCACCATGTTGCCCATGCTAGTCTTGAACTCCTGGGTTCAAGTGATATGCCCGCCTTGGCCTCCCAAAGTGCTGGGATTACAGGTGTGAGCCACTGTGCCCAGCCCATCCTTACTTTTATTGCTAGGATTATATGGTTTTTCTTTTTGTCTCCAGTCTGGTCCTTTCCAAAATTTTCTACCTCAGTGATTTTTTTTAAATCTCCCAAACAAGATGATGAAAGTGGCAGCAACTTTTGTAAGCAAGGAAGGTACTGGCACTCTCTCTAAGCCAGAGATGCTGGTGAAAGATGCTCCCACTGCAATGAAGACCTGGACCTCAATGAGGCAGAACAGCTGTCACAGAAAAAGTAATCATAGTTACTGTACCAGGCAGCAGGGCCAGCTTGGTCATCAGAATCTGTCTGATTCATAAGATCTGTGGTTGTGCTTAACTGAACCCTAAGAATGAAACTGAGGAGGAACTCCATAAAGCTATCACTTGATTTGTATAGTAGGAAGTCTGCAGGTCAGGTGAGCACAGCCTGAGTTGAGCCACTATGACACAGAAATCCAGGGCTCTCATTCAACTCTCACCTCAGGGCCTCTTTATAAAGCAGAAACCAGGTAAGCCTGGGGTAGGTAGCCCACCACTGCAAGGCTTCTTCCTAGCCTTTTTCAAAGGGACTTTCCACTATTTACTTGATTTTCTTTTTTTTCTTTTTTAACAAGTCTTCTTCCTACCCTTCTCCAAAAAGACTTTCCATTATTTACCTGATTTTTTCTTTCTTTTTTTACCCAAATCTCCTTCACTGGCTCTCTACTCTGTAAAAAATAAAAATCAAATTCCTTAGGATGAACTATTAGATCTTTTATAATTCTGTCCTTATTCCTTGTCTAGACACAAATTATACTACTTGTACAACCTCACCTTCGTTATGGCCAAAATGACCTACCGAATTTTCTAAGCAATTTTTCCTGTGTTTTAAATTGTGTTTATCCTTTTGGCATAAAACTTTCTTTTTTTCTGGGGCAAGAACTTTTGTTTATCACTTGTTTAACTAGGAGATCAGCAAGCCATTTAATTAAGACTTTTCTTAAGTATTCTTGCCATTTTCATTTCTGTTCTTGGAACAGAAGCTCTTTCTGCCAAAGGCTTTTATTTAGTTCTCCAGACAATCCTATTCTTAGTAGGGTCTCCAAAGCAAACGCCTTCTCCTTTGTCTTCTTATTGCTATCTCCAAAGGGTTCCACTTTTCTTTCTTTTTAGAGACAGAGTCTCGCTCTATTGCCCAGGCTGGAGTGCAGTGGTATGATCCTGGCTCACTGCAACCTCTGCCTCCTGAGTTCAAGCAATTAACCTACCTCAGCCTCCTGATTAGCTGGGACTACAGGCATGCACCACCATGCTTGGCTAATTTTTGATAGAGATGGGGATTCGCCATGTTGGCCAGGATGGTCTCGAACTCTTAGCCTCAAGTGATCCGCCTGCCTTCGCCTCCCAAAGTGCTGGGATTACAGGCGTGAGCCACCGCACGCGGCTGGGCTCCCCCTTTCTAATTCTTCTCTCCTCATTTTACATATTTACCTCAAGCAATACCATTCCACCCACGACTTCAAATACTAATTGTCAGTGTCTATTATATCCAGCCTAAATCTTTCTAAGTACCAGCCTAGAGTGGCCTGATGGTCAATGCCATATAAACTTGGTTTTAAAACAAGGCTTCCAATGAATTCTCCAAGTCTAATTTTTCTCAACTCTCTCTGAAAGGCCATCTACTCTTGTCAAAGTTATACATACATACAAACGTGTGTGTGTATCTCAATTTTTAGACAGTGTGCTATAGAATTTGAATCAAATACAAAAAATCTTTAACATGTCAGTATTAGCAGATGCGACACATTTAAAAAGAATGAAAGAAGTGATTAAAGAAGATATCTAATAGCTAATGGCCAAATATATAGAGCTGCCATAATTTTCTATTTTATACAGAGTAATATATGAAGAAAATGAGGTACTCTGGTCAACCAATTGGCAATGAACCTAGTAGAAATGTCTAATTCTTCCATAATATGTTGTGTTTCTTGACGTTAAGAATTATTTTTACTATTTTTGGCATTTTTATGATATAGCACAAGTGTCCAGCAAATTAGATACATCTAACAAATGACTGTTTATTTAATTAATAAAGTAGATAACTTATCTTTATATTTAATAATTTTAAAAAGAAACACAAAAATTTTTTCCAGTTTGAGTGTCCAATTGGTTAACAATGGTGAAAATTAGAATGTTTAATTTTCTCCCATTAAATACACTAAGGTTTTAATTATAAATTAATAATACTATATTACCAGGTCTCGCTTTTGCATAAAATACAACTTTATGGCATAATGGTAGTCCAGGATTTATAATAACAAACAAAATGGGATTTCAATATACTCTGAAATAGATTTCAGATTTTTAATATGGTCACAATTTCATTTTATATACATTTTAATATTTAAAAAGGACTTAATAGGGTATATGGATTAATGCTGTTATTTAAAGAAGTCTATTTTTCATAAACTTGTGAAAGGATAATGCTACCGGATATAACATTTGACTTTTCTGTTTAACAGCTACTACTTACATTTTAAATATTCTGGGGTTAATGAATCACTTTCCAGCAGATGAGTAGAGAGTATTTTATAAACCTCTGAATGTTCCCCTTCTGGGATAAAATTAAATATACTTTGATCCACAAGATCAGACTGAAAAAAAAATTTTTTTAAGTAAAATAACTTTAATGATTCAAGAGACAATCATTTTAAAAGTACATAATCGCTATTAAACACAGAAGTTAACTTTCAATTATCTGTGAAAACCAACAAATGTCAAGTTATAGACCAAATCTCAACAAACAAGACTGAGATGATACTAATGTCATCCGATTCATGAACGATATGATCTTGAAAGCCTGACAAATTATTTGCAAAGCTGTTTTTCACCAAAACATTTTGAACATTTCAGCATACAATGGGACCAAGAGCGTTAATAAGAAAAATCTCTGGTGACAAGTCATAGCCTTACCACATATTCAAACCTATGGTAAACGACAGTGGTATATCCCATTAGAAAGGGATAGGCACAAGCTAAATAAAGAGAAGACTTTACTTTGGTGTGATTTCAATTGTCCAATGTGTCCTTTATTTACTCTTTTCCTGGCATTTATTCTGAATCCCATTGTAAAAAAGCCTTGCGTTTAGTTATAACCCCTCAAAAGGGCAACTAATATGCTAAGCATTATAATTCCTGCTAATATATACTTTTAATCATGATTAATCAATAGCAATTTGACAAATATCAGGTTGGTTATAATGTGCCATGGCTGTGGAATCACAGATGAGTAAGATAGTTCCTATACTTAAATACCACTGATAATGAAACTTCCATGACTTTACATTTGCTACTATGCATTCTACCTGGTTTTCTCCATTTCAAATTGCTCTGTGGAATCCTAGGGATACTGGGACAGTATCTCAAGGACTATAAAGGTGGGACTAGAGAGTAGGGAAATGAAAAGGAGCTGTGAGGCAGGACTCACGGTTCCTGCATTAAACTAAAGCAGTTCTACTTTTTATTCTGTTTTTGTTTTATGCATCCATAAAGATTTTGTTTCAAGAGCTCTGCTGCTTAAAAACAAAAAACAAACAACAACAAAGACAGGCATGTTGTATCAGGTTGGTGCCATATTTTTAATGACAAAAACCGCAATCACTTTTGCATCAACTTGATACTACTATTCATACAAGCCACACATTTCCATCATTTCTTCTGTCTTTTTCTAGCCCTCTAAGCCCACTCTATGAAGTGAAATGACTCCCCCCCCCCATATATCTGTTCCTTCAACTGTCAAAGACCAGTTCTAACCACTTCTTTCAAGAAAGCATTCCCTTAACACCATAATCCATATTTTAAAAGATTCCGTTAGCATTTATTACTTGTATCATTCATTTCCCATTTAGCAGAATTCAACCAACTACGGATTGAAAATATTTGGGAAAAAAAATGGATGGCTGTGTCTGTACTGAATATGTGCAGACATTTTTCTTGTCATTATTCATTAAACACTATAGTATAACATCTATTTACATAGCATTCACGTTGTATTAGGTATTATAAATAATCTAGAGATGATTTAATGTATATGGGAAAATGTGTGTAAGTTACATGTAAATACAACAACATTTTATCTATGGGGCTTGAGCATCCGTAGATTTTGGTATCTGTAGTGAGTCCTGGAACCAATCCCCCAAGGATACCAAGGGATGACTATATTTTAATGCCTATGTCTTGTTGCCCTATAGGTGAATAAAAGGGCCCTATCTCTTACACCTCTATCTTTGTCACTTCCAATCAAGGCACATAAACATCGTGCCTTGTATTTAAGTTATTAGTACAATAAATGATTTTAGACTAAGGAGTATTTGATAATTGCTTAAGGGGTAACCACACCAAACATATATCTGTATTTTAATAAAGGATCCTTCTGGAAGTCTGAAAAGCCTCTAGAACTGAAGGAGTGAACTAAAAATTCAGGCATGGCTGGGTGCAGTGGCTCATGCCTGTAATCTCAGCACTTTGGGAGGCCGAGGCAGGTGCACTGTCTGAGGTCAGGAGTTCGAGACCAGCCTGGCCAAAATGGAGAAAAACCTCATCTCTAATAAAAACACAAAAATCAGTTGAGCATGGTGGTGTGCATCTTTGGTCTCAGCTACCTGGGGGGCTGAGGCAAGAAAAATCACTAGAATCTGGGAGGCGGAGGCTGCAGTGAGCCGAGACTGCAACACCACACTCCAGCCTGGGCAACAGAACAAGATTCTGTCTTCAAAAATAATAATAATAAATAAATAAATAAACATTCAGGCCTGAATAACACAAGTGCTAGAAAGTTGCCCTCTATTGATAAAATAAAATATCAAAATATAGTCTATGATATTGATGCAAAAAAAATAGTCTGATATGGTTTGGCTGTGTCCCCACCCAAATCTTGTGTTGTTCCCATAATCCCCATGCGTTGTAGGAGGAGTCCAGTGGGAGGTAATTGAATCATGGGGACAGTTACCCCCAAGCTGATGTTTTTGTGATACTGTGTGAGTTTCCCCGAGATATGATGGTTTTGTAAAGGGCTTTTCCCCTTTTGCTCAGCATTTTTCCTTCCTGCCGCCATGTGAATAGGGACATGTTTGCTTCCCCTTCTTGCTTTCCCTTCCGCCATGATTCTAAGTTTCCTGAGGCCTCCCTAGCCATGCTGAACTGTGAGTCAATTAAACCTCTTTCCTTTTAAATTACCCAGTCTTGGGCAGTCCTTTATAGGAGTGTGACAAGAGATTAATACATCTTAATAGAAAAATAAGCCACCAAGTTGAAATATTAATAGCAACTAAAATTTTGATTTTTGAGAATGATTATAGTTTTCTACTATCATTTCTTACTAACAAATATCTTCTTCTACTCTTTGATAAAGTATGATGTGACCTATCTTACCCTTGTTTTTCCATCTGCTATTATTTCTTTCTTTTCTTTTCTTTTTTTCCTTTCTTTTTTTTTTTTTTTTTTGTTGAGATGGAGTCTCGCTCTGTCGCCAGGCTGGAGAGCAGTGGCATGATCTCAGCTCACTGCAACCTCTGCCTCCTGGGTTCAAGCGATTCTCCTGCATCAGCCTCCCAAGTAGCTGGGGCTACAGGCATGCACCACCACACCCAGCTAATTTTTGTATTTTTACTAGAGACAGGGTTTCACCATGTCGGTCAGGATGGTCTTGATCTCTTGACCTCATGATCCACCCGCTTCAGCCTCCCAAACTGCTAGGATTACAGGCGTGAGCCGCCGCGCCCAGCTTATTCTTTCTTACTAACAATTTCTTCTACTACTATGCAGTAAATTATGATGTGACTATCTTACCCTTGTTTTCCATCTATAACTTCATAGAATGTTTCATATTCATAGAGAAAACAAAATGAATGGCTAGTATCAAGAGCAGTATGATCACAAGCAATGCCTCCCCAACTATTCTGCCTCTCCTGCCACTTTATAATTAATAGGTGTCAAACTTTCCATTAACCACTATACTTAAAATCTCTAAATGAGGCTGACCATATTTGATGTGGCCATACATCCACTCAGTTCTCAAATCCTAATTAAACAAAATATAGTTTTCCAATTCTCTACCCTTTTGATCATAATGATAAGGAATTAAAATATGGCCAATATGACATTAGCAGTTCAAAGTCATGTAACATAAAAAATTCTGTATCTACTATTTTTAGAGTGTTTTTATAAGTAATTTTATTGGGAAAAATGTTTACAAATTGCCCTAATTGCAACAAATATCTCAGTAGAAATTTAGTTATTCTCAAGACATTCTCAGGCTGATTAAAACAGAAATCCTAAAAAGTTAGCACTAGAATAAAGGAGAGAGGAAAAAGAAAGGTCAGATAAAGTGGTATGGCCTTGCATTGCATAACAATGTTTCAGTCAACAATGGACTCCATATTTGACCACAGGTGGTCCCCTAGATTACAGTGGAGCTGAAACATTCCTACCGTCTAGTGATGTCATCTCTGTTGTAATGTCATAATCAATGCATTACTCATCTTTTACACTTGTTGTTTGTGGTGATGCTTGTGTAAACAAACCTATTGTGCCACCAGTCATATAAAAGTTTAGCACATAAAATCATATACAGTACATATGTACTACATGATAATAAACAATCATGCTACTAGTTTATATATTTACTATACCTTTAATGATTTAGAGTATTCTCCTTCTATTTACATATATTTTTAAAGGTAACTCTACAACAGCCTCAGGCAGGTCCTTTAGGAGGTATTTCAAAAGGGCACTATATTATAGAAGATGACAGCTCCGTATGTTGTTGCTCCTGAAGCCCTCCAATGGGACAAGATGTGGAGGTGGAAGATAGTGATGCTGATGATCCTGACCTTGTGTAGGCCTAGGCTAATGTGTGTCTGTTTGTGTCTTAGGTTTAAACAGAAATGTTTAAAAAGTTTTTTAAAAAGTTTTTAAAATAGAAAAAAGCTTTTGAAATAAGGATATAAAGAAAGAAAACATTTTTGTATAGCTGTACAATCTTTTTTTTTTTTTTTTTTGAGAGAGTTCTTGCTCTGTAACCCAGGCTGGAGTACAGTGACACTATCAGGGTTCACTTTAGCCTTGGCCTCCTAGGCTCAATGCAATCCTCCTACCTCAGCCTCCCAAGTAACTGGGACCACAGGTGCAAGTCACAACACGTGGATAATTTTTATGTTTTTTTAAGAGACTGGGTTTCATCATGTTGCCCAGGCTGTTCTCAAACTCCTGAACTCAAGCAATCTGCCAGCCTTGGCCTCCCAAAGTGTTAAGAAGCTAAGTGTTACTACAAGAGTAAAAAAGTTTTAAAAAGTTTTTAAGTTTACACAGTAAAAAAATTACAATAAGCTAAGGTTAATTTATTATTGAAGAAAAAATTTTTATATAAAGTAGCCTAAGTGTACAGTGTTTATAAAGTCTATAAAGGTGTACGATACTGTCTTAGTCCTTCACATTCACTCATGACTCACTCACTGACTCACCCAAAGCAACTTCCAGTCCTGCAGGTTTCATTCGTGGTGAGTGCCCTATACAAGTGTACCACTTTTTATCTTTGATACTGTATTTTTATTGTACCTTTTCTATGTTTAGTATTTTTAAACATGTAAATACTTGTGTTACAATTGCCTATAGTATTCAGCACAGTAGCAGGCTGTACAGGTTGTAGTCTAGGAGCAACAGGCTATACCATATAGCCTAGGTGGGCAGTAGGTTATACATCTAGGTTTGCATAACTACACTCTGTGATGTTCACACAGTGACAAAAGTGCCTCGGAACATATTCCCGTTTAGTGATGCACAACTGTAGTTGAATATTAAGTTACTACAGATTAGACAATTATGACTGAGCTTAGAAAACACATGCTAAAACAAAGACATACTTAAAGCTCTTATCCCTACTCCGTTAACCACTATTCAACATTGCTCTCAAAGTCCACTTCCTAGGGCTTTAGAATATTTAAAATACCCATTTTAATTAGAAGTAGATTGTAGCATCTTTATACTTACTGGTAAATGTTCAAGTAATGAAGTTACACTCTCAGACACATATATTATGCTTCCATCTGTCATGATTGCTAAAAAAAAACCATCAAGAGCCTGAAATTAAACATAATGGTATGTTAAATGAAAAGAAAAAAGTATTTCACAGGACAGAAATAAAAATCTGAGATAAATGACAAGGGATTTAATATGAAAATATCCAAAGTTCTGTCAAAATATATACTAGCTTCCCCCTTTACAATACCTTGGTATGTATCTTTGTTCACTTTTAAATGCCTCTGGAGAAAAAAAAGTCTCCCTCTGGCCATCCATCAGACAACTAGTCTCTAAAAGATAGAGACAATGCTCTACCTTCATCACTATGTATATTACATGATCCAACCATATATATGTAGTATTATGGCTTATCTGAAGTTGCTGACATCTCCAAAGCACACAAGACATCAACAATGTTTTTTAGGCACACAAAATAACACATTGTTATTATCATGGCTATGTCAACACAGAGGTGTATGTTTGAAGTTTAAGGAGATATATGGAGAATAAAGTAAAAGGGAGTAGCAGGAAATTAAGGTTAAAAATTAGGCTGAGGTCATATCACAAAAGGTTTTGAATACAAGGTTAAGATTAATAATTTTATTCTGTAAACAAAGGTAAGCCAACAGAAGATTTTAGGGCATGGGCTGTGCTTCATTAAGAGTAGTGTGGAAACAGGGTAAAAAATTGATTTAGAGGGGAAAAGAAAATATGATTAGGAAAATCACAGTGGCTTTTGGAATAATTAAGGAAGTTAATGGGAATCGGAATGAAATCAGTAGTATTAGGAATAAAGAAAGTACTCTGAGCAAGCACTGAGAAATGTGAAGTTCGATTTCCGAAGAGAAGTCAGAGCAGGGAGTACAAGACTTAATAATAAAACAATTTTGTACTTTATACACTACAACATATTTTCATTTGAGAATCCTAGGCACAGAAGTGACAGCTGAGGAAATCAGATCTACAAAAGACAAACCCTGAAAGAATTATCTATATATATATGGGATGAGGAAGAGAAAAAAGGCCAGAGAAAATGACAGAGAAGGCTGGGTGCAGTGGCTTATGCCTGTGATAACAGCAATTTGGGAAGCCGAGGTGGGAGGATCACTTGAACCCAGGAGTTTGAGACCAGCCTGAGCAACATGGTGAAACCTTATCTCTGCAAAAAAATTTAAAAATTGAGCCAAGTGTGGTAGCACATGCCTGTGGTCCCAGCTGCCTGGGCGGCTGAGGTGAGATCACTTGAGCCCAGGAGGTTGGGGCTGCAGTGAGCCATGATCACGTCACTGCACTCCAGCCTGGGCAAGAGTGAGATCCTGTCTCATAATAGTAATAAAAATAAAAATTAAAAAAAAAATAATAGAGAAGACAGAATATGCTGTCACCAAGGAATCAATGGAAGAGAGAATTAGAAAGTAAAGAGGAGAGAAATGGTTTGGTACAAAACGAGATAAAATAAGACATAAGAAAATGAGAAACGAATTTTGGTGATTTTCAAAAAGCTATGCTAACAGAAAGGCAAATCAGACTACAATGAGTTTAAAAATGAGTGCATAATCAGAAGACTATTACAAATCACTCATTCATGAACTTTAGAAGGGAAGAAAAAGGCAAACAGTTCTAAGGGGGCCAAATATCAAGAGAAGGCATTTAAAGAAAAGAGCAATTAAATTTGAAGGCTAAGGGAAAGAAGGATCCAGTGGAGAAGTAGAAGATACATAGCAGAAAGATACTATAAGAGGGATTCTTCTTTTAAAGTGGTCAACATACCAAAATCTAATTTCTTGTTTAATTAAATAGCTCTCGAAAAGGATAGTGACCTCTAGTAGCAACCATGTATATCTTATTAATCTTTTTATGTGCAGCACTAGTGTAGCACAAGAAAAAGTACTTGCAGTATATAATTTATAGAGCTGGGAGTTAGAGTAACCTTCCCTAACTCTATATAATTGATGAATTATAGAAAAAAGGTATCCTCCCCCATGTCCCCCTCCTTTTGGGAAAGAGATCTGGTTATCACAAAGAACTTATTTGGAGTAGATGCCTATCTTCCAGAATGACTCAAACAAACTAGTCTTTGCTAACAGAGAAGTAGAAATCTTGTCATTTGAGCAAACTCATGAATTAATTTTTTAAAAATTCTTTAGTACAATAATGCCAGTATTATTATTTCATAATAGGGTCAAAAGTAAACAACTGTTGGCCAGGCACAGTGGCTCACGCTTGTAATCCTCACTTTGGGAGGTCGAGGTGGGTGGGCCACTTGAGGTTGAGTTCGAGATCAGCCTGACCAACATGGTAAACCTCGTCTCTACTAAAAATAAAAAAATTAGCTGGGCATGGTGCCACATGCCTGTAATCCCAGCTACTCTGGAGGCTAAAGTGGGAGAATCACTTGAACCTGGGAGGCAGAGGTTGCAGTGGGCATATCATGGGTGACTGAGCAAGACTCCATCTCCAAAAAAAAAAGAAGACAACTGTTCCTCAATTTCCCCATCTGAAAGCAAGAAAGAGATACTACTGTCTACTTCTACTTCATAATGCTAGCTATTATGACACATAGATACTAGTGTCTACTTCATAAGAGTGTTACAAGGATTCAATGAGTTATTATGTAAAAATTGCTCACTTATTTTCTGATTTAAAGTATAGGCTTAAATGTTTATATTTATACTCCAACAAATTTTCATATGGAAACATTTCTGCAATCACACAACTGCCCCATCTAAAATAAAAACAGAAAAATAACTTAATTTGCAAAATACTCTACCTTGCTTCAGACTCAAGTATACAAAGACACTTGATACATGGCCATAATATGTTTATACAGGCATACCTTATTCTACTGTGCTTCGTTTTATTGAACTACACCGTTACTGGGTGTTGTTCTGTTTTTTTACAAAATGAAGGTTTGTAGCAACCCTGTGTCAAGCAAGTCTATCAGCGTTGTTTTTTTCAACAGCACATGTTCACTTTGTGTCTCTTGTATCACATTTTAGTAATTCTTGCAATATTTCAAACTTTTTCATTATTATTTTATCTATAATGGTGATTTGCCCATATAAGATGGTGAACTTAAATGTTGTATGTGCTCTCACTGCTCCACCAACTGAATGGCCATTCCCCCATCCCTCTCCCTCTCTTGGAACTCCCCATTCCCTGAGACACACAACAATACTGAAATTAGGCCAATTAGTAACTCTACGATGGCCTCTAAGTATTCGAAAGTGAAAGGAAGAGTCCCTCATCTCTGACTTTAAATCAAAAGCTAGATGTGATTAAGCTTAGTGAGGAAGGCATGAGGAAGGCATGTCGAAAACTGAGACAGGCCAAAAGCTAGACCTCTTGTACTAAACAGGTAGCAAAGTTGTAAATAAAAAAGAGAAGTTTTAGTGAACACATGTATGATAAGAAAGTGAAACAGTCTTATTCCTGATATGGAGAAAGTTTGAGTGGTCTGCATAGAAGATGAAAAACCAGCCACAACATTCCCTTAAGTCAAAGCCTTATCCAGAGCAAGGACTTAACTCTCTTCAATTCTGTGAAGGCGGAGATAGGTAAGGAAACTACAGAAAAAAAGTCAGAAGTGAGCAGAAGTTAGTTCATGAGGTATAAGGAAAGAAGCCATCTCCACAACATAAAAGTGCAAGGTGAAGCAGCAAGTGCTGATGTAGAAGCTACAGCAAGTGATCCAGGAGATCTAGGTAAGATCACTGATGAAGATGGCTACAGTAAATACTAGAGTTTAATTGTAGATGAAACAGCCTTCTATTGGGAGAAGATGCCATTTAGAAATTTCAAAGCTGGAGAAGAGAAGCCAAAGCTGGCTTCAAAGCTTCAGAAGACAGGCTAACTGTCTTGTCAGGGGCAAATGCAGCTGGTGACTTTTAAGTTGAAGCCAATGTTTACTTACCATTCTGAAAGTCCCAAAGCCCTTAAGAAGTATGTTAAATATATCCAGCCTATGTTCTATAAATAGAGCAACAAAGCCTGGATGACAGAACACTTGATGACAGCATATCTGCTGACAGCATGGTTTACTGAATATTTAAAGCCCACTGTTGAGACCTACTGGTGAGAAAAATAGATTCCTTTCAAATATTATTGCTCATTGACAATGCACTTGGTTGCCCAAGAGTGGTGATGGAGATGAGATATACAAGGAGGTTAATGTTGTTTTCATGCCTGCTAACACGACATCCATTCTGCAGCCCATGGGTCAAGGTATAATTCTGACTTTCAAGTCTTACTTAAGAAATACATTTCATAAGGCTACAGCTCCCATAGATAGCGATTCCTGTGACAGATCTGGGCAACATCAACTGAAAACCTTCTGGAAAGAATTCACCCTTCTAGATGGCGTGAGAACATTTGTGATTCATGGGAGAACATCAAAAATATCAACATTAACAGGAGTTAAGTAAAAGTTGATTCCAACCCTTGTGGATAACTTTGAGGGGTTCAAGGTATCAGTGGAGGAAGTAACTGCAGATGTGGTGGAAATAGCAAGAGAATTAGAAGTGGAGTCTGAAGATGTGACTAATTGCTGCAATCTCCTAATAAACCTGAACTGATGAGGAGTTGCTCCACTGATGAGTAAAGAAAGTGGTTTCTTGAGATCAACTCTACTCCTGATGAAGATGTGAATATTGTTGACATGACAGCAAAGGATACAGGATATTACATAAACTTAGTTGACTGAGCAGCAGCAGGGTTTGAGAGTATTGACCATAATTCTGAAAGAAGTTCTATTCTGTGTAAAATGCTATCAAACAGCACATTACAGAGAAATCTTCTTGAAAGGAAGAGTCAATCAATGTGGCAAACTTCATTGTTGACTCATTTTAAGAAATTGCCTCAGCCACCCCAACCTTCAGCAACCACCACTCTGATCAGTTAGTAGCCACTGACACTGAGGCAATACCTTCTACCAGCAAAAAGACTAAGACTTGCTGAAGGCTCAGATGATTGTTGGCATTTTTTGCCATAAACTTTTTAAATTTAGTTATGATCAATTTTTTAAATGTATAATGCTATTACACACCTAATAGACTACAGGGAAACAAAACAATTCATGTGACTCATTTTATCGAAATATTAGCTTTATTGCAGTGGTCTGGAACTCAACTCTCAATATTGCCAAGGTATACCTGTATATTAAGTCACTCTGTGACTTCTTTTTTGAGAAAAATAAAACTTTCAAAAATTAAATCTGGACATACCTCTAACATTAATTGTGTAAACTCTTCATTACTAAGGAATGTAGGTTTCCAGTCCTGTCGAATTTCACTAGCATCTGACTGTGCAGTGATTTCTGTAAATAGATTGATACATTAGTGGCATACTCCAATCACCGGAGGAGTACAAAAGCCCTACAAGTTGTCTTCTCTCTTCCCATTCTAAAGATGACAACCACAGGCATTAACATTTACTGGGTAGACAGCAATAGGTCTAGGTTTTGGTATGATGAAATATTTGAGATAACACGGCAAGTAATCTCCTTGGATTTGGTCTCTTAGTAATACCAGTCTCTTTAGTTTTTCTCTTGGTGCTCTAACAGTTATGTCTAAGTTTGCTTCCTATTTGACATGATGACCAAACAAGATTTTTGCTCCAAGAATTTTGAAGAAATTCTTTTTCTTCCCCCTTTCCTTCCCTTGCCAGTCAAATGGTAATGTCTAGAGCAGCACTAGGGAAATTAGATGAAAAGTCCAAAGAGGTCACTCAATTTGCTTTTAACAAAGAAGACCTTAGTTCTGCCTACTGCTAGACATAAAGCTTCTTCCCAATATTAAGTGTTCTATCTTAATTAATCAAAGACAATTAACATTTTGCACCAAATCTTTACTACAGTAATATTCCCACAGTGATTTTTCTTAGTGTCCTCTTTGTACAAGTTAGTAGTAGAGACATGGTCAAAAATTTGGAGATCCCTACCTTGGGACATAGATTTGTCACAATTATTACTATTTTATTTCACTATACACTTCTAATAGATTTGGTTGAGAAAAAGCTATTCATAAATGATGAAACCTAGTAACAAATGTTTTTCTATTTTTAAATGAAGACATATCAAAACAAGCAGGCAGAATAAAAATCCATATCATAGACTACATTCTACAAAATATACTCTACTTTGTAGTAAGAAGCATAAACTAAATTCTGATTCTATCATCAGATACAGAAATACAGCATACTGTCCCTCACAAGTTAGCAGATTAGAAATGTCTGTAGTGGAATGTGAAGAGTAACTAAGAAGTATAGCTACAAAATGTGTGGAATACAGTTGGCTTTTCAAATTCACATCAATTATAAACATTTGGGAAAAAGATTTAAATCCACAAACAAATCCAATAAAGTTTCATTAAACACAGGCCTATTTTAGGATGATATGTATATAAAATCCTTTTACCTTAACAGAAATACTATTTTTGTGAGAATTACATATCCGACTTTGAAAAAACAAAAAATAAAATCTACCTAATACCAAAATTCATCCTCTATTGTCAGGGGGAAATGTATGCATTTCATTTCATTCAACAATCATTTATTGAACTCCTAGTATCTTGGGACTGATTTCCATGAGTGTGCCATTTAACAACAGGCACTGAGGTTGGCGAGATACTATTTGTAGAGGTAAAATGTAATGATAGTGGTGGCAATAAATATTGACACATTTACAAAAGAATCAACAGAATTTGGCAACTGTGATAGGGTGCTAAGGAAGCTAAAAAAAAAAAAACCCTAAAATTTTTTCAGGTTTGAGTCTCAGGTGATTAAAAGGATGGTGGTATAAAAATAAAAAAAGGCAAGTGAAGAGAACGAGGTTAACCTGACAAAATGAAAATAAATTCAATTTTAGATGCACTGAGTTGGAGGACATGCAAAAGAAAGATCTAGAAGTTATCTGTAAATACAAGGCTAAAATGTTTGCATCTAAAAATAGAAATCTGATAGTTTAATAGAGACATAATAGCTGAAGCTATGGAATGAGATAAGCAAGAGAAAGAGTGTACAGAAAGTAAGAGAACAAGGATAAGACTTAGGAATGTCACATTTAGAGGGTAGAAAAGAGAGGAAAGAAATTAGTTTCAGTGAGAAAAGGGAAGGTGAAAATACAATCTATAGAAAGGAAGCCAAGGGAGGAGGGATAAAAATTTCCAGTGCTATAGAGATGCAGAAGAAGATGAGATGTAAGAAAAAGCTACTGTTTTATTGGGGGATAGGAAGGTAATGTCATTAGTGAAATTAATAAAAACAGTTTCAATGAGTGGTGGAGCATAAACCAGTCTGGTAAAGCATCACCAACTGAGCTACAGAGAAGTAAAACAGAGACACTAATTACTAACTGTACTGAGTTTTACAGTTTCATTCACATTTGAAAAAGGAAATTTCCTTTTACAGGTTTTTTTTTGTTTTCAAATCTATTATCTCTATTACCAAAATAATTAATATTCTTTAAATTTTCTTTTCATGACTCATTTGTCAAGATGATTTTCTTCAATTAACAAATACTTTATTTTAAAATATAGTGTTGATTTACTAGATATACATTGAAACAACCTTTTAAAATGACATGAGAACTGTATATGATCTGGCTTTTTCCTTTCTTTCAAATATGCCCATAATTTTCCAACACAAATATGCTTCAGTGACAATGAAGTCTCCCTGCTTCTCTGCTTTTGGACATACTCCCTTTGTGTGACATGCTGTCTTCCTTTCTTAATCTAACAGAAAAACTGTGTTGAAAAATCAACTATTTTTAAAGTCTCCCTGACACACTCTTTCCTGAGTTTTTACTGCAAACAGTTTACAAGCACTATTCACATTATAATTATTTGTAATTATGTGCTTACATGTTTGTCTGCCCTGGCTTGACTTACTTGAAAGCCAGGACTGTTACCCTGTATCATGAGGATTTAGCATGTAGTAGGCACAGAATAAATGTTTGTTGAATGAAAGAATGAAGAGATTAGGAAATCTTTTAAAATGCAATTGATTTCTCTCTTAATAAAGCCAAGGAAGCATCCAATCTTAAGCATCTCTGCCACGATTCTAACTCATGCTTTGAGAGTCTGTTCCATTTTACAAAGCTAAAAAGTTACCTTTATGTTTCCGTAAAAAATCAATGCTTTTCTGCAGAACAGTAGATTTGTCCATCTTTCTAGCATTACCAGGAAGCATGGATCCGAGTTCTTTAATGAGAACATTAAATTGATCTCTACGTTTCTTTTCAGATTTGTTTCTAGATACTCTGATGAAATGAAAAATATGCATTTTTTAAAACAATCCATTTAATAACACAAGTAGTTAATACAATATTAATTCAAACATAACACAGCATATACTTCTATCAACATAGATGGTAACAGTAGGTTACCAATAATATACAGTTAATTTGGGCAATAATGTTTCAGCTCAGTTTGTCACTAAAGAAAATTTTACAAATCATGCATCTGACATACATGTTTATATGAAAATGTCAATAAGAAAAACTGCATTCAAATCACAGGTTTTATTTAATCCAATACTTACCAATGATTGTTAACTTATATGGTTATTATAAATATATGTACTAAATGAATAATGACTGCTATTCTATGTGAAGCAGTTTCCAAAAGGTCAGAAGGTATTTAATTTATAAACTACAAGCCAATATTCTCAATTCTTCCACCTTGCTAATATATCTAAACTCTTAAAGCAGATAGCTTTTGGAAATCATTAATTTATAATTTATTTACCATTACATTTATCTATTATTCATTTATTTACTATTTTACATCTCTAATTGAAGTACCTTTTTGCTTTGTCCTTGTCATCTTCTTCCACCAACCCATCAAAAATACTACTGTCATCTCTAAAAGAAAGCAGATAGAGAAAATAAGAGCAGACTCACTAAGCAACAGCAATACTAAAATGACATGTAAGTCAACTCAGTTATACCCTGGGATTATGTAAAGTTAATGGATTATAAAATTCAAACTAACCTATTTCCTAACATTAGAAAATCAAAATTTAGTAATAGCTAATATTTTTAAAAGTTTATTACATATATAAACTGTAAAAATATTTATACTTAGCTATATTATGAACACATCATGCTAAACAAGAATTTAACCAGTTTAAATATCTTTTTTCAAAATTTTAGTAATCAGTAAAAACTTGAAGAAAGTCAGTGTTTGCCATTATAGAAAATTATTTTTGTTAACTATAAGAGCATAATTTTTTTCTGAGATATTTACTTTATAAAATCACAAATTACAAACATCACAATATCTAATGCATTAACTTATATTAATACATTTCATTCATTTACTAATTCATTTCACAAATATGTATTAGCACTCATATGCCAGGCTCTGTTCTGGATGTGTTTAATAAGCAATGAACAAGACATTTAGCTGCTTTCCTACAGCTTTTCTTTTCTTTTTCACTTTTTTTCTGGAGACAGGGTTTCACTCTGTTGTCCAGGCTGGAGTGCAGTTGCACAAACATGGCTCACTGCAGCCTCAACCTCCTGGGCTCAAGCAGTCCTCTTGCCTCAGTCTCCTGAGTAGCTGGGACCACAGGTACACACCACCATACCCAGCTAGTTTTTTTATTTTTTGTAGAGACAAGGGTCTTGTTATATTGACCAGGCTGGTGTCGAACTTCTGGGCTCAAGTGACATTCCCATCTCAGCCTCCCAAAGTGTTGGCATTATAGGCATGAGCTGCCATGCCCAGCCTTATTTTCTAGTAGAAAGAAGCAAGTATAAAAATGGGTGATAAGTTTTAATTTTTTTTTTAAAAGGCGTGATGTTTCAGTTACTAGAGTCTGAGTGGTTAGAAAAGGACCTATTAAGGAGGGGACATGTGAGCTAGGAGCTGGCTATGGGAAAATGTAAGGAAAGACCATTTCTTAAAAATGAAATCAAGACCAGTGGTGGCTAACTCAACCCTAAGAGCAATGTTAACGTTTTTCCTGATTTATGAAGTTTTATATGAATCCACTATTCACTCCTGTAGCCACACCTTTCTATGGCCTATAAGCTATAAAATGGGGTCACTATTGGGATCATCTTTAACACCTGTATCACGGAGGTCCATGTATGAACTTTGGGGATTCCATGTATGCCCCAAAGTTTACAAAAAATTTTGTATTTATATGTATTTTTCTGAGGACAGAGTTCCTAACTTTCATGATATTCAGAGATAAGGAACTCATATTAATAATCACTGCTTTATGTCTGAAAACACAGATGTCATCCCTAGATGTCATACTATCTAGAATGGGAAAGTCATAATGCCAAATTCATATTTTCTCCCTCAGAAGCGGTGAAGAAATATCTTTCCTGAGAAAAAGACTATCATTAATCCTGCCTGCAACTATGGCACAGTTCAAAGCTATGACGATGGTGCAGGCAGCCCTCTCTAAGGAAGTTTCTTGCTCCTCAGATCTTAAGTGCTGGTGGGGTACATATCTTTACTATTTAGCTCATAGAAAGGGAGAAAGCTGACCCCAGATGTCGAAAGTCACTTCTGTGTACAAGTCTAGCTGCAAAACTCTTAAAGAATCTCCAGTGGATGGAGCACACAGTACAGTGCAATAAAAGTATAGCAACTTTAATGTCAGACATACCAACACAAGTAAAAATTCTAGATCACATCTTACTAGCTATGTGACTTTAAACAAGTTACTTAACCTTCTGACCTACAGTTTTCTCACCTGTAAAATTTTACAGATTTGTTAAGGTTAAATGAAATAGCATATAAAAAGGTATTCTGTACATCTGCTGTCAGAGCAGATGCTTTAAAAATGTTATTGGATTATATCAAATTTAAGATATTGTTGACTGTTAAGACCACCACTATTTTATGTGCCCTTAAGAAAGAAAAAAAGAGTGCTACCAATTAAATTATAATAAGAGATGCTAAAATGTGAAAAATAAAGACAACTTAAAGTCTTTTCTACTTTTACTCTAGGTTCAGGGGTGTATGTGCAGGTTTTGCATGCGGGTAGACTGCCTGTCACTGAGGTTTGGTGTACCAATGATCTCAGCACCCAAGTAGTAAGCACAGTACCCAATAGTTTTTAACCCTCGCTGCCCCCTTCCACCCTCTCCAAAAATTTCAAGTATTAAAATCATGGGAATATGGAGATTTGCCCTTTTCCCAAGAGTAAGATGTAAAGATTACAATTTTAACTAATGAAATCTTAATTACAGTTACCTCTTATCGGTCACATATGCAAAGATGTTTGAAGGGATAAAGTTAGATAAGGAGAAAAAGGACTCTACAAGGTTCCAAGGAAACATTTGCAACTGTCAGAACTTCCTTCAGAGCAGCTATGACCAAATCACTCAGAATCATAGCTCAGGACTCATTTAAAACACAAGCCATATGCTGCTGACTTTGGCTCTAGAAAAAACTGATAGACCTTGCTTATTTTTACACTGTATTTAACACAGAAACTGAATGCAACAATAATTATGTTTAAGCATAAAACTCCTTCTCTCAATTTCATATAGACTATCATTCTAATAGTGCATTTTAAATAACTATATATAATTTTAAATAACAGTCTTCAACAACATACCTGTCAACAATCGAGCTCATTTTACCACAGCTTACGGTAAACAACATAACATACTACGTTTTCGTCTTGTGGTAGACATTTGTACTTCTTCTTAGGTGAAAAAAAAAATAAATGGTCATTAGTTTTCTAAAAATCTTACTTCCACAAAGTTATCTTGAGAAATACTACATGTAATCACACAGACTTCAAAACGTTTTATTTGTACTGAAGACTAGAACACTCCTTTCAAGCAAATACCTATGGCTGAAGTACATTTGAGGCTTTTTTTCCCTCCTAAAAAAGAACTACAAGAAAAAAAAGTAATTCAGGTTCATATTAACTTTCTCTTTACTATCAAATAATAAAAATAAAATGGACATTCTCAATATTCAGTCTATATTTAACTATATAACTTCAAATAGTCTGTAGTAACACCATCTGTTCAGCAATAAATATTTGCTGAAAGCCTATTTTCTGCTAAACAGTACAGCAGGCTTTGGGTATACAACAGTGAAAGACACAGTCCTTGTAGAAAGAATTTACAATTGAGCATGAAGATAGATACCTAAATAATTATAATAAGAGGCATAATGAAGGTATATACGGTATAATGCTGGGTAAGGAACAATTATGCGTACCTGTGGAAATTAAGAGGGGGGAAAACAGAGGAAATATTCCTGATGACAGTAAGTCTGTTAGGGAGTCAAGATTTTTTTTACTGCAAATATGGTGTAGGGATGGGCAGCATCAGCATCCTCTGAGAGCTTGTTTTCAAAGACAAAATCTTGGGCCCTACCCTAGTATTAATGAACCAGAATCTACATTTTTATAAGGGCTCCATGTGATAACGTATGACCATTTAAGTTTGAGAAGCAACAGGCTGGAGGACAGAAACAGGTAATAAGTGAAAGAATTCTAAGAGACAGGAATGGCAATTTGTAAAGGCACAGGCCTTAGTGAGAGAGGATGAATATTGAACTTGAGAAACTAAGAGGTTTAGCATTTTCCTTATGGAAAACCTGGCATGTTACAATTTAAAGTTTTAATTACTAGAGCATAAAATGAGAATACAAGTGGTAAAATGGCAAAGGCAAGTCAAGTACAGGAAAGTCTTACTATAAAGACTCATACCCAAATTGAAGGCAGTAAAACTGCTTCAAAGCGGCATCACAAGCCTAAAATTTGTCTCTCTATATTCTACAGGTTGAGTATCCCTAATCTGAAAACCTGAAATCCAAAATGCTCCAAAATCTGAAAGCTTTTGAGCATCAACATAACAATTCAAAGAAAATATTCACTGGAGCGTTTCTAAACCAGAGAAGATTAAAGATATTACAAGAACATGAGATTCTAAAACATTCAGCCACTACTTTCAAATGAACCTTCACGAGAAGAAGGGAGAATTACCCTTGGTAACACTGCTGCATTGCCTATGTGGTTAGCCTGCAGAAGTAGAACTGTGAGGGGCTCAGAATTTTTGTTTTCTTTTTGTTTTTGAGATGGGGGTCTCCCTCTGTTGCCCATGCTGAAGTGCAGTGGCGTGATCATAGCTCACTGCTGCCTCGAAATCCTGGGCTCAAGCAATCCTGCCACTTTAGCCTCCTCAGTAGCTGGGATTACAGGTGCTCACTACCACAGTCAGAGCTAAGAGTTTTTAAAAGAAAATGAATGCCAGGGTCAAAGATAGAAAAAATAAAATAAAAAGGACTAACACCAGGATGAAATGTTATGATTTTAAGTGTCTGGGATAGTATCACCAGATAGAGCATAGAATTACAAAATTTTAGAGGTAGAAGAGAATTTAAAGGCCACCTAAATATAGCCTTCTGGTCCAACAGACACATTTATCTTCATGGTAAAAACAGAGGCTGGTTCTATCACTAGAACAAGAACAGTATAAAACTAACAGAGCAAATTTCAGTGAATTCAAAAAGAATTGTTAACAGGAAAAAGTTTTAAAAGGCCAGATCTGAGCCTTATAAAGCACCCAGTAAGCCATCAGTGTGGCTTAATTATCAAAAGGTAGAAAATAAGACAAACTACCAAAAAAAGGTGGTGGTGATGGGGGCTGGGGAACACCAAGAATTAAGGATTATACTACAAGAAGAGCCTTGCTGCCTACAAGAAGGGTGAATCCAATATAGTTTAGAAGATACAGGCTGATGCTTTATTAGGCTGTTTCGCTATTGTTGTTAACAATATTCTTCTAAAAATTATTTGTTGTCCAGCTAATAGAACAACATAAGATCTCTCTCTCTCCTTTTTTTGAGACAGGGTCTCCCTCTGTGGCCCAGACTGGAGTGCAGTGGCTTGATCTCAGCACAATGCAACCTCCAACTTCCAGGTTCAAGTGGTTCTTCCTCCTCAGCCTCCTGAGTAGCTGGGATGACAGGCCAGCTAATTTTTGTATTTTTAGTAGAGATGGGGTTTCATGATATTGGTCAGGTTGGTCTCGAACTCCAAACCTCAAGCGATCTGCCTGCCTTGGCCTCCCAAAGTGCTGGGATTACAGGCATGAGGCACTGTGCCCAGTCAGATACATCGCTTAACAATCTAGCACAAAATCCTCATCTTTCCAGTCAGTTGACAGACATGCTTTACTTAAGGGAAAGGGAAAGGAATAAGTAAAATAGGCCAGACATGCACCCTAGAGCAAATGTAAGAAGATTCCCTAAACTTTTAAAAATGGTATCAAATTAACTTTAACAAGACAAAGTGGTAAGGTGGAAAAGCCAAAATATTTTGTTTGGAGACTACTGCAGGTCCCATGCTTTCAATTCAGAAAGAGACTAGCTAGAGTCACACTCGTCCATGCTGTGGAGTCTAAGGATACAGATGCCATGCCACATCCCTACACAAGCTGAAGTGGAATGTCATACATATAATATAATATAGAACACATTTCATTATTTTTTAACTTTGACATGATTAGGCCACAATGATATGCAATAATATGTCTTTAAAAGGATCAGTTGCAGTTACTAGAATCCAAAATTCACAGTTGTATTTAAAATAACTATAATTGTTTATAACACAAAGGATAAATCCTTGAAGAGATGGATATCCCATTTTACATGATGTGATTATTACATATTGCATGCCTATATCAAAACATCTCATGTACCCCATAAATATATACACTTACTAGGCACCCACAAAAATTAAAATCAAAAATTTAAAAAATAAAATTCCCCAATTATAAAGGATAAAGTTACAGCTAAGAATCAAATGCTCCTTTACTTAAGCAACTTGATATCAGAGTCATCCGGTGATATGACTTCCCAGCTCAGCATGTAACATGTTACTATTTTATTCATACACATGCACACTTCCCCAATTTCCCAATATCATAATTTTGGTTAGGTGGTTATATTTGGATTTAAGGCCGGGCGTGGTGGCTCACACCTGTAATCCAAGCACTTTGGAGGCCAAGGTGGGCGGATCACCTGAGGTCGGGAGTTCAAGACCAGCCTGACCAACATGGTGAAACCCCGTCTTTAAAAAAAAAAAAAAGAAAAAAGAAAAATATTTATTTGGATTTAACATCATTATGACTCTGTAAATGCCAATTCATAGCTGGGCCATATAGTATACTATAATTACTTTTCCTTTTGAGCAGTTTTTCCTAGAGTTACCATTTTTTTGTTTACCTACTTTTGTTTATACTTATTACCAACTTAGCTACAAATTCTTCCCTGTCTAAACTACTATTTCTTCAGACTCATTACACATTCTACCAATTTCACCTTCTCACAGTGATTTCTCTTGAAATCTTCCAACCTGTTCCTATTGGGACTAGAAACTATCTACTAACCTGATGACCAGCTGTCTTCTTGTGATCATTATTCATCATCATCCTGGTGATTCCCTGGGTCTCTAGTTAGGTCATATTCCCTGTTACTTGTATCCTATGCCTTCATCTTTTTTAGTTTACTTCTTTATTTTTGTTGAGTAACTCCTCCAATAACTGCCTAAGAAAGGGGACATGACAGGTAAATTTTTTAAGACTTCATAAGTCTAAAACTGTCATTAGTCTATCCTTAATCAATAGTTTAGCTGGATACTGAATACCTGGTTGAAAATCACTTTTCCCTATGAATGCTGAAGGTTCCACTATATTCTAGTTTCCAGTGTGATAACAAGAAGTGCAAAGCCATTCTGATTACTGATCCTTTAGATGTGACCTGTTCCTTATTTCACTCTGGAAGCTCCCTTGTTTTCTAAAACTGAACAGTGATGTGCCCTGTTTGGCTTGTTTTTATATCTGTATTGGTCACTCAACAGACTTTTCCTAACTGGAAACTCATGTCCTCTAATTCTGGAGAGTTTTGTTGAGCTGTTCTCTCTTCTTTGTTTTTTCCCTCTATTTCCACTCTCTCCTTCCGGAGCATTTAACTGAACGCTGCAGATCCTGGACAGGTAATTTTCTTCTTTTTCTCTATCATTTTCCATCTCTTTGCTCTACTTTCAATCGATCATTTTATTTTTCAACCCTTCAAATGAGTTTTTCATTTCTAATTTCTTTTTTTTTTTTTTTGAGATCAAGTCTTGCTCTTTCACTCAGACTGGAGTACAATGGTGCAATCTCAGCTCACTGAAACCTCTGCCTCCCTGGCTCAAAGCAATTCTCCTGCCTCAGCCTCCTGAGTAGCAGAGATTACAGGCACATGCCATTGCACTCAGCTAATTTTTTTATTTTTAGTAGAGACGAGGTTTCACTATGTTGCCCAGGCTGGTCTTGAACTCCTGACCTCAGGTGATCCACCAACCTCAGCTTCCCAAAGTGTTGGGATTACAGGCGTGAGCCACCCGGCCTCATTTCTAATTTCATTTCTTATCGTTTCTCATTCATGTTTCATGGATACAACATCCCTCTTACCTTTATCTAAGGTTTGTGTTTGATTTTCACCTGCCTAACTGCTCTTCATTTCCCCTAAATTGGTGTTTTATCTTTTGGTTTGGCCTTTGTCTTGCAGATAAGAGGTTTTTCCTCAAATGTCTGCTGATCTCTGAACATGAGCTCATATTTAAGGATAAGTGCTAAAAAAAACTGGAAGCTCTGTGTGATACAGCTTGCTAACTGTTAACTTTATTATAGGGTTATCAAGTTGAAATATTTCTTTGGGGGAATTCTCAATGTCAGAATCTTTAGATTTCTTCTTTTAAGATGATTATAATTCAGAGAAAAGAATTATGTATCTTCTCAACTCCTGTCTGAAGAGTATAAAAACCTGGTAGCCTGGGTTCTTAACCCTTCTATTTTTAACATATTACTCTCATTCTCAGCATGTTTGTTGCTCCTTTATTTTGTACTTACTAGGGAACAAATCTCCAGACTTCTGCTAAGATAGGAAAAAGGTGGCTGCCTTGGTTTCAAAGTTTAAAAAGGATCCATGGAATATAATCACCCCTTAAATAGATTTGCAACAAATCATCCTGTTTTACTTCTACCATAACTCCCACTTCCAGAAATAAAGAGTGTTTTCAATTCACGAAAATTGTGGAGGTTCTATAGTGCCAAGAAGTTTGTTTCTCAGCTTTCCCACAGTGGGCTTAGGATCCTGGGGTTTGCAAGAAAGTTACTATGCTCTCTTTTGCTTTTCAGTCCCAAATTTTGTTGCTACTGTTTCTTCTCCATTCTCTCTGTCCTTGTGAAGTTATGTCTTTTGTAAAAATCCTTTTGCTTTGGCTTCAGTGAGGTTTCAAGAGAAAATAAAATTCAATTGTATTATTTGCCATCTCTAACTAGCAGTTCCTCATATTCTTTCTTCATCACTCTTAATTAGGCTTTCATCCCCACCACTCCACTCAAATTGCTCACTCTTATTAGTTATCTGAAATCTCCATACTGCCAAGTCTAATAGCTGTTTTATTCTCTATTTGACCTCTAAGTAATATGCGATATAGATGACCACTTCTGCATTTATTAAATACTTTCTTTTCTTGGTTCCTGTGACAGAAAATTCTCCTGCTTTTCTACTCATGTTGCTGGCTGCTCCTTCTCCTCTAATTAATACTGGCATGTGCCAGGGCTGAATTCTTCTCAATCTGTATACACTTCCTAGATAAATCACACTTCTATATGCCAATGACTCCCAAATCCACACTCCTAGAATAGATTGTCAAATGCAGTCAGATATCCAACTGCTTTTTAGACATTTCTACAGATTTTAAAGGTGTCCAAAATGCCATTTACTTAAAACAGAACATTTGACTTTCTTCTGTAAATTTGCTTCTCTCCCAGTTTTTTTTTCCCAACCTGAACTCCATATACTCTCCCCATCACTTACTATATTCCAGTCAATTCTGCTTTTTATGTTCCTCAAACATTTCCTTGTCATTCTTGTTCTCACTACCTATAAAGCTCTTCTCTCAGATCTCACATGGCTGGTTCCTTCTGCCATTCAGATATTAACTAAAATTCTCCCTTTTCAACGAGACTATCTCTGACTGCCTAATGAAAGCAGTCACCAGTCTCTAACACATTATCCTTATTTTGTATGTGTAAGACAGGGTTTCACTCTGCCATCCAGGTGGAAGAACAGTGGCATAATCACAGCTCACTGTAGCCTCAACCTCCTAGGATCAAGCGATCCTCCTGCCTCAGCCTCCCACATAGCTGGGATCATAGGCATACATCATCATGCCCAGCTAATTTCTAAATTTTTGGTGGTGTTGGGGGGGAGATCTCACTATGTTGCCCAGGCTGGTATCAAACTTCTAGGCTCAAGCAATCCTCTCACCTCAGCCTCCCAAACTGCTAGGATTACAGGCACAAGCCACTGTGCGCAGCCTTACACTATCCATTTTAATTCTCGGCGCAGTACAAACCACAAATTTCTCATTTGTGTATTATTTCTCTTCCTCTAGAAGGCAGTCCTCATGAGAGCAGGGACAGCTTCTGTCTTGTTCATCACTGAATCCCCACTACCTAAAGTAATTATCGGAATATAACTGGTACTATGTTTGGTGATAAATTAACACATACACACAAATTTTTTAATTAAACTTTCCTTAAATTAGTGTGTCAAAATAGTTGATAGATTCTTTAATTTTTCTGGAAAAAATATCATTTTATGCTGCATTCTAAGATGCAACTTTCTTTACCTTTTGTACTCTTTGGATCTTTTAAACTGATTCTTCAGGAAACTATAGGTTCAAGGTACTCTTCTATATGTTCAACCATTAAGTTTCAGAATTCTGTTTAAACAAAAAAAAAAAGTTAGATTTATTCAACTTAAATAGAAGTTTATCATTAAAAGGTTTTTAAATAATTTTTAAACATAAAATTGAAAACTGTCACAAAAATGTATATAACCAATTTTAAACTCTATACATTGTTTCTAAAAGAAAACAAAGTAACATAAAACGTAATGAATAAACTAAAACAATCACTTAATTCTGGTAGAGAAGTTAAAAGATTAAAGTATTAAAAAAACTATAACTATAAAAATGTTAATGAGTATACAATATAAAAGGATAAAACTGTGACATCAATAACGGGGGGGGAGTAAGAGAGTAGAATTTTTATATGCAATTGAAGTTAGATTATTATAAGCTTAAGATAGACTGTTATAACTATAGGTGTTTTATATATAAGGCCCATGGCAATCATATGTGAGGATTCACATAAGAAAATGTGAGGGGAATCAAAGCACAACTACCAAAAAAAAAAAAGTCAATGAAACATAAAGAAAAAGAGGAGGAAAGGACAAGAGGGACAATAGCACTACAAGAAAGAAAGAAAGAAAGCCCTTCTCTGTCATTAACTACTTTAAACATAACTGGATTGAACTCCCCCAGTCAAAATACATAGAGTGGCTGAACGGATTAAAAAAAAAGATCCAACTACATGTTGTCTACAAGATTCACCTCAGATTTAAGAACAGAAGCTGAAAGTGAAAGAATGGAAAAATAGATCCTATGCAAATGGCAGCCTAAAGAGTATGAGTGACCATACTTACATAAAATAGATGTTAAGTCAAACAAAAGAGACAAATAGTAATAATAGTTAATTCATTAGGAACATATAGCAATTATTAATATATATATACCCAACATCAGAGGACCCAAATATATTAAGCAAACATCAACAGAACTGAAGGGAGAAATAGTAAATACAATAGTTGCATGAGATATCAATACCCCACTTTCAATAACGGCCAGATAATGAAAGAGAAATCAAGAAGGAAAGCATGGACTTAAATAGTGTAACAGTAGAATCACCCTTTGGTATCTGAGAGGGACTGGTTCCAGGAACCCCTATCAAATAATATTAATACCGAGATCTGCAGATGCTTAAGTCCCTTACATAAAATAATGTAGCAATTGCATATAACCTATGTGTCTCTTCCCCTATACTTTAAATCATCTCTAGATTACTTATAATGCATAATACAATATAAATGCTATGTAAGTAGGTGTTATACTTTATTGGTTTTTAAATTTATATTATTTGTAAATGGTTTTATTCTCTGAATATTTTTATCTACCGTTGGCTGAATCCACAGATGTGGAACCTGCAGATACAGAAGGCCAACTGTATAGACCAAATGAACCAAACACACAAACACAGAACATTCCACCCAGCAACAGCAGAATACACATTATTCTCAACTAAACAGAGAAGGTTCTCTAGGACAGATCACCTAATAGGTCACAGGACAAGTTTTAACAAATTTAAGATTGAATTATACTAACTATCTTCTCTGATCACAGTGAAATGAAAATAGAAATCAGTACCAGAAGGAAAACTAGAAAATTCATAAGCAGAAGAAATTTAAACACACAGTTGAATAACCAAGAGTCAAGGAAGACATCAAAAGAGAAATCAGAAAACATCTTGAGACAAACGAAAATACAACATACCAAAATTTATGGGATGCAGCAAAAGTGTTCTGACAGGGAATCTTATTTCAGTCAATGCTTACATTAAAAATGAAGAAAGATTCCTGCCAGCAGAGGTGTGCCTAAAAAAAAAAAAAAAAAAAAAAAAAAAGAAATATCTCAAACAACCTAACTTTATACCTCAAAGAACTAGAAAAAGAAAACAAACAACGCCCATTGTGAGCAGAAGGAAGGAAGTATGATTGGAGCAGAAATAAAACAGTGAAGAGGAAAAAAAAAAAATCAACAAAACTAACAGTTGTTTATTTGAAAAGACAAACAAAATTGACAAACCTTTAGCTACACTAAGAGTAAGAGATGACTCAAATCAGAAATGAAAGAGGAGAAATTACAACTGATGTCACAGAAATAAAAAGTATTATAAGAGAAAACTCAATAAATATACACCAACAAATTGGATAACCTAGAAAAAATGAATAAATTCCTAGAAATATACCATCTACCACCAAGACTGAATCATGAATAGAAGATCTGAACAGAGTTCACGGCAGCTTTATATATAATGGTCCAAAACTAGAAACAACCAAGATGTTCACTGACAGTACAATGGATAAACAAAAGGTATTATTCATATATTGGAATGCTATACAACAAAGAGAAGACTACATGCAACAGCATAGATGACTCTACAAGAGAGTACATAGTTTTTTTCAAGAATAGACAAATTCATCAGTGATAATAAAAGTCAGAATGATAAAATAAAAATGTGAAGACATGTATAACTTGTAAGTATACTGAATTAAAAACTTCCCAACAAAGAAAAGCCCAGGACAATATACATGGTTTCACTGAAGAATTCTACCAAACAGTAAAAGAAGATTTGATAACAATCCCCCCTCAAATTCTTCCAACAAACTGCAAAGGGAACACTTCCAAACTCTATGAGGCCAGCACTATGCTGATATGAAAGCCAAAGACAACATAAGAAAAAAACTACAGGCCAATATCCCTGATGAATACTGATGAAAAATCCTCAACAAAATACTAGCAATCCAAATGCAGCAGTAAATTAAAAGGATTATACAACATGACTCAACTGGCATTTATCCCTGAGATTTGAGCAAGGTTCAACACATATTAATAAAACCAATCAATGTGATACACTACATTAACAAAATAAAGGATAAAATCATATGTATGAGGGATCTCAATTGATGCAGAAAAAGCATTTAACAAAATTCAACATCTATTCATGATTTTAAAAAAACAACATTCAACAAACTAAGAATAGAAGGAATTTATAAACTAGGAAAAGGAGGAATTTCCCTTTCTTAAAAAATAAATTGGTGAGATTTATAAATAGTTTGAAAATTATGCCCTTTGGCCCAGTAATTTCACTTTGAGAAATAAGAAAATAATCAAAGATGTACCTAAACTTTCATATTAATTGAGATATTATTAAAAATAGTAAAGCAAGGCCAGGTGCGGTGGCTCATGCCTATAATCCTAGCACTTTGGGAGGCTGAGGTGGATGGATCACTTGAGGTCAGGAGTTCAAGACCAGCCTGGCTAATACGGTGAAACTCCATCTTTACTATAAAATACAAAAATTAGCCAGGCTTGGTGGCAGAGTCTGTAATCCCAGTTACTCGGGAGGCTGAGGCAGGAGAATCACTTGAACCCAGGAGGCGGAGGTTACAGTGGGCCAAGATCGTGCTACTGTACTCCAGCCTGGGAGACAGAGTGAGATTCTGTCTCAAAAAGATAAAAATAAAATAAAAATAGCAAAGCTAGAACAGATTTAAATGTCTAACCACAGTAACAGTGGCATGAAAACATATCAGACATAAACCTGAACATATAAAACTGTGGTTGCTCCTAGGTAATTACTTTACAGATGGTGTTTTTTACTCTTTCTTTAGTACTTTCTAAAATCTCTCCCATGAACATGCATTACTTTTAAAATCAGAAAACTTAAGTGCTGCATTTTTTCTTTTTCTTTTAACTGTCCAATACTAGAGGCCTAGCTATTTATGAGGAGGCTAATAAGATAAAACACAACCTGTTACCTATTCCAGAAAACAAAAACGTAAGTAACAGAGACTATTTTCCTATGTTCTATTCATTTAAAGAAAAAAAGTTTCATCTAGTTAATAATAATTTTAAAATTATTAATTAAAAATGGCTAACTCAGGAACTTGAATTTTAAAAATTACAACTACATTTTTCCCCCTCACCTAACAAGCCACTGACCCACTGACCTACTTTGGAATTTAGGTTTGTTAATTCTGATACCACAGGTATTTTGGGAACTGATGGATCTATTAACATTAATTAAAAGTAGTGCTGAAATTTAACTGACCGGTATAATACAAAACCCAAGCAACAATCCTTAACTATGTTTATTACCATTTATGAAAAACTCTAACTTGCTTTTGCAGATTACTGAATTTGTATAACTGAAAAGATAATTATTTCTAAGAGTAGAACTATTGTAACTTGCAAAGAAAGGCCCAAATATTTAATACTTTTTAGATTAGTTGTTTAATATACAAGGAAAAAATGAAATTAAACAGTAATTCTCAATTTATTCAATACTAAATGTATTAGCCACCTCTACAACCCATATAAAATATTGGCAAAATAAAACACATTCTTGGTTTTACAGCTATCTCTACAATCAATTTAAATTTGAAAATTGACTTGTAAGAATAAAACTCAGATCTGGTTTTATGAACCAGACCTCTTAGAGCCAGACAGGATTCTGACTCAAGACAAACATCAACTGACACTACAATACTAGCCAGCTGAACGTCAAGATGTGAGATACTCATTAAACCTCATTAAATAAACAAAAACTAAAAAATACAGTTCTCTTAGTGGGAAAATATTATTCCAATAATTCAACTAATACATTTTTTCAAGTAATGTCTGAGCTTCCTATTCATGTAAATAGACTGATCTTGTCCCACAGAGTACAGGAGCACCTTATCCCCCTTTCAGAGATAAGAGTGAGGCCTACATCCGTCCCCAGTCTCAAGTAAGCCTCACATAAAACCTGAAGGTGGAGAGAGAGCACACGCCTCAGAATGAATTTCAGATGTAATCAAGTATCATACACCTGAAGCTATACCACCTGGCCTCCATCTTAATGCCAGCAGGAAGAAAGAGGGAGCCCTGTGGTAGGCAGAATAACAGCCTCCAAAGAATGTCCATTCCCTCATCCCTGGACCCTAGGAAGATGTTACCGCACATGACAAAAAAAGGACATTGCAGATGTGATTAAAGATAAGAATCTTGAGATGTGGAGATTATCCTGGATTATCCAAGTGGGTCCAAAGTAATCATGTGAGTTCTCAAGAGCAAAGGACCTTTCCTGGCTGTGGTTTGATATACCAGAGAGAAGAAGGATCAAGAAGATACCAAGTTAAAGGCATAAGAATGATACAATGGACTATATGGACTCGGCGGAAGGGTGGGAGGGAGGACAAGGGATAAAAGACCATACATTGGGTACAGTGTACACTGCTTGGGTGAGGCGTGCACCAAAACCTCAGAAATCACCACTAAAGGACTTATCCATGTAACCAAACACTCCGTTCCCCAAAAACCTATTGAAATAATTTTTTTAAAAAGATGCAGAGTTGCTAGTTTTGAAAGTGAAAGAAGGTAGTCACAAGCCAAGGAATTCAAGCAGCCTCCTACAAGCTTGAAAACACAAGGAAACAGATTTTCCCCTGAAACTTCCAGAGAGAAATGCAGCCCTGCTGACACCTTGATTTTAGGCCCGTGAAACCCGTGTTGGCCTTCTGAGCTGTGGAACTGCAGAACAATAAATTTGTATTGTTTTAAGCCATTAAGTTTGTGGTAATTTATATGGCAGCAACAGAAAATTACACAGGATCTGGCTTCTCTTGGTAAGCCTGCCTCTCACAAACACCTCCCCCTTCAATACTTACAGCAACCTGCATAGGAGATCATCAAAGCGAATCCCATTATGCCCAAAATGTCCTATTTCCTCAGTATTATTGTTGGACACTCTTCACCTTTCTTGCACCAACTGAAACTCTCCCCCTCTAGGAGTTCTACTCTAGCTCCAGCCTTTTTAAACAATGGCTTCTCTCTCATATAAGAGAAAATATTTTCTCTCTCATATCTCAGATGACCAAGTCCTGGTGGTGGAGTGAACTTCCTTTAACTCTTTGTCATTTCTGAATTGTTTTCTCTTCTCCCTTCCCTAAAACCTTAGCTTTGACTCTCATGCCACCAGACTACATCAGCTATTATCCCCTCCTTATTATAGTCATTCACATACCCTGGGATAAGCTCCTTCATTCCATGAAAGGTGCTACCCTCTCCAATACCTCTTTTGGATTTCAGTGTACACAAATGATACCCCCAAACTGGCCGGTCAGTTCCTTGATCTCTTCTGCAACAATTTTGTGTTCCACCCCACCTCCCACGCATTCTGCTAGTGTTACCACAGAATTCACCATTACTAATAACCAAAAGCCCCTCCATATCCTCAGTTTTAAGCACCTAACTCCTCTCTCACACAAACTGGGATAGCATGTGATCCACCTGATGAAAAAAGACAAAAACACAAGCATTTAAAAAAAGAAAAAAGAAAGAAAGAAAACTGCCAGGCGTAATGGCTCACATCTATAATCCCAGCACTTTGGGAGGCCGAGGCAGGCGGATCACCTGAGGTCAGGAGTTGGAGACCAGCCTGGCCAACATGGTGTAACCCCATCTCTACTGAAAATATAAAATTAGCTGGGCGTGGTAGTGGGCACCTGTAATCCCATCTACTTGGGAGACTGAGGCAGGAGAATCACTTGAACCCGAGAGACAGAGGTTGCAGTGAGCTGAGATCATGCCACTGAACTCCAGCCTGGCAACAGAGCGAAGTCTGTCTCAAAAAACAAAAAAACTGACAGTATAGCTCTAACTTATTTATTTACGTTTGGTCTTTAAAAAAGAAAAAAAAAACTGTGCCAGCTTCTAATCTTTGTTGGACCCTCAGTTTCTCATCCTAGTAAAGGCATAAGGGAGTAAAGTAAGTTTATTTGATATGGTCAGGAAGACTAATTATAGTGACAGTCAATGATTGGTTAGGTTGTTCATTATCTTCTATCAGAAATGCTTCATTCTTTTTCATGTTTCTCTAAACTCTAGCTTTCCTTTTAACCACTGAGTCGTTTATACACTTATCATGTTGATAGGCTATTTTGTGGCAAAATGTAATGACTGCTTACCACTCTAATATAGTTCAAGCTGTGCTGACTATAAAAACTTTTTAAAATTCCAATTTATAGTATTTACTAACACAAACACATATAATGCAAATAATGAAAAACTCGTTGAGGAGTCCAAGGCTTCTGAAGATTATTTATCACATTCCAAGACACCAATGTTCCTTTCCTGCGTTAGTCTATTTCTCGTTCTTCACTCCCACTCTACCTCACTGTATGCAGGTTCCTTATTCTCCAGCTACACTAAGGAATCAAGTCACCATTCCCAGACAGTAGAAAATAAAGACCTCTAGTAAACAAAGGCTTGTCCATTAGTATCCAAAATATTATCAACATAAATGGCTTCTTAATACAATAAATTGGAATTGACCTTCACAGAAAATCATATTGTCATTCACAGCAGGATTCAACTAATCACTATATAAACTTTATTAGTGAAAAACTGAAGAGGTACTCTGTGGTTCCCATGGCTGCTACAAAAATTATCATAAACTTTATATATTAAAATAACACAAATTTATTATCTTACAGTTCTGAGGGTCAGAGCCCAACATAGGTCTCACTGGGCTAACTAAAATCAAGGTGTTGGCAGGGCTGAATTCCCTTCTGGAAGCTCTAGCAGAGAATCTGTTTCCTTGTCTTTTCAACCTTTAAAGGCCACCCATATTCTTTAGCTCACAGCTCCCCTCTACTCCATCTTCAAACCAGCAGGAGGTCAAGTCCTTCTTGGGCTGCCATTTCTTCTGCCTCCTTCTTCCCTCAAAAAGAGTCTTGTGATTACATTGAGCCCACCCAGATAATCTAGGATAACCTCAATATTTCACAGTTAACTGATTAGTGATCTTAATTATTCTTTGCCATGTGTCCTAACACAGTGACAGGTTCCAGGAATCAGGATATGAATCTCTCTGAAGGGTCAGTATTCTGCCTACCACATACCACGAACCAAGAAGTCTCTATTTGGCAAAGACAAAATCAAGCATTTTTTTGGGGAGTTGGGGGAGATGAAACATCAAAGGATAATTTGATCTATTAATAGACAGAAGACTACAGTACTATGCCAGTAGTTCTTAACTTCTGAACTATCTTATCCTTTCATATTTCTTAAAGGGAACTGAAAAATAATGTGCATGACAATTCAGCCTGCATGAGTTCAACTGTAACTAAAGTCTAACTTTATTGCTATATGGTAGCAACAGGCTCTATGGATATTCTTCTCAATGGAAAAATCTGTTAGTTTAATGTCCTAATGAATACTAGTGCATATTTCCCCTTTTGGAAAACTATTTAATTGTTACACTATCAACAAATATGATATAACTTACATGTACTAAACAGATGTCCAAGAAAGATGAATTAAATCCCAGACTTTGTAGAAGTCTATTTTTCACAAGGCAAATGTATGTAAATTTCTGAGATGGATCTCCAGAAAAAAAAAAGAGACACAGAATTTTATCGATCTGAAAGAAGTACAGAATTTCATTAGTACATAAATCCTCTAGGGACCTGTTAGGAAATCTGATCATTAAGTGGCATTGACAGAACTAGGCTTAGAGGTAACTCATGAGATATTTAATAACATATAACTACTATATATAATACAATGACAATGTTTTGACATATGATGTACTACATCTATGAGGTCACTAGAACCACTTAAAACACCACCAAAAATGTATTCATTTTCAAGGCCACAAGTACTCCTCTTTCTGCAGTGATCATTTCATTGAAAAGACAGTTGTTTTGACTTATTCAAACTCAGGTAAACTGCCAGTAGCCAGGTAGGCCAAGCAAACTCAAAATCATCCGAACAGTATTTCAAAGAAGTTTAGATGCACCCTCAACCACAGATAATTTAGAAAAAAACTATCATAAAGCATGTCTTCTCTACTAAAATAATCATTATATCTAAGTTTATGTTTTGGAAAAAAATGTACTCACTTTGAACTAGAAGATTTTGCAATATACATACATGTTACCCATTTCTCCCCCATTTACTTTCAAAGCTTTCAAATTAAAAAAAAAAAACGGATCTATTTAGTTCCTATGATTATTATTATTTTAACCCACTGACTGTTTAATCCTTACCCTAAAATGACAAGGTCTGGGGAAATGGCAGGCCAAGACCGTATCTCAAATCTGTGGAGTGGCAAGGGAGATGGGGCTTAAACTGCACAGGTCTTTGCATCACATAAATGGGAGTAAATATAGGATAAATGAGGACATGTTGACAGTACATGAATCCATCAGCCAGCAGGCCTGTAACCAGGTTTCACAGAGTGCAACATGGATATAGCAAGTATATTATAGAACAGACATATATACTCTTGATACAGAAGGCTTCAAGATCTGTTGAGATTTCTACTGATTTATCTTTAAGTTCAATGACTTTTCTGTCATCTCCATTCTGTTATTTAGCCCATGCAGTAAATCTGTATTTCATAGATTATATTTTTCAGCTCTGAAATTTCCATTGGATTACTTCAAATAGTTTTTATTTTTCAGAGAACTATTTTTCCACTCATTTCAGAAGTGTTCACTTTTACCTCATTAGCACTAGCTTTTTAAGGCTTTTTTTCTGATAATTCCATCACCTGGATCATCTCAGGGTTATCATCTGCTTATGTTCTCTTCTTTTTGAAAATGGTCAGATTTTTGGGAGGCCGAGGCGGGTGGATCACGAGGTCAGGAGATCGAGACCATCCTGGCCAACATGGTGAAACCCTGTCTCTACTAAAAATACAAAAATTAGTTGAACGTTGTGGTGCGTGCCTGTAGTTCCCAGCTACTCGAGAGGCTGAGGCAGGAGAATTGCTTGAATCCAGGAGTTCAAGTGCAGTGAGCCGAGGTCGCACCCACTGCACTCTAGCCTGGCTACAGAGCGAGACTCCATCTCAAAAAAAAAAAAAAAATCAGATTTTACTGTTTTTTGTATGTCAAGTAATTTTGGATTATATCCTGGACATTCTAGATATTAAGTTATGAGATTCTAGGCTCTATTAACGTCCTCTAAAGCATCAGTCCTCAACTTTTTTGGCACCAGGGACTGGTTTCATGCAATACAATTTCTCCACAGATGGGGGGATGGTTTCTGGACAATACTGTTCCACCTCAGATCATCAGGCTTGTTAAGCTAGATTCTCATAAGGAGCTAGATCCCTTGCATGTGCAATTCACAGCAAGGGTCATGCTCCTGAGAATCTAATGCTGCTACTGACATGCAGTAGGTAGAGCTCAGGTGCTAATGCTCACTCGCCAGCCACTTACCTCCTGCTGTGCAGCCTAGTTCCTAACAGGCCGCAGTACTAGTCATCACTTCAGTTTTCAAAGCCTTCACTATGCTGCTTGAATCTACCCTCCGCATGCATCTCTCAGGGACAACTCTGAGATTTGAGTAGGTTTACAAAATAGTTCAGTTCTCTAGGTCTTTGCTATGTTTCTTTGGCTCTGTTCCATGTATGTGTAGCTCTGTTCATGTACATGTAGAGGTAGGACATATATGCATTCATACACACAATTAGGGAATCTTCCCCACACATTAGGTCTCTTCTCTCTGGGATTTCCAAATCATGCTGGAGCTTCCAGAGGTCTCTCCCAAATCCTCTGGCCAGAGAGATGGCTTTCTTCTTGGGCTTTTAAGTGCATGTACTACTACGGCAATGTAATTTTACAAATGGAGATGGTATCAGGGCAAGGCTGGGAAAAAAAGGGGGGGACTTTTCCTTGTACTATGACTAGAAATACGGGGTTTCCCTTGGAGTTTTTGCTAACGGCTGCACTCAATACGTACTTTTCCACCCAGCCTACCATTCGGTTAAAGCTGGATGACAAAAAGAAAAAAATGCTAAGCTCAGCACTATACAAGCTATTCAGGTTCTGACTTCCCTTCTCAGATTGCCTGCTACTGTTTACTTCTGAAAGTCTTCAGAGAGTTGTTTTTGTTTCTATCTAGAGGAGTTTTTTGTTTATTTGTTTTTCTGTTTTGGGAGGGCATGTTTTGAGATAGGGCCTCACTCTGTCACCAAGGCTGTAGTGTAGTGGTGTGAACACAGTTCACTGCAGCCTTGACCTCCTGGGCTCAAGCAATCCCCTGCCTCAGTCTCCCATGTCGCTGGGGTTACAGGTATACACTGTTGTGCCCTGCTGATTTTTAACTTTTTAATTTTTTGCAGAGACAAAATCTCATTATGTTGCCCAGGCTGGTCTCTAACTCCTGGACTCAAGCAATCCTCCTGCCTCGGCCTCCCAAATAGATGGAATTACAGACATGAGTCATAGCACCTGGCCTAACCAAGGTTTTAAGTTCTAATCGGAGAGGCTTATGCCACTTTGGCCTATCCATTATGTTTTATCCATTTCTCAATTAAATTTCACCTAATGGCTTTAGTAGCCATGACTAATTATCTAGATTCATTATTTCATTAGGAGTATGCACTGTGGTGAGTTTGTAGGCTGAATATTATCCAGCGTTTCTGTTTGTTTTTGTGTCGTTTTTGAGAAGGGTCTTATTCTGTTGCCCAGGCTGGAGGGTAGTGGTGTAATCTCAGTTCACTGTAGCCTCTATCTCCTGGGTTCAAGTGATCCTCCTGCCTCAACCTCCCAAGCAGCTGAGACTACAGGCATGTACCACCATGCCTGACTAATTTTTGAGTTTTTAGAAGAGATGAGGTCTTGCTATGTTGCCCAGGCTGATTTCAAACTCCTGAGTTCAAGTAATCCTCCTGCCTCAGCCTCCCAAAGTGTTGGGATTACAGGCATGGGCCACCACACCTGGCCTCCAGTGTTTCTTAATAGCTACAATTCTTCTAAAGATATGCTTTCCCTCTTAACTACTTGGTAGTCTTGGAATATAATCTGTACAGAAAAAGATTAATAAATGGTTGACCTTTTCCTTTCACTTACTAATTATTTTCAGAATAATAAATTGGTGTCTATGAGGTTTTCTTTAATTATTATGAATTCTTGAATTCTTATATATTTGTGTATTTCAATCTACTATAATCATTATACTTTTTATTATTTCTTTATATTAATTTTTTTTTAAGAGACAGGATCTCACTCTGTCACCCAGGCTGAGGTGCAGTGGTGTAATCACGGCTCACTGCAACCTCAAACTCTTGGGCTCAAGTGACCCTTCAGCCTCAGTCCCCCAAGGGACTGGGACTACATTCATAAGCCACCATGCCTGGCTTATATATATATTTATTAACTAGTCAAGTGCAGTAGTGAGATGAGGGGGAATAGTAGAACAAGGAGTTCAATCTGTAACTGACCATGAACAATCAAATGAGATAACCCATTACCTTTAGACTAGCCGCATTACACTTTTTAAAACCTATTTGCATGGGAAATTACACATATACACGAAGTAAGAATAATAATTTAATTAACCCTATATATCCATCACCCAGTTTCCACAATTATCAACTAATGGCTAATCCTGTTTCATCTATTTTGCTCCTTCCCTTCCTCTCCACTCTTTTGGATTATTGGAAGCAAATCCCAAGCACTGTATCATTCCATCTTTAAATAGCACAGTATGTTTGTATAAATTATAAGGGCTTTTATAAAACATAACTACTACATCATCATACCTTAAGAAGTCAACAAAAGACATGTAAGACCTTTACATGCAAAATAACAAAACGCCCTAAGAGAAATTATACAAGGTCTAAATATAAGAAGGCATACAACCTCGTTAATGATTGAAAGTCTCAATATTGAAAAACATCCAATATCTCCAAATTGATTTATAAATTCTACATTAAGCTAGACAAAATCCAATCAGGTTTTTTTCTGTGGTGGGTGGTGGGGGTAGGGAGGACTGCTTATAAGCTGAGTGCAGAATTTTTATTGAAATTCAAACGACCAAGAAAACCAAGGTAATTTTGAAGAACAAATTAAATGATTTGAACTATCAGATATCATGACTTATTATACAGCTACAATAATTTAAAAAGTATGGCAATGGCACAACAGACAGACCAACAGAAGAGTCCAAAAATAAATCCATGACTAAACAGTCCCTTGAATTACAACAAAAGTCCTACTGCACAGTAGGGAAAGGATGGTCTTTTCAGTAAATAATACCGCAACAACTGGACTTCCATATGGAAAATAAAATGAACTATGAAGCTTACATATATCATACATAACCATAAATGCAATAGTTATAAGAGTCAAGTTTAAAGAAGAAAACAAAAATAACATTCTTCTTGGCTTCAGGGTAGGCAAAGATTTCTTAAATGAAACGTAAGTACTAACCATGAAAAAAACTGATAAAATAGACTTCATGAAAATTAAGAAATTATCTCGATCAAGATACACTATTAGAAGAGTGAAGAAGCAAGCCAAAAACTAGGGAAGATATCTTCAATACAACTGATCAACTGAAACTATGTATTTCTGGGTTAATCAAGACAATCAACTCAAGAGAAAAATCAGCAAAAGACACAGTCATATCCTAAAACAGGATATTCAAATGATCAACAGGCATTTGAAAATATGCTAAGTCTTTTAAATCATCAGGGAATTATGAATTAAAACTATAATACATCTTTACTATATACACTCCAGAAGAGCTAAAATTAAAAACATTAATAATTTCAAATGCTGGTGAGGATGTGGAACAGTAAGAATTCTTTGTACACTGCTAATGGGAATGTAAACTGATTTAACTACTTTGGAAAACTAGGAGAATCTCTTAAAGCTAAACAGCCAAATACCTTAAGACCCAGCAATTTCACTCTTAGGTGTTTACTCAACAGAAATGTGTACACGTGTGGACCAAAAGACATGCTCAAGAATGTTCACAGAAGTATTCTTCACAACAGCTAATACTAGAAACACCCCAAATATTGATCACAGTAAATAGTGACATATCCATACAATGAAATATTTCACAGCAACAAAAGAAAAGATAAGCCACTGCTACGTGCATCAATATGGATGAGTCATAAACAAGATTTTAAAAGGCTAGGCACACAGTTAAAAAATAGACAATACTAATGAATACTGAATGAGTCACATGACAGTGACCTTTGGGAGTATGTAGTAACTTTTAAGGGACATGAAGGAGGCTCCCAGGTTGATGAAAATGTCCTGTATCTCTTGATATTGGTTAAACAGTTGTTGACTTCATAAAAATTCATCAAAATGACACTCAGAATTTATGTACTTTATATGTGTGTTACAATTTGATCACAGACTAAAAAGAGTGATACCACATCAGTCCCTTATTTTTCAAATTTAATTTTTTGGTTATTTATTTGTCTATAAAATTAAAAAGTCTAGTTAAGCTAAGTTCTACATCAGCCTGCCTCTTCGTGGATATTAAAAGTCACATTCACGTTCTTTCTTAACACAATTACTGAAGAATTGTCTTGGTATGTCGATCCTTCCCACAATATGAGGTCAACAGAAAGTCTAGCTTGAAGCTAGAGTTATCCAACGTTCACAAACTAGAAAATTCTAAGACAGCAGGTACTTCTTCTTAGTGTAATTATAAACAATCAATATTTCTTTATGACATTCCAGATCACTCGTTTCCACAGTTTCTATTTGGCAAAAAGAGGTTACACACACACACACACACACACACACACACACACACACACACTTGAGGCTTCACATCTTTAAATGTGAAGTGCTTAGAATATAATGCCTCAAACAAAGTAAATGCTCAAAAATGTCTGTAATTACTAATACCATTCTAAGAAACACATGTAACAGACCCTTATTCTTTAATTTCCTTCAAAATATAAATAAATACATGGTACTAAAACCAGACCCACTTTTAAACAAAGCATTTTTATGGAGCTGAAAACAAAATCAATTTTTAATGAATATGAATTGAACATATTGAAGTACAGGATCAATAAAAACTTAGTAAACTGTACCCAAGAATGTTTAAAGTTCTAAATTATACTTATTGGTATTTAACTATAACCTTAAAATTACAATAACTGAGATAATCAGCAAAAATACTGCCAAAATAAAGATCTCATCTTTGCATTGCATTTTTTACATTTGCAAAGTTGTATTTCATTTCATCGCCATATTACTATAAAATAATTAAACGTATTTTATAACATATAAGACATAAACGTATTAAATCCAGTAAAGAATCATACAAGGAATATTTATACTTGTGACCATATAATGATACCTCACCCAGCAAAAAAAATTCCGTTCAATAACAGTACCATCATGTAAACAAAGTATAGGTGAAAGCAGTTTCAAAAAAAAAAAAGGATTATATTTTTTAAACAGTCCTATTGCAATACTATAAGTGTGTTTTTAATAGAAATAAATGTTAATTTAAAAGTAACAGTAGCTAGGCAAGGTGGCTCACACCTGTAATCCCAGCACTTTGGGAGACCGAGGCAGACAGATCACTAGAGCTCAGAAGTTCGAGACCAGCCTGGGCAACATGGCAATACCCCACATCTACTAAAAAAAAACAAAACAAAAATTAGCTGGGTGTTATGGCACATGCCTATAGTCTCAGCGACCAGGGATGCTGAGGCAGAAGGATCAATTGAGCCCTGGAGGTCCAGGCTACAATGAAGTGTGATTACGCTACCACACTCCAGCCTGGGTGACAGAACAAGACCCTGTCTCAAAATAATTAATAAATAAATAATAAAAGTAACTGGATGTAATGTCCAGTTTTATACATAGCTGCTAAAGGTGTTTCTTAAACTTTATACTTGGAAATCATTCAAACATGCAGAAAAGTTGTAAGAATAGTTCAAAGAGCTTCTACATTTCCTTTATCCTGATTTGACCAACTGTCAACAACGCTGTTGACAAATTGTCAACATTTTGCATTATTTTCCATATCATAAACATATTTTCTGAACCATTTGAAAGATGCACATATCACACTTTTATACCTCTAAATACTTCAACTGTATCTCCTAAGAACAAAGGTATTCTCTTAAATATCTACGGTATAATTACCAACTTCAGGAAACTTAAGTTACACAATATCTTAATGTAATGCCTATTTTCTCTCTTTTTTTTAGTTGAGCAAAAATGCCCTCCAAAACTTTTTTTCCTCCTCCAGTACAGAATCCAATCCAGGGTCATGTACTGCATTTAGCTGTCATGTCTATCTAGACCCAGACTTCTTTAATTTGAAACACTTTTCTTTCAGTAAATATCTTCTGTTTTGTTTTGTTTTTTTCAGACAGGGCATCACTATGTTGCCCAGGCTGGACTTGAAGTCCTAGGCTCAAATGATCCTCCTGCCTCAGCCTCCTGGATAGCTGGGACTACAGGTCCACACCAATGCACCTGGCTTCTGCTAAATACCTTTTAAATGATTTTATCTTTACGTGATATCCTGCAAGATAAGATTTTAAAAGTTGAATTCTTAAAAAAAAAACTATATAGAGAAGTTCCATTAAAAAAAAAAGAGGTTCAGTGAAAGAGTTGTGAAAAGTTCAGGAGACTTAAATAAAAAATACATACATATCTCACTCCGTTGCCCAAGCTGGTACAATCTCAGCTCACTGCAACCACTGCCTTCTGAGTTCAAGCAATTCTCCTGCCTCAGCCTCTCAAGTGGGTGGGATTATAGGCTCCTGCCAACACATCTGGCTAATTTTTTGTATTTTTAGTAGAGATAGGGTTTTGCCACGTTGGCCAGGCTGGTCTTGAACTCCTGACCACAGGATCCACCCACCTTTTCCTCCCAAAGTGCTGGGATTACAGGCATAACCCACCACAACTGGCCTACAGTACATACATTTTAAAGCTTTATAATGAGGAGGTTTCTAGATTTCTTTCAGATTAGTAAGTCTTAGATTAGAGGTTTATATTCTTTCTGTTAAATAGCAGTATATAATCAATTTGTACAAATAAATGTGGCCAAGAATTTGATTGCTATCTGTAAAAAATGGATCTAGGCCAGCACTGTGACTCATGCTTGTAAATCCCAGCAGTTTGGGAGGCTGAGACAGAAGGACAACTTAGTCTGGGAGTTCTGGACCAGCCTAAACAACATAGTAAGACCTTATCTCTACAAAAAACAAACAAAATTAGCTGGGCATGGCAGTATGCACCTACAGTCCCAGCTACTCAGGAGGCTAAGGTGGGAGGATCGCTTGAGCCCGGGAGGTGCATCAAGCTGAGATTGCACCACTGCACTCTGGCATGGGTGACAGAGCAAGACCCTGTCTCAAAAAAAAGGTGGGGAGCCAGGCATGGTGGCACACGCCTGTGATCCCAACACTTTGGGAGGCCAAAGCGGGGGGAACACATGAGGTCAGGAGTTCAAGACCAGCCCATCCAACGTGGCAAAACCCCATCTCTACTAAAAACACAAAAATTAGCTGGGCATGGTGACGCACGCCTGCAGTCCCAGCTGCTCAGGTGGTTGAGGCACGAGACTCATTTGAACACAGGAGGTGGAGGTTGTAGTACGCCAAGATCACACCACTGCATTCCAGCCTGGGTGCCAGAGCAAGACTCTGTCTCAAAAATTAAAATAAATAAATATTTTTTTTAAAAAAAGGATCTACAGAAAATTACTATCTTCATCAAAATTCTCTCCTCCGTTAACGAAAACACCCAGTCTCTATAGGCAAACCTTTAAGGAAAGTGGAATGTCTTTGATCATGTGTAAATATAATACATATTGGAACCAGCACATACTTTGTTCTTTCACTGGATACTTACTCTGTGCCAACTATGTGCCAGGCCTATGCTAACTTTGGGGCTGGGGAATCCAGGTCTGAGCTAAAAAGGCACAGTACCTACTCTTAGGAAACCTGTAATTTAGCAAACCACCAAGACTCCTGCTTTCAGACAGGAAAGGTGTTAGTTTTCCCTAATTTGGAAATGAAGCAATTAGATTCAGAATGGTAAATGTGCCCCGAGTCACATAACTAAGTGTTCTCAAGGGACAAAGAAGGTAAACACAAAAATTATGGTCTTCTATGTCCTAATATAGTACTTAACCTGCCTGTGTCTGACTACATAAAGAGTTCCTTGACTATATCCTTTAGGCCTATCCACTGACTCCAAAGGGACAGTGTACTTTCATCCCCAATGAACTACTTTTGTTTCATTGAGTCAGTCATCAACTACTCTCTTAAGTACTTAAGATATTAGGTACATAAGGTATTATGGTAACATTAAAACTTGATTAAAAACAGAGTAGCATACTAATTTTCTTTCTACATATTCCCATGTATATTCATTCTAGAATAAAAATAATAGAAGAATCCATTTCCCCTAATTTACTATTTTAAAACAACACAGGTGATATAATGAGAGTATGGCTTATACTTTCCACAAAAGAAAAAAGTACAGGTAAGTCACTGAGAATTGGTACAAATTCCTACCTCCGTCTAATATCCCCCCCCAGTTCATCTCTCAAACCATAGCACTCAAATCTATAAATACTTCTCCAACCATGTAGAGCAAGGATCAGCTAAACTTATTCTGTAAAGGGCCACAGGGCCCTTTCATGGCCCTGCAAAGGGCCTTCATGACGACATGATGGCTACGATGTCACCAGGCAATAGGGATTTTTCAGCTCCATTATAATTTCATGGGACCACTGTAGCATATTTGGTCCATCACTGACCATGTAATGCATGACTGTACTTAACTGCTGCTACAAGCTAAAAGCAGTCATATAAAAAACATAAAAAATAAGAGTGGCTATTGTTCCAATAAAGCTTTACTCATAAACACTAAAATTTAAATTTCATATAACTTTCACGTATCACAAGTTAGTCTTGAGATTTTTTCCAACCATTTACAAATGCAAACACCACTCTTAGCTCATACCAAAGCAGGCAGCAGGCTGGATGAATTTGGTGGTGTGCAGACCCCCATGAAACTCGCTTGTATACAGAGCTGCAGTCTGGCCCTTCTTTTACCTCAGTCCACTGACACTTTATCTCTATACCTAATACCTGGCAGGAAATAATTCTTACTCAACTTTCAGTCATTTGCAAATCATCTTCCTTTAACTCAGGAAAAGATAAGTTATGATTCTTACTTTGAGCACTAATTTTGAGAAATTTCAGGAATTGCTAAAAATAAAATACTTTACATCTGGATTTCAATCATGTTGCCCAATTAATAACTTTCTTCCTCTTCATAAGAATGAAAATTCTAAAGATAAATAAAAGCTGCCAAGGAAAGTAGCAGATCATTCCCCAAGCATTTTTATAATTCCTTTTCCTATGTGTCCACCAGGACACTCCAAATCCCACCCTACCATGATTAAGGGAAAAAAAAAAACAAAGATAGCATACCTTTGAGCAGAAATGATGATTGAAGGTATCTAGTGAAACTCGCCAAGTTCATCTAAGAGGACTGTAGAATTATCCAAAGACATCTTACAATGTAACACGATCAGCTTCTGAGTTTCAGCAGCTTTGCAGGAAAAAATAAAAATAAAAATTCTGTAAAAAAAAAAAAAAGAGAGAGCAGATGCTGAAATAATGCTAACCAAATTTTAAGTAGCATTAACTCTAGTATTTTTGTTTCATCAATATATAGAACATTTATTGTGAGCCTCCTCTATGTGCCAAGAATTTGGGAATGTGTCAATAAACAGGTCAGATCTCATTAACTCTCTGGGAACTCAATTTATAGGGCAACTGTAAAAGGGACAAAAAGCTTGAAAAATCATGAGGGTGTGAAGGAAAAGCATAACAGAGATACAAACCAGTTTGCTGGGAACTAGTCAGAAAAGTTCTCCTGGGCTGGGTGCAGTGGTCACACCTGTAATCCCAGCACTCTGGGAGGCTGAGGTGGGCGGATCACTTGAGGTCAGGAGTTCAAGATCAGCCTGGACAACATGGTGAAATCCCATCTCTACTAAAAATACAAATATTAGCCGGGCATGGTGGTGCACACCTGTAATCCCAGATACTGGGGAGGCTGAAGCAGGAGAATAGCTTTAACCCGGGAGATGGAGGTTACAGTGAGCCGAGATGGCACCACTGCACTCCAGGCTGCGCAACAGAGCAAGACTCCGTCTTTAAAAAAAAAAAAAAAAAAAAAAAAAAGTTATCCTAAAGGAGGGGAATTGGAATTAAATGCAAGAATGTGTATGATCTAGCCAAATAAAGCAAGAGGGAGAGGTGAGAAAGAAAATTTTTTGTCCAAAGGGAACAGTGTGTTCAAATGGCCAGGCATAGGTGACAATATGACATTTGTGTGGAAGTAAAATAAGTCCAGTGTAGATGCTCAGAATCAAACAGGAAACGAGAAAGGGCATTTCCTGAGATAAGACAGGCAAAGAAAGAAAGTAAAAGGTGATTTGCCCTGAATCACACAGGGCTAAAGCAGAATCCATTTGAAACCCTTACCACTTGACTGCAATATACTAGCCATTCTGATGTTCTGAGCAGGAAGCTAAAAGTTCCTAGAGAGGAATTTCAGAGAACTTTCTCGAGTGCCCAAGTAAGGACTGCCCTGGGCCAATAGCTGACCTCACCATGGATGGATAAAATAATCAACTAACCATCAAGGGTCTGTTGTGCAGAATGAGAAAAAAGTCTCATAACAATTCTCAACTAATAACTAACAACTCCCAAGCACTTTACTATGTGTAAAGCCCTATTTTAAGCACTTAACATGTATTCAAAATCAGTCTTTACAACATCACTATCAAGCAGTTATTTTCACTATCCTATTTATCTAGAATGATTTTAATGACACAGTCCAATTATGGCTGTTAACGTTCTTTTACTGACAAAATTCTCAGAAATGTCAACAATACTTCTTGACACAATATTAAAAAGCACTTTAGTTACCCTTCTATCAGAAAAGTACTATTTAAATATCAACAACAAAAAAAGACTTTAGAACATGAATTTGGTTCCTTTATCTTTTCTAATTTAACACCACTGTTTTAGGTCCACATAAAAAACTGAGTGTAAAGTACAGAGATTTCCCATATACCCCGACTCCACAAATGCAGAGCCTTTTCCATATTCAACATCCCCCACCAGAGCGGTACATTTATAACAACTGACAAACCTATACTGACACATCCTTTGCAGTTAACTTTAGGGTTCACTCTTAGTGCTGTCAACTTTATGGGTTTGGACAAACAAAATGGCATGCATCCACTATCATATCATACAGAATAGTTTCATTGTCCTAAAAACCCTCTGTGCTCTGCATACGCATTGTTCTCCTCACCCTATACCCAAACTCATCTTTTTATTACCTCCATAATTTTGCCTTTTCCAGAATGTCATAAAGTTGGAATCATACAATATGTAGTCTTTCAGATTGGTTCCTCTTTCACTTAGTAAATACACATTTAAGGTTCCTCCATGTCTTTTCATGGCTGATAGCTAATTTCTTTTTGGCACTGATTGATATTCCCTTGCCTGGATATACCACAGTTTATCAGCTCACATAATGAAAGACATTTTGGTTGCTTCCAAGTTTTGGCAATTATTTATTATTCTTTTTCTTTTTTTTTTTTTTGAGACAGAGTTTCACTCTTTCGCCCAGACTGGAGAGCAATGGTGCGATCTCCACTCACTGCAACCTCCACTTCCTGGGTTCAAGTGATTCTTCTGCCTCAGCCTCCCAAGTAGCTGGGATTACAGGCATGTGCCACCATGCCCAGCTAATTTTGTATTTTTAGTAGAGACAGGGTTTCTCCATGTTGGTCAGGCTGGTCTCGAACTCCTGACCTCAGGTGATCCACCTGCCTTGGCCTCCCAAAGTGCTGGCTGGGATTACAGGTGTGAGTCATCGTGCCTGGCCCTGGCAATTATTTAAAAGGATGCTATAAATTTCCATATAAAGATTTTTGTATGGACATAAATTTTTAATTCTTTCGTTGCTAGATCATATGATAAGTATGTTTAGTTTTTTAAGAACCTGCCAAACTGCCTTTCAACGAGGCTGTACCATTTTACATTCTAACCAGCAATGAATGAGAGCTCCTGCTGCTCCACATCCTCACCAGCACTGGGGATAGTCAGTATTTTGGATTTTCACCATTCAAATACGTATGTAGTGGTATCTCATTTTAATTTGCATTTCCATGATGACAGATGATGTGGTGCATCTTTTCCTATGCTTCTTCGCATCTGTATATCTTCTTTGGTAAGGTATCTCTCAGGGTACTTGGCCCATTTTCTAATTGGTTTGTTGGTTCTCTTACTGTTAAGTTTTAAGAGTTTGTTGTGTACTTTGGATAAAAGTCCTTTATCATATATGTCTTTTGCATGTATCTTCTAGTCTGTGGTTTGTCTTTTTATTCTCCTGATAAGAATAAAACTCTCCTTTCGCAGAGAAGAAACTTTAAATTTTAATTAAATTTAAATTTTTCTAACATGGAGGTCTTTGATGTTGAGGATAAAAGCTCACTGCGAAACCCAAAGTCATCTAGATTTTTCTCCTATATTATCTCCTAGGAGTTTTATACTTTTACATTTTACATTTAGGTCTATGATCCATTTTGAGTTAATTTTTATGGAGGGTATAAGGTCTGCCGAGATTCATTTTTTTGCACATGGGATATTCACTTGTTCCAGTACCATTTGTTGAAGACTACCTTTTCTCCATTGCATTGTCTTTGTTTCTTTATGAACCATCAGTTGACTATGCAATCACGCCATTTCGCAACGTTTCAGGACGGACTGTATATATGACAGTTGTCCCATAAGATCATAATGGAGCTGAAAAATTCCTATTGCCTAGTGACTTTATAACTGTTGTAGCCATCGTAACATTGTAGTGCAATTACTTTTTAAACACATTTTGTGTAGTCTAAGTGTACAGTGTATATAAAGTCTATAGTAGTGTACACTAACGTCCTAGGCCTTCACATTCACTCATCACTCCCTCACTGACTCACCCTACGCAACTTCCAGCCGACAAGCTCCATGGTAAGTACGCTATGTAAAGTATACCATCATCTTTTACTATATTTTTACGTTCCTTTTCTATGTTTAGATATGTTTAGATACACATACTATTACTGTTATATTAAAATTGCTTATAGTATTCACTACAGTAACATGCTGTACAGTCTAAGAACAACATACTATACCATAAAACCTAGGTGCAGAGCAGGCTATACCTCTAGGTTTGTGTAAATATACTCTATGATATTTGAACAATGACAAAATCATCCAACAATGCATTTCTCATCTCACAATGTATCCCTCTCACTAAGTGACACATGACTGGATTGATGTGGGTCTATTCCTGGGCTATCTATTCTGTTCCACTGATCTATTAAAATATTTGTCTATGCTTTCACCAATACCACACTGCTTGATGACTGTAGTTGTGCAGTAAGTCTTGAAGTCAAGCAATGTTGAATCTCCAACTTTGTTCTTTTTTTTTTTTTTTTTTTTCAATTTTAAGTTGCCTATTCTGGGTCTTTTGCCTCTCCATATAAACTTATTAGAATCAGTTTGTTGATATATACAACAAACTGCAATTTTGACTAGGATTATATTGAATTTAAAAATAAAACTTCGAAGAAGTGACATCTTGTTAACAGTGTTCCTATCCATGAACATCTGTTTAGTTCTTGTTTGATTTCTTTCATCAGTTTTGAAGTTTTCCTTGTACATATTTTATACACATTTTATTAGATTTATACCTAAGTATTTATTTTGGGAGATATTTGTGTAATGGTATTATGCTGTTAATTTTACTATTCCACTTATTCACTGCTGGTATATAGAAACATAATGTACTTTTGCCTATTAACCTTGTATCCTGCTACCTTGTGCTTATTGGTTCCGGTTTGTTTGTCAATTCTTTTGGATCTTCTACACAGACAATCATATCATCTTACAAACAAAATTAGTTTTATCTCTTCTTTCCCAATCAGTACACATTTCATTTTCTTATCTTGTTGCATTAGCTAGAACTTCCAGTATGATGTTAAAAAGGAGTGGTAAAAGGGAACATCCTTATTCTGTTCCTAATCTTACTGGAAACTTTAAGTTCTAGATTCTCACCATTACATATGATGTTAGCTACAGTTTTATTCTCACATTCATAAAATACTTTTATTTAATCTTCCATTCATATCCCAATACCAACACCTAACTCAGTGATGCTCTTTACTGCATTTAGGCTCTTATGTCCCTTTACCTCTTTTAAAAAAATTATTGTTTACTACTCTGAGGCACAATTCACATACTATAACAGTCACACATTTAAAACCTACAATTCAGCATTTTTTTAGTATATTTAGAGAGTTGTGCAACTATCACTAAAATCTAATTTTAGAACATTTTTATCCCTCTCCCACTTTGCTGAGCTGTAGATTTTTTTTTTATAGATGTTCTTTCTCAAGTTGAAGAAGTTCCTCTCTATTCCAAGTTTTCCAGTTACAGAGTTTTTTTTTTTTTAATCATGAATGGGTGTTGGGTTCTGTCAAATGTTTTTTAAACATCTATGATACGATCATACGATTTTGTTTTCTTAGCCAGTTAATATGATGGATTATATTAATTTCCTACATGCTTGGGATAAATCCCACTTGATCATAGCATATAGTTCATTTTATAAATGCTGAATTTGATTTGCTAATATTTTGTTGGGGATTTTTTCATCTATGTTTATAAGAGATATTGGTCTACAGTTTTCTTTTCTTGCAATATCTTGGTCTGGTTTTGGTCTCATTAGAGTAATACAGGCCTCACAGAGTGAGTTAGAAAGTAATCCCTCTGCTTCTGTCTTGCAAAGGAGACCGTTAATGTTGGTAAAATTTCTTCCTTAAATGTTTGGTAGAATTAGAATTCACCAATGAACCCATCTGGGCCTGGTGATTTCTATTTTGGAAGATTATAAAGAATTGTTGACTCAATTTAATAGATATAGGCCTATTCGGATTATCTATTTCTTGTATGACTTGTGGCAGATTGCGTCCTTAAAGGAATTGGTCCATTTCATCTAAGTTAACAAATTCGTGGGCACAGAGTTGTGCATAATGTTCCTTTATTTTACATTTTTAATATCCATGGGAATCTGTTATGATTTCTATTTTCATGTCTTCTACTAGTAATTTGTGTCCTTTTTCCTTAGCCTAGCTGGAAGCATTCAATTTTATTAATCTCTTCAAAGAACCAGCTTTTGGTTTTGTTGATTTTCTCTACTGATTTCTTGTTGTCCACTTCACTGGTTCTGCTCTAATTTCTATTGTTTCCAATCTTCTGCTTACTTTGGATTTAATTTGCTCTACTTGTTGTAGTTTCCTAAGACAGAAACTTTTAGATCTTTATGCTTTTCTAATATATGCATTCCATGCTATAAATTTCCCTCTAGGCACTGCGTTTGTTGCATCCCACATATTTTGTTAGGTTGTTTTCATTTTCATTTAGTTCAAAATATTTTTAGATTTCTCTTGACACATCAGTGTAGTGTGGCAAAAAAGATGAAAACTTAAAAAAAAATTTAAATAATAGATTTCTCTTGAGAATCTTTGACCTATGTGCTAAGAGTGCTGTTTAACCTTCATGTATTTGGGGGATTTTCCAGCTATCTTTCTGTTACTTATTTCTATTTTAATTCTATTGTGGTCTAAGAACAGACACTGTCTGATTTGTATTCTTTTAAATTTGTTAAGGTACATTTTATGACCCAAAATGTTGTCTCTCGTGATGAGTGTTCCATGTAGACTTGAGAAAAATGTGTATTCTGCTGTTGTTGGATGAAGTAGTCTACAGATATCAATTATATCAAGTTGTCTCACAGCACTGTTGAGTTCATCTATGTCTTTACTGATTTTCTGTCTGCTAGACCTGTCCCTTTCTGATAACGGGGTATTAAAGTCTCCATTATAAAAGTAGATTGATCTGTTTCTCCTTGCAGTTCTATCCGTTTTTGCTTCACATGCGGTGATACTCCACAGTTAGCTGCATACATCTTTAGGACTACTATATCTTCTTGGAGAACTGACCCATTTATCATTATTTATGCAATGCCCCTCTTTATTCCAAACTTCTCTGCTCTGAAAGCCACTCTGTCTGAATTAGTATAGCTATTCATGCTTTCTTTTGGTTAGTGTTAGCATACTGTTTTTCTCCATCCATTTTCTTTCAATCTATGTATCTATATTTAAAGTGAGTTACTTGTAGAAAACGAAGTTGAGCCTTGGTTTTTCATCCACTCTGGCACTGTCTTTTAATTGGTATACTGAGATCACTAACATTTAAAGTGATCATTGATATAGTTAGATTAGTATCTACCATATTTATGATTGCTTTCTGTTATTTATTCCTATTTTAGTCTTCCAGTCTTTTTCTGCCCATTATAGTTTTATATGATTCTATTTTCTCTTTCTTAGCATACTTCCTTTTTTGTTTTTTTCCTTTTTTAGTAGTTGCCCTGGAGTTCACAATATACATTTACAACGAATCTAAGTCTACTTTCAAATAACACTAAATCACTTTATGGGTAGTGCAAGTACCACAAAATAATCCTAATACCCCCCTCCCATCCTTTGTATCATTTCTGTCATTCATTTCACTTTTACATAAGCACATACATACATGTGTATATATAAGCACACATAATTGAATACATTGTTGATAATATTATTTTGGACAGATGATCAATTGAAAAGATCATGATTTTTCCTTAAGCCTGTTAACGTGGCAGATCATACTGATTTTTTATATTTAACCTGCCATGTATCCCTAGAGTAAACTCCATTTGATTATTATAGTGTAAGATTCTTTTCATTTATTGTTGAATTCTATTTGCTAGTATTTTGTTAACAATTTATGTGTCTCTATTTAAAGAGTACTGGTTTTTAGTTTGTTATTGTCGTTCTGCCTTTGTCTGGTTGTAGTTTCAGGATAATACTTGAAATGTTCCCTTCTCTTCTGTTTTCTAGAAGAGATTGTATAGATTAGACTCTGCAGTGAAACCAACTGGGCCTAGAGATATTTTTTGGGGAAGTTTTAGAATTATAAAATCAATTTCCTTAATATTACAGGATACTAGCAGAATGTTGGCTTTGTCATTACTCTCATACATTGCTGGGGGAGTATAAATTGATATAAACTTTATAGAGAACATTATGTCAATACCTTTAACAAAATTACAAACGTTTTTACCCTTTGGTACAGAAATACAGGTGTTATAACCAGCATTTTAAAAATGAAATATGGTGGGGGGTGGGGAGTCAGAGCACAGGACACCTAGTTATGGTAAAGGGTATTTCCTGAAACTGTTGTTTCAGATATGTGTTTATGAGTGTGTATTATGTGTACTAGGTCACGACATAAAATATATTTCTTACTGTGAGTTGTGGTCAAAGAAGTTTGGGAGCTACTGTTTCTGCTTTAAAAGGACAACCTAAGGCAAAAATTATAAGCTGACACTTAGGGAAGGGAAGGCATAATGTCACGATAGGAAGAGAAAGTTACAGAAAATAAGGCAGATAAGGAGACAAAGCAAACAATAGGTATGACATTACCAAGCTATGCAGAGCCATGAGAAAACTGGCCTATCTGGGGTAAATGCAGAGGAGAGAAGATGGGGGAGAATTTATCTGACCAGTGCTAAAGAGACATAAGAGATCGGCAAAAATTTTCCCACAGGGATTAATCCCTAAACAAAATCCCAAACATTTATTCTTTTCCTCATGACACCATTTTCTTTGCTTAAAAGGTTGACTAGACATTCACTGTGCCCAGACTTCAAAGAATTATATCAGTGCTACGGTCTAAATGTTTGTAACCCTCCAAAATTCTTAAGTTGCAACTTAATCCCCAATGTGATAGTATTAAGATGAAGGGCCTTTGGAAGGGGATTAGGTCATGAGGGCTCCACCCTCATCAATGAGATCAGTGCCCTTATAAAAGGCCTGAGGGAGCTTGTTCCCCTCCCTTTCCATCACGTGAGGACATAGCAAGAAGGCATCAGAATGAGCCTTCACCAGATACTGAATCTGCTGGCATCTTGATCTTGGACTTCCCAGCCTCTAGAACTGTAAACAACAAATTTCTGTTGCTTATAATTGCTCAGACTAAGACACTTTGTTACAGCAGCCAAATGGACTAAGACAACCAGCAAACTATAAGAAGTGGTTTCAATTCCTTTCAATGACACTGAATCCCAGATCATCAATGAGTATCTTCATGTCAATAAATGTTCCTCTAGCTAACCTTATATTCTGCTCCTAACCCATTCCAACACCTTTCAAAACATTCTCATACCTGCTTCCCTGGTTTCTCCAGATGCTTACTACTGAAGTTCTGCAATTTTTTATTTTTATTTGAGATAGGACTTCGCTCTGTTGCCCAGGCTGGAGTGCAATGGAGCGAACATAATTGACTACAGCCTCAAACTCCTAAGCTCAAGTGATCCTCCAGCCTCAGTCTCTGGAGCAGCTAGAGACTACAGGCACACACTACCACTCCCAGCCATTTTTTTTTTTAGACAGAGTCTCGCTCTGTCACCAGGGCTGGAGTGCAGTGGCACGATCTTGGCTCACTGCAACCTCCAACTCCCTGATTCAAGCTATTCTCCTGCCTTAGCCTCCCGAGTAGCTGGGATTACAGGCACCTACCACCGTGAACAGCTAATTTTTGTATTTTTAGTAGAGACAGAGTTTCACCATGTTGGCCAGGATGGTCTCAATCTCCTGACCTCGTGATCTGCCCACCTTGGCCTCCCAAAGTGCTGGAATTACAGGCACCAGAATCAGCCTTCACCAGATACTGAATCTGCTGGCACCCTTGATCTTGGACTTGGTGAACCACTACACCTGGCCCCAATTTTTAAAAAAGTTTTTTGTGGAGACAAGGTCTCACTATGTTGCCCAGGCTAGTCTCGAACTCTTATCCTCAAGTGGTCCTCCTGCCTTGGCTTCCCCACAGCACTGGGATTACAGGTGCGAAGCCACTGAGCCTGCAGTCCTGCAATTCTTTTTGTATACAGGATAGTTCTTTCCAGAGCAAGGCTTGTAATTCTCTTCTTGGGCTGTGCCAAGACACTGACTATAGTTATTAATCAGAAGAGAGTAAGTCATAGCAGAGGTAGATCTTAAGAATAACGTCACTGGCCAGGCGTGGTGGCCTCACACCTGAAAAGCAAAAGGCTAAGAATAGCACTTTGGGAGGCCAAGGTGGGTGGATCACCTGAGGTCAGGAGTGTGAGACCAGTCTGACCAACATGGTGAAACCATGTATCTACTAAAAATACAAAAAGTAGCCAGGCGTGGTGGCACACACCTGTAATCCCAGCTACTCAGGAGGCCGAGTAGGAGAATCACTTGAACCCAGAAGGTAGAGATTGCAGTGAGCCAAGATCTGCCATTGCACTCCAGCCTGGGCGACAGAGCAAGACTCTGTCTCAGAAAACAAAAAAAAAAAACAAAAAAAAAATTCTTAAGTACAGGGATTCACTCTTTCCCTATTAGTGCCCTGACTCAGACACGGAAGACCTGTCAAGTTTACATATTTAGTCTTCTCTACAGTTGTATCACCTTAATAATCAGATTCAAGGCCAACTTTTTAATATAGTCTCCCTGAAGTCAACAGGATTAAGATTCCATTATCCTATAAAAAAACTGTCATAGAAGCCCTCTGGTTTCCAAAGTATGCCTTAAATTGGCAATTAGTTGTGCTAAATCTAACTACTTTTTTAAGGCCACCAAAAGCAACAACCTCATACCACAATCCTTAAAATTATCATTGCCCCCACACCAATCAAGTGAATTATCTGTTTTCTCCTAATACCTTGACTTCTATGAGCCTTGCTCTCATTAATTACAGACGGAAGCTTTAGAATTATAATGCCAACTGTATCCAAGGGTCATCAACACCTCATTTACTAACAGCAATAGTTTTCCCTACTGTGCAGATGAACTGGTGAACAATTCCACTCTAAAAATATAATTATGAATTTCTGCTTTTGTGGTATGAACTGTCTCAGCCTACTCCTAGAAAACAACGCCTGAGGTAGAACAGACTGTTGACACAGGTATCCCACTGCTACAAATATATATTAATTTTACAATATACATTTAAAATAAATAAATTCACAGTAGATAAATTCATAGAGTTTTTCTCCCTCCCCAAGTCTTTTGAATACTGAAGTTCGGTTCTAAGGAAACAAAGTGAGGTGATGTTAAATTCACACAAGCTACACATTTTAGAGTCATTACTCTCTTTCTCCCTTACTCCTTCACAATTTTCCCAATTCTGTGACTGAAATTAATTTTCATAAATTCCTCTTCCCATCCCCTGCCTCCAGTCCCAGCCCTCTTGAATCCATCCCTTGCTTTGTATCAGGTAACTCTAACATTCATATCTGATCATGTCACTCAAACTCCTTGAGATATAAAAATTGCTCCCTATAACAACTCCTTTGTGAACTCTAGATTTGGTCCCCAGGGTTCAGCCTTATTTCTTCCAAGTCTCTCATGATTTAACCTTTCCCATTTACTTGCTATTCCCTACATACACCAAATTTTGTCACACCTCCAAGTCTATGCTCACTGTCTGTTCAGTCTACAACATTTATACAGATGTTCTCTTACAAAAGTGCAATTTTAACACTGGTAAAATGGCTACTTTCTGAAATGTACTGGAAAAAAATAATTTCAATTGTAAACCAAACTACAGTATTTGTGTCCCTAATTTATATGTCATATAAATTCAAATTTCTACTTTTTTTTTTTTGAGATGGAGTTTCGCTCTTGTTGCTCGGGCTGGAATACAATGGTGCGATCTTGGCTCACTGCAACCTCCACCTCCCAGGTTCAAGCAATTCTCCTGCCTCATCCTCCCAAGTAGCTGGGATTACAGGCATGTGCCGCCATGCCTGGCTAACTTTTTATATTTAGTAGAGACGGGGTTTCACCATGTTAATCAGGCTGGTCTCGAACTCCTGACCTCAGGTGATCTACCCACCTCAGCCTCCCAAAGTGCCGGGATTACAGGTGTGCGCCACCACTCCCAGCCCAAATTTCTATGTTTTTATGGAGCTCACTTATACATTTTAGATGTCTGTTGGTGCTCCTAAAATTCTGATTTTTGCTACTGTTACACCATAGTGGTAATGCCCCATGAATTACTGGCCCTCACAAGTATGCAAAGGAAATAGCATGACTCAGATATCTTGAGCAAATTATTCAATTTGCTTGAATTTCAGTTTCCTCACCTCTAAATGCTCTCTAAATAAATCTATGAATGCAATGTGTATCTTAGTAATATCTTATATTGATTTGTGTCCATATGGTATATGTATATGAGTGTGTATGTAACTAAACAAACTGATCTTAATATTTATATGGAAGAGCAAAAGACTAAGAAAAGCTACAGTAATTTGAAGAAGAAAACAAAAAGAGTAGTCCTACAAATAATCAAGCCTTATAATATGGGTCCTTCAAAATAGAGACAGAAGATCAGAAATAGTCATACATATACTAAACAGGCAGCATTATAAACAAAGAGGGAAAAAATGGACTATCCATTAATGGTACAGAGACAACAGCTACTTAAATAGGGCAAAAAGTTAAATCGGATTTCATTCTTACCACACATAAACATAAATCCCAAGTGTCAAACCTAAATATGAAGGCAAAACACAGAAATTTTAGAAGAAAACACACAGTATCTTCATATGGATAGGGGAGAAATAACTTTTTAAAACTATCATAAACCTTAAAGGAAAACAAGGCAAGTACAAACTTTAAAGAAAAAAATTAATATATTTGGATCCATTCTAATTCAAATCTGAAATCTAATTTAATTTTAATTTTTAATTTTCTAATCACCAAAATATCCCATAAACAAATGAAAAGACAAACCATGGACTGAGAAAATATACCACAAAAGATCAGTATCCAAAATTCGTAACAAGATACTATGTATCAGTAAGAAAAAAAGACAAAAGATATGAAGCAGCAATAAACTGTTAAAAAAAAAGAAAAGAAACATAAAGAACCAATAAACAGAAGAAAACATGCTAAACCTCAAGAGCAGAATAAGTAGTTGGATAAACAGGTAACTTAAACAGGCATCCTACCCCTTAAAGAATAGTAAGATTAACAGTCATATATTTTTTACCTAGATTAATCAATAGTTAACAATTTGCCACATCTGTACACTTTCCACTGTATATATGTATTTATGAGTGCACACTTTCCCTCTCTCATATACATGAATGCATCTCTATATACAACATACATACGTGCACGTGTACACACACAAACACACACACTCATTTAATTCTGAACCATATAAAATAACTCTAAGCTTGAAAGCAAGGAAGCTATCAAAACCTAATACGGTCATATCAAAAAGATTTAGAAGCAAATTTGAAGGGGCTCCTACTGGCCAGAGATGGGCCAGGCTGAATAAAAGAAATTGTGAAGCATGGTAACATACAAGTTGCATTGTTTACCATAAGACAAACGAACAAATGTAAAACTCTCACTTGTGACCAAAGAGTAGCTAGAGTATCAAGTCAACCCTCAGGATACAGAACAGTCATCACTATTTACACCTTCTTGGTTCAATGGACGCTTTATGTTTTCAAGTCATTTTATGAATAATTTATACAAGAATAAAGGGATAATTAAAAAATTTCTGACACTTAAAAAAATTAAACATAACATAACCAAATTTTTGTTCCGTTTTTTCAGGCTTTGAAAGTGTATCTACATGACATGGGTAATGTCCTCTGAATGCAACTAACTGACTATTCATCCATGCATGAATCTGGAGCGTATTCATCTTGTACTGCTTCCAGGTTTCACATACATCGCTAACATCTCTCCAGATACATCCCCCACATACATTTCAAATAGATTTCTAATATATATCTCTAATTTCCTATCAACTTACCAATATTTCTACTTTTTGCAATTTCAGCATAAAGTAATAGTTGAAGAATTTTTTGAAACCTTTGATGGCTTATATATATATATTTTTGAGACAGAGTCTCACTCTGTTGTCCAGGCTAGAGTGCAATGGCTCGATCTTGGCTCACTGCAACCTCCGCCTCCCCAGTTCGAGCAATTCTCTTGCCTTAGCCTCCCGAGTAGCTGGGATTACAGGCACCCGCCACCGTGCCCAGCTAATTTTTTTTTGTATTTTTAGTAGAGAAGAGGTTTCACCATGTTGGCCAGGCTGGTTTTGAAATCCTGGCCTCAACTGATCTGCCCGCCTTGGCCTCCCAAAGTGCTGGGACTAGAAGCGTGAGCCACTGCACCCGGCCAAATAATAAAAACCTTTTTGCATATATCTTACCTTTCTTCTTTCAAAGACCTTGAAGAAAAAATGGCAGTCATGAAATTATTAGTCCCTCCAGAGTCAGAACTGCTCAAAATAAAATAAAATAAAATTCCAGTGGGTACTGATGGTATGCCAAGGGTAAATTTAAAAAATGTGTAAGTATAGGTTGAGTATCCTTAATATAAAAATCCAGAATCTGAAATGCTCCAAGATATGAAACTTTTTGATCAATGACATGACATTCAAAGGAGCATTGCAGATTTCAGATTTTTGGGATACTCAACTGAAAAGTATACTACAAATATTTCACAATCTGAAAAAATCTGAAATCTGAAACACTTCTAATCCCAAGCATTTCAGATAAGAGATATTCAACCAGTAAGAGGAAATTTACAAAGCATTTTCCTTGCCTGTCCAGTTAAACTGTATTTCAAGGTGGGCAAAGGGGCCAAAGTACTGACAGCTACTACTTTAAAGAAAAATTTCAACTAAGAACAACAAAAGAAATTACATAAATAGGCAAAAATCATCAATGTATACTAAAAACCATTAGGAGAAAAAGTAATGGTGAATTTCACAATGGATCATATTGTAACTAACTGAATTCACTGATCAATCTTAACACTGGGACAACCACATACCATGATATAAAATGTAGTAACAGTACTACTTACAGAACATTCTTGCTAAGAGTCAAACCAGAATCTACGAACCTTTAGATCATACATTCTCAACAGTAGCAATGTCACATTCAAGAAGGTAAAGAAATCTTAAACAGTAAATTCAAACAGTTTCTCACCCTCCTAATCACACTGCTGTGTCTGTCCCCAGGTCTGGGGAAGAGGTGCAGTGTACACAGTAAGGGAAAAAAGCTCTAAAAATTTTAGAACTCCTTAAGGAGGCAATAAAAAAAAGGTTGAGAAGCATTGCCTCACATCAAATTTCCAGTTACATGAATATAAGAAAGGAATAAATAAAATGACATCAAAAGGAACTAATAAGAAAATACAGAACGTGAAACATTATAAAGAAAAATTGACCCAGTTCCTTCAACATGGAGGGTAAAAAGACTTGGAAGTCTTTATTGTGGTAATGATATTTAGAAATACACTTTAAAATATTTACAGATAAATAATATGTGGAATATGCTTCAAAATAATATTAGTAGAGGGTAAGGAGATTAAGGTATAGATGAAATGAGAAGTCTTGAATAAATAAATTACTAAAAGTAGGTGATGGGTAGATAGTTCATTTTACTATTCTATATATTGTTGTATATGTTTAAAACATTCCACAAAAACAAAAGCATGTTTGGGGCAGGTTTTGCTTTCTTGGGATATTAGAGAGAACAAAACTATACAACATGTAGCTTGCTCAAACATTTTCTATCAAAGGTGATCTACGAACTGATGTCATTCCTCTCCCACATATACCTTTTTGAAAAAAAGATTCAATCATTATATAGACATGACTGAAAATGAGATAATTTTAAAAAGACTCAAAAAACATAACTGGGAGGTATGTACCTGATTCAAATAAAACAACAAAAAAGCATTTTTGAAACAACTGAAAACATCTGAATATGAACTAGATGTTTTATCAGATTAAGGAAGTATTTATTGTTAATTTTGTTAGGTGTGGTAATGATACTGAGGTTATGAAAGAAAATATTGGCTGGGTGTGGTAGCTCACGCCTGTAATCCCAGCACTTTGGGAAGCCTAAGTGGGAGGATCACTTGACACCAGGAAATGGAGAGCAGCCTTGGCAACACAGTGAGACCTCATCTCTACTATAAAATTTAAAAAATTAGCTGGGCACAGTGGCACATGCTTATTATCTTGGTACTTTTGAAAGACCACTTGAGCCCAGGAGTTCAAGGCTGCAGTGAGTTATGACTGGGTCACTGCACTCTGGCCTGGGTGACACAGCAAGACCAGATCCTGTCTCTCAAAAAAAAAAAAAAAAGCAAAGAATCCTATCCTTTAAAATAAATATGTTGAGGCCAAGCGCAGTGGCTCATGCCTGTAATCCCAGCACTTGGAGGCTGAGGTGGACAAAATTAGCCAGGCCTGGTGGTGCATGCCTGAAATCCCAGCTATTTGGGAGGCTGAGGCAGGACAATCACCTAAACCCAGGAAGCAACGGTTGCATTGAGCCGAGATCATGCCATTGTACTCCGGCCTGGGCAACAAGAGCAAAATTCCATCTCAAAAAAAATAATAATAATAATAATTTACTTTATTTATTTAAATAAATACATTGAAGTACTTAGGGGTGAAATGACTATTTCTTTCATTCTCCCATACCTTATTTTAAAGAAACCTGGAGACTGAAAGAGATGATGATGATGATGATAAACACGAATGTTTGCCACCCCTCCATGTAGAAAGTCTGGGCAGATAAGCACAGAAAAACACACAAAAAAGAATAAATCTACAAGACAATAAAACGAACAGAGAGAAAGTGTTTACAATAGATTTCTGAAGAACAGGAAAGCAGACCCAAGTGTATTAAGTTTAACAGAACTAAGTAAAGCACAGCCCAAAATCTACACATGAAAGGACTACAGTGGAGGTCTAAGTTAATCTTTCACAGATTCCAGGCTCGGTGTTAGCAGGTAAAGAGGCTGAAAACAGGAGAAAGCTTCACCTGTTCTTTCTCCCTACCCCCTCAAAGACTAAGCAAAGACTGGTGTCACTTGTAGACACAAAAAGTGAAATACTCTTTTTTTCTAAAGACAGTTGAACTGAACAGAAAGAAACTGGGTCTTCTGGTGTGAATGTATCCATAGAGCCCATATCTATATGGCAATTGGAAAGCTCCTAAGCCTAAAAACAGGTTCCCCGATCTTTTGCCCTACACCTAACTTGCCAGCAAACAAGAGATGCTCCAACTATGTACAAAGAGTTGCCAAACAGTCTTCTCATTCCAAGATGGCGATGAGAAAATAAGTCCACCACTACAATATAGGAAACCAACAGCAGCTGCCTAATATACTCAAGACAGTCCTTTAGCAAGAATCATGAACTAACAATGAGGATCCCCAGACATATAAGAAACAACAGCTAGAAAAAGACCAAGATAAAGATTTTATCAATTTTTTTTAGTTTTTAAAAGAGACAGTCTTACTCTGTTGCCCAGGCTGGAGTGCAGTGGCACAATCATAACTCACTGTAACCTTGAACTCCTGTGCTCATCTTCCTGCCTAAGCCTCCCAAGTAGTTAAGACTATAGACATGCATGACCATGCTCCACTAATTTTTTAATTTTCTTGTAGAGATGGGGTCTCATTATGTTTCCCAGGCTGGTCTCAACTCCTAGCTTCAAGCAATCCTCCCACCTTAGCCTCCCAAAGTACTGTTATTAAAGGCACTGAGCCACTATGTCCCACCCATACCAAGAAAAATAAATAGATCAAACTGACTTCAAAAAAAAATTATAGTTTTTCAGGACATAGAAGAAATCTCAGAATGAAATATCCTCAAAGAACTACTGAATATACCACACTGAATAAAACAAAAATAGGTATATTTAACAAATAACAATATAAGAGTCCATTATGCCAAGAACTGTTACAAATATTAACAAATATGATTCCTTTACCCACAAGGTAGGTATTATTATCCTCATCTGTGGACTAGAAACTGAGGACAAAGAGATTAAAAATTTGCCCATGGTCTTGGTTTTAAAGTTGTGGAGGTGGAATCTAAACCCACACAGTCTGGCACTCTGGTTCCATTGTGTTTACTTTTAGCTAGTATCCTGTGTTGTCTTGAAATGATACCAGCAGAAAATAAGCAAAAGCTACTCATTAACAATTTATACACATTCGCAGGTCAGAAACATACAATTTAAGAAATCTATCAAAATACAGCATAAAATAAGACAGAAAACTTAAGAGATAAAGAAATGAGGATCAATCAAGAAAGCCAATATTCTGATAGTAAATACCCCAAAATGGACAAACATAGAAAGACCAAGAAATAATACCAAAGAAATAATAAAAGAACATTTTCCATAAATGAAAGGAGGCATTTACATTTCAACTGAAAGGACCTATTGAGTCCAGCAAAGAATGACAAAGACAATTCCTATCTAAACACATAATGATAAAATTCCACAACTAAAAAGGACAAAGATAAGATACTAAAGCTTCCAAAAGAGTGACGAAAAGGATTATTTAGAAAGTAATGAGAAAGAGTAGCAACAGACATCTTACCATCTAGACGCTTAACAGAACAGAGCAAAAATCTCTAAGTTGTAAGAGAAAATTAATTTGAATCTAAATTTCTACACCTAGCCAAACTATCAAGCAGTTATGAGCCAGGCCAAAGCTATTTTTAGACATGCAAGAATTCAAAATATTTACATCTTAAGTACTCTGTATACTGAAGTTCATTTAAAATACATTCAAGGCAGTATGCAGTGGCTCATGCCTATAATTCCAGCACTTTGGGAGGCCGAGGAGAGTGGATCACTTGAGGTCAGGCATTTAAGACCAACCTGGCCAACAAGGTGAAACCTTGTCTCTACTAAAAATACAAAAGTTAGCAAGGAATGGTGGCAAACACTTGTAATCCCAGTTACTGGGACAGCTGAAGCAGGAGAACTGGTTGAATCCAGGGGGTGGAGGTTGCAGTGAGTTGAGATTGTACCCCCACACTCCAGCCTGGGCAAAAGAGTGAGACTCTGTCTTAAAAAATAATAATAAAATACATTCCAGCTAAAAAGGAAGCATGTCATAAAAGAGGAAGATATAACAACTAAAACAGAGTAAATCTAACCCAGAAGTGCAGTCATGGAATATCTCAGAATGACATATATACAGCAGCTTCCAACCTGTCAAAACTGAAGCAGGAAGTCCAAGGGAAAAGGGATTCCACCTAACTGTTAATAGATATTTGATCCAAGTAGGAAACATCTGAGAATATAATAATGGTGTATATTTTTCTATCAAGAAAAAAAGACAATTACAAATAATGGGAGGAAAAGATGAACAAAAAGTCATCCAGAATATAAAGCAACCTAGAGGCATGATTTCGAAAACCTGATGAAGTACAAGAAGAAATAAGTAAATATTTTATTTCTTGAGCTCCACTAGCATTATGACTTTAGACCCACAGAAAAGAAAAAATAACCATAGCACAATGATTAAGTGTAAGTGAGCTAAATCCTCATCTTTCTTAGCAGTGAGTCAATAGACATAATTTGAAGTTAGTAAATCAAGAAATAAAAGCAGATCTTAACAAAATAAAAAAAGCTTAGGAGGCTTTATTGGAGAATTCTACCAATCATTTAAAAGAATTAACCAGGCATAGTGGCTCACTCCTGTAATCCCAGCACTTTGGGAGGCCAAGGCGGGGGAATCATGAGGTCAACAGATCAAGACCATCCTGGCCAACATGATGAAACCCCATTGCTACTAAAACCACAAAAATTAGCTGGGCATGGTGGCACGTGCCTGTAGTCCCAGCTATTTGGGAAGCTGAGGCAGGAGAATCTCTTGAACCCGGGAGGTGGAGGTTGCAATGAGTCAAGATCGTGCCACTGCACTCCAGCCTGGTGACACAGCGAGAGACTGTCTCAAAAAAAAAAAAAAAAAAGGAATTAACCCAATCCTCCTCAAACTCTGCCAGAGAACTAATGGGAGAGAATATTTCCAGACTCATTCTAAAAAGCCACCATTACCCTGATATGAAAACATCAAAACCAAAGACACAAGAAAAGAAACCACAGCAATAACCACAGGAATATTGATTTTTTAAATCTTCAAAAAAAAGAAAAATTACCAGCAAACCAAATTCAACAACACATTAAAAGGATTACATATCGTGACAAAGTGGGATTTATACCAGAAATGCAAGCATGGTTCAACATACAAAAATCAATCAGTGTAATATACTGCATTAATAGAATGAAGCACAAAAACCATGAGTCCAGTTGGTGAAAAAAAGTATTTGACAAGATTCAACACCCTTTTAGGATAAAAACACTCAATAAATGAAGAATGGAAGGAAACTACCTGAACATAATAAATGCCATATATGAAAATCCCACATCTAACATCCTACTCAATGGTAAAAGACCAAACACTTCTTCTAGGATCAGGAGCAAGTCAAGGATGCCTACTTTCACCACTTCTATTCAACACAGTACTAGAAGTCCTAGACAGAGCAATTAAGCAAGAAGAATAAATAGAAGGCACTCAAATAAGAAAGAAGAAAATTATCTCTGTATACAGATGACATGATCTATATGCAGAAAGCCCTAAGGAAGAATCCACAAAAAAACTGTTAGTACTAATACATGATTTCAGCAAAGTTTCAGGATTCAAAATCAATAAACAAAAATCAGTTGTTTCTATATATTAACAATGATGAACTGGAAAAGAAAATTTAAAACAATCCCATTTACTATAGTATCAAAAAGGAAAAGCCAAGCATGGTGGCTCACACCTGTAATCCTAGCACTTTGGGAGGCAGAGGTAGGAGGATTGCTTGAAACCAGGAATTTGAGACCCCATCTCTATAAAACATTAGCTGAGCGTGGAAGCATGTACTTTTAGTCCCAGCTACTTGGGAGGCTGAGACAGGAGGATCATTTGAGCCCAGGAGTTCAAGGTCACAGTGAGCCATGATTGTGCCACTGTACTCCAGCCTAGGTGACAGAGACCCCATCTTTTTTTTTTTTAAAGGGGGAGAGGAAGGTGGATAAAATACTCAGGAATAAACTCAACCAAGGAGATAAAAGACTTGTACTCTGAAAACTGCAAAAACATTGCTAAAAGTAATCAAAGAGAGAATACAAATAAATGGAAAAACATCCCATGTTCTTAAACTGAAAGAGTTAATACTATTAAAATGTCCATAAGCAATCTATAGATTCAATGTAATCCCTATCAAATTTTCAGTGACTTTTTTTGCAGAAATAGAAACAAAACCATCCTAAAATTCATACAGAATCTCAAGGGACCCCCAAGTAGCCAAACAATCTTAAAAAACAACGAACAATTTGAAGGCCTTATACTTTATTTCAAAACACACTACAAAGCAACAGTAACCAAGACAGTGTGGTACCAACATAAAGACAGAACTACAGACCAACAGAACAGAACAGAAATACTCTTGCACATACCACCAAATGACTTGCGACAAGGGTGCCAAGACTACCCAATGGAGAAAAAAACAGTCTCTTCAACAGTGTTGGGAAAACTGAATATCCGCATGCCAAAGAATGAAGCCAAAGTGTGAGGTTACTAATTTACTTTATGATGACCTAAAAGTTTTGATCTCCAAATATTTTTTCAACATTTTTTAATTAAACATTTTAGATGTATATTAGAATATTTTTCTGGCTAGAAAGCAATTTAAATCATTTCACTGACTAAAGATTTTTATGATTGTTCATAAATTCACTACAAAGTGCTTGTTTAAGGCTGGGCACAGTGGCTCATGCCTGTAATACCAGCACTTAGGGAGGCTGAGGCAGGTGGATCACCTAAGGTCAAGAGTTTGAGACCAGCCTGGCCAACATGAAACCCCATCTTTACTAATAACATAAAAATTAGCCAGGTCTTCAGTCCAATCACCTGGGCAAAATAAAAAAAAATAAAAAATTAGCCAGGCATGGTGGCACAATCCCAGCTACTTGGGAGGCCGAGGCAGGAGAATCGTTTGAACCTGGGAGGCAGAGGTTGCAGGGAGCCAAGATCGCACCACTACCCTCCAGCCTGGGCAACAGAGTGAGACTCCATCTCAAAAAAATAAAAACAAAGTGCTTGTTTAAGATGTAGCAAGAGTGGATACCTGTTTACTAAATTCAAGATACACTCCAAAACTTTTGCTTTTCCAACCCTTGTTTTCCTTTAAACCTTAAAACATTAATATAGAAAGCATTAATATATAAAATATTCACACATAAAGAACCCAATAGTAATAAAATGTTTTGTACATTTGTTTGCCATTCAATCTACATTGTACTACTCTATGATTACCAGCACTGAAGTAATAATTATAGTTTGTAATACACAATGAGTCAAATGGAGCATCAATGGAAAAATCGCAAACTTGAAACGAGTGCTTATTCTACTCTCAACTATCACCAAGCCAGTCTTCCTCAAAGTCTTCCAAAGAACTAAGTGGGACAGAACATTTTCAAACTCATTCTAAAAGGCCAGCATTATCCTGATATCAAACCAGACAAAAATACCGCAAAAAAAGAAAACTACAGCAATAAACCTAATGAATACCAATTTGTTTTAGTCTTAAAAAAAAAAATACTAGCAAACCGAATTCAACAGCACACAGCCTACGATATTTTTGTTAAAGCATCCAAAACTAAAATATCTATTCTATCCCTACATGTTCATAGACTCTAATCCCCTATGCCTTGATTTGGTTTTCTCTACAGTATAAATATCCATCTAGCATATATTTAACTTACTAATTTCTCATCTGGTCTCCTCAGTTAGAATGTAAGCTCCTCGAAGGCACGGCTTTTACATCTCCTTGGTTCCCCAGCAAATAGAACAGTACCTGGCACAGAGCAGATGCTCAGTAAGTACTTGCTGAATGAACAAGATAAAGACCACCATTAAAGGTATACTAACTGCTGAGAAAAAGTAAAGGCCTAAGTGAATGGAGAGGTATATTGTGTTCAAGGATCAAAACACTGAATGTTGCTAAGATACCAATTTTCTTTTATCTATAGAGTAAATACAACCCTTAACAAAATCTCAGCAGCCTTTTTTGCATAAAGTGACAATTTTTTTTTTTCAGACAGTCTTGCTCTATCATCTAAGCTGGAGTCCAGCAGCAAAATCGATGGCTCACTGTAGCCTCAACTTCCTGGGCTCAAGCAATCCTCCCATCTCAGCCTCCCAAGTAGCTGGGAGCACAAGCACATGCACCACATCTGGCTACTTTTTTTTCTATTTTTTTGGAGAGCCAAAGGCCTCATTATATTGCCACTACACTCCAACCTGGGCAAAACAGCAAGACCCCATAACAGTATATAAAATTTTTTTTTCTGTTTCTTGATTGTGATGGTTATAAGAATGTTTAGGTTTGTCAAAACTCAATCTGCATACTTAAATTGGGCAAATTTTAACATACATACATTATACTCCAATAAAAATCAATTTTAAAAAGTACACTACATCAAAAACTGAAATCCAACAACAAAATACCTAAAGAACACTACATAAAAGAGCTCATAAATATTAAGTATTCTGCACACCTTTAAAAATAACAGGGGCCAGGTACAGTGGCTCGTGCCTGTAATCCTAGTACTTTGGGGGGGCCAAAGTGGGAGAATACCTTGAGCCCAGGAGTTCAAAACCAGCCTGGGGAACAAAGATAGATTCTATCTCTGCAATAATAATAACAGGAAATTGTACTTAGGTAAAATGAACTAGCTTGAACCAGGCCAAACTAGTTTGAAGCAGGCCAATATTCTTCCTAAGAACAACTTAAAAAGCTAAAAGAATTATAAAAATCATATTTTTAAAGGTAGTGAAGAGCTGTGGAAGCATGGGAAAGGAGAAGGTCTAAAATTCCAGAGATGGGGAGAACCTTTTTTTGAGACAGAGTCTTGCTCTGTCGCCCAGGCTGGAGTGCAGTGGCACGATCTCGGCTCACTGCAACCTCTGCCACAGAGATGGGGAGAATCTTTTCCTGCATCTGTCTTTTCCCTGTGAGTATTTCCTAATTATGGCTTGAGTTAGAGGCTGAAAACTGAGGCCTGACCTGTGCAAAATATTGTTGCTGAGGAACGCAGGAGCCAGGACAGCTTTTGGTGTTCACATAGGGCTGGTATAACAAAACTAGGAGACTAATTCTCCTAGTAAGTTTCACACAGGGACCTCAAGTTTAAGCGTGGTATCTCCCCCTCAGCATATGTGCTGAATTTTAAAACTGTGCGGGGTAAAGGCTACAAAGTTAACTGAAAAACTTTGAAAAGCAAAGTGAAATTTCCCACCTTTGACACTGCTAAAAGGACAAGATGAACAGTGTTTGAAATGAAAGTCTTAGAAGATAACAACCGGAAATATAAGGATAACAAACTACTAATATAGCAACCCAGCCTCCACATAATTTAAGATGATGGACTCCTGATATGGGCTGGATGTTTGTCTCCTCCACATCTCATGTTGAAATGTAAATGTAATTCCCAATGTTGGAAATGGAGCCCAGTAGGAGGCAACTGGATCATGTGGGCAGATCCCTCATGAATGGTTTAGTACCATCTCCTTGGTGATAAGTGAGTTCACACAAGATCTGTTTGTTGAAAAGTCTGGGACCTGCCTCACCTTGCTCTCTTACTCCCACTCTCACCCTGTGATGTACCTGCTCCCCCCTTCACTTTCAACCATGACTAGAAGCTTACTGAGCCTTACTATAAGCAGATGCCAGCACCATGCTTACTGTATACCTTGCAGAACTGTAAGCCAATTAAACCTCTTTTCTTTATAAATTACCCAGTCTCAAGTATTCTTTTATAGTAATGAAAACAGACTAATACAGCTCTCTAGCCTATATGCATAGAAGATGAACCTCCCCTTCCCCGACCTCTCTCCCAGCGCAGCAAAATGTACCATTACCTGGTAATGCTTAATTTTTTTTTTACTACACAATGAACTGGCATTCAATAAAAAATTATGAAACACAAACAAAACAATCAACAGATTTGACCTAACTGACATTTATAGAACACTCCACCCAACAACAAAACACACATTTTCAACTGCACATGAAGAGCACTTACCATGATAGAATATATTCTAGGCCATAAAATAAATCCAAATAAATTTAAAATTATCTAATTACAATGGAATTAAATTAAAAATAACAATGATCTCTGGAAAATACTTGAATATTTGAAAAGTATATAACACACTTATAAATAAACTACAGACCCAGTGAGACATCAGAAAAGAAATTATAAAGTATTCTGAATGGAATGAAAATGAAACGATAATATATAAAAAATTGGAAACAGCCAGGAATGGTGGCTCACATCTGTAATCCCAGCACTCTGGGAGGCCAAGGAAAGAGTATTGCTTGAACTAACTCAGGAGTTCAAGACCAATGTGGGCAACATAGTGACATCCTTATCTCCAGAAAAAATTTTAATAAACTCTGGTCAGGTACAGTGGCTTACACCTGTAATCCTAGCACTTTGGGAGGCTGAGGCAAGTGGACTGTTTGAGCTCGAGTTCAAGACCAGCCTGGGCAACACAGTGAAACCCTGTCTCTACAAAAAATACAATTAGCCAGGCATGGTGGCACATGCTTGTAGCCCCGGAACTTAGAAGGCTGTGGTGGGAGGATTCTTGAGCCTGAGAGATCGAGGCTGTGGTGAGCCGTGACTGTTACCCAGGCTGCACTCAAGCCTGGGTAACAGAGTGCAACCTAGTCTCAAAAAAAAAAAAAAAATTAAAATTAAAAATTAGCCAGGCATGGTGGCACATGTCTGCAGTCCCAGCTACTCAGGAGGCTGAGGCGAGAGGATCACTTGAGCCAGAGAGGTAAAGGCTGCAGTGAGCCATGATCATACCACTGTACTCTAAACTGAGCAGTAGTGAGACCTTGTCTCAAAAAACAAATAAATAAACTATAAACAATTAAAGGGAAGTTTATAGCATGCTCACATTAGAAAAGAAAAAAGTTCACAAATCAATGACCTCAGCTTCTATCTTAAGAAACTAGAAAAAGAAAACAAATTAAACCCAAAGTAAGCTGAAGAAAGGAAATAAAGATTAGGGCAGAAATAAGAAAATCTACAGGCAGTCAAACTAAAAGTTAACTTTTCAAAAACCTCAATAAAATTAATAAACTTCTAGACAGACTGATCAGGGAAAAGGGGAACAGAGACAAATTACCAGTATTGGGAACGATATTAAATCTCTACAGGTTATACAGATATTAGACTATTACACTTTCTACAGATATTAAAAGAACAGTAATAGAGTATTATAAGCAACTTTTTTGCCAATAAATGCAACAAGTTAGATGAACAGGATAAGTTCCTTGGAAAACTTACCAGGCAAGTGAAGAGACAGAACAATACAATCATATGACCAATAACCAACAGAAAAACAAACAAGATAAACAGACCAACAGATGATGCAGATATTGGAAAAGACAAGCATTGAAATAACTATAATTAGCATGTTCAAGAGAACTGAAGTCTATTACAAGTCTTTAAAATAAGATCAAAGGAATACTCTAGAACTCAAAATTACAATGTAAAATTAAAAACACAAAAGGATTGGTTTGCACAAAAAGAGAAGACAGTTTTAGCATACTGGAAGGCAGGTCAATAGAAAATATCCAAAAAAAGAAAAAAAATGCAACATGTGGAACACGATAATTAAGTTTAATATATGGATAATTAGGACCCAAAAAGAAAAAGGAGCAGAATATATGAAAAGGTGATAACAGAACTTTCCAAAACTAAAAGGCACCCAGCTATAGATTCAAATAACTCCATAAACATAAAGCGACAAAGGAAACCACATCTGAACACATAAACATAAAGCGACAAAGAAAACCACATGATAGTCAAAGTGCTTTAAAAATAAGACAGTCTTAAAAGTAGCCAAAGAAAAATAAAAGACACATTATCCTCAGCAAGAATATAGCTAATACATTACCTTCAATGACACTGGTAGCTGACTTCAACAAACAGAAAGGAAGCCAGAAAGCACCCAAACATTCTTAACGTGTTGAAAGAAAATAACTACCAACTTAGAACTTTATATCCAGTGAAAACACACTTCAGACCAGGCACGGTGGCTCATGCCTATAATCCTAGCACTATGGGAGGCCAAGGTGGGCAGATCACTTGAGGCCATGAGTTTGGACACTGGCATGGCCAACGTGGTAAGATCCCGTCTCTATTAAAAATATTAAAAAATTTAGCTGGGCATGGTAGCATATGCCTGTAATCCCAGCAACTCAGGAGGCTGTGGCATGAGAATCATTTGAACCTGGGAGGCAGAAGTGACAGTGAGCCGAGATCACGCCACTGCACTCCAGCCTGGGCAACAGAACGACACTCTGTCTCAAAGAAAAAAAAAAAAACAAAAAAAACAAAAAAAACCACTTCAAAAAAGTGAAACTGCCATGCATGCTGACTCACACCTACAACCCCAGCACTCTGGGAGGCCAAAGTGGGAGGATCTCTTAAGCTCAGGAGTTCAGGAACAGCCTGGGCAACATGACAAAACCCTGTCTTTACAAAAAATTAAAACATTAGCTGGGCAATGTGACATGTGCCTGTGGTTCCAGCTACTGAGGAGACTGAGGTGGAAGGATTGTCTGAGCCCAAAAGGTTGAGGCTACAGTTAGCCATGTTGATACCACTACAACTCCAGCCTGGGTGACAGAGTGAGACCTTGTCTCAAAAAAAAAAAAAAAAAAAAGGTGAAATTGAGATATTTTCAGAGAAACAAAATTAGAAAAAATCACTGATAGTAGGTAGGCCAGTATCAAAATGCATAATATAGGGAAGTGACAGTATTATTCTAAAAACTGAAAACAACTTCAGAGTCCAACGGAAGATTGATAAGTAAATTATTACACAGAAACGAGACTGTTACTACTTACTAAAAATAATCAAATAGCAGAAAAATACCGACATGAAAATATGTTGATGATTCACTGGACTTTATGTTTTCTGTTTTTGTGAGACAGAGTCTCATTCTGTCGCCCAGGCTGGAGTGCAATGGTGCAATCTCGGCTCACTGCAACCTCTGCCTCCCGGGTTCAAGTGATTCTCCTGCCTCAGCCTCCCACATAGCTGGGATTACAGGTGTCCCTAATTTTTGTATTTTTAGTAGAGATGGGGTTTCACCATGTTGGTCAGGCTGGTTTCGAACTCTAGACCGCAGCTAATCCACCTGCCTCGGCCACCCAAAGTGCTGGGATTATAGATGTGAGCCATAGCGCCTGGCTGATAATTCACCGTTAAGTGAACAGAACAGCTTGCACTACAGTAAACCACAGTGAACTACATTATGAGCCCATAACATCATATACATACATATGCTTATATAATGGCTAAACAAAATGCAGGAAGCAGATAGATAATATAGATTAACAACTGCACTCTTGGTGGTAGGATCTCTAATGAAACTTTTTAAATTTTTTTTCTTTTGAGACTGAGTCTCAATCTATCACCCAGGCTGGAGTGTAGTGGCGTGATCTCTGCTCACTGTAACCTCTGCCTCCTGGGTTCAATTGATTCTCCCGCCTCAGCCTCCCAAGTAGCTGGGATTACAGGCACCTACAACCATGTTTGGCTAGTTTTTATATTTTTAGTAGAGACAGGGTTTCACCATGTTGGCCAGGCTGGTCTCGAACTCCTGACCTCAAGTGATCCACCTACCTCAGCCTCCCAAAGTGCTGGGATTACAGGCATGAGCCACTACACCAGCCTAAAATGTAATCTATGCTTTCTTAGTGTTTCCCAAGTTTTCTACATTAGGGATGTGCTATTTTTATAACTGGGGGGGGAGGAGGGGAAGGGAGGGGAGGGGAAGGGAGGGGAGGGGAGGGTGAACCTTTATTGGTATAACCCCATTTGTGTTTTTCAATTTTTTTAAAATACAAAAACCTGCCAACATGAGTCAACCTGAACTTTTCATTTTCCACTGTTTGGACCTTGAGAGCTTGTTTGGCGGTTCTAGCGGGGTAGCACAGCCACTCTTATACCCTTGACCGAAGACCATTCCACCTCTATCGGGGCTGGTCGTCCTCTTCAACTGAGCACGCAACCTAGACAGGGACCCACATGGAGTGGTGAAGGACGCACATGGAGTGGTGAGGGAGGAAGGGGACACCTGTCAAACCAGCCAGATCAGCCAAAACAACCCTGGTGATCAATGGGGTAACTAACGTCACAGCCAGATCGCCCTCACATCCCATTTTCCACTATTTGGGATTAGAATTAAAAATGTAAATACCTGAATGTGGTCTCTTTGAAAAAGAAACTTTTTGACTTAATATTTGTCATTATTGATGTAAAAACGAAAATGTTTCTGAAAAATGAAAAGTGAATTATATCCAAAACAGCGTACTTTAAGAGACAAAGTAATCCATAAAATTTCATTTTTCACAAGTGATTTCTTTCTGTAGACTCCTAAGACTTAAAATTAGCAGAATTACAGCTCTGTGAAATATAAAACTAAAGTAATAACTCAAAGTTGAGGCTATGAGAATGAGCTTAAATAATTTAACATTTGCATAATTAAAAAAAAAGAGAAAAACAGGAATCTCTTTATCCACCTATTTCACAGAAGTTACACGTAATAGGGCTTTTAACAAACGGTCATAAAGCAGCCTGTAAATATAAATGCTATTATGTAATTATAGACAATTAGTAATAATTATATTGCTCTGACACTTGAGTGTTCTATAAATAATTCATACAAGTCCATCTAGAATTTTTGATTCAGAAAAGCAGAAAATGCAACAGCCATTGGTGTAATGCCTAAAAAAAACTTAAATAATATTTTACTTTATGCATCTGTAAAAAACAATAAGGAAATAAACATTAAAAGGTGGTTTTGCTACAGTGTGGAACTTTGACTTTTCCCCTACAATGTTGTTTTGTTAAAATAGTCACAGCAAATAAGCATTTTGACACAGCACTAGAAGTAAAAATATGGGGAAGAGGTGACAAAATATATGCTTTAAGAATGAGATAGGAGGAAACAATTTTTCTTTAAATTAACACTGGCTGACATATCTGATGGTAGACAACAGTTAACTGATAGGTTTTAATTTCCTAATTTTTCTAGCAATCCAGAACTCTAAAGATTAAAGAGATTATATTACAATTATCAAATAATACATCAAATGGTTCTTTCCAGTGGGAAAGCTTAAAAATTTAAAAAAAAAAAAAAACTGTTAAAATAGCTATCAGTCTCACAGATGCCTGCTAAAAGAATGTAACAACTCCTTACATTATCAAGAGCTAAGATCCGAGCTAACTTTCCTTCGTAACTAATTAAAAAGTTGAGATACATGTTCTCCCCTCAAAACCTCATGCCTCTCCCACCCTACCCCCCCAAAATAAACCAACCAGAAATAGGATCACCCTTACAAATCTTGTACACAGTTTTCTTCTAAAATCTGTCATGTTCTACCTTGTGTTATAACGTCTATGCTCTTCGGCTGGGCATGGTGGCTCATGCCTGTAATCCCAGCACTTTGGGAGGCCAAAGCGGGTGATAACCTGAAGTCAGGAGTTCAAGACCAGTCTGGCCAACATGGAGAAACACCATTTCTACTAAAACTACAAAAATTAGCTGGGCATGGTGGCAGGCACCTGTAATCCTAGCTACTCGCAGGAGGCTGAGGCAAGAGAATCATTTGAACCAGGGAGGTGGAGGTTGCAGTGAGCTGAGATCACGCCACTGCACTGCAGCCTGGGTGACAGAGCTAGACTCTCTCAATAAGAAAAATAATAATGTCTATGCTCTTTTAATCATACTAGATTTCCAAACCACTGAAGGTAGGGTCAATTATACTGCATCTTTCTAGGTTATCTCCCATAGTAGAGTAAATAGTCTTGATCAATAATCTGAACTTTTTGCAAACTCTATCAGCTAAAAAGAATTAAGGTTTGGTAATTCTTTGTAACCTGGTTTAAAACAAACAAACCTCTAAAACTATCAGAGAAGTAGGGGGGGTGGATGGAGGAGAGGGGGAGTGCATACTAGTTGTCTGCTGTCAGCCAAGCACAAGCCAGACCAAAGAACCTTTTCTCTCCTTTCCCCTTCAAAAGCTAAATTTTATCCAAGTCAATATCAGTGTCCCTTAGTTAAGGACAGTCTGCTTAACAGGAGCTGAAGAGGCTGGTGTAATCCAGGAGGAGGCTTTCGTAGTAGTCTGCAAGCAAGTACAAAAGGAAAAAAATCAAAGTTTATCCCATATGCTACTGATCAGGTCAAAAGCCAAAGAAAACCCTAAAACTTGGACTCTTAAAAAGAGTCCTATAAAATCCATGGAATCCAAGTATTTTTGGGGTTTGGTTTTGTTTAAAACAGGTGTCACTCTGTCACCGAGGCTGGTCTTAGAACTGCTGGGTTCAAGTCATCCTCCCATCTCAGCCTCCCAAGTAGCACAGACTACGGTGCACTCCACCCCATCTGGCTAATTAAAAAAAAGAAAAAGAAAAATTTGTAGCAAAGAGGTCACACTCTGGTTGCCCAAGCTGGTCCTGAACTCCTGAGCTCAAGCCTTTCTCCCACCTCGACCTCTCAAAGTTTACACTGAATTCGATCTATACCAGATAAAACTCACATCAGTATGACCTCCCTGCAAACTCTGCAAATGCATCCATAACAACTGGCCCCCACTATCGAAAAGATGAGTATGACCTACGATGTATATCAGATGTTAAGCTTTCTGACATGCTCCAAGTAATGTCCCTGACTTGTAGGTAATAGCAGAGCCCATACTAGAGGCAAAATGGCAGAGCAGATGATCATTCAAGACAACTCGGTTTTCAAGACTGAAAAGGACATATTTGCAAATACACAGGAAAAGATCTAGAAGATCATACAGTGCTGTTAACAGTGATACCCTTCAATCAAGGGTATACAAGTAGCTGTGCTCCCCAGATTCCTCTGGGGAGGAATGTGAGCCAGAAGTGGAAGTATGTAAAGGGGTTGTCACTTATTATATATACACTGTATTGTTTTAACGTTTTACAAGTATCAATTTACTTCTGTAATTTTAAAAATAAGAGTCCCAGCTTCCCGGGAGGTTGAGGCAGGAGAATTGCTCGAACTCGGGAGGCAGAGGCTGCAGTGAGCCGAGATCGTTCCACTGAACTTCAGCCTGACGACAGAGCAAGACTCTATCTCAAAAAAAGAAAAAAGATTTTGAAATGTAATTCCATTTTTTAAAAAGACTGAATGGACCCACATGGAATTCAAATAAAAAAATAGGTGCCATTTTGCAGAAGTCTATTAGAAAAACCAACATATCAAACAAATAATACAAGTATCTTATCCTACAAGATAAAAGGGAATACTGGCAATATTACAAAAATGCCCACAGCAACTGCAACCCATTACTCATTATTCACTACTTTGATTATACAATATTAGTCACCAGAGGGAGTTTGAGGGTCCCCTTCTAAAATTATATCTTGTCTAACAACTGCCTGTGCAGTATTAACCTCATTAAAAAGGTTTACAACAATCCAATCCTAAAAAAATGTTGATTTTGCACCAACAGAACACTGTCTTTTATTTTTTCATGAGAAATAACTACGTACACACACACACACACACACACACACACACACACACACACACACTCTTTACATTTCACTGGGGTTCATGTTTTATTTCCTCAAAAGAAAGAAAAGTTTCCCAGCCTGAAAAGCAAACTAACCTGGACAATCAAGTCTACTAGCATTTTAAGGGAATGTTCATATCCTCCAATTGTTTGTCATGAAACTTTGGGGTTAAGTAAAATTTTATACACCTATGACTCCTGAAAAACACAGAAGAGGGAAACACCAACTACACTCTCAAAGGAGCATAATCCAGCCATGGTGCCAAATGTAAACAGTCATTATATATTTTAGAGAGGCGAGACATAACTAAACATCTTTAAAAGATAAATGTCTATGATCTTGGCATCTTTGAAGTGTAATAACCATAAAATGTATCCCAAACTTTAGTTGATTTTTCTAAAAAATATTAAAAACAATCATATTGAAAATGACCCAAATCACCATAAATTAGGCAACAAAAATCACATAAATTATTTGGGGAGGAGGATTTTTGTTTCATCGAGTTTATGGGTCCGTAACAGACACAAGATTTGAAAACATGAAGATATACACATCGTACATCTCATTTCCCACCATTCCCTTAGACTATTCCTCCCTCTCCCCCCATTGTTACGAGTTTTCTAGATCCTCCCAAAATTTCTTTATATAAAGAGCAAACATAAATTTGTATTACACCTCGCCCTTAAAACATAACACACTATTCACAATGTACTACTACTACACCTTGCTTTTTTCATTCCTAACAAATTTTTGAGATCTTTCCATGTCAGAACACAGAAAGCTTCCTCATTCTTTTTTCATAACGGATTATGCCTAGCTCTAGCACATTTTCAGTCTGCTTTCTTCAGGCTAACCTTTAAAGACATTCTGTTCAGGCAACCACTTAACACTTGAATTAATTTGTTTCCCCCAAGATTTGAAAACAACCAGATTTAAGGTGTCCCAAGGGATAAGTTTCAGAGAAAGCAACTCATTATCTAAATTACATCCTTTTAAGAATGTTTATCTTCAAACAGGTAAAGGGGAATATTGCACAATTTTCTCCTCTAATCACTTAAAGACAAATCAGAATGCAATCTTCAAAGCGAAATTACCTTTGATTTGGGGGACCAGGGTTATAGTCAAATCAACAACGACTGTAAAAGTTTCTTTACTTCTTGTGCTTTTCTTCCAGTGTAAAAATTTATTTTTTATTTTTTAAAGAAAGCTAGAAAGCCTTAAAGTCGTATAGCATGGCATTCTAATTGCATGAAACCACAACCTGATTTGATCTTTCATCTGCCAGGTCAGAGACTAAGGCTTTTATCTTGCAGAATTAGGCTCACCTACCATCAACAAAATGACTTCTACACAGCGACAAACACTTTCAAAGAATATAAACTCTGCGGCGCTGCGTGTAGGAAATTGCACTCCAGGGGCCAGAGCGCCAGGGTCAACTCCAGAAAACCCAGCTTCACCGGCGGAAAGAAATCTACAAACGCCAGCGGCAGTGACGGGGGAGCGGGAAGCACGGGTGGAGGGAGAAGAGAAACCGAGCGGTTCGCCGCCAACCCTCGAACCCGCGCGGTCGCTTGGAGTCAGACGCTCGGAGCCGCGCGCTGCCCAGGAACGGAACCCCGGAACCACGACCACTAACGGAACCAGCCCGCAGGCGGCAACGGCTGCCGCTCGGACTGCGTACCGCGGCGCGAGGGCCGGGCGCCGGGAGGGCGGGGGTTCCCCGGAGGAGCTGGCCGTCCCGGCGCCCCATTGGGCGCCGCTCCAAACGTGCCCGAGTGGTGACAGGAATAAAGTGGGTCACAAGGCCTAGCGGGTCCCCAGCGAAAGCTTTCTCGGCACCCAGTCCTCGGCATTCCCCCGCCTCCCAGCTGCTGAAATGGGCCGCAGCTCTGGGCGCCCTCAAGCCACCCTGCCCCGCCATGCACCCCAATCCCGCCCCTGCCCCGCAGGTAACCCCCAGCTGCCCCAGAGGGCCTCTCAGGCAGGGCGGGCCTCCGCCCCAAGTCCCGGGAAAAGACATGCTAGAACAAGACGCCAAACTTGGGCTTCAGCTCCCGCCTTCCCCACGGTTGGCCGCCGCCCCCCGGCTCCACACACACACCGCCCCCCGCTCCCTCCCCTTCCCCCGCGCCCTCACCTTGTGGCTTGCAGCAGCTCCGGCTTCTTCCCTCCCCCCCACCCAGACTCGCTGCGGTAACTCGGGAACCACTACCTTGCCTGTGTGCAGGAGGCGCCGCGGTTCCCACCTCCAACAGCACCTGGGGCTGTGAGTGGCAGCCCCCACCCCCCACCAAAAAATTCGCCGCTTCTGTGGCCCACTCCTCCTCCCCCTCCCTTCCCTTCCCTTCCTCCACCGGCGGGGAGGGCGCATGCGCCGCCAAGGAAGCCAACCGGCGGACGGCAGGCCCCGGGCCCACCCGGCGGGTACCACTCACCGGGAGCGCTCGCGGCAACAGCCAGATTTCCTTCGCGCTCTCGCTCTCCGGGGTTTCCTTTTTTAAACCGGCAGCCGCAGGCCGAGTCCGTGATTGCGCCCCCTCCCGGCGCATGCGTCGTCAGCGATCCTGCGGCCTCCGACAGCCGGCGGAGGCTCTGCGCTCGCCCCTCCCCTCACTCTCCCTTTCCCCGGCGCGGCTCGGTGCGCATGCGACTTGCCCCGTTAGGCAGCGCGGAGCCGCGCCAGGGGATCCCGGACGCCCGAAGAGACTCCCGCTCCCTTGGGCTGAAACCTGGCTCTGCAGGCGCCCCGTTCCCTGCCCCGGCCGGGAGGGGCGCCGGTTACTGAGAAAGCCGGGGAGGCGGGGCCTGGTTGGGTGGAGGGCGCGGCCGGCCGGCAGAGCGCTAGCTTCAGGTCTTGGAGGCTCTTTGGCTTTCACCCCGTTCGCCCGGGGCGAGGAGGAGGTGGAAGAGCTTCCTGCCGGATGAAGGATCCGGAGGCCAGAAAGGGAACCCGCTCTCCCTTCCAAAGCAAAACACTGCCAACGCCAGGTTACATTTTTCGGGTGTTGGCAGGAGACATTTTCCCCCAGTGGCATCACTCGCGTTTTCTCTCCTGGTGCTGGGAGAGAAGAGTTGCGAAGGCCCCCGGACCGCGTGTGACATCCTCTCCCATCTCCCGGAGGAGACGCGGCTTGGGTTGATTCTTATTGGTGGGTGGGCTTGGGAGACCGGGCATGCGCCCTGGGCCGGAGGAGGGAAACGAAAAGAGGTCAGGATGTATTTGCTTATTTGGAGATTTTTCCCCTGGCCTTTTATTAAAAACCAAGTGGCAGTATAATGGATGATGGGGAATGAAGCATGGGAAATAAACCAGGACTCTAATTTGCATGGATTTCCTCGTTGGAACAACGTGTAACTACTACTTATCTTGAGGAAATTACTTCCCTTGATGCGTTAAGGTATACTTGGTCCACAGGAGAAAGCACTTCTACTTCAGCGCTTCTACTGGAAAGATCTTTACAGTCTTAATTCCTAGTAATTCCTATGTTTTAATGAATGTCCTTTGGATTTGAAATAGAAGCCATCTTCTTGTTTCAAAAACTACACTTTCTGTTTTGGCTATAAAATCCTCCCTTTAAGGTAACATTCACCTCAGTAAACATTTTCAATTCTTGCTGTATGCTCAGGGTAAAAGAACATCAGACTGAAGCACTTACTCAGATCCTTGTTCCTTCACCTGAGGATTTTTCTGTCAGGAGTGGGAAAACATGATTTGTTAATTTACTCCATCATATAGCAGAAGATATTCTGGTCAACATTTTTGCCTGTTCAGCATTCATTCCCTATTCTGATAATTTCCTTTGAAGAACTATACTTTATCCACTCTTAGTCCATTTGGTCTGAGCAGGACACAGAGGGAAAGCATATTTGAGTTTTAATCCTCTGTTGTAAACTACAGTTCCTAAGAAGGGTGTTACCTCTTTACCAGTGGGTTTAAATCTGGGAGAATGGAGACCTGGAGCCATCTTTCCACACGTGAATTCTAAGAAGGCAACATGGAAAAAAAGCAGATTTGAAGACGGAGGTTTGGCTTAAAGACATGTTTGAGGCGCTGAAACCAATGTGGATTAGATTCCTCTGGAAATTTCAGTTAAACTAGTCAGTAAATACTTGCATCTGTTTTATTGCTTAAACCAGTGAGAAGTTTTCTTTCACATGGAGTCAGGCGTCCTGGCTGACAAGAGGTTGGTAGCAAGACAGGAGGCAAAGTTAATAATACTGATAAGGTAGGTTGCAGCCAGACAAGAGAGGGTTTGAATGCTTTCCCTGGAATAGAGGTTTGAATTTTATTCTAGAGACACTGATCTCTCCATACATTCCCCATCATCTAGAACATATATCTTCAAAAATTCCTTTGCCCTTTTTAATGATTTCATTGTCCTCTCAGTCACCAAGATCAAACCGTGTCCATCTTTGACTCCTCTCTCTCTCACTCTATTTAATTATTTACCAAGACCTGTTGATAATCTCCCGTTTTTCTGCTCAGTCCTCTCTCACTGCTTGAACATTTCCCATGGTTCAGTTCACAGCTTCTCCTTTCACCCCTCAGTCTCTCCAAGAAAAAAAAAATGTATTGGATATTTCTTTTTTTCTCTTTCTTTTCTTTTTTTTTTTTTGAGACAAAGTCTCTTTCTGTTGCCAGCTTGAGTACAGTCTCATGATCCCAGTACACTGCAACTTCTGCCTCTCAGGTTCAAGAAATTCTTCTGCCTCAGCCTTCCAAGTAGCTGTGATTACAGATGCCTACCACCACACCCAGCTAATTTTTGTATTCTTAGTAGAGACAGTGTTCCACTATGTTGGCCAGGCTCGTCTTGAACTCCTGGCTTGAAGTGATCCACCCATCCCAGCCACCAAAGTGCTGGGATTACAGGTGCAAGCCACTGTGCCTGACCTGTATTGGATATTTCCAATAGCTTTTCCAACTTCCAGATCTCATTTCCATAAAACAAAAATCCTGCTTCATAGTTTCATAGATCCTAAATCTATATTCCATAGGCTTAAACATAATTTCAGATATTCTGTTCACTCCTTATGAACCTTGCTGTCATTTAAACTGAGTATTTCCAACTCCTCTGTCAACTGGTTCCCCCCAGTTGGTAGGCAGTGTAGCATAGTGGTTAAGAGTACAGAATCAGGAACTAAACGCCTGGATTTAAATCATAGCTTCACCACTAATATCTGCATGATTTGAGCAAGTTATTTCTCTGTAATTTCCTCATCTGCAAAATGGGATAATTACAATCCTATCTCATAGCATAATTGAGACTGTGTGTGTGTGTGTGTGTGTGTGATTTTATCTAGTACATAAGAAATTCCATAGAAATATTGGCTATTCTTGTCAATGATGTACCTTTTTGTGTAATTTTCATGTCTCTTTTGCTCTAATTCTTGCCCTAACTTCTATGTCCCATCAGTCACAAAGTTGTATATCTATTCTTTCCTAATAACTCTCTCATCCATTCATTGACATTCCTAGTTTTACTACCATAATTTAAGGTGTATTGGAGAACAGGAAGCTTTAAGATATTCTTAATAGGGACTAAAGGTTAAGTATTTTGTTAAAGCTTGCATAGTTTATTCAGTTACTCATATTCTTTCTAGTCCCTTTAAAACAGAACTACAAAACCCTGCCTCATAGTTGAGGTAGTATTATAGACTTTGTGGTCAAAACTCTTGCCTTAAATTCTGACTAATGCTGAGAGACAGTGAGCACATCAAATAATTCCTCTGAGCTTCAGGTACTTCTCTGTAAAGTTACAAGAATAAGCATTTCAGAGAACTGTGATGATCAAAGGTAAATTAAACTGCTATGTAAAGGTTAGGTGGTGATGATGGTGGTTGTAGATCTTTACTATTTCTTGTTGGAAACCTAGGAATAGTTGAAATGACTCACAGATTTTTAACTCCAGCCTTCACTTCTCCCTTGGGCTCTATACGCACATGTCCAGTTATCTACCTGATGTCTCTTCTTGTGTATCACAAATATTTTGGATGCCCCCTTCAATCTATTATCCACAGAACAGCCAAATTATTTTGAAAATATAAATGAAGTCATGTTATTTTCTTCAAAAACCCTTCTATCATTTTCTATTACATACAGATTCCTAATTATGGCCACAATAACCTGTTTCATCTGGCCCCTCCCTTACCATTTTTACTGCCTTTCAGTTCCTTGCTAATTTCACTGTGCTCTCAGGCTTTCATGCATGCCGTGCCCTTGTCTGGACTCCTCCTACCTTTTCTCATGGCTGGCTCCTTCTCAACCTTCATATCTCAAAGATCTAAGTACAAGGAGGTCTCCCTCCAACATCCCACCTGCCCCCCCCCCCCCACCACATAGTATCCACAGTTATTCTCTTCTATTGTGTTCAATTTCCCCCATAATAAGTTTAAATTATGTATATGTTTGTTTGGTATTTGTTTTCTTATTAACTATTTTCCCAACCACCACATGGTAAACTCGAGAAGGGCAAGAACCACTGTATGTGTTTTCTTTGCCACTGTATGTGTAGCATCCATTTCAATGCTAGAGGTGAGCTAGGTACAGTGGCACATACCTGTAGTTCCAGCTGAGGTGGGAGGACTGCTTGAGCCCAGGAGTTCAGGTATAGCCTGGGCAACATAGCAAGAACCCATCACTAAAATAAATTATTAAAATTTAAAAATAAAAACCAGGCCAGGTGTGATGGCTCACACCTGTAATCCCAGCACTTTGGGAGGCGGGCGGATCACTTGAGGTCAGGAGTTCAAGACCAGCCTGGCCAACATAGTGAAACCCCATCTCTACTAAAAGTACAAAAACATTGGTTGAGTGTGCTGGTGCACATCTGTAGTCCTAGCTACCTGGGAGGCTAAGGCAAAAGAATCACTTGAACCTGGGAGGCGGAGGCTGCAGTGAGCCCCGGTCGTGCTGCTGCACTCCAACCTGGGTGACAGAGTGAGTCGGTCTCAAAACAAAACAAAACAAAAAAAACACCACTGCTTGAGATGAATGAATGACATATGAAGGAATGAAATGCCAGAAAGAAGATTTTTAGGATCATCTTTATCCTAAATTATGACTGCAGGCAGATTACTGTCAAGGGGTAGCCTTAGTAATGTGCATGAAAATACAAAGGAGAAACAAACAAAAATCAGTTAGTGAAATAGGATGTGACTAACACTGTTCTAGTGATTGAATACTTGAGAACCCACAAGAATAGATACAGCTAATACCTGTATAAGAAGATGCTGATTGACACTTTGGGAGGCCGAGGCGGGTGGGTCATGAGGTCAAGAGATCAAGACCATCCTGGCCAACATGGTGAAACCCTGTCTACTAAAAATACAAAAAAATTAGCTGGGCGTGGTGGCGCGTGCCTGTAGTCCCAGTTACTGGGGAGGCTGAGGCAGGAGAATTGCTTGAACCGGGGAGGCGGAGGTTGCAGTGAGCCGAGGTTGCACCACTGCACTCCAGCCTGGCGCCTGGTGACGGAGTGAGACTCTGTCTCAAAAAAAAAAAGAAGATGCTGATTGAAATCTAAAATAGGGAACAAGAGCATGAAGTACCTCACCTTCTAAAGAGCTGCCAGCATTTGGGGTCAGATACCCACTCTTTCACCCAAGGATAAAAGTTGAACAAAAAAGGATCTACCATATGCAAAACCTCCAACTCTCTACAGTCAGACCATATAAGCCCAACACTTGGGAAGAGGAAAAACACCTGAGAGAATCACTAAAGCCAGGTTTCTGGGGAGTGTTATGGCTTTTCCTTTCCTTTTTATGCCTCACCCCAAGTGAACAAGGCTCCAACAGAATCAGCTGGGTGACTGTGAGAGAGGGAAAGTGGTATCTCATTCACTAGCAAACTTGTTGATATTGCCTTGTACCTACGTGAAACAGGAGTTGGAGAAATAGCTGGCCAGAGAGTGGGCTGAAATAAAGCAATCTACAACATCTACCATTTGGCATAGCAAGGATACCAAAGATGTGTAAGTTTCTCATGGGTCAATTGATGCTGTGTAGAAAGTGCTGTCCAGGTTTGAACCATCTTGACACCAAGGGGGAAAGAAATTCTAGCAGCAAGAGGCTTGATTTACTTCTGGGAGAGGAAACTAAGAGAGTAAGCAGAGATAGAGCTACAACTGGTGCATCTCCCCATGTCGATTGAGGGACTGTGTAGTTGGAAAGCTGTCTCAGAGTTTCTAGGAGAACTCAGGGTGCCCCATTAAAGAGTGAGTGAACATTTGGATGCAGTATTCATTGTACAGTTAAGGGAAATTTATCCCTTTTATCTCTATTTTCTCTCCCAGTCCCCAACACTAGAGGGGAAAGTGTTACTGGTAGCGGGTCATGACTGCATGTTGTCCAAGTTCTTGGTGTTTTGAACAAAGAATTGGACAAAATACCCAGTAAAGCAAAGAAAGAATGAAGCAACTAAAGAAAGAAAGCAGGTTTATTGACAACGAAAGTACACTTCACAGTGTGGGAGGAGGCCTGAGCAGTGGCTCAGAATCTTCTCAGGTCCAAATACCCCCTAGAGGCTTCCCATTGGCCACTTCATTTCATGGTCACCTCACGTAAATGAAGTGGTGGCTCACAATTGGTTGCCGAAAGCAACGCGTCAGGCTAAGGTAAAGTTACAAAGGTGCAAAGGGACACTCAGCCCACAGTCAGTGTGATTGGTTGCGGACAGCCAATTTCCAATCTGCCACGAACAAAAGGTGAGGGTTTGCAAAGGGAGTATCCTGTGGTCCTTTTGTTAACTTAGGCATGGAAAGTTAGGGTTTTCCTTTAAATCTAGCTCTAGGAAGTTGGCGTGAAACAGCCCTAGGTTCCCTGCCTCCAGACCCTATTCTCCTGCCTCAAAAGGAGAGGGACAAACTGTTGGAAAACAAACCCCACCTTTCATCTTCAGAGTTCCTTAAGTCACAAGTTCAGCCAGAGAATATTTGCTTGGAACTGACACTGGAGTGTTCAACTAGATGGACTTAATAACCCACACTGTGAGATGACTAAAAAGAAGATGCTCAGGTTGTTTTAAAGGATTTGCTGCCTAGTGCTTCTTGAATTTTAATGTACCTATTCAATCACCTGGGGGTCTCATTAAAATGAAAATTATGATTAAGTTAGTCTGGGATGGAGCCAGAGATTCTGCTTTACTAACAAGCTCCTTAGGAATGCTGCTGATTCTAGGACCACATTTTCACAAACAAGGCACTATAAAGTAGAGAAGGGAGATTCAATAGAGCACAGTTGGCAAGGAATAGACAAAAATACTAGGATAAAATATTAATTTTTATCCTTCAAAAAATGACTGAATATTGGCAATTTAAAAAACTTAATTTTGTACCCCTTTGAATATTCATTCAGTAAAATGGGGAACAATATTACATATTAAATAATTTCTGCATATCCTGACAAATATTTTTACCCTAGTCAAATGAGAATATATACATGAAGCAGTGTATGGAAGTAGTAGTGACCTGTGTTGGTAAGCATCAGAATGTGTGCCTGCATTTTGCTAAAGAGCGGGGCTGGAATCACAAGCAGCCAGTTCTAACATGATATAATTTTATAATTTTTACAAATGTTAGTCTTCAAAACTGTTTGTAGGCAAAAACTTACTGCCACCTGGTGGATCTAAGACAAAGGGAAATACCTTTTTTAAGCTCTCCTAAATACTGTTAGTACTTCTTTGTTTTAACTTTAAAAAGAAAATAGATAAATATGTATTTGCTTTTAAAAAGACTACAGTTAGGGGGACTTTTTACATTTGGTTTCATTTGGAGAGGAAAATAATGCATATGAACATTATTTTGATAAATATGATTATATGTATTAGATGGCTTTAGAGTTACATTGCAACTTTAGAAAATGGCTCTTCATTTCCAGGGCTGGTTTTATCCTGAATAGTAACTTATCCATCCATTTCTGAAGGGTTCAGGAATTGGATAAATAAAACTAGGTAATTACCTCTCTGACATGTGTGTGTAATGCTATAATAAAGACCACTGTGTGTGACCTCTCTTAACTTTCCTCCATCTAGTCCCAAGATGTATATTTACTATCTCAGAAGAAAGGGGTTTTCCTAATCCTTTCCAAAATTAGATCACTTGATTTTACCTTATCTGGTGAAATAAATTCTCATTACCTTACTCAAATGTGTATTTAACTTTCCTTCCACTTCATGGTTCTCTGTAGCCTCTAAGATCCCTAAACCCCCACCAATAGCAAGAGAGCCTTTCTTGACTCAATGTTCAATTGCCTCAATTCTCATCAATTTATTTTTGTAATCTAGGCATTTAAACCTAGTCTAGATTCTCTCACAAATATCAGTGAACATCCATAATGAGAATTATGGGTAATAAATTCAAACAAAGTAGAATAAAATCTGTCACTGAACTCTTACATGCTAGATTTACCAACCTTTCCTCTAAAAGTGATGTTCATTATTATGCCAAGAGGAAACATTCTATAGGGCTTCTGCAGTGTACTAATGTATATTTTCTCATGATGAATTCTTCTGTGATCACTATTAAAATATCGATCATCCTATGATATATTTTTCTCACCTCTCCTCAGGATTTAGAAACTTACATGGCATAGTGTTCTAATAATTCTAGAGTTTAACTATTAGTGAGAATACTTAGTAATTTTCTAACTTAATAGTAACTACTCAGAACAATAATAATGAATGGAGATGTTTTTAATGTATTTTTCAGAATTTATTAATTGCGTTGTGCTATTAAGTGGTTAATTTTTTAATAGGTAAGAGATTTCAAAGAAAAAGCATTACGGTCATAAATTTAAAACTTTTACTTAAGTCTCTGGACTTTAAAATGTGTTGAACTTACAAAAATTTCATGGTTTTCTATCATTGCTTTAATTCATAGCTCTCTTTGGAAGTGAGTAAGCAAGAAACGCCTTGTAATATTTGTGTTTTGTCCAGCATGGGTTAGAAAAAGCATAAACCACAGAAAAATATTAAGGGCTTAATACAAATTCTGTTTTTTTAAGAGGCAACAATGAATATTCTGAAATGACAAATTTTTGAAATGACAAATACATCATAATTCTAATATAAAAATGAAAATAAAATAAATATATTTATAAATTTTCTGATCTCTAATTATAAAAGTGGTCATAAGTAAAACATTTAGTGCACATATACTTTAAAAGCTGTTTATTGAATATTTCTATTTGGTATCATTATCACTGTTGGAGCTATTACTGTCATCATGAATAGAAGTGTTTTTAATTGAAGATACCATCATATCTACAATGTCTTTTTTGGGGTTTTCTTCCAAATCAGTCTGTATTGCTCCAACTTCTGCTAGCTTCCATTCAAGTTCTGTAATAAATAACCCATTGTTAAGTCAGTTAAAAATCTTGGAAAAATGAAGAATTTTTCATCTATATGAAATAGGACTTGACTGTTAGTAATATTACCATGGAAATGATGATCTATTTATTTATAGTTTTTTGGGTTTTTTTTTTTTTTTTTTTTGAGACAAAGTCTTACTCTCTCACACAGGCTAGAGTGCAGTGGCACAATCTTGGCTCACTGCAACCTCCACCTCCTAAGTTCAAGTGATTCTCATGCCTCAGCCTCCCAAGTAGCTGCAATTACAGGTGCACACCACCACACCCAGGTAATTTTTGTATTTTTTCAGTAGAATCAGGGTTTCACCATGTTGGCCAGGCTAGTTTCGAACTCCTGACTTCAAGTGATCCGCCCACCTTGGCCTCCCAAAGTGCTGAGATTACAGGTGTGAGCCACCATGCCCAGCCTGATGATATCTTTAGAACTGAGTGACAGTAAAAGTGCTACAATATTAAAATACACATTAGATACAGCAAAGTTATACTTAAAGGGACAAATTATGGTTATACTGGGTATTAGTCTGTTTTGTGAGAACAGAATATGTGAGACTTGGGTAATTTGTAAAGAACAGAGATTTCTTATACTTCTGAAGTCTGGAAAGCACAAGGTTGAGGGGCCTGCATCAGGTGAGGGCCTTCTTGCTGAGGTTATGCCATGACAGAATTCAAGTGAATTAGAGAAGGTAAGTGAGAGAGAGCAAGAGAGGGCTGAACTCACTTTTAAAATAAACCCATTCTCAAGACAACAACCCCACTTCTGCAATAATGACATTAATCCATTCTTGGGGGCAGAGATCTCAAGACCTAATCACCTCTAAAGGTCCCACTTCTTAACACTGTTGCATTGAGGATTATTAACTTTGGAGGACACATTCAAACCATAGCATTCTACCCCAGCCCTCAAAATTCATGTCTTCTCACATGCAAAATACATTCATTCTATCCCAGTAGCCCCAAAGTCTCAACTTGTTCCAACATCAACTTAAAAGTCCAAAGTCCAAGCCAGGCACAGTGGCTCACGCCTGTAATCTCAACACTTTGGGAGGCCGAGGCAGGTGGATCACGAGGTCAGGAGTTCAAGATCAGACTGGCCAACATGGTGAAAACCTGTCTCTACTAAAAAATATTTAAAAATTAGCTGGGCATGGTGGTTCGTGCCTGTAATCCCAGCTACTTGGGAGGCTGAGGTAGGAGAATTGCTTGAACCGGGAGCGAGGAGGCGGAGGTTGCAGTGAGCCAAGATCGCACCACTGCACTCCAGCCTAGGGTACAGAGCGAGACTCCATCTCAAAAAAAAATAATAATAAAAAAATAAGTCCAGAGTCTCATCTAAATAAGTCATAGGTAAGACTCAAGACACAATTTTTACTAAGGCACATTTCCCTCCAGCTGTGAGCCTATAAAATTAAACAAGTTATCTACTTCTAAAATACAATGATAAGATAGGCATAGGAGACACCCATTCCAGAGAGAAATAGTCAAGAAGAGTAACTAGTCCCAAGTAAGTCCAAAACCTAACGGGGGAAAACAATGTAAGTTTTAAAGCTGGAAATTAATCTCTTTTGATTCCATATCCTGCATCCTGGGCACACTGGAGTTGGGGTTGGGTCCACCAGGGCTCAGGCAGCACTGCGCCTATGGCTTTGCTGGGCCTAAGCCACTTAGCCGCTCTCACAGGTTAGAGTTTTGTGCCTGCAGCTTTCCCAGGCTAGAGCTGCATGCTTGTGGCCCTACCGTTTTGCAGTCTCAGGGGCTGCCCCACTCCCATGACTCTAGTAGGCATTGCCTCAGTAGGGGCACTCTACAGGGGATCTACCCTTGTGACAAGTCTCTGCCTCAGCCTCTAGGATGTCAACATCCTTTGAAATCTTAGTGGAGGCTGAGATAGCCCCAGAGCTCTTGCATTCTGCCCACCTGCAGAATTAGTACCACATGAACACTGCCAAGTTTTATGGCTTTACCTTCTGGAGTGGTAGGCCAAGCTGCACCGGGGCCGTCTTGAGCCATGACTGGGGTGGCTGAGGCGTGCTATGCTGAAATGCAGGGGGTTGAGTCCTGAGGTGGTGCAGGGCAGCGAATGCTGAGGTTCCATGGGCACTTTTCTGGAAACCTTGCCCTCAGCTCCTAGCTTGCCTTGAGGATTGCTGAAATGCCTTTGGGGTCATTTTCTCATATTGTCTTTATGAAAAGGACCTGGCTTCTTTCTATTTACATTAATCTCTTTAGCAGTCATTTGGTCACAGTTAGTATTTGTCCAGAACACACCTTTTCATTCTTCACATGGCCATTCTGAAATTTTTCAAAATTTTTACTTTCTACTTCTCTTTTAATCACAAATTTCATTTTGAAATCACTTCTCTTTCTCTCTCATTTTACTGTAAGCAGCCAAAAGAAGCCATGCAGCACCTTGAATGCTTTGCTGCTTAGATAATTCTTTTGCCAGATACTCTAGTTCATCATTCTAAATTCTGCCTTCCATAAAAATCCTAGGACATGGACACAGTTCTACCAAGTTATTTTCAACTGCACATAAGGATGGCCTTTACTTCAATTTCCAATACCTTGTTCCTCAGTTTCATCTGAGACTTCATCAGAGATCTTTGAAATCTTGGTGGATTTACAATCCATATTTCTACCAGCATGCTGATTGCAACCACTTAAATAATCTCTACAAAGTTCCAGACTTTCCCTACAGTTCTCTTCTTCTGAGTCCTCAAAAGAATCACCTTAGTGCTCCATTCATGGCAATCTAGGCTGCTTCTAGCCTGTTCCTCTAAGTTCTTTCAGCCTCTATCTGTTATAATAATCCTTCCATATCAGAGGTTTCACTTTCTGTGGTTTCAGGTACTCAGAATAAAGTACAATAAGATAGTTTGAGAGAGGCCACATTCATATAACTTCTATTACATTATCTTGTTATAATTGTTCTATTTTATTATTGTTAACCTCTTATTGTGACTAATTTATTAATTAAACTTGATCATGGGTATGTACGTATAGAAAAAAACATAGTATCTATAGAATTTGGTACTATCCACAGTTTCAGGAATGCACTGGAGGTCTTGAAACATATCCTCCCATTGGTAATGGGGAACTACTGTACCCAGATTCAACGTCAGTTCCACATTTTCAGGTATTTGTTATGTAAGTACCACGCAATAACCAGTTGTGCCACTGAAGCTCCAACATTTTCAGGTATTTCTTACAGTAAACAATCCCACTTCTTGGTACCAGTTTTCTGTCTTAGTCTGTTTGTGCTGCTATAATAGAATACTATAGACTGGGTAATTATACAGAAAAGAAATTCATTTCTCCCAATTCTGAAGGCTGGGAAGTCCAATATCAAGGTACCAGGAATCTGGAGAGGGCATTTTTGTTCTGTCACTCCCTGATGGAAGGTGAGAGGGTAAGAGGGAGAGCAAGAAAGAGCCAAACTCAGTTTTATAACAAGCCCACTCCAGTGATAAGCAAGCCACTCATGTGATAATGAACCTACTTCTATGATAGCAACATTAATCCATTCATGAGAGAAAAGCCCTCATGATCTAATCACCTCTTCAAGGTCCTACCACTCAACACTTTTGCATTAGGAATTAAGTTTCCAACACATGAATTTGGAGAGACACATTTCATAGCGATATTTTTGTTTTTGAAAAGGACTGAAAAATGGTTTAAAAGTTCAAATCAAGAAGCTAGAAAAAGAACAATAAAGTAAAACCAAGAAGAAGGAAGGATATAATGAAGAAAATACTTTAGAAAAATAGAAAAGTAAAAACAATGGAGACGGCCAACAAAATCAAAAGCTGGTTTTTCGATGAGACGAATAGACATACCTCAGACAAAAATGATCACAAGAAAATAAGCAAAATGGCATATGTACATGGGACACAACCAAACAAGGACAAGATATCATTTTATACCCATCAAGTTGACAAAAAAACTAACAGTCTAACTGGCGAAAATCTAATGAAGACAAAATGTGATCTCTCATAAAGATTAAAATACTCAAAAAATTTTAAAAGTCATGGGACTACTATGAAAAAATGCATGTGAATACATTTGAAAACTTCAATAGGGACAGACCCAAGATGGCCAAATAGGAACAGCTCTGGAGTGCAGTTCCCAGCAAGAACAATGCAGAGGGTAAGTGATCACTGAATTTCCAAACGAGTTTTTAATGCCCACAGACCAGGAAATTCCTGGGCTGAAAAGCACCACGAGTTTCCAGCACTGCCACAGGTCTCCACACAAAGACTCACACAAATCTGGGTGGCCGTTTCAACTGGCACCTGGAACGCCTGGGATACAGAGCCACCCATTCAACTGACAAAAAGGGGACTGGAACAGGGAGCCAGGTGATCTGGTTCAGCGGGTCCCACCCCCCACGAAAACCAGCAATCTGAAACGCTCTGGATTGGGAGTTTCGCAGCAAGTGCAGCTGGACCTGGGATAGTCCAGCTTGGTGGGGGAGGGTGTCAGCCATTACGGAGGCAATCCACCACTACCGAGGCAATCTACTTTTACTGAGGCAGTCCGCCATTACCAAGGCAGTCCACCATTACCGAGGCAATCTGCCTTTACTGAGACAGTCTGCCATTACTGAGGCAGACTGCCATTACTAAGGCAGTTCTAAGTGTACCTCTGTAAACAAAACTGCAAGGAAGTTCACACAGCAGCTGGGCAGAGCCCACAGCAGCTCAGCAATGCCTCTGCTGGCAGATTCTGACTAGACTATCTCCGTGCTGGGCAGGGCATCTCTGAAAAAAGGCAGAAGCATGTCAGGAACTTATAAATAAAGCCCCACCTTCCCAGGACAGAGCACCTGGGAAAAAAGGTGGTTATGAGTTCTACTGCAGCAGACTAAAACTTACCTGCCCAGCAGCTCTGAATGGAAAAATGGAGCTCCCAGCTCAGCACTTGAGCTCCTATAAGGGACAGACTGTCTCCTCAAGCAGCTCCCTGACCCCCATATATCCAAAGAGACACCTCACAAAGGAGAGCTCAGGCTGACATTGTCAGGTATCCTTCTGTGTCAAAGATAACAGAAGAAGAAACTGGCAGCAACCCTTAATGTTCTGCAGCCACCACAGGTGATCCCCAGGCAAGCAGGGTCTGGAGTGGACATCCAGCAGTCCTACAGCAGAGGGGCCTGACTTTTAAAACGAAAACTAAAAAACAGAAAGAAATAACTTAGTCATCAACAAAAAGGACGTCGACTCAGAAACCCCATCAGAAAGTCACCAACTACAAAGACCACAGGTAGATAAATCCACGAAGTTGGGAAGAAACCAGCACAAAAAGGATGAAAACCGCAAAAACTGGAATGCCTCTCCTCCTCCAAGGGATCACAACTCCTTACCAGCAAGGGAACAAAGCTGGATGGAGAATGAGTCTGATGAATTGACAGAAACAGGCTTCAGAAGGTGGGTAATAACAAACTTCTCTGAGCTAAAAGAACATGTTCTAACCCAATGCAAAGAAACTAAGAACCTTGAAAAAAGGTTAGATTAAATGCTAACTAGAATAAACAGCTTAGAGAAGAATATAAATGACTTGACAGAGCTGAAAAACACAACACGAGACCTTCACGAAGCATACACAAGTTTTGATAGCCAAATTGACCAAGCAGAAGAAAAGGTATCAGAGATTGAAGATCAACTTAATGAAATAAATGAGAAGGCAAGATTAGAGAAAAAAGAGTGAAAAGAAATGAACAAAGCCTCCAAGAAATATGGGATTATGTGAAAAGACCTAATCGACGTTTGACAGGTATACCTGAATGTGACAGAGAGAATGAATCCAAGCTGGAAAACACTACTCAGAATATTATCCAGGAGAACTTCCCCAACCTAGCAACGCAGGCCAATAGTCAAGTCCAGGAAATACAGAGAACACCACAAAGATATTACACAAGAAGAGCAACCTCAAGGCACATAATCGTCAGATTCACCAGAGTTGAAATGAAGGAAAAAAATGCTAAGGGCAGCCAGAGAGAAAGGTCGGGTTACCCACAAAGGGAAGCCCGTCACACTCACAGTGGATCTCTCGGCAGAAACCCTACAAGCCAGAAGAGAGTGGGGGGGCCAAATATTTAACATCCTTACAGAAAAGAACTTTCAACCTAGAATTTCATATCCAGCCAAACTAAGCTTCATAAGCGAAGGAGAAATAAAATCCTTTACAAACAAGCAATCGCTGAGAGACTTCATCACCACCAGGCCTGCCTTACAAGAGCTCCTGAAAGAAGCACTAAACATAGAAAGGAACAACCAGTACCAGCCATTCCAAAAATGTACCAAATGGTAAATACCGTTGACACAATGAAGAAACTGCATCAACTAACGGGAAAACAACCAGCTAGCATCTAAATGGCAGGATGAAACTCACACATAACAATATTAACCCTAAATGTAAATGGGCTAAATGCCCCAATCAAAAGACACAGACTGGCAAATTGGATAAAAAGTCAAAATTCATTGGTGTGCTGTATTCAGGAAACCCGTCCACGTGCAAGGACACACATAGGCTCAAAATAAAGGGAAGGAGGAAGATTTACCAAGCAAATGGAGAACAATAACAACAAAAAAAGCAGGAGTTGCAATCCTAGTCTCTGATAAAATTGACTTTAAACCAACAAAGATCAAAAGAGACAAAGAAGGACATTACATAATGGTAAAAGGATCAATGCAACAAGAAGAGCTAACAAACCTAAATATATACACGCCCAATACAGGAGCATCCAGATACATAAAGCAAGTCCTTAATGACCTACAAAGAGACTCAGAGTCCCACACAATAATAGTGGGAGACTTTAACACTCCACTGTTAATATTAGACAGATTGAGACAGAAAATTAACCAGGATATCCAGGACTTGAACTCAGATCTGGACCAAGCAAACCTAATAGACATCTACAGAACTCTCCACCCCAAATCCACAGAATATACATTCTTCTCAGCACCACATTACACCTACTCTAAAGTTGACCACATAATTGGAAGTAAATCACTCCTCAGCAAATGCAGAAGAACAGAATTCATAACAAACAGTCTCTCAGACCACAGTGCAATCAAATTAGAACGCAGGATTAAGATTAAATCAGAACTGCACAACTTCATGGAAACTGAACAACTGGCTCCTGAATCTCAACTGGATAAACAATGAAATGAAGGCAGAAATAAAGATGTTCTTCAAAAACCAATGAAAACGAAGACACAATGTACCAGAATCTCTGGGACACATTTAAAGCAGTGTCTAAAGGGAAATTTATAGCAATAAATGCCCACATGAGAAGTGAGGAAATATCAAAAATCGACACCCTATCATCAAAATTGAAAGAGCTAGAGGAGCAAGATCAGAAAACTCAAAAGCTAGCTGAAGATGAGAAATAACTAACATCAGAGCAGAACTGAAGGAGATACAGACAGAAAAAAACCTTCGAAAAATCAATAAATCCAGGAGCTGGTTTTTTGAAAAGATCAACAAAATAGACAGACCGCTAGCCAGATTAATAAAAAAGAAAAGAGAGAAGAACCAAATAGATGCAATAAAACAAGATAAAGGGGATATCACCACTGATTCCACAGAAATACAAACCACCATCAGAGATTACTACAAACAACTCGATGCACATAAACCAGTAAATCTGGAAGAAATGGATAAATTCCTGGACACCTGCACCCTCCCAAACCTAAACCAGGAAGAAGTCAAAACCCTGAATAGATCAATAACAAGGTCTGAAGTTGAGGCAGCAATTAATAGCCTACCAACCAAAAAACGCCCGGGTCCAGATGGGTTCACAGCTGAATTCTACCAAATGTACAAAGACAAGCTGGTACCAGTCCTTCTGAAACTGTTCCAAACAATAGAAAAAGAGGGAATCCTTCCAAATCATTTTATGAGACCAACATCATCCTGATACCAAAATCTGGCAGAGACTCAACAAAAAAAGAAAACTTCAGGCCAATCTCCATGATGAACAGAGAGGCAAAAATCTTCAATAATATACTGGCTAACCGATAGCAACAGCACATCAAAAAGCTTATCGATCAACATCAAGTAGGCTTCATCCCGGAGATGCAAGGCTGGTTCAACATATGCAAGTCTATAATCATAATCCACCACATAAACAGAATGAAGACAAAAATCACATGAGTATCTCAATAGATGCAGAGAAGGCCCTGGACAAAATTCAACAGCCCTTTATGCTTAAAATTCTCAACAAACTAGGTATCAAGGCAACGTATCTCAAAATAATAAAAGCTATTTACAACAAACCCACAGCCAATATCATACTGAATGGGCAAAAACTGGAAGCATTCCCTTTGAAATGTGGCACTAGACAAGGATGCCCTCTCTTACCACTCCTATTCAAAATAGTATTGGAAGTTCTACCCAGAGCAAACACGCAAGAAAAAGTAATAAAGGATATTCAATTAGGAAAGGAGGAAGTCAAATTGTCTCTATTTGCAGACGACATGATTATATATTTAGAAGACCCCATCGTCTCAGCCCAAAATCCCCTTAAACTGATAAGCAACGTCAGCAAAGTCTCAGGATACAAAATCAATGTGCAGAAATCACAAGCAGTCCTATACACCAATAACAGATTAAAAGAGAGCCAAATCAAGAGCGAACTCCCATTCACAGTTGCTACAAAGAGAATAAAATACCTAGGAATACAACTAACAAAGGATGTAAAGGACCTCTTCAAGGAGAACTACAAACCACTGATCAAGGAAATAAGAGAGGACACAAACAGATGGAAAACCATTCCATGCTCATGGTTAGGAAGAATCAATATTGTGAAAATGGCCATACTGCCCAAAGTAATTTATAGATTCAACGCTATCCCCATCAAGCTACCTATGACCCTCTTCACAGAACTGGAAAAAATCACCTTAATCTTCATATGGAACCAAAAGAGAGCCCAAATAGCCAAGACAATCCTAAGCAAAAAGAACAAAGCTGGAGGTATCACGCTTCCTGACTTCAAACTATACTACAAGGCTATAGTAATCAAAACAGCACAGTACTGGTATCAAAACAGAGATATAGACCAATGGAACAGAACGGAGGCCTCGGAGGCAACGCCACACATCTACAAACATCTGATCTTTGACAAACCTGACAAAAACGAGCAATGGGGGAAAAGATTCCCTGTTTAATAAATGGTGTTGAGATAACTGGCTCGCCATGTGCAGAAAGCAGAAACTAGACCCCTTCCTGACACCTTACACTAAAATTAACTCCAGATGGATTAAAGACTTAAACATAAGACCTAACACCATAAAAACCATAGAAGAAAACCTAGGCAAAACCATTCAGGACATAGGCATAGGCAAGGACTTCATGACTAAAACACCAAAAGTAATGGCAGCAAAAGCCAAAATAGACAAATGGGATCTAATTAAACTCCGGAGCTTCTGTACAGCAAAAGAAATAATCATTAGAGTGAACTAGCAACCAACAGAATGGGAAAAATTTTTTGTCATCTACCCATCTGACAAAGGGCTAATATCCAGAATCTACAAAGAACTAAAACAGATTTACCAGAAAAACAAACAAACCAACCCATTCAACAGTGGGTGAAGGACATGAACAGACACTTTTCAAAAGAAGACATATATGAGGCCAACAAACATGAAAAAATGCTCATCATCACTGGTCATTAGAGAAATGCAAATCAAAACTACATTGAGATACCATCTCACACTAGTTAGAATGGCGATCATTAAAAAATCTGGAGACAACAGATGCTGGAGAGGATGTGGAGAAATAGGAACACTTTTACACTGTTGGTGGGAGTTCCAATTAGTTCAACCATTGTGGAAAACAGTGTGGCGATTCCTTAAGGACCTAGAAATAGAAATTTCATATGACCCAGCAATCCCATTACTGGGTATATATCCAAAGGATTGTAAATCGTTCTACTGTAAAGACACATGCACACATATATTCATTGCAGCACTGTTTACAATAGCACAGACCTGGAACCAAGCCAAATGCCCATCGATGATAGATTGGACAAGGAAAATGTGGCACACACCATGGAATACTATGCAGCCATAAAAAATGATGAGTTAGTGTCCTTTGCAGGGACACAGATGAATCTGGAATCATCATTCTCAGCAAACTTACACAGAACAGAAAATCAAACACTGCATGTTTTCACTCATAGGCAGGTGTTGAACAATGAGAACACATGGACACAGGGAGAGGAGTATCACACACTGCAGTCTGTTGTGGGGAACTAGGGGGAGGGACAACGCGGGGGTAGGGAGGTTGTGGAGGGATAACATGGGGAGAAATGCCAGATATAGGTGAAGGGAGGATGGAGGCAGCAAACCACATTGCCATGTATGTACCTGTGCAACAATCCTGCATGATCTGCACATGTAGCCCAGATCCTAAAGTACAATAAATAAATAAATAAATAAATAAATAAATGTGTGTGTGTGTGTGTGTGTGTGTGTGTGTGTGTGTGTGTGTATGTAAAAGGAAAACTTCAGTGGGCACATTTCAAGAAAAATAAGAAATAAAATATATCCAAGAAAGAAAGCCTGTAAATGCCAAGAGCCAAAAGGAATTTATTTAATAACCAAAACTCCCCCATCCCTGCAAATTCATAATTTTGTTAAATTTATTACTAAGATATATATAGATGAACAAAATATTTATGAGGAAAATTACAAAATATATTTGAAAAACATAAAAGAAGGTCAAAATAAACGACAAAATATATCTCATTCATGGATGGCAACACTCATTCTCCAATATTCTATAAATATGATTCTAATAAATATTCACCAGGACTTTTCACAATATTTGACTAATTCTAAGTTACATGAAATTATGAAAAACATTTATCCTACTAGAGAGAATTATACTATTATAAAGCTATAGGAATAATAGCTTTATTAGTGCTGTAATGATACGGGGATAGAGAAGAGCAGTGGAGTATTGTGAATAATTCAGAAACAAATCCAAATGTTTTCAAACTGTTAAAAATGATACAGAAAACATAAAAATCAGAGGAGAAAACACCTCACACCCTGTAGGATGGCTATCATTAAAAATAACTAATAAAGATAACCAGTGTCAGCAAGGTTAAAGAGCAATTGGAATCATTGTAAACCATTGGTAGGAATGTAAAATGGTATAGCCACTATGGAAAACAGTATGGCAGTTCCTCAAAAAATTAAAATAGAATTACATATGATCCAAAAATTTTACTTCTGAGTATATTCCCAGAAGAAATGAAAACAAGGACTCAGGCAGATATTTCCACATCATGTTCACAGGAGCATTATTCACAATAGCCAAAAGATGGAATCAACCCAAGTGTTCATCTACAGATCAGTGTGTAAACAAAAGTTGGTATTATTTAGCCTTAAAAAGGAAGGAAATTCTGATGCATTCTACAACATGAAGGAACCTTGAGGGCAGTGTACAAAATGAAATAAGTCTGTCACAAAAATAAGATTCCACTTACATGAGGTACATAAAGCAGTCAAATTTATAGAGACAGAAAGTAGAAGGTTGGTTGCCAGGGATCGGGGGAAGAGGTGAATGGAGAGTTGTTTAATAGGTATAGAGTTTCATTTTGCAAGATAAAAATTGTTCTGGAGGTTGGTTGCACAGCAATGTGAATGTACTAACACTACTGAACTTCATCCTTAAAAATGGTAAATCTTATGTTATGTGCATTTTACCATAACTTAAAAAGAAATTTCTAGGTTTTTTTTCAGTAAAATTTGTTTTTAAAAGAATGAAGTGAAATTTAATAAATGGTGTTGAAACAATTGTATTTTCTTATAGAAAAAAAGTAGATACATTCCTGATATGGTGTGGCTATGTCCCCACCCTAATCTCATCTTGAACTGTAGTTTCCACAATCTGCACGTGTTGTAGGTGGGAGGCAATTGAATCATTGGGGCGCTTACCTCCAGGCTATTCTCTTGATAATGAGTTCTCACAAGATCTGATGGTTTTATAAGCGGCTTTCCCCCCCATTTCACTTGGCTTTCATTCTTCTCCTTCCTGCTGTCATGTGAAGAATATATTTGCTTCCCATTCTGCCTTGACTGTAAGTTTCCTGAAGCCTCCCCAGCCATGCTGAACTATGTATGAGTCAATTAAACTTCTTTTCTTTATAAATTACCCTGTCTCAGGTATGTCTTTATTAGCAGAGTGAAAGTGGACTAATACAATTCCTTACATCAAATCATACATAAAAGTAAAGCCCAATGTTATTCAAGACCTAAGCTCAAAAATAAAAATTTAAAACTCTTAGAATAAAGTATAGGAGAATATCTTTTTCACCTTGGGAATACAGAAAGGTTTTGAAAAGAAAGCACAAAAAGTACAAAATAAAGAAAAAGAGGAATAATTCTGACTATGCCAAATCATAACTTTTATCTGACAATCAAAATGAAATGATAAGCCATAACTGGTGAGAATATATTAGTAATACTGTAAAAATAGTATCCAGAACTTTACACACACTCATACATACATACACACTCTTATAAATCAATGAAACAACACATGCACACATACACACTCTTATAAATAAAAGAAAAAACATAAATGAGAAAATGGACAAAGTATATAAACAATTAGGAGAGGAAATCAGAATGGCCAATGCATATGAAAAACTCCTTAACCCCACTTGTCATCAGTGAAATCCAAATTTAAACAGTGAAATGATACCACTTCATATCCATCAGATTGACCAAAAAACCCCAAAAAACCAATTATCTAACATTAATAAGAGCTGGTGAAGACATGGGTATATCTTCAAACACAGATGGAAGGATAAATTGATACCATCATTTATAGAGCAATCTATCAACTATCAAGTGAAGTTGAAAATGTGTATACCCTATGATCCCACAATTCTCCATACATCCTTCAGAAATTTTTACAGGTGGGCACAAGGATGGTCACAGCAGAATTGTTCATAATGGGATAATTGGAAACAACTCTCATTTCTCACAGTAGAAGAATGATAAATTGAGGAATAGCTGATTACAGAATGCTAGACAGGATTTAAAGTTATTAAATCAGACATATATGAAATAAGAGATTCTGAATACTGTAGTTGAGATTTTTAAAAAAGCAAGTGGCAGAATCATACAATATAATGCCCTTTATTAAATACTTTCAAATTTGCAATTAATTATTCCTTCTATTTCTATAGATATATTTAAGTTAAAGCATAACAATATAGACCAAATAGTTCCTTTAAAAATTAAAAATAGAATTACAGTATCTTCGAGCAATTCCGTTTCTGTGTATATTCCCAGAATAATTAAATACGGAGATGAGCATATTTTTTGTACACACGTGTTCATAACAGCATTACTCACAATAGCCAAAAGGTGAAAACAACCTAAGTGTCCATCAACAGATGAAGGGATACACAAGGTATACTTAAAAAGGAAAAAAATTCTGATAACATGCTACAACATGGATGAAACTTGAGGACATTATGCTAAGTGAAATAAGTCACAAAGGACAAATACTACATGATTCCATTTATATGAGATATCTAGAGTTGTCAGATTCATAGACAGAATCTAAAACGGTGACTGCCCAGGGCTGAAGCAATTGGAGACTGAGGAGTTATTGTTTAATGAGTACAGAGTTTGTTATGCAAGATGAAAAGACTTCTGGAGATGGATGAAAAAACTTCTGGTGATGGAATGTGAATGTGCTTAATGCCACTGAACTGTATACTTAGAAATAGGTAAGATGGTAAATGTTGTTATATGTATTCTACCACAATGTTTAAAATACACCAATAAATTTCATTGATCTCTCCCCCTTCCCCCCACACACAAAGGGGACCAGATACACACTAAATTCATGATAGTTTTTGCCCCTAAGGAAACAGGGAGGGGAACAGGACTAAGAATGGAAATACAAGTAACTTCAACTTTATCTGTAATGTGTTTTTAAAGATAAGCAAACAGGACGGGCATGGTGGCTCATACTTGTAATCCCAGCACTTTGGGAGGCAAAGGCAGGAGAATCACTTGAGCCCAGGAGTTTGAGACCAGCCTGGGTAATATATATAGATCCCATCTCTACTACAAAAAAAATTTTTTTTAATTAGCTAGGTGTGGTCGCATGCACCTGTATTCCTAGCTATTCAGGAGGCTAAAGTGGGAGGATCACTTGAGCCTGGGAAGTCAAAGCTTTAAATGAGCTATAATTGTGCCACTGTACTCCAGCCTGGGTGACAGAGTAAGATGCTGTCTCAAAAAATAAGCAAAAAAATAGCTGAACCAAGCATAAACAAATGTTCACATTTGCTGTTTTCGGTAATTACTATGCTCTTGAATGTTTGTGTCCCCTCAAAACTCATATGTTAAAATCCTAATCCCCAAGGTGATAGTATTAAGAGGTAGAGACTTGGGGAGTGATTAAACCATGAGGGCAGAGCACTCATCAATGAAACAAGTGAAAAGAGAGGCCAAAAGGAGCTTGTTTGCCCCTTCCACCATGTGAGGTCAATGAAGAGGTGACCATCTATGAAGAACAGGTCCTCACAAAACACCAAATCTGCTGGGGCCTTGATCTGGGACTTCCCAGCCTCTACAACTGTTACATATTAATATAAGGTTTCTTGTTTATAAGCCACCCAGTTTATAGTATTTTTATTATAGTATCCCAAACAAAATAAGACAATAATAATTTCATGAATGCTTACTATATTATTATTCAATGTATTCTTTTATGTACTCTTATATTGTTAATTTTTTAAATTAAAAAGTAAAGGTCCAAGCTACAAAAACAAGGTGGTGAAACAAGGAGAGGCCTTAGGAGACTAAAAGAAAAATGGGAAAATTCTGAAATAATTAAAGTATCAGAGGTCTTGGTAAGGCCGTAAACAATTTTGAGGGATTGACAGAATGAAAAGAATATGAATTGAAAACAGCCGGTGGGGCACAGTGGCTCATGCCCATAATCCCAGCACTTTGGGAGGTTGAGGCAGGTGGACCACCTGAGGTCAGGAGTTCAAGACCAGCCTGGGCAACATGGTGAAACCCCATCTCTACTAAAAATTACAAAAATTAGCCAGGCATGGTGGCTGGCACTTGTAATCTCAGCTACTCAGGAGGCTGAGGCAGGGAGAATTGCTTGAACCCGGGAGGTGGAGATTGCAGTGGGCCAAGATCGTACCACTGCACTCCAGCCTGAGTGACAGAGCAAGACTCTGTCTCAAAAAAAAAAATAAAAACAACAAAAACCGAAAACAGCCATTTATGATGGCTCTAACACAATGGTGACAGAAAAAGATTTTTAGTTTTGTAAAACAGAGTTAAAGCAGTGCCAAAAAATGAATAGATCAAAGAAATAGCCTTAGGAAGTAAAAACAAAGATGATAAAAATATAAAGTCTTGTGCCGTGTGCTAAGAAAAATAAAATAATAGGAGCCATGGTCCCTGCACTTTTTAGGAAGATAAAATTCAAAGGGAATTGATTAATCAACAAAATTAGATATCATGCTAATAAGTGAAAAATAAGATGTATTGAGAATATAGGCTACAGAAATTCAGTAGAGAAGAAAAAGATTATGAAGTGGTCTAATATTACATAATGGAGTAAATAACAATTGAGTAGACTCATGAAGGAATAAAGTTTAGACATGGAGAATAGACAAAGGTAGACTGTTAGGTACAAGCATAGAATGTGTATACAAGTGTGATGGCACAAATGAGTAGTGTATGTTTGGGGGATAGTGGCTCAAAACCAGCCTAACAGGAACAGAAACTAGAAAGCACTGAGAAATATAGTTGGGTAAGTGGGTGGAGATTCTGAAAGAGAAGATTCTAAAATTTTACTTGAGACGGGACTGTTAAGGATTTTAAGCAAGGGAGTGTTATTAGAGTATTACTGGAGGAAAATTAATCTGGAAGGACACAAAAGAGACTAGAAGCAAGGAAAAAACCTTGATACTAAGGAAGTAAACTTTCAGGACACTTGTTAGTTTGTGAATGTTTTCACCTATTATTTTTATAAACAAAAATTGTAACATTACCTTCCAGCTTGAGATTTATCCCCTCCACATTCTATAATTCCAATGAATTTGGCTTCTATCTGACCATTTTTATAAACAAAAATTGTTGGTAAACAATTGTCATGGTAGTGTTGAATACAGCTATTCACAATGGCTTTAACAAATTTAGTTTCTGGAAACTTTCTTGCTAGAAGACTAAGATGCTGATTAACCAACAAACACATTGGGATGCTAAAAGAGAAACAATACACACAATCTTTAATAAACAGACTACTTATCTCAGTCTAATGAAAGAAGTTAAATATCTCCATGGCAAAAATATATCTTAGATAGTTTATTATATAAAAGCATGTTATTATCCTCTATTGTTACCTTTAGCAATGATGAATTGTATGTAGAGTCCTCTGGTTTTTATTGCAAGCACCATTATAGCCGAGAATGAAGCTAGCTAACATGGCAAGCTGATGCTTAACTTAGGGAAACTATATCCAACCAAGCATCAGTTTACTTCAAGCAGATTCCCAGTTTGTAGGAAAAAAACAGGACAATTCTAGGAAATACTTGGCAGTTCTGAGTTGAAACAAAAGGATCCCAACCCTAATTGCCATCATGAGCTTCTTTCCATGTAATGAGTTTGCCACATCCACAACTGTCTTTCCTGACGTCAACAAACTTCTTCCACAGTCTTTGGAATCCCACTCCATGCCACATCCTGGTGGCCCCATTATCCAGAACTATTCCTTACCAGAAATTTAATATTGATTGGAAGTGTGACCACAACCTCAGTTCTTCCTGCTTTATCACTTAATTCTCACCACACTCCTTGTTCGATTAGTCCCTTTTCTCCCAGTTTATCAAACTGTCAAGTGAATCCCTTCACCTCTACTTTATTCCACATTCCTCCCATCTCCCATGGGACCTTTGTTGGTTACAGTTTCCCTCTTTTCCTGTTTTCTCATCTTTCCTTCTCCAAAGACTCTTTCTCCATTTTACATAAACATATTCAAGTTGGGCTGGGTGTGGTGGCTCATGCCTATAATCCCAGCACTTTGGGAGACCAAGGTGGACAGACCATTTGAGGTCAGGCATTTGAGACCAGCCTGGCCAACATGGTAAAACCCCATCTCTACTAAAAAATAAAAGGTTTTAGGGGCCAAGGGAAAACTTCTTTGCCCTCTGAAGGAAGGTTCACTGAAAGATTGACTAACAAAAGGCAGATTAATTGGAGGAAAGGCACACAAATTTATTAACATGCACATGACAAAGGAAACACAAAGTACCCCAAACCCTCCATTGGGGTACAGAAGCTCATATGCCATCTTGAGGCTAGAGGCTACAAAAGGAATGGAGGCTCTGGAATGGCCAAAAACAGGTTATTGGGGTAAATCAGGTTACAGTGGCAAGACAGGCTGTGTGAGGCAGAGAAAAGGAGGCCTGGCTAGCAAAGGTGGCCTTGTTATGTAGATGAAGCCTTACACATAGCAGCCCTCAAAGAGAATAGATGGTGAATGTTTCTTTTGGACCTTTAAAGGCATCAGATTCTCAGTTAACTTTGGTCCTATTTCAGACTAGGGAAGGCCCTCAGAGAAGGCCTGACTGCACGAATGCAGATTTTCTCTACAGTTGCAAATCTCCCCACCAAAAGGCAGCTTTACAGGGTTACTTTGGTTTGCTGGTTCTCTGAACACCCATCTCAAAATATGTCAAGAAAGTATATCTTAGGGTAAAATGTTTTGACTTCCTTCAAGGTGAAATGAGTCCATTAATATCTGATCAGAGAAATTTTATCATTATCATTAGAAATGTTACCATAATGAAAGCTCAGGCAGTGGTACGACAGATATTTGTGGGGTGGGTCAGTAGCGTGAATGGCAGAAGGCAGGTAGGCATTGGTGGTGGCAGTGAAAAGTATAGAACTAAGAGAATACTGCATAATAGATTGTGACGCAGGGAGAAAGGGTTGCCCAAAGATAGTTCTGATAGCAAGCAGTAGGGGAACAAATTTCGGGGGGGAGTTCGGGGACAGAATTTTAACCTCAGAAGAGCTGTAAAATATGAGGCAGACCTCTAATACCACAAAACAAGTTAAGAACCTATTTATGGTATTCAAGGTTCAAAATATGTACTTGGGTATAGGAATAATATAAAAGCCCCAAATTAGAATTGGGGTACAGGTATAAGATTAAATAAAACCAGAAACAAGACTGACTACAAGCTAAGTCATTAGGCTTACTGGCCCATGTTGAGTTAGATCCGTCTAAGGCACCTTAAGGAGGCTAAGTCTTCATTTGTATAAAAAGTGGGTCTAATCCTATCAATTTAATGGCAAAGAGCTATTGAAATTATAGAATTTAGGAGCCTAATCAAAAAACAAACACCACCCTTTTATAAAATTGATAGAAAGTAGCTAAAAATGAAACCACCTTTGCAAAAAGTTTTAACAGTGAGAGAATTATGATAGTGAAAGAGATCTGATCTAACAAACCCCCATCTTCCCTTTAGCTTCTAAAGTGCCTTGAATCATTCCTGGGCTTGGGCTAAGCTAACTTTGGGAGAAATTCCATTTATAATTTAAATGATAATAGCCTTTCCCCAAAACTAAACCACGTTTGTAAAGCTAAAGGAAGATTAGGTTAGGAGGATGAGAGGAGCCTGAATTCTGCTAAGATACACACTTAAACAATTACCAGCCATTATTCTGGAGGTCACAAGATTTGCAACGTCCTCAATTACTCCTGCAGATAATATCACTATTATAGAACCTAATATTGGCCTTTTTGATATATCTTTTTGGGTTTTTGCATTTCTGATGACTGATGCCTCTACCTGGATCCACCAAGAAATCCTGTGGCCCCACACAGAAGCAGACTTAGCACTCATGAGGACTGTATTAGTCCATTCTCATGCTGCTAATAAAGATATACCCAAGACTGGGTAATTATAAAGGAAAGAGGTTTAACTGACTCACAGTTCAGTACGGCTGGGGAGGCCTCAGGAAACTTACAATCATGACAGAGGGGAAGCAAACACATTCTTCTTCTCATGGCAGCAGCAAGGAGAAATGCTGAGCAAAAGGGGAAAAGCCCCTTTTAAAACCTCAAAACCATCAGATCTCATGAGAAATCACTCATTATCACAAGAACAGAATAAGGGTAATTGCCCCCGTGATTAAATTACCTCCCACCAGGTCCCTCTACAGTTCAAGATGAGATTTGAGTGGGGACATAGCCAAATCATATCAAGGACCATTTTCTACATCCCTATGATTGTATTCCCAACCAATCAGCAGTACCCATTCTATGGTCTGGCAAACTATCCTTGAAAAACCCCAACCCCCAAATTTTGGGGGAGGTTGATCTGAGTAATAAAACTCTGGTTTCCTGTTCAGTTGACTTTGTGTGAATTAAACTCTTTATTGTAATTCCCCTGTCTTGATAAATGGGATCTATGTGGACAGCAGGCCAAAACCTGCTGGGTGGTTACAAAAACATAAATTGACAGTTATCCTTCAACTTTACAATATTAAAAGCTGTAAGTAAATCCATTGTTTTTTGTTTTTTTTGTTTTTGTTTTTTTTGAGACCGAGTCCCACTCTGTTGCCCAGGCTGGGTGCAATAACATGATCTTGGCTCACTGCAACCTCTGTCTCTTGGGTTCAAGTGATTCTCCTGCCTCAGCCTCCCAAGTAGCTGGGATTATAGGGAAACACCACCATGTCCAGCTAATTTTTTTGTACTTTTAGTAGAGACAGTTTTACCATGTTGGCCAGGCTGGTCTCAAACTCCTGACCTCAGGTGATCTGACTGCCTTGGCCTCTCAAAGTCCTGGGATTACAGGTGTGAGCCACCACGCCTGGCCAGTAAATCCATTTTTAAAAACTAGTTTTCTAAAAAATATTTGTAACACAATTATTTTCTGTTGTATTTTATAAATTTGGATTATTACAGATTAATTTTTAAAACATATATTTTATAAAAACACAGGAATGTATTTTCTTAATGTCCAGAAAACTAATATATAACTACTTTAGAGTAGCCCAAAAAACCTTCTAAGAAGGTCACAAATACTTAAAGTATTATGAAACCACATCCTTCTTTTTGAGTCTACGACAATTTGAAGCAGACTAAAACACATTCAACCTCTATGATTTTTTTAAGATTTCTAAAAACTAGTAATTTATCTGGAAAAAATAACCATTAAAGCAGATAATTTTACTTAGAAGCAATATCTACTCTGCAAACCACAAAGGGTCAGAAAAAACATTCAGTGAACCACTTCAGTATATAATATTTACCACAAACAAATCCCAGTTTTGTAAATGTCAGTGTTTCTCATCCTTATTTGTGAGACTTACAAGAAGCATTTACAAACTGGTTAACTAAATAAATAGTAGACGTAATATGGAAGTGTGATTTGAAGAAATAACTTTTATCCAAAGAATGCAAGTCCTTTTAAATGTTTACACCCACAGAGTCATTAAAATGAGACAGCAGGCTAGGCACAGTCATTCACACCTGTAATCTCAAAAATTTGGGAGGCTGAGGCAGGAGGATTACTTGAGGCCAGGAGTTCAAGACTGGTCTGGGCAACAGAGCAAGACCCTATTTCTACAAAAAATTTTTAAAAATTAGCTGAATGTGGTATGCAAACCTGTAGTCCAAGCTACTTGGAAGACTGAGGCAAGAGGATCATTGCTTGAGCCCATGTATTCAAGGCTGCAGTGAGCTCTGATCGTCACTGTACTCCAGCCTGGGAGACACAGTGAGACCCTGTCTCAAAAAAAAAAAAAAAAAAAAAAAAAAAGAGAGAGAGAGAGAATTACAACCTACTCCCTCCTTGACCTATGTATTCATTTCTCGAAACTGCTTGCTATTGCTTCCAAGTAGCTATAAATTAACCCAATAATACATCAGACACTGTAACTTTTATAGATTAACAATGTATAGCCAATCACTAATTAAGGTTATTTCCTTAAGCCAACGAGAATTCCTGACAAACAACTTTGTATCAGTCCACTCTGTGTCCTCCTTTTATGTCTTCACAAACCTGCTCATAACAAAGGCTAAAAGGAGGTTATATCCAAGGTTACTTAGGTTTAGTCTTCTGGGCAGCTATCCTCACTTTGGCTCAAGTAAACTCTTTAAATTATATTTTGTGCCCAGTCTCTTCCTTTTAGGTCAACACATTCTTTTTAAGACTTTAAAGGTACTTAAAAATTAATCTACCAAGACTTTTAGTTATAATGAAGTAACTTTTATGGGGCATTTTCTTTTATGGGGCATGTTGTCCTATCAAAATTTGACTCAAGAACTGCAAATTATAGCCCTATACAGGCTACACAGGGCTATATGCAGGGCTATAATTTGCATAAATTGCTCGGTTCATAATTTCCCCATGGACCTAAAGAGAAAAAAATTTATTATTCAGAGATTGAGATAAGGACAATGAGGTTGCTGTCATGGCCTCTGTCCCTGGAATGGTTTATAGCCCTGAGGCAGAGGGGTAGGGACCTAAAGCTAGAAGGACTGTTTGAATGAGAGAAACAGAGCTGAGGAAAAGTCTACTTTCCCCAACCACTAGGCAAGACTGCTGAGACCTAGGGACAGTGGGTTATACTTAGTGCAACCAGGCATTTTTAAATTAACTGTCTTTGAGGAATGGGGTAGTGCAGGGGTGCAAAGGTGCAGGGGAATTGTTCTATTAGAAGAGACTTAAGAGAAATGATATATCTAAATGTGCTGCATAATTCTTGATTGGCTCCTTGTCCAAAAACATATGTATTTATAAAAGATATTTTTAAGTCAGTTGGGAAAATCTGAGTAAGGATGAGGTATTAGATGTTATTAGGAATTAGTGTTAATTTTGTTAGGTGAGAAAATGGTATTGTGGTTATGTAGAAGAATGTTCTTGAAGGGATTCATAGTATGCCACACCAAAATATGCCACTCTGGCATAAGGATTATTTTGAACTAAAGGCAACTGGAAAGAAACAGACACAAGAAAAATCTTCTCCACACAGTAACATCCTCACTCCTGTCTCTACCGGGAAGGGCAGGACACTGTTAGTCACTGGATAAAGCTCTAGATTCTTGCTATCCCAGTGAGGCACCAGAGGAATCTTTATAACAAACCTTGCTAAAATAACAGTTAATTTCCATTTGTTTCACCCACGTATTTACCATTCCACAGTTTGTTACTCCTAGAAGCTCAAAGACCCTTTCTGTTGTCCTGTCACTTCACTACAAATTTGCTGTCCTTTTGTTAAGATGCCATATAAGCCCAAGTTCTAACCACTCCTTTGAATTACTTATCACAGAGCTCTCCCATGTGTATGTGTAATGCACTTGTTTGTTTTTCTCTTGTTAACCTGTCTTTTGTCAGTCTAATTTGCAGGGCCCAGCCGATAAACTTAAAATGGGTAGAGGAGATAGAATTTTTTTTTCTTTCCAACACCTTTGTTTTGAAGGTGCATGCTGAAGTACACAGGAATAACTTATCATGCTATGTTCAGTTTACTTTGAAATGGTTCTACAAATGCAAATATACACATACACAGAAACAATTATATAAATATGATAAAATGTTACTTGTTGAATCTATCTGGTTGATATTTAGAGTGTTCATTTTCTCATTCTACTTCTCTGTATTTTTAAGATTTTCTACAATAAAAAGTATTTAACTAAACTACGAAAGAGGGCTTATTTTTCTAAAAAGTGTGACAACTTCATTATATTACAAATGAAAAGATCTTAAAATATCTAATTTAATTCCTGAAGCCAATGACTATCAAAAACTCTATAGATGTATGTATATGTAATACATAGTTTCTTTTTCTTGAGTACTGTTATATACTTTGTAAAACCTTAAAACCAAACATATGTCTTTTAAAATAGTAGTATATTAACATTTTGAAATACTATGGTAATTACCTTGATCTGTATAGATGAATTATAACCCACACATCTTTTTCTGCATTTGTGACTTCATTTACATACTGATTTCCAGAAATTTCTCTTAATTCTCCAAATTTTTGTTTTTTCTTAAGAGCTCTCCATTCCTGTAACCGCTTCTTTCTAATTAAAACATGAAATTTAATTACTTAAGAATATTCTCATATTCTTAAAGTCATTCTCATATGTAGTAACAATTTAGGGCAATGAATATAATATCTATACATATCAAATACTTTAAATGATGAGATAACTAGGATCTTATAAAGCCAGTTTCTCTTTTTTATATGCAAATTTGTGTTATGGATATTGGAAAGTATGAGAAGTTTGCTATCAACTTTTAAATTTGTTTGTGTTTAAGACTAGGTTTAAATCATAGCTACAGAGAGTTTTTCTAGATGTTGTGTCAACAAATTCTCATGTACAGGCTGAACACTTCATTAAGGAGAATAATGATAACCAACATTTACCAAGTGCTTGCTATGTTGCCAGGCACTATTTTAAATACATAACATTAATGAACTTAATCCTTGTAAAAATGTTACAAAGCAAGTATTATTATCCCCATTTAAATGTTAGTAACTGTCATGCTAAGATGATCTTTACTTTGAAGGCTTTGTGGATGTTTGTAATTACTTGTTATATACATAGATTTATTATAGACAGAGAGGTAGCAGAGGAGAGTGATTATGAGTTTGGATTATAAGGTCAGACTAAACTGGGTTTAAATGCCAGTTCCAGTACTTGTTAATAGCATAAACTTGGGCAAGTTATTTAATCTCTCTATACCTCAGTTTCCCTAACTGTACATGGGAATAATACTAATAACTACTTACAAAGGATTATTGGGAAATAAATAATACATGCAAATTTCTTAGCAGGGTGTCTGACACACTGTGAGCATTCAATAAATGTTTACCTATTATGCACCTAAAGTAAAATAAATAAATTTTTAAAAAATGTTTACCTATTTATCTATCCATAGAGAACCTTGAAACTTTGTTTAAAAAACCAACTCTCTCAACATTTACATACTTTTATAATTTCGCTGTTGAACACCTGGATTCATGAAGCAAATCTAAATGGTTTCTGACATGTCTGCAAGTTTATTAACATTTAATGATTCTATACCTCTAAGTTTGCTGGGAGTATTTACTCTCTTTCTTTCTCTGTGTATTAACCATATTTTCTTATTTTATGTATTCTCAATGCTCTGCCATCTGGCACATTGCTGATTCTGTAGAGTCTGCCCTTCTCAGGGCTAGCAAACTCCACAAGATAGCAAACACTCTTCAAACACAAACCAACCAATCTAGGGCTCACACCATCAATCACCTCATTTATCAGACTGAGCCACTATTCCCTGCCCTAATGATCCCAGGGCCAGGTACCAAACAACTAGATATAGCCCCTATATCCCAGAGCCCACCAAAATTATTGAAACTAGCCAATCCTAATTTTGTTTACCCTGCCTTGTCTTGCTTTTCCCATAGAAACCACAATAAAAGCATTATGCCCATGCTTTCCCCTTGCTCCTTCTGACTCCTGATCAATTCAGGTGCCTCACCGCATGGCCTTGGTGTGGCATAATGTGGCATATATCCCACAGCTGGAAACTGTGAGTAACCAACTATCCTTTCAATAGCAACCGTCTCCTGACACACTTGAATAAAAACAAAACCTGGGTATATTTTAAAGCATTCTGACCTTATTTCACATGTTAGAAACATAGCAAGTAAAACCTCTTACTTTACATAACCAGTAATCCAAGCAAAATCAAACCTAGGGGAGAATGCCAAGGATAGTAACCCAAGGTTATTTGGGACAGTAACCCAAGGCTGGGGGACCTCTCACAGTTTTCAGATTGAAGTCCTTCAATTTTTCTCCACTGGCCCAGGTAGTTGGAACCTAGAGTTACTCCACAATTCTCCTGACAGCCCTACTTTGTTTGCACCAAGTATCTAATTTCCCTCAATCTGATCTTACTGGCTTAATATCTTTCAGAAATTTCAAAATATTTTTCTTCCAATGATGACACTATGCTCTACCTAATGGTACAACTATCAGCGACTTCTCTTCCTCCTCCCCCTCTTCCACTTCTTCCTTCTTCTCATTTGTCTTTGGTACTTCAATGGAATTGGGCAGGGGGAGAATGGTAAACACATGGGCTAGTTTTGCCATTAGGAGTTCACACAGTGTTCAACGGCCTACATTTTTCACCTAACAATCCTATTAGTTGGGATTCAGTTGCATAAACAGAAAGTTCACTAGCTATTTTAAGCAGAAAGGAGCTTAATATAGGAAATTAAATGCTTTACCAATCCAATGAAAAGACAGAAGGAGCAGGCTCTAGACCTGGCTACCAGGAATGACTCCTAGCACAACATGCAAAACTGGTCTGCCAAGGCTTTCTCTACCACAATCCGGAAACTAGGGAATCTGGAACTACGACTCCATTGTTGGCTCTAGTATCAAACTATTCTGAGAATCAGAAAGCCAGTGTAACAACTTTTGTCTCTAGAAACCTGTCTTCTTAGTAATAATCTGAGGATGAGAAATTGTTGCCAAAATAATGGCTCCATTGGATACTATACTCCATACCTGGATGATCGGCTCAATCATATTTCAAACCTCAGCATCATGCAATGTACCCATGTAACAAACCTGCATGTGCATCCCCTGAATCTACAATAAAAGTTGAAATTAAAAAAAGAATAATGGCTCCAAAACCGTGATGCAAATTCTAGATTAGTACCAACTAAATGAATGCTTTGTGTGTTTCTACTTCTTTCCGCACTTAATTTAGTTTCTGAATTCACATCCCTGGTGAATGTCTAAATCACATTATTTACCTTTACTACAATAAAGTCTGAGAAATATCATTTTAGTTTTTTAGCTTCCATGGTACCAGAATACCCCAAGGGAAAGGGGAGCATATGTCAAAAAGGCCGATTTAGTATGCTACAAACAATATACTACAGATTTGTTTATTGCTACGTATAAATTTTTTCATCCTTTTAGCTAGAAGAGCTTCTGAGCTGACTCACTTGTTATTTTATAGCTAATCATCTACACAATAGCCTTTGTCTCTTCTTTTTTGAATATTACATCTTTTTTTAAAAAAATCTTGTCCTAAGGCACTGGCTAGGACCTATAGTATGATGTTTAATAACAGAGATGAGGCAGGACATGGTGGCTCAAGCCTGTGATCCCAGCACTTTGGGAGGCCAAGGCGGGCAGATTGCTTGAGGTCAGGAGTTCAAGACCAGCCTGGCCAACAAGGTAAAATTCTCTCTATCAAAAAATACAAAAATTAGCCAGGCGTGGTAGCATGCACCTGTAGTCCCAGCTACTCAGGAGGCTGAGGCAGGAGAATTGCTTGAACCCGGCAGACAGAGGCTGCAGTGAGCTGAGATTAGGCCACTGCACTTCAGCCAGGGCCACAGAGCAAGACTCTGTCCCCCCACTACCACCAAAGAAAAAAAGAGATGATAGTGAACAATTCATCTTTTTCTCATAATAATAACTTTTAATGTTTGTTACAATTTTTATCAAGTAAAAAAAGTTCCATTAGTTTAGCTTACCACTAGTTTTTAAAAAATATTTTCTTGCTGTTTTGTTTTTACTTTAAATGAGGAATTTGCTTTAAATCAGCACTAGCAAGATAAGTACAGAATTTCTTTAGAACAAGTAATATTTTTAAACATTACAGGTTCAGGTACAGAAGTGAAAATAATGCCATAATTTGGTGGCACCTAAATTTGTGATTTTGATGTGGAATATGCAAATAAAAGAATTTCTATTTATGGCATCTCTCTTTAATCTCTATGGTAGAGACAGGTAGGGTGATCATCATTATAGCTTTCTCTTCTGGGGAAGCTACGTTTACTTGGCAGACTACATTTGCCAGCTTGCCTCACATTTATGGTCATGCCTCACATTAGGGTCATGAGACTAGATTACAGCCCATGGCACATGAGTGAAAGTGATATATACATTTCGATAACTCATCCCTAAAATGCCCCACATGATCTTTCACACTGTCTTTCTGATCCACACAACTAGAGGTAAAGGTTTCTGAAATTATGCAGTCCCTAATGAAAACAGCCTAGGTCCATAGTCATCACCTGGGGAGAGAGCTGCTCAGGAGAACTATAGGATAAGCATCAAAGAGTTGTGTAATCATCACCACTACCTAATTCAAAACATTTTCATCACTCCACAATAAACCCCTATCTATTCACAGTTACTCCCTATCCCCCATCCCAGGCTCTGGTAATCGATAATCTGCATTCTGTCTCTGTGACTTTTTGTACTGATTTCTTTCCCCTAGCATGATGTTTTCATCCATGTTGTAGAACATATTTGTACTTCATTTCTTTTCATTTATGGCTGAATAATATTCCACTGTATAGATATGTCAGTTTTGGTTATCTATTCATCAGCTGATGACATTTAGATTGTTTCCATTTTGGGGTTATTGTGAGTAAGGTTGCTATGCCATTCCTATACATGTTTTGAATTCTCTTGGGTATATATCTAGAAGTGGAATTGCTAACTTTATATTTAACCTTTTGAGGATCCACCAGACTGTTTTTCAAAGCGGCTGTACCATTTACATTCCCAATGGCAATTCACAGGGTTCTCATCCTCACCAACTTATTTATCATAACCACCTTAGTGCGTATGAAGTAGTCTCCCATAGTGGGGTCTTCCCTAACGCCAGTAGTTACTGTCAGAATTGAAATGAACTGTAGACACCCAGTTGGTGTCCAGGAAGTTGGAGAATTGGTTGTGGGGGACCCTGCTACATTTCATGCTGGAAGTGGTATCAGTAAAACACACCAGAGGAACAAAAAACTACAGTAACTGAAATAAAAGAATACATTGGAGAGTTTCAAAAGCAGATTTGAGGAAGCAGAAGAATCAGCAACCTTGAAAATAGGACAACTGCAATGATCAAATCTGAGGAACAGAAAAAAAAAGAATGAAAAAATAAATAAATAGGGCCTAAAGAGTCTATGGGATGATATCAAGCAGACTAACATACATGTGTGAATCTCAACAGAAAAGAGACAGAAAAAAAAGCATAAAGAATATTTTAAGCAATAATGGCTGAAATTTTCCCAAATTTGATGAAATACATGAACTGATGTATCTAAGACCAACAAACTCCAAGTACAAACTCAAAGACACCCACATGGGGATACATTAAAAATCGCTGAAAGGCAAGACAGTGAGAATCTTGGTAGCAGAGAAGCAAGTCATCATATACAAGGGATCCTCAATAAGACTATCAGCCAGTTTCTCAGTAGAAATTTTGGAAGCTAAAAAGACAGTGAGTTGATATTTTTTAAATGCTGAGAGAAAACAACTGTCAATCAAGAATTTGGTATTTGGCAAAACTATGCTTTAAGAATGAGGATAAATTAATGCATTCCTAGATTTAAAAAAAATAAATAAATAAAAATTAAAAACACCAAGAGACCTAGACCTGCCCTAAAAAATCTGTGAAAGGAGTCCTTCAGGCTGCAATGAAAGGACACCAGATAGTAACGAAAGCCACATGAAGAAACGAAGAACACTAGTAAAGTTCACTGCATAGGGAAATATAATAGCCAGTATTACTGTTTGGCTTTTACATTTTCCTATGTAAAAGCCATTATTGGAGTTGGTTTCTTTTCTTTTCTTTAGTTTTTTGAGACACAGTCTTGCTTTGTTGCCTGGGCTCGAGTGCCATGGTGCGATCTCAGCTCACTGCAACCTCCACCTCCCAGGTTCAAGCAATTCTCACACCCCAGCCTCCCAAATAGCTGAGATTACAGATGTGTGCCACTACGCTCGGCTAATTTTTTTGTATTTTTAGTGGAGACAGTGTTTTACCATGTTGGCCAGGCTGGTCTCGAACTCCTGACCTCAGGTGATCTGCCTGTCTTGGCCTCCCAAACCACTGGGATTACAGGCGTGAGACACTGTGCCTGGCCTAGAGTTGATTTCTAACTTCTCTTTTTCTCCTGTATGATATAAAAGGCAAATATATAAAGCAATAATAAATCTATGTTAATGCATGCACAATATGTAACAATGGAGTCTGTGACAGTAACAAATAAAGAGAAGGATGGAGATGTGCTTACATACTATTGAATCTAAGTTAGTAAAAGTTGGTATTATTCAAAGTAGGCCATTGTAAGATGTTAATTTTTATCCTTAAGGTAAAAACTAAAAGATATACAGAAAATGAAAGAAGAAGGAAATAAAAAATGGTACACTACAAAAATCAGCTAACTGCAAAAAGAAAGTAGTAATAGAAGACTTAAGAAAACAAAAATTATATAAGAAATACAGAAAACACCTAAGTAGCAGAAGCAACTCCTTTCTTTTCTTTTTTTTTTTTGAGACAGAGTCTCACTCTGTCACCAGGCACCAGGCTGGAGTGCAGTGGTGCAACCTCGGCTCACTGCAACCTCTGCCTCCTGAGTTCAAGCAATTCTCCTGCCTCAGCCTCCCGAGTAGCTGGGACTACAGGCGTGCGCCACCAAACCCAGCTAATTTTTTTGTATTTTTAGTAGAGACGGGATTTCATCATGTTGGCCAGGATGGTCTCAATCTCTTGCGCCCACCTTGGCCTCCCAAATTGCTGGGATTACAGGCGTGAGCCACCGTGCCTGGCCAGCAACTCCTTTCTTAACAGTACTTACTTTAAATGTAAGTGAATTTTAAATTAATGTGATTAATCTCCAGCTAAAGGCAAAGATTGGCAAAATGAATTTAAAAAAAGCGTGTTCCAGATTTCTCAGGCTTCCTCTCCAATTTTTTTTTTTTTTTTTTTTTTTTTTTGAGATGAAGTCTCGTTCTGTTGCCCAGGCTGGAGTGCAGTGGCATGATCTCAGCTCACTGCAACCTCCGCCTCTCAGATTCAAGCAATTCTCCTGCCTCAGCCTGCCCAAGTAGCTGAGATTACAGGTGCATGCTGCTATGCCTGACAAATTTTTGTATTTTAGTAGAGGCGGAGTTTCACCATTTTGGCCAGGCTGGTCTCAAACTCCTGACCTCAAGTGATCTGCCTGTTTGGCCTCCCAAAATGCTGGGATTACAGGCATGAGACACTGCAGCTGGGCTTCTCAGGCCTCTTTTATAAGAGCACTAATCCCATTCATGAGTGTGGAGCTCTCATGACCTAATCACCTCCCTAAGGCTCTACCTGTTAATGCCATCACCTTGAGGGGGTTAAATTTCAATATATGAATTTGGCGGGGGGGGACACAAACATTCAGACCACAGCACCATCATTTAGTGGTTTTTATGGAAGTTTTATTAGATAGGCATGATTGATTAAATCATTGGCCACTGGTGATTAACTCAATCTCTAGGCCCTCTGCCCTCTGCCCTCTGCCCTCTCCCGTCTCGAGAGAGCAGGGAAAAGTGTTAAAAGTCCTAATCTTCTAACCACATGGTTGTTTCCTCTGGGGAACCAGCCCTCATCCTAAAACTACAATTATGTCTATGTCAGGAACTGGGGACAAGACCAAATATATATTTCTTATTATCACAGTTCCAGAATATATTTTATTCCTGTTTATAACTTCTGTTTCATTATTGCTATTCTCTTTTTGATCATATATTATATTCCTGTCTTTTTAGCTCTTTAAGCATCTGTCAGATGTCTTAAAGTCTTTGTCTAGCAAGTCTGACTTCTGGGCTTCCTCAGGTACATTTTCTCTCAGTATGTTTTGTTCCTTTGAACAGACAACTTTCTTCTTGTGTGTGCCTTATAATTTTTATTGAAAACGAGACATTTGAATCCTATAATGTGGTAATTTTGGAAATAAGATTCTCCTCCTTTGCCAGGGTTTTGTTTTTGTTTTTGTTTTAATTGTTGTAGGCTGTCTTTGTGCTGGAGATTATTTTAGTTGGGAAACAAGTTGGGAAATGTATGAATCTGTTCTAATTTCTAAAATAATTTGTTTAAGAATGGTAATTAATTCTTCATGAAATGATAGACACCTTTGATAGACATCATGCTAGAAGGAAAATCATGGCCATCTTTTTTATTGGCCTCTTATTGCTATTTTCCACTTTAATAATATGTAGTTTGAAGTTACATATCATTGGATAATTTTCTACTAAAGGCAAACTATTAAGAAAAAATGATGTAATGATGTAATAAAATTTTACCTTACATAAAGGGAGTTTCAAAATGTTACTTAAAAATTAGTGTTGTTTTTTGTAAAATCTATTCAACAAATCTCTTAGTTTTATTCTTGTAATACTTCATTCAAAAATTTATAACTAACTCAAAGGAATCACTGTACCTATATGTTTCAATAGCTTGCATATCTTCTTCATCAAATTCATCTTCAGCTTCCTTCAGCTGTGCAAGAGTCATCTTTTCAAATGGTTTAACTAAAACAAGATAAATTATAGATCATCAAACTGTTTAAAATTTTTTTTAATATTACAGTCAATGTCTAGAAAAAACTGTCTTAGATAAAGGAAATTAAGAGTATCTTTAGACAGCCAGGTGTGATGGCTCACACCAGTAATCCCAGCACTTTGGGAGGCCGAGGTGGGCGGATCACTTGAGGTCAGGAGTTCTCAAGACCAGCCTGGCCAACATGGTGAAACCCCACCTCTACTAAAAATACAAAAATTAGTCAGGTGTGGTGGCAGGCACCTGTAATCTCAGCTAGCTCGGGAGATTGAAGCAGGAGTATCACTTGAACCTGAAAGGCAGCGGTTGCTTACACCCTGGGCAACAAAGTGAGACTCTGTCTCAAAAAAAAAGAAAAAGTATCTTTAAACAAACATAAAGCAGCCAGCCACCAATAAAAAACCTATACATATTATAGAAAGTATAACATTAAAGTATTACTTCCTCAAGGTTCACAGAACTGACAAGCTGCATTTAAAACTCGGTATGAAAACCAATTAGATTCCATAAATTTAGATTTCCCTCAAGTACCCGGAAATCTTGATAAATAGTACATACTATAAAGAATGATCACAATAGATGGTAATTACAAGGTAAAGGGACATGGTGGGAGAATAAAGCTTACTAGGTTACACACCAGGGTATGTCAGCTCTGTTATTAACCAGCATGTGATTTTCAACATGTAAATTAGTTATTTTAGGTGTCCCATCCAAATACTGAAAATAGGTGGGGTTTATACTAAATGATTTCTAATGTCTTCTCTCCTACTATGTTCATGAAATATCTTACTACTACCTTAACTGTATTAATCCCATCATCCAGCCCAGCAAATGTACAACTATACCCATTGCTTCTTTCTGTAAACGTAAAACCATTTCTTCAATTTCATCTTTTGGCTCTTCTTTAGGAGGTAGAATGCCAAAGTCTCTTAAAATGTCATTCCATTCTGTATCTTCATTGGGATCCTACACAAAAAGAAAATAAAATTAACATGATTGTACACTTTAATATGCATTTGGAAAATTCATTGACATGTAGCACTTCCAAGTATTCAATTGTTCATGAACTCTACAGTTAATTAGTTTTGAAGAATAAAGCAAAGTGACCTACTTTTCCTACTTCCCAGCACTAATGGTATTTTATGCTTCACTGAAAAGTTTAATAAAATGTCAATTTAGAATACATACGTAGAATATTAAGGAAGTATCTTCTAAGTCATGGAAAATTTGCTGATGGCTATATTAGGCAAAGTCAATTCACATCATACACAAATACACTTTGGTTTCTTTTACTACATATGCATTCAAGACCACCAGATGAATTTACTTTTTTTTTTTTGGAGACAAAGTCTCCCTCCATCAACGAGGCTGGAATGCAGTGGCACAATCTTGGCTCACTGCAACCTCCACCTTCTGGGTTCAAGCAATTCTCATGCCTCAGCCTCTGGAGTAGCTGAGACTATAGGCTGGCTCCACCATGCCCAGTTAATTTTTGTATTTTTACAGGGTTTCCCCATGTTGCCCCAGCTGGGCCTGAGCTCCTTGTCTCAACTGATCCTCCCTCCTTTGCCTCCCAAAGTGCTGATTATCTTTGCTAATTCTAAAATTGTGTTGTTTTCTTACTACCGTTATTTGAGTTCCATATATATTTTAAGTAGTAATGCCCTGTCAAGTGTATTGCTTGCAAATATTTTGTCCCAGATTGTCTCTTCACTTGTTAACTGTTTCCTTTGCTGTGCAGAAGCATTTTAGTTTGATGCAATCTTATTTGTCTATTCTTGCTTTTGTTGCCTGAGCTTTGGGGATTAAATCCAAAAATTCACTGCTTGGACCAACAGTGTGTAGTTTTCTCCCCTGTGTTTTCTTCTTGTATCATATATTCACAATTTCAGTCTTATATTTAAGTCTTTAATCCATTTTTAGTTGATTTTTATAGATGGAGTGGGATAAGGGTCCAATTTTATTCTTCTGTATGTGGATATCCTGTTTCCCAGCACCCATTATTGAAGAGACTGTCCTTTCCCCCATTGTGTGTTCTTGGCCCCTTTGTCAAAAATCAATTGACTGTAAACATGTGGATTCATTTTTGAGTTCTCCATTGGTCAATGTCAACTTTTATGCCAGTACCACGCTGTTTTGATTACAATGGCTTTGCAATATAGTTTGAAGTCAGCTAATGTGATGCCTCCAGTTTTTTTCTTTTTCCTTTTTTTTTTTTTTTTTTTTTAACAGAGTCTTGCTGTGTCACCAGGCTGGAGTACAGTGGTGTGATCTTGGCTCACTGCAATCTCTGCCTCCTGGGTTCAAGTGATTCTCCTGCCTCGGCCTCGTGAGTAGCTGGGACTACAGGCATGCATCACCACGCTCAGCTAATTTTTGTATTTTTTAGTAGAGACAGGGTTTCATCATGTTGGCCAGGATGGTCTCAATCTCTTGACCTTCCTTGTGATCCACCCGCCTCAGCCTCCCAAAGTGCTGGGATTATAGGCATGAGCCACCACACTCAGCCTTCCAGTTTTCTTCTTTTTGCTCAAGATTGTCTTAGCTATTCAGAGGTTTTTGTAATGCCATATGAATTTTAGAATTTCTTTTTCTACTTCTGTATAAAAGGGCATAATGGAATCTTGATAAGGATTGTATGGAATCTGTAGATTGCTCTGGGTAATATGAACACTTTAACACTAATTAATTCTTCCAGCCCATGAACATGGAATATCTTCCTATTTATTTGTGTCTTCTTCAATTTCTTTTATCAATAGTTTATCATTTTCAGTCTACAGATTTTTCATACCTTTGATTAAATTTATTCCTAAGTATTTACTTTTTTATAAATATTATAAATGGGATTATTTTCTTGATTTCTTTCTCTGATAGTTCATTGTTAGTGTACTGAGATGCTTCTAGTTTTTGTTGTTGTTGTTGTTGTTTGAGACAGAGCCTCACTCTGTCACCCAGGCTGGAGTGCAGTGGAGCGAACTCAGCTCACTGCAACCTCTGCCTCCGGGGTTCAAGCAATTCTCCTGCCTCAGTCTCCTGAGTAGCTAGGACTAGAGGTGCCCACCACCTTGCCCAGCTAATTTTTGTATTTTTAGTAGAGATGAGGTTTCATCATGTTGGCCAGACTGGTCTCGAACACCTGGCTTCAAGTGATTAACCCACCTCAGCCTCCCAAAGTGCTGGGATTACAGGCATGAGTGACCACACCTGGCCAGAAATGCTAATAGTTTTTATATTGATTTGAAATCCTGTAACTTTAATGTATCCATTTATTAGTTCTAACAGATTTTTGGCGGGGCCTTTAGGGTTTTATATATACAAGATTACATCATCAGCAAACAGCAACAATTTCACTATTTCCTTTCCTGTTTGGATGCCTTTTATTTATCTTCCTTTATTGCTCTGGCAAAGACTTCTGGTACTATACTGAATAGACATAGTGAGAATGGGCATTCTTGTCTAAGAAAAAAAGCTTTCAATCTTACCATTGAATATAATATCATCTATAGGCTTGTCATGTATGCCTTTATTGTGTTGAGGTACATTCCTTCTATACCTAATTTGTTGCAAGTTTTTATCATGAAAGGACATTAAATTAGGTTGAATGCTTTTCTGCATCTAACAAGATGATATGTTTTTTGTCCATAATTCTGTTAATGTGGTATGTCACATTTGTAGATTTGCATATGTTGAAACATCCTTGCATCCATAGGATAAGTCTCACTTAATCATGGTAAATCATTCTTTTAATGTGCTGTTGACTTTAGTTTGCTAGTATTTTGTTGGGGATTTTTACATCTATGTTCTTCTGAGATAATGGCTTGTAATTTTCTTTTCTTGTAATGTCCAGGTCTGGCTTTGATGTCAAGGTAATGTTGACCTCATTAAAAAGCTTTAGGGCCAGGTGCAGTGGCTCACGCCTGTAATCTCAGCACTTTGGGAGGCCAAGGTGGCCAGATCACTTGAGGTCAGCAGTTTGAGACCAGCCTGGCCAACACGGTGAAACCCTGTCTCTACTGAAAATACAAAAATTAGCTGGGCACAGTGGCAGGCACCTGTAATCCCAGCTACTCGGGAGACTGAGGCAGGAGAATCACTTGAACCCAGAAGGCAGAGGTAGCAGTGAGCTAAGATCATGCCACTGCACTCCAGCCTAGGAGACAGAGTAAGACCCTGCCAAAAGAAAAAGAAAGAAAGAAAGAAAGATTTAGATGTATTCCCTCCTTTTCTATTTTCGGAAGAGTTTAAGAAGGATTGCTATTAGTTTTCCTTGAAATGTTTGGTAGAATTTACTGGTGAAGCCATCAGGTCCTGGAATTTTTTTTGATGGGAGACTTTTAATTTTTTATTCAATCTCTTTATTTGTTATTGGTCTGTTTAGATTTTGCATTTTTTCCTTGATCCACTGTTGGTAGGCTATATGTGTCTAGGGATTTCTCCATTTATTCTACGTTATCCAATCCATTGGCATGTAACTGTTCATACCGATCTCTTACAATGCTTTGTATTTCTGTGGTATCAGCTGTAATGTCTCCTCTTTTGTTTCTGATTTTATTTTAGCTTTCTTTATTCTTAGTAGAGCTAAGGTTTTGATTTTATATTTTCAAAAAAAACCAATGATTGATTTAATTTTGTTGATTTTTAAATTTTTTTTAGTCTTTATTTCATTTATTTCTGCTGTTTGTTATTTATTTCCTGCTGATAACTGTAAGCTTAGTTTGTTCTTTTTTGTTGTAGGCATTTATTGCTATGCATTTCCCTCTTAAGTCTGCTTTTACTGCCTTCTATCAGTTTTATTGTAGTTCCATTTTTGTTTTCTTCAACACATTTTAAAATTTCGCTTCTGATTTCTTCTTTGACCCATTGGTTGTTCAGTAGCATATTGTTTAATTTCCACATATTTGTTAATTTTCAAGATTTCTCCTGTTAACTCATAATAGAAAAACTGTACTCATTAAATGATAGCTCCTCATTCTCTTCTCTTCCAAACTCCAGGAAACTGTTGTTCTACGTTCTACTTTCTACCGTGTATTTGACTATTCTAGTTACTTCATGCAAGTGGAACCATACAGTAGTTGTCTTTTTGTGACTGGCTTATTTCACTTCATGTGTTTTCAAGGTTTGACTATGTTGTAGCATGTAGCACAATTCCATTCTTTTTTAAGACTGAATAATATTCCATTGTACCTATATACCACATTTTGTTTATTCATCATCAATGGACATTTGGGTAGTTTTCACTTTTCATTATTAGGAATAAAGCTGTTATAAAAATGGGTATACAAATATCTGTTTAAGTCCCTACTTTCAATTCTTTTGCGTATATACCTGGAGGAGAATTGCTGGATCATATGATAATTCTGTTTAATTTGGAAGGAAACTACCAGTTTTCTACAGTAGTCACACAATTTTACATTCCCATCAGCAATGCAAAAGGGTTCTAATTTCTCCACATTCTTATCAACACTTTTTTATTGTCCATCTTTTCTATCATAGACATTCTAGCAGTTGTGAAGGAGATTGTGGTTTTGAGCTGCATCCTCCTCATGATTAGCGATGTTAAGCATCTTTTCATGTGCTTACTGGCTATTTGTAGATCTTCTTTATGAAATGTCTATTCAAGTTTGTCTTAGTCCATTTTGTACTCTATAACAAAATACCTTAGACTGGGTAAATTATAAAGAACAGAAACTTATTTTTCACTGTTCTGGAGGCTGGAAATCCAAGATTAAGGCACTATCAAGCTCATTGTCCAGTGAGGGTCTGATCTCTTATTTCAAGATGGTACCCTGAACACTGTGTCTTCCAGATGAGAGGAACACTGTGTTCTCACATAACAAAAGACAGAATAGTTAAAAAAAAAAAAAAAAAAAAAAGAGACAAACTTTCTCCATCAAGCCCTTTTATAAGGGCATCTAATTCCATTTACAAGGAAGGAGGCTTCATGGCCTGTTGAGATTCACTTGGGGTGGCTGGCAAAATATTACAGAAAATATTAGGGAAAGTTATAGATTAGTCTCAAATATTTTGGAAGGCCGAAAGGTTTTATTGGGACAGGCCAAAGGTGGCAGGTCCATTAAGTTAGGGAAAAGGTAGGGATGATAAGACGATTTCCTAGTTTAAGTCTGTTTACCCCACATCCCCTTGTCTCTACTCTGTTTACTCATGTAAACTTTGTGCTGGATGGCCCTCTCAGGGGGGAGATCAAAGGGGATCTGGGCCCAGAACCTAAAGCTTTTATCATTCATATAACCACTCTTTTAACCATGTTAATTATCTACAAGTGTGTTGACTTAGAACCTCTGTTATGAAATCTTTTACTAAATAAATGTAATGATGAAGAGGGAGTCTTTGTCGATTGGCTGCAGTTCATCCTCTGAAAGCAGCTGACGACCATCCCACTTGAATCACTGTAATGGTGTGAGAGTGCATTTATTCATCCATCCAGAGTCAGGGTCTGCAGGCCAAACTTCTACAGGTGGTGATCAATGTCTTAATGGCCTAATCACCTCCTAAAGGCCCCACCTCCTAATACTATCACATTGGAAACACCTGAATTTTGGAGCAGACAAACTATAGCAAAATCTTTTGCCCATTTTTGTATCGGGTTGTTTGTCTTTTTGTTGTTGAGTTTTGGGAATTCTTTTTATTTTCTGGATATTATCCTCTTATCAAATATATGATTGGCCAATATTTTCTATCTTTTGGTTGTATTTTTTTTTTTTTTTTTGAGATGAAGTCTTGGTCTATTGACCAGGATGGAGTGCAGTGGAGCAATCTCAGCTCACTGCGAACTCAGCTTCCTGGGTTTAAGCAATTCTCCTGCCTCAGCCTCCTGAGTAGCTGGGATTACAGGTGCCCACCACCACACCCAACTAATTTTTGTATTTTTAGTAGAGATGGGGTTTCACCATGTTGGCCAGGTTGGACTCAAACTCCTGACCTCAAGTGATCCACCTGCCTCAGCCTCCCAAAGTGCTGGGATTACAGGCTTGAGCCACTGTGCCTCACCAGTTATTTTTTTCACTCTCTTGATAGTATCCTCTGAAGCAAAAAAAAAAAAAAAAAAGTTTTAAATTTGGTAAAGTACAATTTGTCTCTTGTTATCTGTGCTTTTAGTGTCATAACCAAGAAATTACTGTCAAACTCAATGTTATGAATCTTTACCTTATGTTTCCTTTTAAGAGTTTTTTAGCTTTAGCTATAGGACTTTGATATAGTTTGAGTTAATTTTTGTATACAGCTGTGAAAGAAAAACAAGTATCAAGACCTCCAAAATCACTAAGCTAAGGGAGAAGTCAAGTTGGGAACTATGTCAGGCAAACCTGCCTCCCATTTTATTCCTAAATAAAATTGCTACCAAGATAAAAAGCTACATACCTCCCTCACAATTTGTCCAAAAGGAAATTCCTTGTGGACAAAGGGCAGACAGAACTCAAAGTTATCCCTGTGAGACTCACCTGAGACAAATGCATATCTGATTGCTTCCTCTGCTCTATTGTTTACGGAAAAATGCAGATTCACTAAGCCAGACTAAACTGTACATTCAGTGGAAGGCTGATCAAGGACTCAAAAGGATCAAGGACTCTCTTATCTACTTCTGACATGAAAGCCCCCTCTTCAAGTTGTCCTGCCTCATTAGACCAAATCAATGTACATCTTATACATATTGATTGATGTCTCCATCTTCCTAACATATATAAACACAAGATCTATCCCAACTACCCTGGACACGTCATCAGGACCTCTTGAGGCTGTGTTATGGGTACATCCTTAACCTTGGCAAAACAAACTTTCTAAATCAACTGAAACCTGTTTCAGATATTTCAGATTCATACAGTCTAAGATAAGGTTCCAACTTCATTCGTCTGCATGTGGATATCCAGTTTACCCAGCACCATTTATTGGAAAAAAAAAAAAACTAACTCTTGCTAATTTAATGGTCTTGGCACTCTGTTAAATATTGTTTGAAAATATGTGTGGGTTTATTTCAAGGCTTTCTATTCTACTCCATTCGTCTGTTCTATAGTTTTCAGTATATACGTACAGTTGTTTTATTACCTATTTCTGATCATTTTGATATCTAAAAATCACTGTAGGTCTGTTTTTCTTGGTTCATGGTCTCATGGTGCCTTATTTCCTTGTGTGCTTGGTGACCTTTGACTGATTTCTGCTTGCTGTCCTCAAAAACTCACTGATGGGAATTCCTTAAAGCCTGAACTAAAGATATCTTCCTCTACAGAAGATTTATATATTTTTCTTACTGGTATTTGAGGGCACTACAATGTATAACAAATTCACAGTTTAAGGTTGCGGGACCACCCAGCAATATGTCTCAGGTTACAAATCCACATGAGAGGTGTCTTGGGCCAAAATGTTTTTTGACAGGGCTTATTCCTTTTCATTTTCTCCTCTGTTCCACTGAGCACCAAGATATCCTTCCCTGAATTCTCCTAGACATGTGTTCACCTCCAGTTCACCCTCCTATTCATCTCCCACCCTTTGATGGACCAGACTCTTTGGTTCTACCTCAAATAATTCTCTATCATTCTGACTTTTTAGCTGGGACAGATGACTAGAATAAAAGATAGATTAACAAGAGAAAAACAGAAGTTTATTAGTATGTATACCTCATGTATACATTGAAAATACCAGGGAAAATGAGTGTATCTCAGAGTCGGCTTAGAATTCAGGCTTAAATACCATGTTTCACTGAAACGAAGAGGGGTATGTGGGAGGCAAGTTATGGGGAGGTGACCAGGAAAAGCAGGGTATATTAAGAGTAAGGTTTGTTAGCCGGGTGCAGAGGCTCAAGCCTATAATCCCAGCACTTTGAGAGGCCAAAGCAAGCAGATCACTTGAGGTCAGGAGTCCGAGACCAGCCTGGCCAACATGATAAAAACCTGTCTTTACTAAAAATATAAAAATTAGCCGGGTGTGGTGGTACAGTCCTGTAATCCCAGCTACTCGGGAGGCTGAGACAGGAGAAATGCTTGAACCCAGGAGACGGAGGTTGCAATGACCCGAGATTGCACCACTGCACTCCAGCTTGGACAACAGAGCTAGGCTTTACCTCAAAAAAAAAAAAAAGGTTTGTTATGCAGATTTCAGGCGGTACCTTCTCCATCTTGAGCCCAGGAGTTTGAGACCAGCCTGGGCATGGCAAAAACCTATCTCTAAAAAAAAAAATTAGCTGTATATGCTGGCGTGCACCTGTAGTTTCAGCTACTAGGGATGCTGAGGTGGGAGGACACTTGAGCCTGGTAGGTTGATCATGCCACTGCAATCCAGTCTGGGTGACAGCGAGATCCTGTCTCAAAATAAATAAATAAATAAATAAGTCTATGAATTTTTTTTCCCCAATGTGGAGTATTGCTCTGTCGCCCAAGCTGGAGTGCAATGGCGCACTCTAGGTTCACTGCATCCTCCACCTCCTGGTTCAAGTGATTCTCCTGCCTCAGCCTCCCAAATAGCTGGGACTACAGGCATGGGTCACAATGTCTGGCTAATTTTTTTTGTATTTTTATTAGAGACAGGGTTTTGTCATGTTGGCCAGGCTGGTCTTGAACTCTTGACCTCAAGTGACCTGCCTGCCTCTGCCTCCCAAAGTGCTAGGATTACAGGCATGAGCCGCTGTGCTCAGCCATGGAATTTTATCTAACAGAAATAGGCACCACAATCTATTTGCTCAAATTATGAAGGCATTCACCATGCCATTAATAGTTGTATTTGTCTCCTTCTTGTTCCCTCGTTAGTAAGCTCTTAGAACAGGTCCGTATCTAAAACATAGGCACTGAATAACTGGCTGTTGAATTAATCAGTGAACAAACAAAGGTTAATGTGATGTTGCCTTCATTCTCAATTACATTTCAGCCTAAATCTGGAAGAGCAGATGCAAATCAGGACAGATCTGCAATGTTTTTACACACATATATAATGTGCTTGCTACAAATCCATTATTAGCCTGAGAGGACTGGCCATAAAAAATTATATGTAATTGATGCTCAAAATATCCTAATAAATTATATAGGATATACAAACACCCAAAATTAAATATGTAAAATGAGGAAAATCCTAGTGGCTTTAATTTGCAGGAGCAGGTGGGAAAAAAGGTGTTTCTGTAAGTTAGAAAGAGAATTTTACTGTACTAAAAAAAAAGAAAAGGAATGGCAGAGGCTTCTGGTCAATAAGGAAACATCAGACAGAGGAGGAGCCTTCTAAGGAACATTCTGGAAGTCTGACAGAATTTTTGAGATGAGGTGTGAGAAACTCCAGGGACATTTGGTCTTAAGACATATGCGACTAGTAGGGTTTCTGTTTTGATCTTTTTTCTTTTCTTTTTTTCTTTTGAGACGGAGTCTCACTCTGTCATTCAGGCTGGAGTGCAGTGGCATGATCTCAGATCACTGCAATCTCTGCCTCCTGGGTTCAAAGAATTCTCCTGCCTCAGCCTCCTGAGTAGCTGGGGCTACAGGCGCATGCCACCACGCCCAGCTAATTTTTGTATTTTTAGTAGAGACGGGGTTTCGCCATGTTGGCCAGGCTGGTCTTGAACTCCTGACCTCAGGTGATCCGCCCACCTCGGCCTCCCAAAATGCTGGGATTACAAATGTGAGCCATCGTACCCAGCCCTGTTCTGATCATTTTTTAAGGTAGTCGAGGAAGACAATTAAATTGAATTACACTTAGGCTAACGTTGCTGGTCTATTTCTTAAGTCAAAAATAGTACGCAGCAGTAAGATTTCTATGATTCTGGTGTGAAACACAATACGTAACAACTCTTTTAACGTTTTCTCCAGCAACAGACACAAGTCTTAAACGTAGAAAAAAATGGCGTTCTCTCAGAGGATTTTTCTCAAAACTAGCACTTTTCGAGAACAAATGTTAGAGCTTAATTCCTGTGTCCGCCCTCCCCATTTGTGCCCCTCAGCTTTGGGCCCAGCTGGAGACTCCGGGTGTTCCAGGGTTGTCCGGCGGGTCCCGACCCTCACCTGCATGTTGCTCTGCCCTTCGCGAGCCCGCGTCGTCGCGTAGCTGGCGAGGCGTCACGGTTTGAGATCAGCAGACTCCTCCAGGCAGGAAGGGCGCCTGCTTCAGGCCGGCCGGTTTCGAGTGCCCGCCGGAAGAGAGAGAGAGGCGAACAAGGACTTGTTACGCATGTGCGGCAGGGGCAGCTTGGTTGCCAGGCAATGCAGAGGCCTAACACAGGGAATGGTTGTGGGTACTGACGCGCCAGGTCCTGGGGCGTCTATCCCCAGCACTGTCTTTCCGGTTCGATGTGTCGTGCTGGTACTGACATTCCTGTCAACTTTTCCCTCCACCACCTCCATTGAATCAACCGATTGTTTCAAACCGTCTTGCACCCTTGAAACCCTGAGACCTGCCTTCACGGAGAAATAACAAACTCCTGGGGTGGAGAATCCTTCAGAGGAGGCGTTCTAAACCCGGGATCCATAGACTATTTATTTTTTGTTTTTGACACAGGCTCTTGCTCTGTCACACAGGCTGGAGTGAAGTGGTGGAAACACTGCTCACAGCAGCTCTACCTCCAGGGATCAAGCAATCCTCCTGTCTCTGCCTCCCAAGTATTTGGGATCAGAGATGCATGTGCCACCACAACCAGCTAATTTTTGTTTTTTTTTTTTTTTTTTTTTTGTAGAGACATGGGGTTCACATGTTGCCTAGACTGGTTTTGAACTCCTGGGCTCAAGTGATCCTCCCACCTCAGCCTTTCAAAGTGCTAGGATTACAGGCATGAGCCACCACTTAGCCCATATATTATATTTGGATAAGTTTTAGGAAATATCTTCTCCCCAGCCCCCAAGTGTACACATAATTTTGTTGTATGTGTGCATTTTTTCTGAAATTAAGAGCCACAACTTTCATTAGATGCTTAAATGGGACTGTAGGCTCCCCAATTTTATCTTAAAAATCTACTGCCTTAAGTGACGGCAGCTCTGGCTTTAAGCCAGGCACAGTGGCTCACGCCTGCAATCCCAGCTCTTTGGGAGGCTGAGGTGGGCAGATCACTTGAGCTCAGGAGTTTAAGACCAGCCTGGCCAACGTGGTGAAACCCCATCTCTACTAAAAATACAAAAACTAACCAGACGTGGTGGTGGGTGCCTGTAATCCCAGCTACTCAAGAGGCTGAGGCAGCAGAATCACTTGAACCCAGGAGGTGGAGGTTGCAGTGAGCTGAGATCGTGCCACTGCACTCCATCCTAGGCGACAGAGTGAGACTCTGTCTAAATTGGAAGAAAAAAAAAAGCTCTGGCTTTAGGTAGGATACCTAGACAGGTGCATTCCTTTGTGTTTAAATTAAGGAAAGGATGTTTACTGGGAGCTGCCAGGAACTTAAGGAAAGTACTTGGTGTTTTATACAAGTTGTTTTACACAGTTCCAGAGGTATACTCACAGGATTTGGAAAATTAAAAAAAAAAATGTTTTTAATGACATAACTTTAAACTTGGATTCAGCATGGGACCAGTCCATCTGTAGTGCCTAGCTAATACTTAATACAAATCCTATACTCCTAGTAGCCCACATATTCTGTTATGTGTATGAGACATGAATTAGTTAAATATAAATAATTAAAAACATATCACAATTTTTGTAATCATGTCTTGGTATTTGTCTCCTTTTCTTCCTCCTCTTTCCTCTTCTTCATCCTAGGAACCCTAAAAATGTTACCTATTTCTCTCTAGATTTCTGAGAGGCCCTGGGAACTGCTGATTAAATTAATATTCTTTTCTTACTTTGACAGTCCAGAGTCCAGGCTAGTTGAAGTACTGTGCACAGAACTAGCTAATGCTGCCCCATGCATTTGTGGCTTTAGGGAAGCATGCTCTCCTTGCTCTCAAGTCCCCACCTTATCAGGGCAATTTATTTTTCTAAAAATAATGTATTTTTTCCTCTTATGCTTCTTATGTTCTTCACTCAGGTTGACAAGAAGTAAAATTCAGGAACTTTGTTAATTAAAGGTGTGACTTAAGCTATAATAATTGGTCAACATTAGGAAGACAAAGGTTTGTTAGATACTCTGCTCCGAAGAATGTATGTATAGACCTAATCCTACCTACTCAAAAGAGCCACTCCTCTCTAATCAGCCAGCAACCTTCTTAATGGAGGAGGTGGGAATCTAAGACAGAGGTCAGAAGGACACAAAAGGGGAACCTGAGAGGAGATAAATTCAACCTCCATCTGAAGTTAATTCTGTGCCTACTTAACATTGATTTGATGTTAAAAGTTCCCAATATGTGTTCATGATCCTTACTAATAAAATATTAGTAAGATTATTTTCTTTCTGCTAATGGACAAGACTACTTATCTTTCAGATGTTGCAGGGTGAAGTAACTTATTTTAGGATAAATTGAATACTATGAGTTGCTAGAGAAAGTCTTCTGATATATTTGTAGAAATTGGAAATCCATTATAGTTTACAAATCAGAACTTGCTTATTGGACTACTGGATGGGTTATGGCCCAGTCCTCCAAATAGTATAGTTTCAGTTGGTGCTCACATTCTAAGACTGGTAGCTACTGGGCATTCCGGTATTCTGGTGGTTTTGTCACTGTCAAAATCCAAACACGATAAACTAAAACAGCTCATTAAAACTCAACTCTCTCTGAGTGCCTTTCATGAAAATAACAAAAAAGCATGTGTACCAGTACTGTCAAATCCAGCAGGGATCTAAGGATTATTTACAGGTTTATCACACAGTATTTCTCATTAAAACACTAAGCAAAAATATTTTAAGTTTTTTTTTTATTTTCAACAAATTAAACATTTACAACATTGTTACAACTGAGAACACACTGGCAACACAGGGACTTTCAACAGAGTAAATTTAGCAAGGATTGTTTTTCAGAAGAAAACAAAATAGTACATTTTATATTCCATAGCATTGCTCTGTGGAAAATTAGCTGGCATCCTGTAAAAAAAGAAAAATTGAATTAGATTTAAGTGTAAATGACCACATGATTGTGTGTATATAATGTCTGTATATAGACATTTCTATAAATATTTTGTCACAGAATGATAACATTAGCATCTGAGATATTTCCCAGCTGTTCTTCTATGTGTGTGTGTGTGTGTGTGTGTGTGTGTGTGTGTGTGTGTGTGTGTACACACACATAGATAGGAATATATATATATGTGTGTGTATATATACAAAGTGTGCTTCTCTGGGTGGAGCAGGCTGGCGCTTCAGTTGAACCCAGGCACCTTTCTCTTTGGCTTCCTTCTTTTGCTGATCATTTTCCTTCACACGTTTTAGGAAGCTATCTCGGCTCTTAGAGTGCTTGATGCGCTCAATACGCACATTAATTCTCTTGGCAAGAATCTTGCCCTTAACTTGTTTGTTTACAACAATGCCAACAGCATGCTGGGTAACATTGTAGACTCTTCCAGTTTTGCCATGATAACATTTGTGGGGCATTCCTTTTTGAACAGTACCCATTCCCTTGATGTCTACAATGTCACCTTTCTTATAGATTCGCATATATGTGGCCAAAGGAACAACTCTATGTTTTCTAAAAGGCCTAGAGAACGTATATCAGGTGCCTCTCCTCTTTCCCTTTGTGTTCGTCATTTTGGCGAATTACTGGAAGACCGTGGTTCCGGCCGAAAGGGATTTTGGAGATTTTCTTTTACTAAATTCATCAAATCATGGACTTAATTTCATTTCACATTAACACTCTAATACTTGCTTTGATGTTACAATCACAGGTATTTTTTCCCATTTAGTATTAAGCTATTTTTAAAATTTTGTAAATGCCAATGTATATTTATGCTATTATAAAAGATAAAATAGTTTCTTTTCCATTAGCTCTCTGTTCTTTGTTCTTTGAAAAAATGCAAAATTAAGAGTATGTTTTCTCATATTCCTCATGTGAACATAATTTATCAGGCCTCTTCTGAAGCAGGAGTTAATAAGAAAGACAGTTTGCAAATTCATGTTCCTAATTATGAGCACCTTAAATTTTTCCTTCACTTTTCCACTATTTGAATCCTTTCCTTCTTTCTTGTCTAATTGAATTGGCTAACACATTAAGAACTACATTAAATAAGAAATGGGAGAGTATCTTTATCTTGTTCCTTACATTAACGGAAATGCTACAAAGTGTTTCACTAACAAGCCAGCTACTGTACTAACCTGGTTTGAGACTGTTATATAAATAATGTCAAGAAAGGATTAATGTTTTCCTATAGGATCTTCTTTTAATAGAACAGAAATTGACGTGAAATTTTACCAAAAGCATCTATTGAAGTCATCTGATAATTTTTCTTCTAATAGTGAAAATTTTTAACACACTTCTTAACATTGAACCATCCTTGAGTTGCTGGAACAAATCTTACTTAGTGGAGTCATAAAATTATTTAAGTATACTGACAAATACTATTTAATAATATTCCTTTATAATTTTACATTAATATTTATAAACACAATTGACTTATAGTTTCATTTTTTATACTATTTTTTAAATTTTGGTATTAATATTATGCTGGCTTCATAAAAATATCTGGTGATTTTTCTTCATTCTCTGAGCTGAAAAAATTCAAAATTATTGGTTTAGTACTTTTTGAGGGTATAGTTTCTAGATAACATTTCCCATTCCCCCCCCCCCCCCATAGCTATTAGTCTGTTTAGTGTTTTTCTTTCTTCTGTGGCCAATTTTGGTAGCACCTACTTTATTAGACAATCCTCTATTTTATCCCGGTTTCCAAACTGTTATGTACAGAGATGTGCAAAGTACTCTTTTGTGATTTTTATTTCTTCTCTGTTTTAATTTCTCTTTTCATTTGTACTTTTCTATATTTATGATTTTACCATTTTTCTTGATTACACTAGGCTAATTTATTTTATTTTTTGTAAAGAATTACTAATAGATTTTTGCTTTGTTTATTGTCCTTCTATTACTATTTTTTAACATCAATTTCTTCTTTCATTTCCGTAACTTTCTTCCTTTTGCCTTCTTGAAGTTCACTTTATTGTTGTTTTGGTTTGGTTTTTTTGAGATAAGTTCTTGCTCTACGGCCTAGGCTGGAGTGCAGAGGAAAGATCATAGCTCACAGCCTCAAACTCCCATGCTCAAGCGATCCTCCCATCTCAGCCTCTGAAGTAGCTAGGACTACAGGCATGCACCACCACACCTGGCTAATTTTTTTCTTAAATTTTTGTAGCAATGAGGTCTCAAAATCCTGTGCTCAAGTGATCCTCGTGCCCTAACCTCCCAAAGGAGATTTTACAAGCATGAGCCACTGTGCCCAGTCTAAAATGAATGATATATTTTTAAAAATATGTTCAGCATAGAAACTAGATTTAGGATTACAGGTTATTAGAGCCGGGCGTGGTGGCTCATGCCTGTAATCCCAGCACTTTGGGAGACCGAGGCGGGCGGATCACAAGGTCAAGAGATTGAGATTATCCTGGCCAACATGGTGAAACCCCGTCTCTACTAAAAACACACAAAAAATTAGCTGGGCGTGGTGGCGCACGCCTGTAGTCCCAGCTACTCAGGAGGCTGAGGCAGGAGAATTGCTTGAACCTGGGAAGTGGAGGTTGCAGTGAGCCAAGGTCGTGCCACTGCACTCCAGCCTGGCGCCTGGTGACAGAGTGAGACTCTGTCTCAAAAAAAAACAACAACAAAAAAAGGTTATTAGAATACACTTCATTGCTGTGGTACAAATTTATCAATCTGCATTCGAGTTTGACTTCAACACTTATTGTCTAATACAATACTAGGATTAATATATTTATTAAACATGTGGGAACAGTCAACAGCTACTAAATTTCTACTGTATGTCCAGCACTGAGGTAGACATTCTGGCAGTACAAAAGAAGAAGTCATTCTCTCATGTCCTTCCACATTTAAAAAAAGTCTCTAGAAACTGGTGAATCACCAGCTTTTCTAAAGAATCTTTGACTATCAGTTATTTAGATGACAGAAGTACATTTGGTTTGTAAATCTTGGCCCATTGTGGTAGACACTGATTACTATGATAAGAATTCATTCCTTGACATATCTTACTTGCACAATAAATGATGATGAGATCAATGTCGACAAAATTACTTACGACGATTGCTATTGTGACATAGTCTAAGAAATAAATGACATGGGCAAAACAAATGAGGCCCTAAAATACTGGTATTTTCTTATTACAATAAAGCCCTTACAGCTCCCATCGTTGTGGTATTTATATAGAATATTCATGTGCATATGCAATCAAACAATAGAAATATATTTAGCATAGTTTAATTTGTGACTATTTGAAAACAACAGAAAATTTCAAACTGGGTTGAACTGTGAAATGCATATCATTCATTTATTATTCATTTATTTTTTATTTATCACATACCATTTTAAATGAACCCTGCTGACCTTCTTCCATTCCGTGGCTAAAAATAACAGATTAGAAATAAATCAGCATAACTAAAGATGGAAACTAATATTCATAGAAACAGCACTGATAATTTAGAGGCGTGTTTAATGTGCATCAGGATAATCTACAGGGCTTTCATCCCATGTACTGCTGGACCTCATACCCACAGTTTCTGATTTAGTAAGCCTGAGAACCCTAAAATTTGTATTTCTAACAAGTTCTGAAGTGCTGCTAATGCTGCAAAAACCACCATGAACTAGATGCTATTTGACTTTGCTTATTTCCTTGATGGTACCAACATTTTAAAACAAATGTTCCCAATTTTTAATTTGATATGAACTTACTGAAGTCAGGGCTGTTTAGTTGCTTCCTCCCTCCTGCTTTCAGTCCAATTCCTTCATTCAATCCATTCTCTAATTTGCTGTTAGAATTATTTTTCAAAAGGCAAATCTTACCCCATCTGCCCCCTCCTTAGCCTTTAAAGTTGAAATTTCTTAGCTAAATATTTCATCAACCAATTCTCATTGATTCTTCAGGATTCAGCCAATGAAGTCTTCTCTGTACCTCTTCCATTCCCCAGCTGGAGCAAAATGCTTTTCTTTTGGAAACCACAGCCCTTGGATCAAAAGTGCATTTCACACACTACGTTATATTTGTTTACTTATCTGTTTTCTCCTAGAGCCTATCTAAACTACTAGAGCATAGGAATGGAATTCTACCTGTCTTTATAGTCCCAGCCCTCGGTACATTGCTCGGCACCCAGTAGAAGTTCAATAAATAGTTGTTTCAATAATTAATTATAACTTTATGATAATGTATTAAGGATCCAAACATTTTACAAAGTGTAGCTGTCTAAAAAAAACCTCACATTTTATAGACAATGTGGACAAACAAAATTAGAAATGTAATCCTGAAATTCTGTCTACTTATACCTTTTATTGTAGTTGAGTATTATTTTAAGAATTTGTGAATATAGTCATAACTCTTCCAATCTACTGAGTTAAAAATTTTGTAAATAATTCCACAGAACATAAGGAATAGTGTGTCTTTAAGACACTTATTTTCTATACATCAAATGTCAGGGAATTAAACTGTCTAATAGGTGAATGTTATTTGAGGTGTTTAAACATGAGCAATAGATCAAAGAAGAGATTGAAGCAATAAGGTGGTGACAGAAGTGAATGTCAGACTGTAACATCTGATGCCAAATATCTATAAACTTTAAAATTTAATTGAAACGTACAAGTTAATTAAATACACAGTGAAAGTGTTTTTCAATTTTGATGTAGATTGATTAAAAAAAAATACAGTATGTACCTACCCTGAATAAAAAATATCCTCGACTTTGACTTGCAAAGGGACTTTGGAATTCTTCCTAGAAGAGAAAATGAAGGCATTACAAATCAACTAACACTAAAAATAAGTGCAAATTCTCCTTGAACGTCCATAAAGGGTCAAAATTACTTTCAACTATCGTAACTAAACATAGAGGGAATCAGGGACTTGAACACAGAATTTTTGTATCATACGTGAAAATTTTCAACAATTAGCAGTATCATCGGAAATTTATATCTAAAAATAATTTCCTTATCAGTGTGACAGATTCTCCTTTCAGGAATTTTGTCAGTTGTATGTGTATTCATCAATAAGTAGAAACAGAAATGACAGACACTTCATAATCGACTGTATTTAAATCTTCCTTTCAGCATTTTGTTAGAATGAAATAATTTCTTTAAAATACATATTGTATGTGTTAACGCATGAACAGGGAAAAATATAAAACAGAATTGTGTCAAAGCTAAAAAATATTATACAATATTTCTGCAGAAATGTAGTTTGAAATTGAGGGACAATTTTGGTAAACTATGTTTATTCAATGAAGCTTTAGGAGAGATGTTCCTGACATAATTATATGTGCAGAATGTTAATTTTTAAATTTCCAACTATTAATAGGAATTATATTATTATTCATATTAAGTATATATTTATTATTATATATATACTTAATATGAATTCAATTATTCATATGAACTCAATTATTATGCACCCAATTATTCATAATAAGTATATATTTTTCTCAAACATTGCATTTTAAACTTCATGAAAAAATACGTCAACATTTCATGGTTTCCATAAAATTGGCTTATAGCTTCCTATTTTCATTAATAATGACCTATATTATAAAAGCATTATCAGCACAGCTATCACCATGAAATCTTTTCAGCCAAGACCTTTTTCAACTATTCTATAATATGAATACAATCATATTAAATTATAAGAAATGGCTCTGCTATATGTTTAAATTCTGAGATACTTAGTTTGCAACAAATATATCTTAAATTCTCAATATTCATATTTAATTTTCACCTTTACTATAACTCCCCAAATTACTTAAGATTGAAAAAAAAATCTATATTTAAAAATGTACACATTGTATACAAGTATCAAAATATCACGTGTACCCCCAAAATATGTATAACTATAATATACCAATGAAAAATAAATAATAAAGTTTTTTTAAGTTTTCAAAACTTAAAAAGATGTACACATATAAACTATATGCTTATATACCTATATAAGCAATGTTCTCAGCTGAGCACAGTGGCTCATGCCTGTAATCTGAGCACTTTAGGAGGCTGAGGTGGGAGGATCATTTGAGTCTAGGAATTTGAGACCACCAGCCTGGCCAACACAGAGAGACACAGTCTCTACAAATAATAAAAAAATTTAGCCAGGTGTGACGGCACACACCTATGGACTCAGCTCCTCAGGAGGCTGAGGTGGGAGGATTGCTTGAGCCCAGGAGGTCAAGGTTGCAGTGAGTCATGATCATGTCACCGCTCTCCAGCCCAGGCGACAGAGAAAAACCCTATCTCAAAAAAAAAAAAAAAAAAAAAAAAATTAATGCATATTATATTAAAGAGAAAAAACTAAAAGGCAGGACAAAATGTAAATTTAAATGTACCAAATATTTAAAACTTTCAAACGCAAAACCCAACATACAGATCTTTTTAGTCTTATCACTAAACATAGAGCAGTATATAAAATAATTTGGGAGGTAGAGATAAACAAAACATGTGGGAATGAAAGTGGAAGATGTCTAGCAAACAAAACTTAAGTGTTTTAAGATCTAAAACCTCATTTTCTTCAAGAATTCAAATATTTCACTATCAAAAATACATTTTAAAATTAGATGACTTAGGCCCAGCAAAGCGAACACTCTCCTGTAATTGCATTTCTATTCATCTCTTACATTCTTTTCTTTCATAGGTTTCTAGGAAACTTGACTGGCTGCAAAATACCCTTAAGATTTATCATTTGTCTGAAAATACACACAGTATCACCGAAGGTGGAAAATTCAGTCAACGTACTAAACTGGCCACAATACTGAGCGGTTAGCTTTGGTTTTGTAAATCATGGCACTGAATTAATGTAGTCGCACTAATGATTGTTGGTGTCTTTTAAGAAATGGAATCTTTAAGTGGAAATTGTTTATTAATTCATAACTCAAGCAAACACTGTAAGAAGTAAAAGTTAAATCAAAAAAGCATGTATTACTTCTAGAGAGTTTGATGACAACTGCTTTTTTCTTCATTTGCAAATTCTAAAATTTTAAGGGGCTACTGCTTATGATCTCTACAGATGGCATCAGATTCTCTTTACAGTTGGCATCAGATACAGTCATCTTTGATGGAAGTTTCATTTAAGAATGTGAAGATTTTAGGGAAGAAATACTGGCCATAAAAATACATTTTGAGGAATGTATTCACCTAAACTCTATGCATTTTTAAAAGTTTCTGAAAAGTTTGAGTAGCATTTTAAGAATAAATTAAATATGGTATTGAAATTAAGGAAAATTTTGATCTGAATTCAACTTTTTTTTTTTTTTTTTTTTTGGAGACAGTGTCTTGCTCTGTTGCCCAGGCTGGAGTGCAGTGGCATGATCTCGGCTCACTGCAACTTCTGCCTCGCTGGTTCAAATGATTCTCCTTCCTCAGCCTCCCGAGTAGCTGGGATTATGGGTGCCACCACCACACCCAGCTAATTTTTTTTTTTTTTTTTTTTGGTATTTTTAGTAGAGACGGGGTTTCATCATGTTGGACAGGCTGGTCTCAAACTCCTGACCTCAGGTGATCCGCCTACCTTGGCGTCCCAAAGTGCTGGGATTACAGGTGTGAACCACTGCGCCTGCCTGAATTCAACTTTTAGTAATAAGATACATAACTTAAAAATAACATAATAAAAATATCCAAGGTTAAACTATAAAGGGAACAGCATAGTGAAAAAAAAATTGCCAAGATCAGAAGTCAGAAGACTATGTTGTACTTTCTCTTACTAATATGATCTTGGGAAACTCCTTCAACTATTCTGACTTGCTTTTCCTTTTGTAAATGGGAAATAACATTACTTGTATAAGTGCTAACAGAGTTCCCCAAAGAATAAAATGAGATAATATAAGACCAAAAATCATAATGTATTACAGCAAGGGAAGGCATTACTTAAAAATAATCCTAGAAATTCTCAGTGTTACAAGAGTTAGGTTTCTTGTTAAACGACTATAAAAACTCCACAATGTAACACAGTAAGAATGTGTTAATGCAGTTACGTTCATTTTACACACAGATACCGGATTTAGTCACATTTTTTTGTTCTTGGTGGAAAAAACAAAGTAATACATTTAGTTTCTGATATTTACTTCATGAACCTTACTCTTACTGACTTTTTTCTATTATTTGTGAGACAGAGTCTCACTCTGTCACCCAGGTTGGAGTGCAGTACAACCTCTCCCTTCTGGGTTCAAGTGATTCTCGTGCCTCAGCCTCCCGAATAGCTGGGATTACAAGCATGCATCAATATCCCCCGGTTAACTTTTTTTTGTATTTTTAGTGGAGACGGTGTTTCACCATGTGGCCAAGGCTGGTCTTGAACTCCTGGCCTCAAGGGATCCACCCACCTGGGCCTCCCAAAGTCCTGGGATTACAGGCGTGAGCCACCGGGCCTGGCCTACTCTTACCAACATTTAAATACTTGAGCAGAAAGTTTGCCATCCTAGCAACTTGCCAAGCTGGATACAGAGGGGCAGTACGTTGTCCTTTATTTGTTCTCTTATTCCTACCTAAGGACTGGACACAAGCAGTGTCCTTTCTTAAACAAAGAATAGGTTTCTCACCAGGAGAATAAGGGCTTTTGGAAAAGATTGTAATTCCAGCTTTCCTCAACATCCACAGCTTCAGCTAGAAGGGACACAATATTGCAGGGGGCCAGGGAGGGCAGCTTGAACAATTCTATTCTCAAGTGTGAAAACTACTCTGCAAACAGATGCCCTTACGTTGGCTAACTGGGTATTAGTGTGGGCTTATCCTGAAGAGCAGCATTTGATGAACTGCCACAGCTGGGAATTAACAGAAAGGGCTGCCCCACACGGAATGGCAAAGCCAGCATGCAGTTTGTGTTACATACGTCCACTCCGAATCTCTTCATTCTTCTCTCATGCAGGTGAGGAACGAGCTGCAGCAACGGATGCACGACAGGCGACTGAGAGGACATGAACACACAGGCAGTGAGCACACGGCCTCTCAGCACTGGCCAGCAAGATGGCTTCCTATTTGCTTGTTTGTTTTTTAATCCATTAAACTTGTCCCAGGCAAAACAGAACATTAAAGATGTCACCTAAAACAGCTCTTAGGAAGCAATTCAAAGAACCGTGGAGAATAAACCAAGAGGTGAGATAAAATTTGGTAGCTCTGCACTGGGATTTCTGTCATCATATTGAAGAAGCACTTTCCCAAAGGCTGCGGCTCTCTTGTGAACTGTTAGCCAGTGAAGCTTCTCACTGCCTCTTTGAGAGGCAAAAGGCAGTCTGTCTGCTTCTAGACTTATTCAAAATAATTCGGGCCAGGTGAAACCCACACTGTGAGTAGCAGTTTTCCGCTATAAACATGTTGATCCGGAAGATTATACTATACACACATCTAATAACCTCCTTTACAAATTATGTACTTAAAACAGAAACGTAGGGAGCAAAACAACAACGTGTGAAAATGACAATGTGTTCTTGATAGTGAAAACTGTGACTAAGATACATTTTCCCAAAATGTAAAGGTGCCAAGCCAAAGAAAATGAAAGCACACTTGAGACATGTAGCTACCTACCTGATATGGCTGCATTTTTTAAAAAGGTGTGGGTCACATTGAGACTTCTCATTAATGTTACATTCATTTAGCACATGGGTTATGTTGAGCCCTGTATAACAGTTATCTGTTAACTAGTTCAACTTCTACTTGGTGTAAAGCCCGTATAATCTTTCAACTCCTCATACGTATGAATATTCCATGTGATAAATATTTCAAACTGAGTTTAAGATTACAATTACCTTTCCACAGGTATGTATCGGTTTAAAATACACTATGCTCCTCATTCCATAAATGGGTTCATGAATGTGAATCACAAGTGTAGAAACAATATTATAGCCAAATAATTTCTACGTATTCTAGATTGAAACACCAAGTAGGTGGGTTAGCATTTTTAAAACCCATGCATACAAAAAGAAAACTACCACTAATACTACATGATTTTAAAGTGAACTGAATTCAAGTTACTGATTTTTGGCTAACCTTAGAGAATACATTTTCACATTAAATGCCTAATTACTAATAAGAAGATCTTAGGAATAGAAGAGGATATTTTTAATTATATTTAATTACATTTTTGACAATCATCCTTTAAAATTAAAAAATGCCCTTGGATCAAATGACTTTTTTCTTTGCAACAATTGCAATTGGAAATAATATGTTTTACTTACTTATTTGCTTTTTATTTTCTTGGCCTTTAGAATGTGTTTCACAAAAGCAGGGATTTCTTTTCTTCTTGTTTTTTTTTTTTTTTTTTTGAGACAGAGTCTCGCTCTGTCGTCCAGGCTGGAGTGCAGTTGCGTGATCTCGGCTCACTGCAACCTCCACCTCCCAGGTCCAAGCGATTCTTGTGCCTCAGCCTCCCAAGTAGCTGGGACCACAGGCATGCACCACCACACCCAGCTAATTTTTGTGTTTTTAGTAGAGACAGGGTTTTACCATGTTGGCCAGGCTGATCTTGAACTCTGGACCTCAAGTGATCCACCCGCCTCGGCCTCCCAAAGTGCTGAGAATACAGGTGTGAGCTACCATGCCTGGCTAGGGATTTCTCTTTTAAATTTTGTCTTATTTATTGCTATATTTCTAGTACCTAGAATTGTGCCTGGCACATAGCATATCGCTAATACTCTGTAGATGACTGTTAAATGAATGAATTAATGAATTTAATGTACAAGTAGTTATTGACATATAAAATGAATGTATAATAAATACTGAATTTCGTTTCTTTACTCACATATAAACTTTTAAAGTAAAAAATTTGGATTCTGATCTAGCTCTATTATGCTGCAAAAACTGGTTCATTCTTTTAAACAAATTAGTGATTACTAAGAAGTAGTTCTATAACTTACCACAACATTTGAATTGCCCAACTTCTGCGTCTTCGAATAATGAAATAAGAACTGTTTAAAAAAAGCAGCAAATTTTACTATAAAAAATTACTGGTTTCCTTTATTATTTTATGAGGTATATATTTATGAAATCATCTTACCCTTTTAGTATTATCTTTTTCATCTTGTTCCTATTGAAAAGAGACATTATATATCAATATATAACATTTTACTATAGATACAGTAATTTTATAATGTTATAAAATTATAACACAAAATTTTTTAAAACACATGACTCATATGTTACATATAAAATATAAGACTGAAATTAGTAAAAACGAAAAAAAGACAAATTAGTTAAGCATCCATTGCTCTAAAAGTAAATGGGAAATTAATTAAATATTGTTTACAAATAAAGATTTGCATAAAGATCTCTTTACTCAACTTTATTCATAAGAGTAAAAAATTGGAAACATCCTAAATATTCAACAATGGTAGAATGGGAAATTATTACGTAATGACATGATGGAATAGTCAGAGGAAGAGACTGAAAAATATCACATCAAAATATTTTTACTGTTTAGTACTAAATAAGGTTATGAGTTGTTGCTGATGGCTTTCATAAAATAATTTTAAAAATCATATAATTCCTTTTTTGTTGTTGTTCTTTCATGTTCTCACTTGCTTTTAATACAAATGGAAGATCATGAATAAACATCATTGTCATTTCTTTTATCTTAATTAGGAAAAAATCAATTATGCTTTTTGGACAGTGTCACCATTAGAAACAATGGATAAATATACAGTTGTAGGCAGAGATTATTTAGTTTCATAAAACATTTATACTTTCATATTATCAATGTTGTTTTCTTTGAATTATTATATATGAAAGGTATGGAAGTCAGAGTATACTAATGACCACCAATTAAGTTAGAATTGCAAATGAAAAATATAATATTCAAACCTGAAGCTCTTATCTTTAATAAAGTAGCTTTAAAATAAGTTTATCAATAAGATACAGAATATAAAATTAGATACGGGGCTTATGCTACTTTTCAAGCTCCCATCTACCCTCACTCCAGGACAAAAAGTTCTCCCAGAAGAATCAAGTCATTTTAATAAGAAACCAAGACAATGACAATACAGTTTGCTTTATTTATTTATTTATTTTTTGCATTCTTAATGTCCGACTCTCCCACAAAGTACAATGTCCTAACCTTTGAACCATAAGATGTACTTAGCAGCTTAGAAAGATGCATCTGTTCTCCAAAGTAGCATGAGTCAGGGCAAAAAAGAGAGCCAATGTGACCCCGTATTTATCCCATTGGACTGGAGCTCATTTTATATTTGATAGGGACATAGGATTTCCCAATTAGATTACTGAACACTACATTAATATGATGCTCAATTCTCAGACATCAAAGAAACTGAAGTATTTCTTATCCAAAATCAATTTTTCCTCTTCTCCCGTCTCTTGGCATGCTTCCTAAATTGGACATATTTTCTTCCAGGAGAAATTCCAAGAAATTTTTGGATAATTTTTGTCTACAAACAAAACACTATTTCAGCCTTACCTGAGGCTTTGGTAGCATTCCCATAATCACAAAGCAAAGCTCCTCCAGTGCATTGGATGCCTAACAGAAATGAGAAGATACGTAAGTTATGCTTCTGCTTAATGATATTTGCATAGAAGAGATAACTATGAAATATTAGGAGCACGAGGAGATGCTAACTATCTAGAAAAGAATCCTTCTGTAGACCAATAAAACTGTTGGAATCCTTTGATTTCTCTCACAACAAAAACTTGGCTGTAAAAGTAAAGCCTTCTTTCTAACCAGAAATATAAAAAAAAGGTAAGTACTGTACATATGCACACACTAAGGTTTCCGCTGTGATCTGGCTACACAGTTCTCAGCACTTGCTAAAATATTATGAAAGTCTATGACTGAGAGTAACAAGGGACAGTGCCAAAAGAAGAATTATTCTTCCAAGCTTGTAGCAAAATCTGCATCTACATGCCAACGCCGTGAGCCTCGCTGAATATTACTCATTATTGGCTAATTTGAAAATCCTGCAATTACTCGAAAACAATAGGAAGTGAAGGAGAAGAAGCCATGCGTGGTGCACCTAACCTGAGTATCACCCTTCCAGATTGCTGACTGCACACCCAGGATCAGGTTTTTCAAAGCATTTGAGCACAGAAGTAGGGCAGGGCTCTTGGTGGTTAGCAGCCAGCTGGGTGTGGTAAGGAGTAGAAGAAACGGACAAGCAGGGGCGAAACCTGCTTTGCACAGAATTTAACACAGTAGCACAATAAACAATTGATTACTTAATAAATGCATTTTGGAAGTAGAAGAACTAGAACAGTAGGGAGGGCAATATAATTCGTGGTTAAAAGCATGGGCTATGGAGTCGGGGAAGCCTGCGACTCCATTTCAGTGCAAATTCCATTTCTGCTCTTTATTAGCTGTGTTACCTTGGGCTGGTTACCTAACCTCTCTAAATTTCCATTTCTTCAGCTCTAAGTCAGGGATGACGTCACTGCAGAGAGTTCTTAGAAGGATTAAATGTAGGTAAAGTTCTCAGGTTTGCTTTACAGCTGAAGTGATTCTTAATTTAGAAGTTATATGAAAAGAGGCTGGGCACGGTGGCTCACGCCTGTAATCCCAGCACTTTGGGAGGCTGATGTGGGCAGATTACCTGAGGTTAGTAATTCGAGACCAGCCTGGCCAACATGGCGAAACCCAATCTCTACTAAAATGCAAAAAATTAGCCAGGCATGGTAGCACACGCCTGTAATTCCAGCTGCTCGGGAGGCTGAGGCAGGAGAATCACTTGAACCTGGGAGGCAGCAGTGAGCCAAGATCTGGACACTGCACTCCAGTCTCGGTGACGGAGTGAGACTCTGTCTCAAAAAAAAAAAAAAAAAAAAAAAAGACATAAGAAAAGAATTGTTCAGGACCTCCAATAGTCTCTCCCTTTGAACAACAGTACATGCTTGACATGGTTGGTTGTGGTGAGAGATGCAGGTGGAATCAACAGCTTTTCTGTGCACCCTGCCTGGTATCAGGGGTCCTGCTTTGTTCTCTTCATTCCATTTGTTTGCTTGTCATGCAAATTCTTGGAATATTTATTAATAATGCCTCATATTTATATAGTGCTTCAATAATTATAAAACATTTTCATATACCGTCATGTACCACACAATGGCATTTCAGTGAATGATAGAGTGCATATACAATGATGGTTCCATAATATAATTATGAAGCTGAAAAACTCCTATTATCTAGTCACGTCTTGATAATCCTGACCTGCGTAGGCCTAGGCTAGTATGTATGGCTTGTGTCTCCATTTTTAACAACAAAGTATAAAAAGTAAAAAAAAAAATAAAAATTAATTTCAAAAGCTTATGAAATGATGATATAAAGAAAGAAAATATTTCTGTACAGCTGTTCAACGTGTTTGTGTTTTAAGCCAAGTGCTATTACAAAAGAGTAAAAAAGCTCTAAAATATTAAAAAGTTGGCCAGGAGCGGTGGCTTATGCCTGTAATCCCAGCCCTTTGGGAGACAGAGGTGGAAGAATTGCTTGAGCCCAGAAGTTTGAGACCAGCCTGGACAACATAGCAAGATCCCATCTCTACATAAAATACAAAAAAATTAGTCCCGTGTGGTGGTGCATGCCTGTAGTCCCAGCTCTTCAGCAGACTGAAGTGGGAGGATCATCTGAGCCCAGGAGTTCAAGGCTACAGTGAGCTGTGATTATGCCACTGCACTCCAGCCTGGATGACAGAGTGAGACCCTGTCTTGAAAAAAAATAATTAAAAAGTTTATAAAAGTAAAAAAGTTACAGTAAGCTAAGGTTAATTTATTATTGAAGAGAGAAAAAATTTTAAATAAATTTAATGTAACCTAAGTTTACAGTGTTCATGAAATCTACAGTAGGCCTTCACATGCACTCATTACTGACTCACTGACTCACCCAAAGCAACTTTTCCAGTCTTTTAAGCTCCATTCACGGTGAGTGCCCTATACAGGTGTATCATTTTTTATCTTTTATATTACATATTTACTGTACCTTTTCTACATTTAGATATGTTTAGATACATATTGTATTACAAATACCCACAGTATTCAGTACAGTAACGTGCTATACAGGTTTGTAGCCATATAGATTAGGTGTGTAGTAGGCTGTACATCTAGGTTCGTGTAAGTACATTCTATGATGTTTGCACAATGACAGATCAGCTAAGGACACATTTCTCAGAATGTATCTCCATTGTTAGGTGATGCATGACTATATGTAATTTGCATTCCGTCCTACACAGGACAGGAATTATTATTCTCATGTACAGAGGAAGTGAGGTTCTAAGAGACTGTTATTTCCCCCATACCACACATGCCTAGGAGTTGGTAGAGCATGGCCTGGGACCTTGGCCTTCTCATCTGTAGGTATTCTTGTGTTGCACTGGTATTGCCTGCTAAGCCTGGAGTTGGGAGTTGGCTGTGAGAAAAAGTAGAGTGTGAACACTGATACATCCTTTCTCACTGTTTATACTTAAAGGCTGGATACACAGGTCACCCCCACAAAAATCTGAAATAAAATCCCTATATCTTTTTTTTACCAGCCTGGGCAAGACAGTGAGACTCCCATCTTTACACACAAAAAAATTTTTTTAATTAGCTGGGCATAGTGACATGCGCCTGTAGTCTCAGCTATTCAGAAGGCTGAGGTAGGAGGATTGCTTGAGTCCAGGAGTTCATAGCTGTGGTAAGCTGTAATTGTACCACTGCATTCTAGCCTGGGTGACAGAGTGAGATCTTATCTCTAAAAACAAACAAAAAAAATGCTCCACTTATGGCTCATTTTAAAATAGAAAATACAAAACAATAAGAAGAAAATACTCAGTGACGACATGTGTCAAAAATGTATTTCAAGTCAAGAAGAATAAGCACTTATGGCTCATTTCAAAATAGAAGATATAAAACAATAAAGAAAATACCTAGTGTTTGTCTGTGTCAAAAATGTATTCAACTCAAAGAAGAATAAACACTTATGGCTCATTTCAAAATAGAAAATACAAAACAGTAAGAAGAAAATACCCAGTGATGTCATGTGTCAAAAATACATTTCAGTTCAAAGAAGAATAAAATCACACATGTGAGTTGTTTCTCCTTAGGAAATAGTTTCTAAGCTGAAAGAGGTTCAGTAAGATTGAACTTTGACTGAAAAGGTTTCAAAGCAAATGCATTTCCCCAGCTCCTTTTACGAGAAGCCAATTCTCAACTATTCTTCAAGGATTTAAATATATGAAAGTTTTAATATCTTATTTTTAAATTTATAGACCTTAAAGATAACATTTTCTACTTGGTAAAAATGTTTCAAAGCAATAGTCACATAATCACATAAATAATAATAGTGTATGTGAAAACTAACAATGTTTTAAAATTGTATCAAATTTGGTGGTATATATACACCATGGAACACTACACAGCCATAAAAAAGAACGAGGTCATGTCCTTTGCAGCAACATGGATAGAGCTGGAGGGTATTATTCTAAACAAAATAACACAGGAACAGAAAACCAAATACCGCATGTCCTCACTTGTAAGTAGAAGCTAAACACTGAGTGTACATGGGCAAAAAGAAGGGAACAATAGATAGCAGGGCCCGATTGTGGGTAGAAGGTGGGAGGATGGTGAGGATAAAAAACTACCAGTCTAGTACTATGCTTATTACCTGGGTGATGAAATAATCTGCACACCAAACCTCCATGACGTATTTTACTAACATAACAAACCTGTACATGTACCCCTGAACCTAAAATTTAAAAAAAAATCATTTAGGGTCTATGGGCTATATCAAGGGATTTTTATATTATTTAAATTGCAATAAGAAACTATAGGAAGATCTGGAGCAAAACAGTGATATGATGTCTTAGTATTTTAAATGACTAAGTGATCCTAAAACCTTACATTTGAATACAACAATAGCTATACTTATCACTAATTTTCAGTTGCGTACAGACTTACCACTCACGAATTGAGTTTATTATCAATATTTTGAGAAAACAATGAACATTTTTAGACATTACAGTAATTATAATTTCTAAATTATAGTAATATCCCCATTGAATCATGCCTCCCTGTATGCACTGCCTTTATGTAGTCAGTCCCCCTAGCACAGACACTGAGCATGGCCCCCCACGTTGACTCTGTGTCTTGCTCTGGCCAATGGGGGATGAGTAAACATGTCACTAGCAGACGTTTGTAAAGCACTTAGGTGTTAGAGCTTGCTCTCCCCACTGCTGGCGGAACCTAGCAACCACGTGAAAAAGCTCAGACTAGCCTGTTGGACTGTGAGTAACACTTGGCCCAGTTGCCTCCACCACCCCTGCTGATAGCCAGCCAATGACAACCAAGCGTATGAAGAAACCCAGCCACAGAAGTAAGCCCATAAAATGATATCTTCCCAAAACATCAGCAATACAATTTTTAAAAGGTATTCCTAATTTATTAATATTAATCTTGTGAAGGTACCCAAATACAGTTACTATACATAAACCCCACTCCAGAGATGCATCTGTATTAGTTTAGCAGCTATTTCTAGGGAAGGGACTTGTAAATCTATCTCTTTTATATAATTTCTTTCATTTCTTTCCTTTGACTTTTGAATAATTCACGATTTTGCAAGTTGCAAAAATAAAAAATTATAAGATGATATCCAGTTTAAAAGCCCAGTCCACCTAGAACTACCCTTTCACATAACCATTATCATGTATTTTTTATGTATTCTTCCAGAATTTATTTTTTTTTATTTGAGAGCTAAAACAGTAAAACCATATTTATATGGTTTTTAAACTAGTGAATGGGGCAAAAAAAGGGATGATATAATCATATTTGTTAAAAGAGAACAATTTCTACATAGCATGTTTTCTACTGGGTTTTGTTAACTAAGTAATTAAATAATTATTTGTTGAGTCTCTTCTCAAGCATGATTCTAGGTGCTGGCTATAAACGTATCCCACATAAGAACATCATCAATATACTATGGTGAAACCAAAGTTAGATTTTAATGGATAGCTTTAATTTCACATGTAACAAAACAATAATTTATTAAAATAATAAATTTATTATAATTTACATAGTAAATGTAAAACTTTCAAATAGTAAATTTACTAAGCAATTCTTGAAAGAGACACAGTACTGAAATCCAGGCAGATATTAGTTTCTCTTGATGAGGTTTAAATGAGTGCTTTAAAATTTATCCTCTTAGTACTGAAGACCTAAAAGTGATTTTGAGGATGTTCTTGAATTTTTTTTTTTTTTTTTTTTTTTTTTTTTTGAGACAGAGTCTCGCTCTGTTGCCAGGTGCCAGGCTGGAGTGGTGTCGTGATCTTGGCTCACTGCAACCTCCGCCTCCCGGATTCAAGCAATTCTCCTGCCTCTGCCTCCCAAGTACCTGGGACTACAGGCGCGCGCCACCATGCCCAGCTAATTTTTGTATTTTTTAGTAGAGAGAGGGGTTTCACCATGTTGGCCAGGATGGTCTCAATCTCTTGACTTCGTGATCTGCCTGCCTTGGCCTCCCAAAGTGCTGGGATTACAGGCGTGAGCCACCGTGCCTGGCCTCCTGAATTTTACATACAACACAAACACATATACGCTGATTAATATCCATCTCATGTTATTAATATATATCTGCCAATGCTCCTTGAATAATTTGAAATATTGTTCAAAAATATAATCTATTGTGATCCTGGTCTTACTTTACTATCTAATACCTCAAATTTTCAGCAGGTAGCTAGGGAATGGGTTGAAGCAGGAGAAATACAACACTATACAAGGCTGCTTCTCCACACCTGCCAGGAAAACATAACTGGAGACTGTGCGACCAACAGCCTGGGCACCTCGGCCAGACTATGTAGGGAGTACATCCCAGGCCATAGCTGATGATTCTGAAAGCAGCAGCATCCAGTAAGGACAATGTAAGAACACACTTTTTGCCCACTCCTTATGTGTCCATGCAGAGGAGCTAGATTAGCACTCCTGGCCTCTTTCCAAAACCCTCTCTTAATTCTTTTCTGTTGGAGGAGGAGGGAGGTGAACTGAGAGGAAGAAATTGGGCATGCTCAGTTCAGCTCTTTCCTCTAGGGAGTCAGTGTTCTTGCTCTGGTCAGTTGTTCTTGTCTGGTCTCTGCCCTGTGGCTGAGAATCTGACTGGTGGAAAACTCAGAGTCATTGTCTGATACTTGCATGCAAGTTTAATTCTGGAGGCACTTATAGCAAACACACTTGATAACAGATCTGAAGCCACAGTCACGAATGGACTTTTGGACTTTTCAAATATAATGACGATGCTTTGACTTCCAAAAGTCTGACTCATAAGCTCATCTCTCAATGGGTTTCAAACTCAATTGGGAGACAGGATATTTGTCCCCAAATACAGCAATATTATAGTATTTTAAAATTTTATTATTATTTAAACTTTTATTTTAGGTTCAGGAGTACATGTGCAGGATTGTCATACAGATAAACTGTGTCACGGGGTCTGTTGTACAGATTATTTCATCACCCAGGTACTAAGCCTAGTACCCAACAGTTATTTTTTCTGATCCTCTCCCTCCTCCTGTTCTCCAGCCTCAAGTAGGCCCTGGTATCTGTTGTTCCCCCTCTTTGTGTCCATCTGTTCTTCCCATTTAGCTCCCACTTATAAGTGAGAACATGCGGTATTTGGTTTTCTGTTTCTGTGTTAGTTTGCTTAAATTTTTATTATTACTATTTGGTAGAGATAGGGTCTTGCTATGTTGCCCAAGCTAGTCTCGAACTCCCAGCCTCAAGCAATCCTCCCACCTAGGCCTCTTAAAGCACTAGGATTACAGGCATGAGCCACTGCACCCTGATAGATAACTTAACACATAATTTAATTTTGAAATTAATATTTTAATTTGACATTCCAAAATATGTGTATATTATCTGCAAATCTATTTTATTTAGAGATGAAAGCCCCAGCACGTTACAACACAAGCCCACAGTATTGATTATTATCTGCAGCAAATGTCATAATATCTCATATGTTGACATGTTTTCATGAGCACATAAAGGTTTCAAAGGCAGCAATGGAGAGTTTAAGCACTACACAAACACCTATATTAATACAAAATACATTCAGTTGGAATTACCTGAGGCTGGGAATCAACGGACAGAAGAGACGAACAAGCATCATCTATCTGTAGAGAACAAAAATGTCAGTTACATCCTGGAAATGGACAGAAAATAGCAGAAAGTAGATTTTACAAAGTCATTTTACCTCTGGAATATTAACCACAGTTCCATGACAGTTTAGGACTCTGGATTTGGGAGAGAGGAGCCTCTAAAACTTCATTAAAAAGTCTTGGAAATGAGACTTCCCTCAAGATGTCCCCCTAACCACGGGGTATACGTCGCTAGTGACTGCTGACAGGGATCATCCTAGGGCCTGGAGGTGCCTCACATTAATATATTGAAGAAAAGTATGTCAGGTCTTATTTAGCCTGAGAAATGTGAGAGCTGACTAAAGAATGACCTTGAAATTAAGGCAAACTTTTGGTTATCCTATGGTTCTTTATGACACATGAACCTAATGTCACCTAAATTAACATAGTAACAGCATGATAAACAGCACACCAGAAAAATCGTTCATACAACACAGGCAATCCGCTAGATCTCGCCTGTGAAACCAGTATTGGAAGAATTCTACTTTATAATGAGGGCTTATTGAGCTACAGTTGGCAACTAATTGTTCTCAGCCTTTATCCTAAAAAGACAGCTTGAGAGACTTTAAATGGTAGAATGAGAGATTTATATTAATCACAAAAAACTGTGCTGAGAAGTTAAGCACTAAGCTGGATGTCTGGCATTGTTTATGGCATTTATTTCTTTGACGGCCTTTTAAAATGGAACTGGAAAAAAAAATGGTACTGATTCTTATCTCTCTGGAATGATTGAGGTTGAGTCCTATTTATAGCATTCCACTTCAGAGGCCCGTTTCAGTCCCAGAATTCTTTTTCTCATACCAGGGGGGTGGATTATTATACTATACTGTCATAAATTCTCAAGCTCCTCATTGCTTCCAAGTTGAACATGTCCTAAAATATATTATTCTCTAACTTAGAGAATAACAAAGGTGTGAGATATTATAGAACAGCATAAGCTTATGTCTCCTTCCTTTTTATCCTCACAGAATTTTTATCCTCCTTTTATTCTCATTTTCCCTTTATATGCCAAATATGTGTAGAATTGTTTATTCAACTTATCCTTTGCCCCACCCACCTGATCCCTCCTCCATGCCATACAAACCTGAAATCATGGACCACACACACACGCTGCCGGCACACGCACAGTGAGGGTAGGGGCCATGTCATCGTTAAATTGCCCAGAATAAGTGTTTAACAAAAATCCTTTAATTAATTTGAATTAAACTTGTGGGGGAAAAAAAAGTTAGTTGAGAGGGGGAAAGTCAGAAAGATAACCATTTGAAAGCTCTGACTTTTGAGAACAATGCTTACTTCCTCACCTCCAGATGTCACCTTCTGTGGTTTAGTAGGGTAGAAGGAAGTAGTTTCTCCTGAGTTTTTCTGGTGTGCAGGTACTGAAGACATTACCCACTCCCGGAGAACGTTGCCCACCCACAGACCAGGCTGCCCACTATGTGAGGTGGCCCATGTTCAAGAACACAGAACCCTTGAATCTCAGGACATCAACATCATTTGAATAAAAACATCAGGATTGAAAAAAACAAAAAACAAAAAAACCCAGTTAGTCAAATTAGGAGAAAACTGCAAAGTTTTCAGTCTTTGTTCTCATTTCTTTGAAGGACACACGAGCACTGCTTGCCCACTTTCCATTTGAGTAAGTATTTGTTCCTTGGACTCAGCATATGGCTCTGCTTTTGAGTGCCACCGGCTGCTTTGAGAACTCTGCAGAGACCACTGGTAAATCTCATTGAAAATATTTAGGTCTCTAGAAAGTATGTGTTTCTAGTGTCTGGGTAGCTCTGTAATTATTATTATTTATTTATTTTTATTTTACTTTAAGTTCTGGGATACCTGTGCAGAATGTGCAGGTTTGTTACATAGGTATATATATATGTGCCATGGTGGTTTGCTGCACCTATCAACCCATCTAGGTTTTAAGCCCTGCATGCATCAGGTATTTGTCCTAATGCTCTCCCTCTCTTTGCCCCCCACCCCCTGACAGGCCCCGGTGTGTGATGCTCCCCTCCCTCTGTGTGATGCTCCCCCTCCCTCTGTCCATCTGTTCTCATTGTATATATACTACAGTATTTTCAACTGTACTTTTATGTTACTTTTGCCTAGTGAAAAGAAATGTTACTGATTTTTGTATATTGGTATTATGTCTAAAAGTCTCCTGAACTCTCGTATTAGTGCTAATAGTTCAAAAGTAAGAAATTTGTTAATGCAATTCATTACAGTTATAGACTAAAAGAGAAAAAAGCATATTGCTTATCTCAATATTGACACAAATAAAGTATTCAGGTTCACATTTTATGTCGGATTAACGAAATTCTTAGCAAGATAGGAAAAGAAGAGAACTTTCTTAACTGGGTGAAGGTTATGTATCAAACTTCTAGAGCAAGTTTATACTTTATGGAGAAGCTTTAGATACACTGACTGTGTAAGATGGTAAACAGGCCTTGGCCAGTGACATAAGGAAAGAAGAAACCGTTACTTCGGTATTATCGTATTACCACTGCGCCTTTTTTGGCAGAGCATATTTATCTAAGAATTTACCCCTTTCATCTAATTTCAAAATTACTACCAGATAGCCATCCATACTTTATTTTTGTTAAAAGCTTTACTGAGATAGAATCCACAAACCATACAATTCGCCCGTTTAAAGTGTACATACAACTCAATGGTTTTTACTGTATTTACAGAGTTGTGCAACCATCCATCACACCATTATCCATAATATGATTTAAAAACATTTTTTATATCTCTGTTTTTCTTGGATTCTACCCTTTTTTGGTCTATGCCTTATTTCTTTACCTTCCCTTCTGCCTTTTGAAATCAGTACTGCCAGTGCTTGTTAACTTACTGAACGAACCAATACATGGTTTTGCTAAAACTGTTGCTCTGCTCTCTTTTTAAAATTTATTTCTGCCATTATTATTATCATTATTATTATTATTTTGAGAAAGAGTCACACTGTCATCCAGGCTGGAGTGCAGTGGTGCCATCTCAGCTCACTGCAATCTCCGCCTTGCAGGTTCAAGTGGTTCTCTTACCTCAGCCTCCCGAATAGCTGGGATTACAGGCACACGCCACCATACCTGGAAACTTTCTGTATTTTTAGTGGAGACGGGGTTTCACTATGTTGGCCAGGCTGGTCTCAAACTCCTGACCTCATGATCTGCCCACCTCGGCTTCCCAAAGTGCTGGGAATACAGGCATGAGCCACTGCACCTGGCCTTATTTTTATTATTTACTTCATTCATTTTCTTTTAATTTTCCCCTGTTCTTTTTCACCTCATTTTCAGCAGAATGGTTAGCTTATTAATGTTTTTAAATTTTCTTCCCCCCCTGATAAATAAATATGAAGTAAACATTTCTCGCTAGCTACTGTTTTAACTGTGGCTTATACATTTTGAGTTATAATGTTTTTATCATTCAGTTCTAAGGATTTTGTGATTTTCTTTTTAGCCCAGGGTTATTTACCAAAATACTATATATATCTCAAACAGAGGAGACACTTAAGCTATACTTTATTAATTTCTAATTTTATTGCATTGTAACTGGAAAACATTTGGAAGTCATATTTTTTCTAATTTATGGACTCATCCTTTCTGTCTAACACATTCTGTTTTTCAAATGCTCCAATTGTACACAACAAGAATGTGTATATTATTTAGTGCAGGTTTTAAACAATATTTCTTTCCTGAAATGGGATCTCACTATGTTGTTGGTCTTAAATTCCTGGCTGAATCAATCCTCCAATTTCAGGCTTCCAAGTAACAAAAAATATTTCTAATAGCTCTAATTTATTAATTGTATGGTTATGTCGTTGTTACACCTACTTATGAATTATCTGCTTTAACTGTCGGTTTTTGAGAGAGGTGTATTAAAATCTCCAACTATAACTCTTGATTTACCTATTTTTCCCTGAGGGTCTATCAGTTGTTAAATAAATTTTAAGCTTGCATTATTAGTGTATATTAATGATGGCTATATTTTCTTGTTCTGTTTTTCTTTTATCAGCATAAAAGATCCTTATTTGTCTGTTACAATGGTTTGTTCATTTGAATTCTATTTGATTAGATATATTCTCTTTCAGTTTATATTTGCTTGCTGCATCATTTTTCCATCCTTTTATACTTAGTCTTTTTTTGCTTTCTGTTTTAAGTGTGATACTGATAGACAATGTATTTCTGGATCTTTTTAAATAAAATCCAATCTCAGAATCTCTGTCTTTTAAGTTTTGTGTTTAAGTACATTCACATTTATTGTAACTACTCCGTTCTTGTATTACTCTGTTATAACCTGTTATTAGGACTTATTTCTGCCTTCTTAACCACTTACTTAATTTTTGTTTCTTTTCCTTTTTCCTTCTCTTTTATTTAATAAAAAAATTACGGGTTTTATTATTAGATTGTTGGTAAAATCATAGTTCTCCCAAAGCTCAATTATACATTTTAACATGATAATTTCAAAGAAGGATAAAGTTTCTACAAATTTGTGTGATGATAGTTCTTTACCTCATTCCACAGCTGTAGTTGTTGGTCAGGCTGTAATCCCTGAGGTAATATTGGAGCACCTAAAAATAAAGTTACAACCACAGGTTAATTTTATAGTATTTTTTTCTAAAAGTAATATCCACATATAATTCTTTCTCAGATGCTTTCTTCATTTTTCATTGTGCATTATCACTCACCTATTTCAACTAAATATTTCAGCATTTGACTTATTACAAGGAGACATAATTACTAAACAAACCTTAATAACATTACAAAGACATTACTCTCAAGAATGAATTACTTATGTCTACAAACAAATAGAAACACATCTCATGCTCATGAACCGGAAGAATGAATATTGTGAAAGTGACCATACTGCCAAAAACAAGCTACAGATTCAATACAGTTCCCATCAAAGTACCAACATCATTTTTTACAGAACTAGAAAAAACAATCCTAAAATTCTCATGAGGCCAAAAAGAGCTCACATAGCCAAAGCAATACTATGCAAGAAGAATAAATCTGGAGGCATCACATTACTGGACTTCAAATTATACTACAAGGCTATAGTTACCAAAACAGTATGGTACTGGCATAAAAATAGGCATTTAGACCAATGGAAAAGAATAGAGAACAAAGAAGTAAAGCCAAATACTTACAACCAACTGTTCTTCAACAAAGTATACAAAGACATAAATTGGAGAAAGGACACCCTATTCAATAAATGGTGCTAGGAAAACTGACAAGCCACTTACAGAAGAATGAAACTGGATCCTTATCTCTCACCTTAAAAATCAACTCAAGATGTATCAAAGTCTTAAATATAAGACCTCAGACCATAAACATTCTAGAAGGTTCACTGGAAAAACTCTTTTGGACATTGGCTTAGGCAAAGAATTCATGACTAAAACCCCAAAAGCAAATGCAACAAAAACAAAAATAAATAAATAGTACCTAAACTAAAAAGCTTCTGCACAGCAAAAGAAATAGCGGAGTAAACAACCCACAGAGTAAAGAAAATATTTGCAAACTATGTATCCAACAAAGGACTAGTATCTAGAATCTACAAGGAACTCAAGCAGATCAGCAAGAAAAAAAATCCCATCAAAAAGTCGGCAAAGAACATGAATAGACATTTCTCGAAAGAAGATATACAAACAGCCGACAGACATATGAAAAAGATGCTCAGCATCACTAATCATCAGGGAAATACAAATTAAAACCACAAGATACCACCTTACTCCTGCAAGAAGAGCCATAATTAAAAAGTCAAAAAACAATAGATGTTGACATGGATGTGTGAAAAAGGGGGAACACTCTTACACTACTGGTGGGAATGTAAACTAGTACAATCACTATGGGAAACAGTATGAAAATTCCTTAAAGAACCAAAAGTAGATCTACCATTTGACCCAGCAATCCCACTACTGGGTATCCATCCAAAGGAAAAGAAGTCATTATATGAAAAAGACACATGCACACACATGTTTATAGCAGCAGCATTTGCAACTGCAAAGATACGAAACCAACCTAAGTGCCTATTGACCAACAAGTGGATAAAGAAAATGTGGTATACACACACCATGGACTACTTCTCAGCCATAAAAAGGAATCAAGTAATTTCTTTTGCAGTAACTTGGATGGAGCTGGAGGCCATTATTTGAAATGAAGGAATGGAAAAGTAGATACCATATGTCATCATTTATAAGTGGGAGCTAAGCTATGAGGAAACAAAACACAGACTGATGTAATGGACTTTGGGGACTCAGAGGTGGGAAGCTAGGAGGGGGGGTAGGGATAAAAGACTACATATTGGGTACAATGTACACTGCTGGGGTGACAGATACACTCAAAACTCAGAAAATCAGTCTGGCTGATTGCATAGTCTGATAGATTTTTTTTTCCCTAATTCTACCATGTTTTACGCAACTCTTGCCTTGAGGTTCATACAAGTTTTTAGTACTGTTTCACTTAAATTCTAATAACAACAATAATAATGATAGCAATCAACTACATTTTCTGTGGTACTAAGCATTAGAAATAACTTACGGAGGTCATGCAGTCCATAAGAAAGTCAGTTTATTTCAGAACCTGACAGAATCCCCTTTCATGGGACAACTATTCAAAGTGGGTTGACAATCTTACACACTTCTCAATTATATATTTCTCACCCTACCACAAACATATATCCCAAAGTCACAGTTATCTGGTGGGTCCTACTCTGAGCTCATTATTTTCGGGAAGGGATAAAGCTGTGCTTCTCAAATTTCCATGTAAAACACCTGGTGATCTCACTAAATGAGATTCTGTTTGACGGAGCATTCCTGTTTAAATAACGCAATTTTATATTCTTATACTTTTGACCATCCCGACCCCCAGTAAAAGTAGAAGCTTCCACCTCAACAGCACTCTGTTCAGACACACCACCTCATCAAGACCATTGAGAGTTTGCTTCTTTCCATTTCCCAAGCTTGCATGGGCCACTTAGAAAGGCCACTCTGCCTAACAGCCCCAGGTACTTCTATAAAATAGAAAAAGGGTATCTTGTGGCCCTTCTAAAAAACATGTAAACACAGTCTCATGGTAAAAAAATGAGAGGAGCCAAAATTTAAAAAAATTTATATAAATTATAGAAAACCACTAATATCCTATGACTGAACCCAAACGTAAGGGGGAGTTATTCTTTCCTTTTTCTGTGTGTTAATTAGACTCAATGTAATTTTCATTCTGGATATGGACTTCATACTATTAAAGAGCAATACAGCACTTAGATCACTTTTCATGTTTTCAGAGACAGTGCCTGTATCATAAAAAGTGTACTGTTTTTGGTAAGTTTCATTGAGAAATTTCAAGATATTTATACTTCATTACTATCTAGTAAAATGAAATCTTCAGTCTTATATAGTCCACTCTGCTGTAAACGATAACCTGTACATCTGTAAAAACATTATGTGTAAGAGAAAGAAAGACCTGATTATTCTAAAAGTAGCACCAATTTTCTTTTCTCATTGCTAGGATGTACTTCACTGTTGGGTTGGGAAGTGGGAAATCGTTACTGCCAACTGAACATTAAGAATTATTCTATGAGCAAGAGGCCTGGGCAGGAAAAGACACTCCTTAGTCTTGACCATTTGATAACTTATTGTCACAGGGAAAATCAAGTTGCAGATATCCAAAATATGTTCCTGTTACAGGAAATTTTCTTCTTTATTTTACTAATGTTTTCTGGGTAGTAAATTGTTTCCATCCACTGAATCTGTAGTTTACTCTTTATCTTCTCATGACCATTGTATGCTCTAATTCTTTTTTTTGGCCAAGGATGCTGCATTTAATGACACTTTTATTTTCCTCTGGCGTTGTGCCATTTGTTGTGTTGTTTTAGAGGCATCCAGTTGTATCTTGCATGATGATTGACCATGGCAGAAAATTTCTGGGTGTTGCTTACGTGTATGTCATGACCCCCTCCGTGCCATCTTTAGGGACTCAGGACTGGGGCAGATCACACGGCTATTCACCCTCTCCCCTTCCTACCACATTTTTAAAGAGATAAAATTAGGTTTTTATTAGTCAGAGCAGATCTGAAAAGGAATGAAGACACAAAAGGGCAATCTAGGGGGCCTCTGGGTAGTAAAGGAAGTATACCATTCATTTGCTTGAAAAATATTGGGGATATTTATGAGACACTTGGTAAGTCAGCAGATAATGCTCTTTTGGAAATAAAAACCAAGACTCATCTTTTTTAGGAATCAGCCGCTGCCTTCTATAGTTACTGTTCAAACACCAGCAGTATGAAAGTCCCTAACCCACCCCAAGGCAGTTATCGCCCACTGATGGAAAATTCACTGCAAGCATATAGAAGGCAACATGCATAGAAAGCCATTTTCTTTACATAGCAAAGCCACTTTTCAAACTATGCTTTTCTGTATCCCTACTGGCTATGCGGAGAAGGTTTGGGTCTGCTAGCTTCTGACTGCCTGGATGTCAAAGCCAAATTATCCTGCTTTTCAAGTAGGGGAGTCTCTCTCTCCTTTCTCCTCTCCTCTCTTCTCTCTCTCTCTGTCTGTCTGTCTCTGTCTCTCTCTCTCTCTCTCTCTCCCACACACACACACACACACCCCTCCAATGCCTCAGGAAAGGACCAAATCAAAACAATGAGAAGAGAACAATAAAAATAAATAGATTAGGAAAAGAATAACAGTCTCTATTTCCCCATCTCTAACTGAGGGCTGGACCACAGGCTCTGCAGTTGTGATTTTAAGTACCCAACGTTCTGAACAATGACATGACAGTCTGCCACTTTAACCTCACTGACAGGAGAGCAGAGGGAACCTAGGAGAACCTGTTGCCAAACTAGAAAATTTATGGCTGTAGCCAGGCAGTTGTTGGCAGTGGAGGGACCCCCGACTTGGGGATGAATAATGGTCTCCACAAGGCACCTGCAAACGTAAAAGCCGCAACCCTTGGAGAACCCAGAAGATGACCTCTTCACTGGAACGTTTGCGTTCTGCTCGGCTATGTCTCCAAAGCTTCAGACCTCCTTCCCTGACCTTGCGTTTCCTTTCTTTCCTCTAAACCAAGCTCAGAAGTCCCTATTGTTATCAAATCACATCTGCCATCTCTTGCTGTAGCTGTCGCACTGCCTGAAAGCCTGGCTTGCACACTTGCCTCTCCAAGTTTGTGTGATGAGAAGTTCTCTATTCCTTTTCCTGATCTAGTGCCTGAAAACCTATAAGGCACAAAGCCCACTCCTCCCCCTTCTAAGCGGCTAGCGTGGGGCCTGTTGTACTGCTCAGGTTTATCTCAATATAACACGAGCTCACTGACCAAAGAGACTGAGCACTAGCCAAGTTCATACCTTGCCTCAGCGGATGAAGCATCAAACTCACTCCTGTTTTGCTTCAACCATCAATCCCTACAATAATTGCAATGAAAGGGAAAGAATTTTAATGTTCACTATTTTAATACCCGTTCCCACAGGCCAGAGTGGCTGGAAATCCCGAGGATGAGGGAGCCCTACCAGCCTTCACCTACCGCAGCCGGCCCCAAGCAGAGTCTCCGCTGGGCATCAACGCGCGGGACCTGGAGATTTCGGCCCGGTCCGGGAACCAGCGCGAGCCGGGCCCCCGCCGCTCCTAGGCTGCTAGTTGCCCTGGGGCGGCGACCGATGCCTGGGAGGCAGGAAATCCCGCGGCACCCGGGGAAAAGGTAAATCCCAGAAGCCAAGTGAAGGTGAGAGAAAGAGGGCGGGAGAGAGCGGTGAGTGGGGCCAGAGAGAGGCTCGCGTGGCGTGGCGGCGGCCGGGTGCGGGGCCGTCTTACCTCGGCAGGCGCCCGCGCAGCAGGCGAGCAGCAGCAGCAGCAGCAGGAGCGGGGACGCCGCGCCCACCTGTCCGAGGGGCGACCTGGGGCGGTGGCTAGCTGTTCGCAGCATCTCGGCGGTTGCGGACGGCTCACTCTTAGGGACCCTGCGCTGTGTCTCGCCAAGTCGGTGTTCCACCCGGTGCCCTGGCCGTGCCTCCAGCGTCCCTGGAGCGCTGCTCGCGGGGCCGGGACACCGAACTGAGCGCCCCGCGCTCCGCCAACTTTTAAATCTCGCGCACACGTGGGCGGGCGGCGCGGTTCTCGCGCGCGTCACCCCGCCTCGCCGCTCGCCCGCGCCCCACCCCGCAGCGGGACTCGAGCCCCCTGGCCTGAGTTTCTGACTCAAGTACCAAGCATTTTCGCTCTGAGAAAAAGAGACGGGAATTTAAATAATGCACCATTCCCACCTTTGGAAGGACTGGAGTGGGAACAGGATGGGGATGGCAAACCAGGCCGTCTGAGTTTTTAAACTTGTAGTGGCGACGCTCTCTGGTTTTCTGTGTCTGCATGGGACGCCCCTTCTCCTTCACCTCTCCCGGAGCTCCGGCAGCCCCTAGTACGAAGCTCTGTGGAAGCGCCTCTGTTTTGTTCCCTGGTTTATCCCCCATTTCCAAGCGCAATGCCTGGTGCCTATCAGGGCAGTGCTGGTTCAACGGTGTTGTTGATGCTATCGACCCTCCCCCAGATTCCTGCAAAATCACAGACCCCTTAGGGAAATGCAGTTGCCTGTTAATAAAGGATAAAGAAGAAAGGACTGCTGGGGTTTGACTACACACATATTTCTGATAGGTCTGGAGCTCTGGTTGTCCTACGGATTTCCAAGCCTAAGGAAACTCCTTTTTCTACGCATTTCTGCTGTTTTGCATCCTGATTTCTACCGTGACCTGACTCTTTCTATCTCTATACTTTCCTTTATTTCCTTGTTTGGAAACGTTCAGGAAGCAGCCTGTTCCAGGACATCAGCTAATACATTCCTAATTTCCTTTTACAGAAGGAGAGAAAACTCATATATTTTTTAAAAATTTTATTTCAAGTTCTGGGGTACATGCGCAGGATGTGCAGGTTTGTTCCATAGGTAAACACGTTCCACGGTGCTTTGCTGCATCTATCAATTCATCACCTAGGAATTAAGCCCAGCATGCATTAGCTATTTTTCCTGATGCTCTCCCTGCCCTGCACCGCCCACCTCCACAGGCTCCAGTGTGTGAAAACTGGTCTTATTTGACCTCCCTTTGAAAGGCGAGGAATGCTGAGGAAAGGGCAGGAAGTACATAGACATTTTTGAAGGGGCATTTTTGGCATCAGGCACATTCTCATGCTATTTTATTTAGTATTCATGGCATCTCTGGGATGTAAAAGTACTATAGTTCTCATTTTTGATGCTGGGAGAGATTAAACAATCTGATCCCGGCTGTCAGGATGTGAGTGAGGAAGCCACTGGTCATTCCACTCCACCAAGATGCTGCTCTCTAAATCAAGAGTTTTAATGTATCAGGCACATACAGTTCAACCTACTGTAAGCAAGGCCTGACCTTTGGGGATACAAGATTTAGTGACAACAGGACCTTTCCTAAGGAAGTTACAATTTGGTAAAGGACCCTAAACCCTTACTCAAATAGCTGAATTACAAGGCAGATTGGGATAGCGCTCTGCCAGAAATATGAAGAGAGGCAGGAGTAAAACCCTGACAGATTAGGTAAAAAAAAATAATAATAATAATGGCTACCTTCCTTAAGTTCTTTATACACGGGAAGCATGTAAGAATGGCTGGATTATAGGGTCTGGTCCAAGTTCAAGGATGGGTGAGAAAAGATTTAATTCAAGGTTCTTGTACTTTGATTTCTCCCCCAAAGTAGTTTAAAAAAAAGTAGCACAAAGGATGTAAATGACCTATGGATGTAAGCAAGGGAACATGGCTCTGCTTCCCCATGACCTTCTTCCTGGTGTCTCCCAGAGATGTGCTGAAAGATCACCAGTCTCAGCAGCCAGTGTGTGTGTGAGATGTCAGCCAGAGCAGAGAAGCCTGAAACAGTGGGCTTACTGTTTTTTACATCCCCAGCAGGTCAGCAAAAGAAACAACTTGTGTTATAGTGTTTTTGTTTTCTGCATGAACCAGGCTGTTTGGAATGTTCTTGTGCATGTCCCCTAGTGCACATGTGCAAGAGTTTTCTGAGGAATATTCCCAGGAGTGGAGTTATTAGGTCATAGGGGATGATCTAGATAAACTCTGCTTTACATTGTTTTCCAAAGTGTTATACCAATTTACACTCCCACCATCCATGAATGAAGTTTCCATGGTTACATTATTCATTCATGCCACGACAAAGATTGCAAAAATCTTTGTCAATCTGCTGAGTGTGACTTCTTTTCTTTTCTTTTCTTTTTGAGATGGAGTCTCACTCTGTCGCCCAGGCTGGGGTGCAGTGGCACCATCTCAGCTAACTGCAACCTCTGCCTCCTGGATCAAGGTATCCACTTGCCTCAGCCTCCCAAGTAGCTGGGACTATAAGTGTGCACCACCACATCTGGCTAATTTTTGTATTTTTAGTAGAGATGAAGTTTCACCATGTTGGCAAGGCTGGTCTTGAACTCCTGACCTCATGTAATCCCCTGCCTCAGCCTCCCAAAGTACTGGGACCACAGGCATAAACCGCTGAGCCTCACGAGTGTGACTTCTTATTGTGGACTTAATTTGCAATCCCCAGCTTACTAATGAGGTTAACCGATTTTACACAAATTATTTGCCATGATTGCTTCCTCTTCTGTGAAATATCTCAGTGAAAAGTTTATTTTGCCCATTTTTCCCCCATTGGGTTGTTAGCTTTTTTCTTACTCATTACAGCAATGCTTTTTGGTATTTGGGAACATTTGTTTGATTAACTATGTGGCAAATATTTTCTCCCTATTTATGGCTTTTCCTCCATTATCTTTAATATAAGTTGTTATTTTTGAAGAAATGTTCAGGAAAAGACTTGTGGGCTTGCAGGTCATGCCATTATGACTTGAATGATAAGAGAAGATGGATACAGGAGGAGGAAAGTGGGGGCAGATAGGCACTGGATTCCTCTGGGAACAGATGACTAAATGGAAGTTGATTCCACAGGTACCCCTTTGTCCAAGCAGTGCAAAGAAATCCCAGATGGCTGCAGTGGTGCCTTGATCATTTAGTTACAGACATTCCAATCTGTACTTCTAAATTCAATTTCATTTAAATTGAGCTTGTATACCTGTATATACCAGCATTTCCACTTATTCTGTATCAGACTGGAAGTTTGATTCTTAATACCATGCTGATTCCTCTTGCATATTATCTCTTCCATTCTTCACCACAAATTGGCAACTGGACTTTGCTTTCTGCTGACCATCTATAAGAATGAAGGTTCAATTGGTCAAGGGCCTGCAGAGTAGCAAGACCTACTAGCCTGTGATAGAGATGTCTAGAAAAGTTGCTCAAGGAAAGGATTAAGAAGGGGAGGAGAGTGGGATGTCTGGAGACTGGGAGAGTCAGCAATAAATAGAAACCAGTTAGGTAGCTAAGTGGTATCTCATGGCTGTAACCCCAGAGCTTTGGGAGGCTGAGGTAGGAGGATCACTTGTGGCCAGGAGTCCAAGACCAGCCTGAGCAACATAATGAAACCTCATCTCTACAAAAAATAAAAAGAAAATTTAGCTCGGTGCAGTGGCATGCACCTGTAGTCCTAGCTACTCAGGAGGCTGAGGCAGGTGAATTGCTTGAGCCCAGGAGTTTGAGGTTGCAGTGAGCTATGATTGTGCCACTGCACTCCAGCCTGGGCAACAGAGTGAAACTGTGTCTCTATGAGTGGAGGAATGAATGAACGAATACATATATACATACATACATATATATATATACATATACAGTCAGTTGGCAATAGGGAAATCTAGTAATAAGCAAAGAGATCCAGCTTCAGGAATTTAGAGGCAAGATCTGGAAGATTTAAGGGTTCTAGGTAAGGTGAAGTCATAAAGTCCTTCAAATATTCATCGAACACCTACTGGGCTCCGTTCTGGGAGTTTGGGATATAGCAGTGATGTTTCTGCCTTAAAGGAGTTGGCAGATTTTCAAGAGAGTCAGATAATAAGAAAGTAAATTTTAAAATTAGCAATTTCAGCTAATAGCAAATGCTATAAAAGAATTTAAGCCAGGGTAATGAAATAATAGAAGGTGGCTGGCAGTTGCGGGAAAGATATTTGAGTCAGGATCATCTAGTCATGCCTCTCTGAGGAGGGGTTATGGGAGGCCTGAATGAAGACAAGGAACGAGTTATGGGAAGAACTGTGAAAAAAGATCCCCAGACAGAGGGACCATCAAGTGCAAAGGCCCCGAGGCAGAAACAAGTCTCAAAGGTGTAAGGGGCAGAAGGAAGCCAGTGTAGCTGGCATGGAGTGAGTGAATGGAGTGTGGGGTAGCTGAGGTGAGTGAAGTAGGCAGGGTAGGGTCTCGATCATTGATGAGTCTTAGAGGCCATAAGAATGAGTTCAGATTTTTCTCTAAGTAAAAGGGGGAAGCCTTTGGAGGATTTAAGAAGAAGAGTGAGATGATCTGAATTGTATTTGAAAAAGATCACTCCAGCTTCCGTGAAGAGCAGGCTCTGGGGGCCCCAATAGAATCAGGGAGACAAGGTAAGAGAATACTACAGACGCCCATGCCATGGCTAAATGAACGAAGTAATGATATATGCTACAACCTGGGTGAAATTCAAAAACACTTATCCCAAGTGAAAGACGACAGACACAAAAGACCACATATTATATGATTCCATTTATGTGTAATGTCTAGAATAAGCAACTCCATGGAGACAGAAAATAGATTAGTGGCTTTTCAGGGTCTGGGAGAGTGAGTGCTTCTAAGTGTAACAGTTTCCTTTTGGGGTGATGAAATGTTCTGGAATTAGACAGCAGTAGCAGTTCCATAGCCTTGTGAATAGACTAGAAACCATTGAATTCTACACTCTGAAAGGATGAATTTTATCAAGTGAATAATATTTCAACTTTGAAAAAAGAATGAAGTCTAGGTAAGATATGATAATAACATATTGGATTGGATGGTGGCAGTCTTTGCATCTTAGCACAAGCAAAATTTGTCTGTTTTTGGCATGAAATATCCAAATTTTATTACATAGTCCCTAGATGTTCTTAGTAACTTGGAATCCTCCTTTTCCCCTTCATGAAGGCATTCACCTAAGACATGTCTGCATCAATAACTGTGCTGTAATACCTAGCTTTAATTTTTCAGGGCAGAAAATACTTTATAAAAGCCTGGTGGAGAACATTGGTCTTTATAGTCACTTTGATATGACTCTTAACTAACCAGCATCATTATGTAAAAAATGGACAGTGGATACTATCTGTGAAATAATAATAACCTGCTATGAATAAATGCTTTACAGGATTTGTATTCACTCATTTAATGAGCGTTCATTAAGCCAAGTGTCAGCCATACATAGACTCTCAAAATTCTGAAAATTCTGTGTTCTGTTTTATCATCTCTAAGACCACCTGCACCTTTTCATATATGCTATAGATTGAATGTATTCCTCCAAAATTCTTAAGTTGAAATCTTAACCCCTATGTGATGATATTTGGAGGTAGGGTCTTTGGGAGATGATTAGTGAGTGTAGAGCCCTCATGAATGGGATTAGTGCTCTTAAAAAAGACACCCCAGAGAGCTTTCTCACCCATTCTACCACATGAGAACACAGCAGAAAGAGAGCCATCTGTGAACCAGGACGTGGGCCCTCACCAGACACTGAATCTGCCAGCACATTTATCCTGGACTTCCCAGCCTCCAAACTGTGGCATCACTTATAAGCCACTTACGGGTTTTTTGTTTTTTTGTGTTTGATAGGGTCTCACTTTGTCACCCAGGCTAGAGTACAGTGGCATAATCACAGCTAACTACAGTCTCAGTCTCCCAGGCTCAAGTGATCCTCCCACCTAAGCCTCCTAAGAAGGTGGGACTACAGGCATGCACCACCACACCCAGACAATTTTATTTTGTGTAGAGATGAGGTCTCCCTATGTTGCCCAGGCTGGTCTCCAACTCCTGGGCTCAAGTGATCTTCCTACCTCAGCCTCCCAACATGCTAGGATTACCAGAATGAGCTGGTTAAAGTTCTACTGAAGTTGTGGAAGTTGAAAGCAAAGTATTCCAAAGACCCAATTTAGCCTGTGACCTCTAAATAGAGTTCAGGATAGAAGCCAGTTGTGGCACTACAGAGCTCAGGTTCAAGAATAGACAGTCATTTGTGACAATTACAGGAAACTGACCAAGTGATTGGGGGCCTGTTTCTCCTGAAGATGGAGAACTATTCTTTAATGATAGGATATCGTTCAGTCCTCTCCATAAAAGCCTTTGGCATCTGAATAGAATTCCTATTTTATAACTGAGTTCTCTTGAACACTAATATTTTATAAGCTCTATAGTAACCACAATAATCCTAATGTACAATATTTCATAATATATAGTAACCCCAATAATCCTAATTATTATAATCCTAATTATACTATAGCTCTGTAGTATGATTTGAAGTTACAATAATAATCCTAATTATTGGGGTTACTATGACTATGGGGTTCCTATTAGGGTTACTTCAAACTATGTAGAGAGTAGTCTCTCTGCTTGCAGCAAAATCTCTTGATTTGGAAGGATTTTTATCTTTTGTTTTTGTTTTTTAAATTTTTATGAATACGTAGTAGGTATATATATTTATGGGGCATATGAGATATTTTAATGCAGGTATGCAATAAGTAATAATTACATCAGGGTAAATGGGATATCCTTCACCTTGAGCATTTATCCTTTGTGTGACAATCTTATTATACTTTTTTAGTAATTTTTAAATGTACAATTAAATTATTATTGACTATAGTCAACCTGCTTTGCTAGCAAATACTAGATCTAACTCATTCTTTCTATTTTTGTACCCATTAACCATCCCCACTTCCTCCCCTCCCCCACTACCCCTCCCAGCCTCTGGTAACCATTATTCTAGTCTCTACCTTCATTAGTTCAATTATTTTAATTTTTAGCCCCTACAAATAAGTGAGAACATAGGGAGTTTGTCTTTCTGTGCCTGGCTTGTTTCACTTAACATAACGACCTCCAGTTCCATTCCATATTGTTGCAAATGACAATATCTCATTCTTTTTATGGTTGAACAGTACTCTATTGTGTATATGTACCACATTTTTTAATCCATTCATCTGTTGATGGACACAGGCTGCTTCCATATCTTGGCTATTGTGAATAGTGCTGCCATAAACATGGAGCACAGATATCTCTTCAGTATGCTGATTTTCTTTCTTTTGGATATATTCCTAGCAGTGGAATTGCCGGATCATACGGTAGCTCCACTTTTTGCTTTTGAAGAACCTTCAAACTGTTCTCCATAGTGGTTGTACTAATTGTCATTCCCACCAACAGTGTTACAAAGGTTCTCTTTTCTCTACATCCTTGCCAGCATTTGCTATTGTCTGTCTTTTGGATATAAGCCATTTTTACTGAGGTGAGATGATATCTCATTATAGTTTTCTTTTGTATTTCTCTGATTATCTGTGATGTTGAGCACCTTTTCATATACCTGTTTGCTATTTATATGTCTCCTTTTGAGAAATGTCTACTCAGATCCTTTGCCCATTTTTAAATTGGATTATTAGTTTTTTTTCCTATAGAGTTGTTTGAGCTTCTTATATATTCTGGTTATTAATTTCTTGTCAGATGGATGGCTTGCAGATATTTTCTCCCATTCTGTGGGTTGTCTCTTCACTCTGTTGATTGTGTCATTTGCTGTGCAGAAGCTTTTTAAACTGATGAAGTTTTTTAACCCTTTGTGCATTTTTGCTTTGGTTGCCTGTGTTTGTGGAGTATTACTCAAGAAATCTTTGCCTATTCCAATGTCCTGGAGAGTTTCCCTAATGTTTTCTTTTAGTAGTTTCATAGATTGAGGTCTTAGATTTAAGTCTTTAATACATTTTGACTTGATTTTTGCATATGGTGACAGAGGTCTAGTTTCATTCTTTTGCACATGGATAGTCAGTTTTCCAAGCACCATTTATTGAAGAGACTGTCCTTTCCCCAATGTATGTTCTTGGCACCTTTATAAAAAATGAGTTGACTATAGATGTATAGATTTCTTTCTGGCTTCTCTATTGTGTTTCATTGGTCTGTGTGTCTGTTTTTATGCCAGTACTATGTTGCTTTGGTTACTATAGCTCTGTAGTATGATTTGAAGTCAGGTAATGTGATTCCTGCAGTTTTGTTCTTTTGCTCAGGATAGCTTTAGCTATTCTGGTTCATTTGTGGTTCCAAATAAATTTTAGGATTGTTTTTTCTGTTTCTGTGAAGAATGTCATTGGTATTTCAATAGGGATTGCACTGGCTTTGTAGATTGCTTTGGGTAGTATGAACATTTTAACAGTATTGATCTAGAAGGACTTTTGAATGAACTGAACTGTACTGAGAAATCATCCCGGGAGAAATGCTCTTCTAAAAGACAGTGAAACTACAATGAATACGAAAAATGGAAGACTATAGACCAAATAAATTGACGTTTCTTAAGACTTCCTGTTTTAGGATAATTAACTTTGCTCTGATAAGGACACAATAGTTCATGTAATTGTAAGAAATATAACATCATTTACAGGAAAGGAATGCTTTTCCTATTTCTCTAATTACTTATTAAAATTAATTTAAACCGTTTCCAAAAATAATAGGCAACATTATTAAAAGTCCTTTCTTTTGAGGTTCTTTTTAGATTCACCCAATGGTTGTACTGTGGACTGATGGGCTAACGGCAAATAAAATATATGTATGAAAGTTCAAGAGCCATTCTTTTGCAAAAGAGGTTTCATCTCTTCAGCCTCCTGGGTCATGAAGCATTGTGGGTGGGAATAGTTTTGGTGAATTCTCTAAATGCTGGTCATGGAAGGTTAAGATGCAATCTGAAAGCAGCATGGGTTTATCTCAGAGAGAGCCTTCAGAAATAAATTTCTTTTGAAAAAAGCAATAACAGAATTTTTTAAAAAGCAAAGTCAGTAGCTTTTTACAGTAACATTGATGCCCACAAGGCTAGATTTTCACGATAGATGTTCTGAGAGTAAAGCCATTGAAGAAAAGCAGCGATGTCACTGCAAATACGGAACATGACATTAAAAAAAATTCAGTCCGTTGAAGGCAGAATCTTTTCTTGTTCCTTAAATTGCAGTGAAAATATTAATACCTACTAGTGAAAAATTTATTAGATTTTCTTGACATGTTTATGAATCACATCCGGACAAAGCTGGCAGAAAACCAGATACTTCCAGACCTATGAAGTTTTATAAAAATGGAACCTAAAACGAAATGATAGCTATAAAAATACAAGGACAGATGATGAAGTAAATTTTATTATTTCTACACAGTAAATTGTATAGCCATTTTTATTGTTAGACTAGTTTTCAATCTATTTAAAAATGAGTCAAAACACTATTATGTTTTCTAAAGGCATATGGTATTTATGAAAAAATACACAAAGTTTTTATATAGACATGTTCATATCAAATTTTTATTGCATTTGGGCAAAAGTGGTTGGAAAAAAGTGAAGAGAAAAATAGTTGGTAGAATTTGATTTTTTTAAAAAAAGTTAAAATAATTGAAAGAGACCTGGAATGAATTTCTGAATCTAAAAATAAGCGACATTTTAGTTAATGTTATAAAAGGAGTAATCACTACTCATTTTATCTCTAGTATCCCAAATAATTTTAGCTCTGATTTTCAAGTAAAAATATCTATATTTTTAATATAGATATGAAATGCTGGAAGTTGTATAAATATGCATGTTATGTTGCTCTAAATTAAATAGTAATTGATATTATTTTAAAGAATTTCTGAGAATAAAATTAGCCAGTGTTGAGCAGTTGATTCTCTTTTTTCATCTGTAAAGTAATCAAATCCTTTTTTTCTCAAAAATTAATCACATGTCCTTTTTCTATGTTTTCATCCATTAGTGTGAATTCAGAAGTAAGCTACTTTCAATCTTCCTGAGTTTCAACCATAATTTAAAAGTTTTTAAACAGTTTAAAAGAAAAAGCAAAAATAGACAATATATTTACTGCTTAGAGAAAACTGAAAAATAAAGTTAAGGCAATCATTGCATTAGCTGAGTAGGTTTGCAAGCAGGTCATCTCTGATCTTCTCTATTATGACAACTATTAGGTTGGTGCAAAAGTAATGGCAAAAACCTCAATTACTTTTGCACCAACCTAATATATGTTTAATGCCTATTGGTTCAATTGCCAACAATTGATTTGTGGCAATTGTTGATCTATTAAAATCAGTTTGAACTTTTTTGCTTTCATCCTTCTCTCCTCCTATACTTTTATTTTTAACATGGTGGCTCATGCCTGTAATTCTAACACTTTGGGAGGCCAAGATGGGAGGATTGCTTGAGCCCAGGAGTTCCAGACCAGCCTGGGCAACATAGGGAGACCCTGTCTCTACAAAAATAGAAAAATTAAAGTTAAAATTTAAAAATGTCAAAGAATTGCCTTTACCTCCTATTCTATCCCACCACATCATTATTACTCTATCTTAGAGATCTTCAGGAGTACCAAGTTAATTCTATTCTAGGGAAGGCATTTGAGGTAGGTAGTATATCACCTTATTGATGACATCTTCCTTCCTTGATCACTTGATAGTTAACAGAAATTTCCTTCCTCTCAGCACTTCCTATCTCCTTTGCATAGCTTTTATTTTCCCCTGAGCACTTATAACCTTCTGGTATACCATACTACATGTCCATATCTAGGTAATTCTTAATTTGCTTATTATCTATCTGTCTCCCCTTAGTAGAATGAGAACTCCAAGTAAGGTTTTGAAATCCCTTTTATAATTTTAAAAACACTCATTCAGTATTTGCCTTTATATTGTTCTAATATTTCAAGTTCTTGGTGGTGTCAAGATAGCTTGGCACATAGCGGGCACTACAGAATATATGTAAAGGAATCAGGGAAATAAATAATCTGATTTACGAAGCTTCTATTTATAATGTTATTCAAACTTAGCATATATGCATAAATGGTGATATATCCTTAACCTATACTGGAAGGGCGTATCATATATACCCATATATAATGAAAGACTGCTACGTAAACCATTACTTAGAATCTTTCATTTTATAAACTATATAAACCATTGCTTAGATGGTCTTTCACTATATAAACCGTTGCTTAGAAGCTTCCTGAGTTCTATTTCCTATTTTATTCTAGTCAATTTGAAAGACTTGAGAATCTGGAATTTATCAATAAGCCTATGGTAGAAAATGAAAATATTGGCCAGGTGTGGTGGCTCACACCTGTAATCCCAGCAGGCCAAGGCAGGTGGATCACTTGAGGTCAGGAGTTCAAGACCAGTCTAACCAACATGGAGAAACCCTGTCTCTACTAAAAGTACAGAATTAGCCAGGCATGATGGCACATGCCTGTAATCCCAGCTACTCTGGAGGCTGAGGCAGGAGAATCACTGGAACCTGGGAGGCAGAGGTTGCAGTGAGCTGAGATCGCACCATTGCACTCCAGCCTGGGCAACAAGAGCGAAACTTTGTCTCAAAAAAAAAAAAAGAAAGAAAGAAAAGAAAAATATAGAAGTATTATTAGGAACTGGGATTATCTAACCACAGGAGCAAGGATTCTTGGGGGTAGTATGACCTCATGGACTGAGGGACTGAGCAGTGGAACTGGACAACCTGACTTTGAGTCATGGCAACACCAACTGCTCAGTGGAAGACCCTGAAATGACAATTAACTCCTGAAAGCTTCATTTTTTTTTAAATTTAAAAATGTGAGTATATGATTTTTTTGCTTTTTGGCTTGCACAGCACCCCTGTTTTGGAAAACCAGGCCTTCCCTCTTCTATAACAATCTTACACAATTCAGGGATCAATCTCTGGGTTTGTGTAGGGGCTATGGTGAAGGCGTGCTCATTCTCTGTTAATCTGACATGTAAGGACAATATACCTTATATAGAAAGAGGCTATTTTACAGTGACACCAGCTAGCAATGAGAGATGAAGAGAGAGAGAGAGAGAGAGAGAGGAGGAGAGAGACTGACATTGATATATGTAATGACATTCAGCTGTGTCCGAAGCCAGGTCCATCCTTTGGAGTTTGGAGTCAGGTAAATCAAAAATTTCCATTTTACTTTTAAGTTGGGTTTGAGAAATTTGCAGCAGTGACTGAAATAAAATACATACCCAATAAATTTTAGTGCATTGGCAATGATAAATGGAGGAGGAATTAAAGTCGTCACATAGCAGAGAGGGCTTTAAAAACTTCTAAAGTTTTATTCGATTTTGTGTGTATTTCATAATGAGAGGGCAATGTCTAGAATAGGAAGAACAGATATAAGAAAGAGAAGAATTCATTTTCTTCCACCAACTTTCAAAGACCTAGACCCACCAATTCTTCAGGGAGAGAAGAGGCTGCTGTACTAATTACTTTTTAGCCTCTTACTATTCAGGCTTTTCCAGAAACACACAACCCAAGCTCTCAGTAACTTTTAAACACTTTTAATTTTGATGTAATTATAGATTCACAGGAAATTATCAAAAAATGTACAGTGAGGTCCTATGGCTCCTTCGCTTAGTTTTCCCCAATGATAACATCTTGAATAATACAATACTAAAACCAGGAATTGACACTGGTACAACCCATAGAACTTATTCAGATGTCACCACATTTACATGTACTCATTTGTGAGAGTGTGTAGTTCTATGCAATTTTATCAAATGTGCAGACTCCTGTAACCGCCACCACAATCAAGATACAGAATAGTTCCGTCACCACAAGGCTCCCCTCCCCTACATTATCCTTTTTTTTTTTTTTGAGACGGAGTCTCACTCTGTCGCCCAGGCTGGAGTGCAGTGGTTTGATCTTGGCTGATTGCAACCCCCGCCTCTCCAGCCCCACCTGGGCTCAAGAGATTCTCCTGTCTCAGCCTCTAGAGTTGCTGGGATTACAGAGCCTGCCACTGTGCCCAGCTAATTTTTGTTATTTTTAGTAGAGACTGGGTTTTACCATGTTGGTCAGGCTGATCTCGAACTCCTGACCTTAAGTGATCCTCCTGCCTCAGCCTCTCAAAGTGCTGGGGTTACAGGCCTGAGCCACTTTGCCCAGCCACATTATCCTTTTATAACCATACCCACTCACCATGTCCTTATCCCCAGCCCCTGGCAACCACTAATCTGTTCTTCATCCCTATAATTTTGGGGCTTTTTTATTTTATGAATGTTGTATAAATAGAATCATATACTATGTTATCTTTGGATATTGACTTTTTTTCGCTCAGCATAATTTCCTTGAGATCATCCAAGTTGTGTCACTAGCTTGTCCCCTTTTATTGTATTCCATTTTCACTCTTCCCCTCCTGAAGGACATTTGGTTGTTTCCGGTTTTCTACTATTATAAAAAAGATGCTATGAATGTTCTTTTACAGGTTTTTGTGTTGACATAAATTTTCACTTCTCTGAAATAAATGCCCAAGTGTGTAATTGCTAGACTGTATAGTAAGTACTTGTTTAGTTTAGAGAATGAGAAACTAATTTCTAGAGTGGCTGTACCATTTGACATTCCCACCAGCAGTGAGTAATTCTGTTTCTTCATATCTTTGTAAGCATTTGGTGTTATTGCTATTTTAGCCATTCCAATAGGTGTGTAGTGGTATTTGTAGTTTTAATCTGCATTTCCTCTCAAAAGCTAGTGATGTTGGGCATCTTTTGATGTGCTCATTTGCCATCTGTGTGTCCTCTTCAGTGGGACATGGGACATTTTCTTCAGACAGGACATGTCTGTTCCTGTCTTTGCCCACTTTCTAATTGGATTGTGTAGTTTTTTACTGTTGAGTTTTGAGTGTTCTTTCTACAGTTTAGGTACAAGGCTTTATGTTGAATATGTGATTCATCAGTATTTTCTTCTTGTCTGTAGCTCATTTTTTTCATCCTCTTTACAAAGTCCTTTGCAGAGCAGAATTCATTGTGAGCTCCAACTTACCAAATTTTTCCTTTTATGGATTGCGTTTTTGGTGCCAAGCCTGAAAGCTCTCCCACCTAGCCCTGGGTTCTGAAGAGTTTTCTCTTATGATTTTTTCCTACAACTTTTATAGTTTTATGTTTTATATTTAAATCTGTTATTAATTTCAAGTTAATTTTTGTATAAGGTATGAGATGTAGGTGAAGGTTAACAGTTTTTGCCTATAGCTATCCAACTGCTCCAGCACCATTTTTTGAAAAGGCGCTTATAAAGTTTTAAGAACATTAAGTTGCCTTTAATTGTGTTTTCATGCTTTTGGTATTATTTGCAAAACTATTGAGAAAGTGGGATAACCACTTTTTATTCAAAAGTCACTTTAGGATAATCTTGTTTGCTTTAATTTGATTGTACTGTACTTGCAGCCTCTGAAAGGCATTTTTGCTGACAGATCAATTGCATCTCATTGTATCTCAGGAGGAGGAACAGCAATCCTACCAAAGAGCATACTCTTAGAAATGCCATGACTTTTTCCAGTCCAGAAAAAAATGATGCTTTTAAAAGCAATACCCAAACTCCAATGTTTCCATTATTTAACATAGTTTCTTCTCCCACAACAAAAACTGGGATTTTCATGAGTTAATGAGACTGTAGAAAAATCAATGCCTCAAAGTGTTACGCGGAAACTTTTCAAAAAGTGCATGTACTGAGGAAGTCACTGTGCAATAAGTGTAGATCAAAACATATGCGGGACATAGCTTCATATTCAACAAAACGTACTGAGTTTAGAACTTGAAAATGCCCAAGGAAAGACCTGGTGATCATGGTTCACTGCAGCCTCAAACTCTGAGGGCTCAGGTGATCCTTCTACCTCAGCCTCCTTAGTAGCTGAAATTGCAGGCATGTACCACAGTGCCAGACTAATTTTTGTATTTTTTGTAGAGATGACATTTTGCCATGTTGCCCAAGCTGGTCTTGAACTCTTGAGCTTAAGCAATCCTTGTGCCTCAGGCTCCTGAAGTGCTGGGATTGCAGGCATGAGCCACTGCACACAGCCTGTGTCAGACTTCTTTAACATAGCACAATACATATTTTTTTGTCTCTGTTACCAGGTTAGAGTGCAGTGGTGCAATCACAGCTCACTGCAGCCTTGACCTCCTGGGCTCGAGCAGGTCTTCCACCTTATCCTCCTGAGTAGCTGGTACTACAGGTGTGCACCACCACCATGCCTGGCTAATTTTTCATTTTTTGTAGAGATGGCATCTTAGTATGTTGCCAAGGCTGGTTTCGAACTCCTGGGTCAATTTTGAAGTTCATCCATGTTGTAGCATTGATCTGTACTTCATTCCTTGTTATGGCTGAATAATATTCCATTGTATGGATATACCACATTTTGTTTCTTTATTTATCTGTTGAGGAACATTTGGATTGTTTGTATATTTCAGACAGTATAAGCAATGCTGCTATGAATACATTCATTCATATGTAAATCTTTATGAATATTTTTTTCATTTTTCCTGTGGAGATAATTAAGATAGGAATTACTGGGTCATACGGTAAATTTATGGTTACTTTTTTTTTTTTTTTTTTTTTTTTTTTAGGTGGAGTTTCACTCTTTCTCCCCAGGCTGGAATGCAATGGCATGATCTCGGCTCACTGCAACCTCTGTCTCCCAGGTTCAAGGGATTCTCCTGTCTCAGCTTCCCGAGTAGCTGGGATTATAGGCATGCACCATTGTGCTCAGCTAATTTTTGTATTTTTAGTAGAGACATGGTTTCACCATGCTGGCCAGGCTGGTCTCAAACTCCTGACCTCAAGTGATCTGCCTGCCTTGGCCTCCCAAAGTGCTCGGATTACAGGCATGAGCCACCATGCCTAGCCACTCTACGGTTAACTTTTAAAGAAACTGCCAAACTGTTTTCCAGAGTTGCTTCATCATTTTATATTTTCACTAGCAATGTATGAGGTCTTCAATTCCTCCATATCCTTGCCAACATTTGATATTGTCCTTCTGATTATAGTGATTCTAATGAGTGTGAATGAAAATGAGGTTTTTCAGACCCATCCATGTTGCTGCATATATTATTAGTTCATCCCTATTTATCGTTCAGCAGCATTTAAAAACATCTCCTGTTCATGGCTACTTGAGTGATTTCCATTTTGGGACCATGTAGAGACATTATAACATATATTATAGATGTTATAAATATTATTGCACAAGTATTTTAGTAGATACATGTTTTTGTTTCTTTGAGGTTAATTCCCAGGAGTGAAATTGCTAAATGATAGTGTAGAAGAATATTTAGCTTTATAAGACACTGAAAAGTAACTGTGCTGTTTTACACTGCTAATATCACTCTATGATGTTTCCAGTTGCTCCACATACTCACCAACTTTTGCTGTCAATTTTTAAAATTTTAGCTTTCTTGATATTATTATTTAAGGTGTCACGTTAGCATTGTACTTATATGATTTTTCTAAGTGTTCTTATCATTTAGGGATAATGCTGAATTTTTTATAAGTGAGATTATATATTATTTGTAACTTGCTTCATAAAACGCCACTGAGGGAGAGAAGCAGTGAGTAAGCTTGAGTTAGATGTAACAAGAGGCCATGAGTTGATGCTTTTGCTGCTTGGGGGATAGATACCTGGGGGTTCACTGCACCTTTCTAATTCTGTGTTTGAAATATTGATAATAAAATTTAAAAGTTGAAGACAACACATGTATACAGTTGTTGTTTTTTTAAAAAAAGGAACCAAGTATTTAAGCTGTTGAACCAATTGTAATAATTCATTCTGGAATTTCTATAATCTGTTAGGTAATTCTTAGTAAAGAATTGTCTCAGAATACAAAAAGATAAATGCCTGATACACAATTTCCCCTTCAAAAATACTTTTTTTTTTTTTTTTTTTTTTGAGATGGAGTTTTGCTCTTGTTGCCCAGGCTGGAGTGCAATGGCATGATCTCAGCTCACTGTAACCTCTGCCTCCCAGGTTCAAGCAATTCTCCTGCCTCAGCCTCCTGAGTAGCTGGGATTACAGGCATGGGCCACCTTGCCCAGCTAATTCTGAATTTTTAGTAGAGACAGGGCTTCTCAATGTTGGTCAGGCTAATCTTGAACTCCAGACCTCAGGTGATCCATCCACCTTGGCCTCTGAAAGTACTGGGATTACGGGCATCAGCTACCATGTTCGGCCTCAAAACTACTCTTCTCATTGAAGAGATTTATCAATGATACATTCAGTAATATAATAGCTTTATTCTTCCTTTTTTTTTTCTTTTTTAGATAGGAACTTACTGTGTCCCCAGGCTGGAGTGCAGTGGCATGCTCACTACTCACTGCAGCCTTAATTTCTTGGGCTCCAGGGCTCCTCCCACCTCAACCCCCCTAGTAGCTGGTACTACAGGTGCATGCCAACACACACATCTAATTTTTGTATTGCTTGTAGAGAGAGAGTTCAGCTATGTTGCCCAGGCTGGTCTCAAACCTCTAGGCTCAAACAATCCACCCACCTCAGCCTTGCAAAATACTGGGATTATAGACAGGAGCCACCATGCCCATAAAACAAGTCTTACTAGTGAGAAAATGTTATCATTTAGAGTTTTTCTGACTAACGTGCATGGTTCTAATACTAATTCTTATGAGATCCTAATTGTATCAGTTGTATTGTCTTTCTTAGTTAGAATCTACTGGGGGCAAAACAGAAAGATTCATAAACAACTCAACTTTTCTCTTCCTCTAAGTGTCTTGATATCCCAGAAGCATGGGGAATCTACTTAAAACCATTTCTATGGTTTGAATGTGTCCCCTAAAAAGCACATTTTGGAAACTTAATTCCCAATTGCAACAATGTTGGAAAGTGGGTGGGGCCTAATGGGAGATGTTCAGGTCAAGAGGACTTCACTCTCATGAATGGATTGATGCCAACTTTAAAAGAGCTTGAGGCTGGAAGTTCAATCTCTTGCTTTCCTTCGAGTGCTCTTTTGCCCTTCTGCCTTCCACCATGGGGTGATGCAGCAAGAAGGCCCTCACAAGATGCCTGTTCCACAATCTTGGACTTCCCAGCCTCCAGAAGCATGTGCCAAATAAACTTTTGTGTATTATAAATTACCCAGTCTGTGGTATTCTGTCACAGCAGCACAAAACAGTCTAAGAGCTATTGTATCAAATTCTTTTAAATCATTAGCATTATTTTCACTATCTTAAGGAAACTAAATAATTTGCCCCATATCATAGGTGAATGAAAAACAGTATATTGGAAAATAAAATTCTAATGTATTCTTTATTGTCTTAGAAATAAGTTTTTATATTTACTAGTGATCACACCTATCCAGTATTAGCATTTTCATCTATCATCATTGCCATTTTTCAAAAACCACAATAAGGATACCATCTAGACCCAGTCACACAAGATAACTGGCCATTCTTACTCTTATTATGTCAAAGGACAGTCTAGAGAAAACAGTTCATTTTAAACATCATTCCTAAGAATTACTAACATTCTTTTGGGAAATAAAAGAGAAGGCTCCCATTGCTTGTCAGTAGCTTTGACAGCAGATTTTCTTTCTTTTCTTTCTTTTTTGGATACAGAGTCTTGCTGTGTCATCCAGGCTGGAGTGCCGTGGCACAATCTCAGCTTACAGTAACCTCTGCCTCCTGAGTGCAAGCAATTCTTGTGCCTCGGCCACCCAAATAGCTGGGTTTGTAAGCAAGCGCCACCACACTCAGCTAATTTTTTTTGTATTTTTAGTAGAGACGGGGTTTCACTATGTTGGTCAGACTGTTCTCAAACTCCATTTTCTTTTCTTTCTTGCTTGCTTTGTTACCCAGGCTGGAGTGCAATGGTACAGTGACAGCTCACTGCAGCCTTGACCTCTTGGGTTCAAGTGACCTCCCTGCCTCAGCCTCCCATGTAGCTGGGACCACAGGCCCATGCCATCATGCCTGGCTAACTTTTTCATTTTTCATATAGATGAGGTCTCATTTTGTTGCCCAGGCTGGAACAGCAGATTTTCATTTCCAAGAATATATAGTACTAATTTAAAACTTATACAGATATCAAGTGCCTAATATCTCCCTTCTTCCCAAGATTTGATAGATGATTTAATTCTGTGATCTTCTACTGCATGAGAATGTGATTTCATGAGAGTCGTTTTAATTCTTTAGGTCTGAGATAGAATTGAAGTGTTACTTTTTTTATTGTTAATTGTGAAACGTTGAAATTCATTTCACCCACTTTTGAATCTTATACACCAAAAAATGACACACTCCAGGCATCCCGAGTTATTTAACTTTACCCTGCCCTCTAGATTCATGATCAGCACTTAAACTCTGTTGGATTGTAAATGTAAATGACTCTAGACAGTCCCTGAATCCTGTTATCTCCCCCAAATGAAGGACTCTTATACGTCAAAAAAGTATCCTCTCATTATATTAGATTAATAATGACATCAGTGGAATGTCTATTTCCAAATGCCTTTTTTTTTGTACAGGAGTGCAAGTAACTTAAAAGTGAAATTTTAAAGCTTATACAAGTTTGGTTTATCAATGAACTTTCTACACATTTAAGTATTTAAAGTTCTCTTGCTTTGGCAGCCATTATCTAATTATTTTCAACTTCCTGGAGAAATTACAAGTTCAAATCAAGTTACTAGACATAAATGACTACTCTTTTCAAAACTCTCTACACACAGTTTTTTGTTTTTTTTTTTTGAGTAGAGGTCTTCAAAACCACTTTGATGATATCAAACGTCCAAGCTTAGCCGTATGTTTTGTTTTCACATTTGGACTTTTCTCATGTATGCATCACGCCCAAGGCAAAATGTAACTAAGTTTGTATCTCTGCTTAAATCACCAAGAGATGTTGCATTTGAAACAGCAAAACAAAACCAGCATTTTCATTCCAACTGCTCTTTGAACAATCATTTTCTTTTCTTTTTTTTTTCTTTTTTTGAGACAGAGTCTCCCTCTGTCACCCAGGCTGGAGTACAGTGGCACGATCTTGGCTCACTGCAACCTCCGCCTCCCAGGTTCAAGCCACTGTCCTGCCTCAGACTCCCAAGTAGATGGAATTACAGGCATGCACCACCACGCCTGGCTAATTTTTGTATTTTAAGTAGAGACAGGGTTTCATTATGTTAGCCAGTCTGATCCTGAACTCCTAACTTCAGGTGATCTGCCCGCCTTGGCCTCCCAAAGTGCTGGGATTACAGGTATGAGCCACCACACCTGGCCGGAACAATTATTTTCTATAAACTCCACAATCTAGACTGCCCACTACTTATGAGTGGCAACACATTAGCTAGTTGATAAGCAACTGGACTCAGTAATAATTTACTAAATTTTGTGAGAAATTATATTATCTGTTGATATTCACAAATTTGTGGTTTCATACGAACTCAAAATATAACCCACGGGAATGTCAAGGGTCCACACAGTTACAATACACATTTTATAGGTAAGAAAAATAAAGTTCAGAGAAGGTAAGTGACTTTCTCAAGGAAACACACTTAATAAATGGCAAAGTCTGGAAGCCAGCTCTAGCAAGAAAGCATATTCCATTTCTTTCGTGAATGGGACCTTTTAGGCACCAACACTCAACAAACATTCTGGGCACAGGTGATATTTGTCTTTTATAATCAAAGCTTGACCTATGTAATGACAAAGATGATAGAGTTCACAAACCCATATTTGCAATTTTGAAATTCAAAAAGCCCCAAAGTAGGTTTTGTAATTTGTTTCACACCTGACCTGACTTGAATTTGTCTGGTGGCAAAACACGGCCTGAAATGTAATGGTTTTTCATGGCTCGCAGTTATTTCATTTAGTGTGAATATTCATATATTTTGTTGCATAATTATTAATGTGTTTATTACAGGGCTCTTCCTCAGACTAAATGGGGTTTTTATGTCATACATGGTAAATGTACAGTATTCCTTATAATTTTTTTTTTAATTCTGAATTTCAAAATACCTGGCCTAAGGGTTTTAGATAAGAAATGATAGACCTGAAGAACAAAAATATTAATAATGATAGCAATGATCGTAAAACCTGAATTCTATAGTTTGATCTCATCTTTATGTATGTTTACAGAATACTTTCAAGTATATCTTATTGCATTGTCACTAAATGTGAATACTTCCTAAAGTCTTTGGATAAATTAGCCCTGATCGTCAAGTCCCTTGAGCAAATATAGGCCTGACATCAAACTGATGCAGGAGTTTTCTTCTTGGTGACTTTGCAAGCCAGGAACTCCTGGCCAGTGACCCCCAACACGGGGCCTTGCTCAGCCATCCTGATGTGCCCCAGCTTGCCTGTGTTCTAGCTTGTACCTGTGTTTGTCCCTTAGCTCTTGTACCACACACAAGAAGAATGAGGATATGCAGGTCATTGGAGGGTGAGGTGGGTGGAGAATAATTGTACTGAGCAATGCAAACAGCTTTCAGTAGAGAGGGGACAGGGTGGGGGATGGGTCCCCTGTGTGGCTGGGTCTGGGGCCTTTTATGGACTCAGAATGGGGAGTGCATGCTGATTGGTTTGTGAGTATGCAAAAAAAGTTAAAGCGAAGATACCACTCAAAGGTGGGCACGACAGTGTAGAAAACCAATTAGGAAAGGGTAGGTATACGTAAAATAGGTGAAGGATGGGGACGAATCGAGGGAAAGTGCACCAAATGGGAAGATAAGTTCTCAATCCAGTCCAAGGATTTAACCTGTAGCTTGGCTTTCAGGCTTTAAACTGGTTTCAGCTTGAAGATGGGGTTTTGCTGGGAATCCTCCCCCTATCTGCTTAGGCATATGTCTGCCTCTATCAAAACTAAGTTTTAACATCTTAAGTAGGACATTAATTTTAAAAATTAATAATATTGTATGTCTGTGTGTATGTCTGCATATTTGTGTCTGTGTATCATTTTCCTTCTCCTTGGCTTTACTTACAATTAAATCTCTCTAGTGATTTTATTTTTAAATTGGAGGGCATAAGATTTTATTTAGTTGTCTAAATGTAACTAGCCCATTGTAATAAGTTAAGGGCCTTAGTGGCTGGGCATTGTGGCTCACAGCTGTAATCCCAGCACTTTGGGAGGCTAACGCAGGTGGATCAATAGAGGTTAGGAGCTTGAGATCAGCCTGGCCAACATGGTTAAACCCCATCGCTACTAAAAATACAAAAACTAGCTGGGTGTGGTGGTGTGCACCTGTAATCGCGCTACTTGGGAGGCTGGGGCTGGAGAATCACTTAAACCCAGGGGGCGGAGATTGCAGTGAGCCAAGATCGCACCACTGCACTACAGCCTGGGCAGCAGAGGGAGACTCCATCCCAAAAAAAAAAAAAAAAAAAAGTTAAGGGCTTTACTGAACTGTGTTATGAAACAGGATTCCAGCATATATACAAAGAAAACAAAAGGGTTAATTCTTACATAAGCGTAAAAAGTGTTTCTTTGCCTCAAAAATCATGAATAATCATATTTAATCAAGATATTTTCTTACTCTCTAGAAAATTTAAATTCCAATGAAGATTTCAAATATAATATTAGCTGCTTTCTGGATCAGTAGTTTACAAATTTTTTTTCCTGCTGCAGAACACCTAATAGATACAGCATATTCCATCTAGTAATGGCGAAGAGAATTATTCACAAAATAGTTATTATTTATACAACCAGTGATTATTCCCATGCCTGGGGTCCAACAGAACCAGACAGTGTGGTTCAGTCTGAATTTTAATAAAAATCTAACACATTTCATAAAGCTCCCATCATAGGTTCTGGAAGCTCATTTCCCCTAGCAGCAACTTCCCCTTACTCTAGGAAGCTCTTTGCTGTCGTTGGTTGCAGACCTAGGGTGAAAGGAATCTAGAATGGATGAAGAGGAGGTAGGTTATAAATACCAACTATCGCTTTGGGACCACTGCCACAGTATGGACTATAACTTGTTCCATTAACTTTCCTGAATGGAGACTTTTGTAGATTGTTGCCAGTCACCATCTTGAAGGCTCTGGATTGGACTTCATGTAGGAGATAGTGGAACTTGAGGTACAAGGGGTGAACTGCAATGGACATCTCTTATGCTCCGCCTCACATCCTCTCAGCCCATCTTTTACTAGTGGTATTACAATGGCCTATACAACCTAAATGTTCCAAGTTTAAGGGAGTCATTATCCTTCTGAAAAAAATCCCTGATACAGGAGTAGTGGGGGATGGGTAGATAAACGCTCCTACCTCTTCTTCAGGAAGATAGCTGTGAGAGATATTTTATGGCTCTTTAGAATATCCCAGCAGCATCAAGCCTTGGGCATCCACAGTGATGATCAACTTGACAATATGACCTTTTCTCCCTTCTTTCTCTTCTGTTTTCTAGATCACCTCTTAAGTAAGCTGTCTTAAAGGATGACCCAGGATTAGTCTTGCCTGTTACATATTTTGCTGCAAGTTCCTAAGGCTACAGTTGGACTTGATGATTTGCAAGAAGGACTCACAGAACTCAGAAAAGCTGGTATATTCATGATTACTGCTTATTACAGAGAAATGAATACATACTAAAACGAGCAAATGGAAAAGGTGCATGGGACAATGTCCAGGAGATATCAGGCACAAACTTCCAGGCGGAGTTGCATGGGGATGCATGCAATCCTCCAAGCAACATGTGGCAACATGTGAGTTACGGCCAATCAGGAAAGATCACCCAAGCCTTGGTATCCAGGGTTATTATTGCAATTTGGTCAGGTAGGCATGACTGACTTTAATTCCTCAGCCTCCAGCCCCACCCCTCTACTTATGTCAAATTGATACGGCATGGCCCAGGACCCTCAGGCATACAAAAACACGCTTCATCAGGCAGGCTATTCCAAGGGCTCAGAGGTTATCTACCAGGACTAGCCAGTCAAGCACCAGTCCTACGAAGACAGGCCTTCTCTGGAATTTACAAGATTTGAGCAACCCAGACCTGCTGAGTCAATCCTTTACTGCACACATGTATTGGCCTTATCACTCTAACTACAACATAAGGTTCTTAAAGAAATGAGTATTTATACAATTTTCCCACAAGTAAATACTTAGCAAAGTCCCTCTGCCAGAGTTATAGCAAATCAGCATTCCTGAATTCCACCTCCCAACTTTTTTTTTTTTTTTTTTGAGATAAAATGAGACCATTTTGTCGCCCAGGCTGGAGCACAGTGGCATCATCTTGGCTCACTGCAACCTCTGCCTCCTGGGTTCAAGCCATTCTCATGCTTCAACCTTCCAAGTAGCTGGGATTATAGGCGCCTGCCACCACGCTCAGCTAATTTTTGTATTTTTAGTAGAGACAGGATTTTACCATGTTGGCCAGGCAGGTCTCCAACTCCTGACCTCGAGTGATCTGCCCACTTCGGCCTCCCAAAGTGCTGGGATTACAGATGTGAGCCACTGCACCCTGGCCAGCATTCCTGAATTCCCAAACTCATTTTCTCCCAAGAGCACATTTCAGTGTGCATTTTGAAAAGTACTCTGGGGTGTTTGTACACCAAGTCCCATTAGTCCTCCATTGAGGATTCTCAGGGATATGAATTTCCCCCTTTCTTCCTTCTGGCCTGCCATTTTGCATCTGGGCAGAGCACATGGCTCCAGAATGCCCTTAGGCAAAGAGGTACAGGTACCTGCAGCTGGAAGTGGGCTGAAGCATGCTGAAGGGGCAGAGAGAGGAGTCCAGGGGAGGCACCACAGCAGCTGCTTCAGAACCCCCAAATTCCCTAGGGTTGAGGAAGAGGAAAGTCAGTTAGAATTTGGAAGCCTTCAACTCATTCTCACTTGATAGTGGAGTCTCTCATCTCCTAGAACACAACACAAATTCCATCTTTGGAGCTCAAGAAGCTGAAACTCATGTAAGACTGATATAGTAGGTAAAAATCTAATGTAAATTGGTATTGGCATTATGTTTACATTATAGATAAGGTTATAACTTCGAGGACTAGGTGAATATCCACTATAAGTCAATAATTATTTTTTAAAGGTTTAGTCAAAACAAAATGAGTATACACTGCAAATGGAGAGCATGGCCTTTCATCATGAATATAAACCAAATAAACATAAAGACATTTAAAGACCAAGTTAATAAAGGAGTGAGCAGATAGGATCTGGAATAGCATATCCCAAAGGGAAAAAATGTATTAAGAACCTGAGTAGTCATCTGATGTGACTGTGCTTATTGTCTGAAGATCTCTTCTGGGTTTTTTTTAAGGGAGTTTTATGGAGAACAAACTAACATGGGGCAAAATATACATGGCTGGAGTCTCTGTTAAAAGCTTATAGGGAATAGTGCTATATTATTTCTTTAATTTTCTCTAGCACTGTTTTTACAGCTATCTCAGTGAGCAGAATGCAAGTTTTATAAATAATTTCTTGCACGGAACTCTCTGATTTACCCCATTCAGAGCAAGCTACATCTGTGCAGCAGCAGAGCTTAGCTGTGGAGGTAGGGGGCAAAGAACTGACTTGACTGAAAAAAAGGATCACATAGGCAAAAGGTAGCCAAATTCTAAAAAAAAAAAAGCAGGGGTAGGGAGTAGATTTTAGGAGTTCTGTCTCAAAAATAGAAATACAGAATTTATCTGAGTAATATTAATATTGCTTAATAAATAATATTGCAATGCAAGCGGGTGGCCTACATGCAAATACAGAAAGGGGATCAGAACAACCAAAGTCAGTAGTGTCCTTCCAGTTGACATTGACTCTGACCCTAAGGAAAACTAATACACTTAGTAAGGGCTGTACCCTGCTCTGAGTTAGAAACAACTCACTTAGCTTTTAAAGATACTCTGCCGTTTCTATTAACCTCCCTTTGCTCTGAATGTGTGCTCATAGAGCAAACTACTGAGTTGTTTTCACATAGGCTTTAAGCTATTTTGAAACCAGGAAGAGCTTGCTGAAAAGTAGACGTGACTATGTCTGTCATTGTAAAAGAACAGCCGGATGATAAATTGATAATTTGGTAGACATTGTTACCCTAAGTCAGAAGACTGTTTTGGTAGGCTGAAAAAGTCAAGTTCCTGGGTCACAAAGTGAAGAACCAGATTTGGAAGTGTTGAAGCCAATCCATGAGGCCTCACCTGGAAAACTAGCCATGCAAGCCCTACTCAGTTGACCTGCACACCTTCAAACTGGACAATGGTACCCATATTAGTAGTATAGGTGTAAGAACATATATAAAAGAAAACCTCCTCAAAGCACACAGACTAAAGGCCTGGTACACCACGAAGAGCCCAGACTCTCCAAAGAGTATTACTGGGACACTCTGTGCCTCTACTTCTGCTCCTTTAAGATTCCAAAATTTATACATGCAGATAAACATTGTCCTCCAAATTCCTTCTGATAATCTATATGTTCTTTCAAAAACAAGGTTACTCATCCTGAGTAACACAGCAAGACCCCATCTCTACAAAAGACATATAAAAATGAGCCAGGCATGGTGGCACACACCTGTCGTCCCAGCTACTCAGGAGGCTAAGGCAGGAGAATCATTTGAGCCCAGGAGCTCAAGGCTGCAGTGAGCTATGATAGCACCACTGCACTTCAGCCTGGGCAACAGAGCAAGACCCTGAATTTAAAAAAACTAGCAAACAAAAAGGTTTCTGTTCAAATGCTTTGTGGAACTTTACTTTGAAAGTTCCCCTTAGAGCCATTTATGCAAAAATAGCTGTTTTTTTAAGCCACCCAGTCTATGATAGATTTGCTCTAGCAGTCTGAACTGACTGCGACACCCTCAACCACCTTCTCATCCCCTGGAGAGCAGGAGCCTGGTCCATTCTCCTCTAGAGCCCACTACACTCTGACTTGTGCAAAGTAGGTGCTCAGTGGAGGTTTGTTAGACTAACGAGTGTGATTACTCATACCTCTATCTAGGAAACTTTTTGCAAATAGACTAACAAATATTTCTTGGACTTTTATCACTTAAACTAGAAAACAGTAACTACGTGGCAGCAGAACAGGGATCTAGACCTGATACTCCTGTAGGAGGAGTTCATTATCTTGTGCATGAGATCATTCAGGTAGTCCTTTCAGAAAGAGACAAAATGCCTAAAAGGTAGAGTCGTGTCATGACAAGGGTCTTTTTTCTTGCCACAATAGTTTTGGTTGCAAAGCAGTTCTAATACCCTGGGTGTTGCCCATGTCAGGGCCTGGTTAGAGTTCCCCAAAGAGCGTTTCCTGTCCTTTTGCATGGCAAGTGCCAGCCACAGTCTTACTGCACAATTGAGTGAATGAATTGATGCTCTATCATATAAGAAATGCCATGCTAAATAGGCATGATACAGGTAATGGTTTTGCCATTTTCATCTATATATTATAACATGTTATTTTCTATGATGAGGTCTTTATAAGCAAGACAATATGTTCTTCAATTTTCTATTCTTGTCTCATTGTTTTCTCTGACCTTTTTCATTCAAAATTCTCCCATATGCTTGTATTTTGTCAAAGTGACCACAATGTAAGTTGAGAGCAATGTAAAACAGAAACTTTGAAACAGCCATGAGACAAGATGCTGCTTTGTTGGGAAAAATAGGATTAGGGAAAGATGTTTCTTTGTGTGTGCTATCGCCAATTTGATTTATTAAGATTTTAATAACGTACTTCCAAATGGCTACTTCTGATCCCCTTGCTTTATTTAAATTGACTCAATTCCATATTGTCTCAATATTTATTCTTGACATTTCTGTGCATCATTTACGTTCCAGAAATAAGGTAGTCCTTGTCTTGAGAGAGCCTGTATTAGTCTGTTCTCATGCTGCTAATAAAGATATACCTGAGACTGGGTAATTTATAAAGGAAAGTGGTTTAATTGACTCACAATTCCACATGCCTGGGGAGGCCTCACAATCATGGTGGAAGGTGAAGGAGGAGCAAAGCCACGTTCGTACATGGCAGCAGGCAAGAGAACATGTGCATGGGAATTCCTTTCTATAAAACCAGCAGATCTTGTGAGACTTATTCACTATCACAAGAACAACACGGGAAAGACCTGCCCCTGTGACTTCATTACTTCCCACTAGGTCCCTCCCATGACACGTGGGGATTATGGGAGCTACAATTCAATATGAGATTTGGGTGGGGACACAGCCAAACCATATCGGAGTTCATGTCTTAGGTTGGAAGATAGAGAAGCAAACAAAAATAACCACAATAATATGTTATATGTTATAATAAGTTGTAATGTTTTGTGTTATATAAAATACAAATGTACAGAGTGGTTATTTCTGGCGTAGAATAGGTAGCTTAGGCAAGCAAAATGAAGAAAGGAATTACAGACAGAGGGAAATGTAGAAGAGAAGAATTGAGGCTGGAATGTGCACAGGATGTTCAGGAAAACAACAGTGAGTGATGGGGGATGAGGGAGTGATGGATGGAGGCACATCTAGAGAGGTGGGTTCATGTGAGTTGCAAAGGGGATTTGTTTACTGTGCTAACATGTTCAGGTACTATCTGGAGTGGGTGGTGAGAAGCCATCAAAAGTTTTAAGTGGGTTTCAATGAGTGCACAGAAATAAGACTAGAATGTTCACAGGACGTTCAGGTAAATAATAGTGAGTGATGGGAGGGTGGGGAGAGACAGACGAAAGCGTATTTGGAGAGGCAGGCTCAGGAGAGGTTGTAAAGGGGCTTTGTTTACTGTGCCAAGATGTGCGGGTACTATCTGGAGGGGATGGTGAGAAGCCATCAAGAGTTTCACGTGGGTAGGTGTCATGGTAAGATGTGCGTTTTAGAAAGACACTCATGCAATGTGAGAGGCTAATGGAAGAAGAGTGATCCAGGAAATGGAGTGTGGAGCACCTTCAGGACTGATTCAAGCAGTGGAGGTAGAAAAGAAGAGATGGATGTGAGAGACTGTACAATAGATCTCCGTGGCCTCATTCTTCAGAGAGATAATGACAACATAACGGGAGATAGAAGAGTAGCATGCCAGGTTGTGTGCACAATTGTCCACCGTGTCCTCAAACTCCGTTTGCTACTTGTTTCTTATGCACAGCACCCTAAGACACTGCAGGTTGTGAATTTTATTCTGTTTGCCCATGATTTATAATTACTCATTATTTTAGACTAGATCAGAATTGATGAAGAAGATAGTTGGGTACAATTTGACTTGGCCCCATCTATTAAAAAAGAAAGGAAGATTTCCTAAGAAAATTTAAAGTTTTTTCTTTTTTAAAACTTTTTTTTATTGAGATAGGGTCTCACTCGATTGCCCCAACAGGAGTGCAGCTGTGCCGTCTTAGCTCACTGCAGCCTCAAACCGCTGGGTTCAAGTAATCCTCCCACCTCAGCCTCTTGACTGGCTAGACTTCAGCTGTGCACCACCATGGCCAGCTAGTCATTTTATTTTTTATTTTTTTGGTAGAGATAGGGTTTGCAAACCCTCTGTGTTGACCAAGCTGGTCTCTATCTTCTAGACTTCAGCGATCCTCTTGCCTTGGCCTCCCAAAATGCTGGGATTATAGGTGTGAGTCACCATGTTCAGCTAAAGATCTCTTCTAAAGATAGCAGTTTTGGGCCTTTAGAAAGCATGAAAGGCCACAGAAATGTAGCATATGCCAAGTTCCCCCATCCATGAAGGAGCCATACCACTGTCCTCTCCTCTCCTACTCTTCACCCAGGTGGTTTCTCTCCCATAGTTGCCAAAGAAGCCAGTGGGACTAATATTAGACATATTAGAAAACCTATGGGTTTGGGAGTGAGGAAAAAGGAAAGATATTCTGCCTAAGAATATAGGAAGAGGTGGGAGGAACCACAGCTTCAAAATCCCCTGCCAATTGTAATTTTGTTCTTAGGGACATTCCAGCACAATGGAAAGAGAGAGGGATTTGCTGCTAAAAAGTAAAAGACAAGAGTGCTAACATGTTTTAGGGTTTTGTTGTTGTTAGAATGAGGAAAATAAACCTAAGTAACTTGCCCAAGGTTACAGAACTAGTAAATAATCTACTATTGTTGATTGAGGCTTGAACCCACCACATGGCTTCCTAAAGAATGGAAGATTTTGGGCCAGGCGTGGGGATTGACACCTGTAATCCCACACTTTGGGAGGCTGAGGTGGGTGGATTGCTTGAACTCAGTAGTTCAAGATTAGTCTGGGCAACATAATGAGACCCCGTCTCTACCAAAAATACAAAAAATTAGCCAGCCATAATGGCATGCACTGTAGTCCCAGCTACTTAGGAGGTTGAGGTGAGAGGATAACTTGAGCCCAGGAGGCGAAGGTTGCAGTGAGCCGAAATTGTGCCACTGCACTCCAGCCTGGGCAACAGAGCAAGACCTCACCTAAAAAAAAAAAAAAGAATGGAAGTTTGTTGTTGTTGTTGTTGTTGCTTTTTTTTCCTTTTTATGAGACGGAGTTTCACTCTTGTTGCCCAGGCTGGAGTGCAGTGTCATGATCTCAGCTCACCACAACCTCCGCCTCCTAGGTTCAAGTGATTCTCCTGCCTCAGCCTCCTGAGTAGCTGGGATTACAGGCATGCATCACCATGCCTGGCTAATTTTGTATTTTTAGTAGAGTTGGGGTTTCTCCATGTTGGTCAGGCTGCTCCCGACCTAGCCTGCCTTGGCCTCCCAAAGTGAAGAATGGAAGATTTTTAAGAAACAGAAAGGTACTTATGTGGTACTTATGAGAACAAGGAAGACAACATCAGAGCTGAAGAAAATGCCAAACTGCACACTAACTAATATTTGGGGGATCCAAAATGTAAAACAAAGCTAGAAAGATGAAGATCATATGGATTAAATCTTTCATGAATGACTAAAATTAAACACACACCTCTCAATCCCTGGTTTTCTTTACTCTGTACTCTTACAAATTTATTTTTAAAAATTTTAGGTTACAGATGCACAGGATTATCACTTGCTATTTTTGTCTTTTCAGTGGTTATTTAACTTAAAAGCCCAAACTATAAATTATGTTTAATGCAAAGACATATTGAATAGCTGGTTCTACATAAATAACTCCAGATTAGAGATCTGACCAATAATACAGTCACATAGAAATAGCAAAAATATGGCCTGCCTGTTGACCTTAATTTCAGCTGGAATTACTAGGGATTTAATAAAAGGTGAATAACTTATCCCATCATCATTATCATCCTCATTACCACTAATATTGATCAAGCATATCAAGTGTCCTAGGAACTGTATATTATATGATTAATCATCATTATCACCCTATGAGAAGGTGTATTGCAATCTCTTGTCACAGACACATTAACCATGGCTTAAGGACAGTAGCAGAGGCTTTTGGAGCACCATGCTACATGCTCTGCTACACCTGATATCAGTCTATTTTGGTTATACAGTTCCACACATGTTGCCTAGGTCCCACATCAATTCATTAGCATTTTACTAATGGGGGCTTCCCTATAATTGTTAATATGGCATTGAGATAATGCATGCTATGGCAACATTCTGGCACACTGTATTCTTTCCATAGGATGCGTTTCAGAGCCAAAGTCACTTCCATGGAGTTGGCTAATTGGTTAAGGACATCAACATTGCTCTGCTTTACTGCCTCGGGAAGCTTTGAAGCCTCAGGAAGATTCTCAACCATTTGACAGTGTGGAAGTGTAGGGGAGGGACCACTCAGCCAGTGAGGGCAAGAATCAGGGCTGAGACAGCTTCTGCAATGTAACCTATGCGTAGTTCCTTAGAAGGTCCCACACATGAGTCTCAGTTGCCCCCAGTTGTAACCAGATAATTTGCATGCTCTCTATTGGCTTCTCTTTTGCCAAGTCCCACTTTTCTCATTTCTGCTTCCCAGGATCACCTTTGAAGTAAACTGTCTTTACCCAAGTTATCAGGAGAACCCAAAATAAGGCAGATATATTAAGTAGCTTGCCCAAAGACACTCAGCAATTGGCAGAGCCAGGATTCGAACCCAGAAAGTCTGTTTTCAACACCTCTGGTCTTAGGCACCATCCTAGGAACTTGGGCTCTAATGCAAACAATAGACACCTTGTTATATAAACTCCAGAGAGTCACATCAAGAGTAATTTACTTAGAGTACTGAGTCTAGTGATGAATAAGTGTGATCTTCATGCCTACCTCTGAGACATTAGTAAGAATCCATTCAAGGTGGAAGGTAATATACAATTGGAGTAGTTATCAGGTTTAGTGGTAAATTTTAGACAGTCTTTGCAGGCCTGTGTTCTGGTTCTGACTCTACTACCAAAAACACTTTGTGATTTGGGCCATGTTATTGAACTCCTCTCCTCATCTGTAAGATGAAGACAACACTTCTCGCCCAGCCTGCTGCCTAGGACTACTGAGAAGCCCAAGGGAGATACTGTACCTGAGATTTCTCTGACTCTCATAAAGCACCTGGCTATTATAAATTACTATTATTAACACTTTGACTCATCACCCTTATCAATTTGTATGATTATTTCTGCATATGTTATGCAACAGGCACCATGAACAAACTTTTCAAGGGATATGCGAAATACTGTAACATATGACCTTGCTGTAACATTCGTTACAAGAGAGTGAAATTGAATATAGAACAGATCTGATTTTGAGCCTTTCTAAGAAATAGCATTTTATTAATGGGAGCTTCCATATAATTGTTAATATGGCACTGAGATAATGCATGCCATGGATTCCAGGGCCAAAGTCACTTTTTTGGAGTTAGCTAATTGGTTAAGGAAATAAGTTAACTCTTCCAGACCATTATTCTTAGTACTAATTAGTGTTAATGGATACTCATAAAGAATGGGCTGTAATAAAGAATGGGCTGAAAGCAACCTAAGGACATTTAACGAGATAAATGTAAAATCATAAATCTAGGGACAAGGAATTTTAGAAAAGGAACACTGGTCATCCTCTCATTGTTTGGGAGAGCCCAATAAATAAAAGCAATTGAGAAATAAGAAATGAAGAAAGACAGTCGGGATCAAACCTATCACATTACTACTGATTAAGCTGATAATGAAGAAACTGGTTTAAGCATACAGGGAAGTGGCCCTCCCAATCGGGAACCCTACTGGACTACCGCAGACCTCCCAACTGGAAAAAAGTGCTTGCAAACTTAGAGCATGGGGAGAGCAGGCCAGAATATGTGCTTTTGGTAGCCTGTTTATTCCTGAAGAAAGAGAGTGTGTAGCAAGTTGGTGACTGTGCCAGGGCTGAAATCCAGTACTGTTCTCTTTATGTTTTTTTAAAAGGAGCAAAATCAGAATGGTAGAGACCTCCTGATTTATTAGCATTGCATCTGAAAAAAGTTTGAGGTGCGGATTTTTTCGTCGACTACCAACTTAACATGAAACAGTCTGGGTGGGTGCGACTCTAGTATGGTAGCATTTCTGGCGTCTCTAAAACTGAGAGGAGGATTGTATTCAACTCCAGAAGCCACATTTTATTAGCAGGATTGGAAATATAAAAAGTACAGAAGGATACCATGAGGATAGTAAGAAGCTGAAACAGAACTGGAGTTTAGAAAGCCCTCTAAGAAGAGAGGAAGGACGCTTGTTTCTGCAGAGCTCCAGAAGAAAGAAGGCAGAAACCAAGACCAGTGGGAGAAAGCTGTATGAAGGCAGTGATAAGTCAATAGAAGGAAGAACTTTCTAATTTAAAAAACTGCTTGCAATACACACACACACAGACACACACCCCTAAGCAGTCAGTGGGATGCAAATTTGATCATGTTTTCTCCATTTGATCCTGTTTCCCCTTGTCTAAAACTACTCAATGGTTCCCCAGTACTCTTAGGATAAAGACCAAGTTTCTTAGTAGAGTTTACAAGGCCCTTTGGGGACTGGCCTGTCCTTGGTGTGCAGCCCCACCCTGCACCTGGTCCCCTTTGGTTCACTGATGGTAACCATACTGACCTCCCTGCAGCTTCTTGTGCACAGCAGCCTCCTCCTCACCTGTTGAAAGTGTCAGTCCTTCGGCCTGGGTAGTCTTCCTTCGTTTCTACATCAAGCCAGCTTGTATTCATTCTTCAGCTCTCAGTTTACCCATCCTCTGGGAGAACTTCCTGACCAACAGATCATTTTGCCTCCATGCGCTCTGTGCACTGTCCTTCTTAAGCATTTATCAGAGTAGTGCCTTTACTTTTGTTTTGTTTTGTTTTTATTATGGTAAAATATACATAACATAAAATTTACCATTTTAGCCACTTTTAAGTGTATAGCTTAATGGCATTAAAGACATCCACATTGTTGTACAACCATACCATTATTCATCTCCAGAACCTATTCATCATCCCTTACTGACACTCTATACCCCTTAAACAATAACTCCCCCATTCCCTCCTGCCCTCAGCCCCTCCAACTGCTCTTTCACTTTCTGTCTCTATGAATTTGACTATTCTGGGTGCTATTTTTTTCATTTGACTCTTTTTTTTTTATTATTATTGCATTTTAGGTTTCGGGGTACATGTGAAGAACATGGAAGATTGTTGCATAGGTACACACATGGCAGTGTGATTTGCTGCCTTCCTCCCCCATCACCTATATCTGGCATTTCTCCCCATGCTATCCCCTCCCCAACTCCCCACCCCCCCACTATCCCTCCCCTTTTTCCCCCTGACAGACCCCAGTGTGTGATACTCCCCCTCCCTGTGTCCATGTGTTCGCATTGTTCAACACCCGCCTATGAGTGAGAACATGCGGTGTTTGATTTTCTGTTCTTGTGTCAGTTTGCTGAGAATGATGGTTTCCAGGTTCATCCATGTCCCTACAAAGGACACGAACTCATCGTTTTTGATGGCTGCATAATATTCCATGGTGTATATGTGCCACATTTTCCCTGTCCAGTCTATCATCGATGGGCATTTGGGTTGGTTCCAGGTCTTTGCTATTGTAAACTGTGCTGCAATGAACATTCGTGTGCATGTGTCCTTATAGTAGAACGATTTATAGTCCTTTGGATATATACCCAGTAATGAGATTGCTGGATCAAATGGAATTTCTATTTCTAGGTCCTTGAGGAATCGCCACACCGTCTTCCACAATGGTTGACTCTTTTAATAGTGTTTCTCTCCCCCTACTAATCTATGAATTCCATGGGAACAGGGAATGTTTCTTTGCTCACAATATCCCAGAGCCTACCACAGTGCCTGGCATATGGATCTCCTGAAGGAAGGAGTAGAGGAAAGGAGACAAGGAAAGAGGAAGGAAAGGGTTTCCTGGAACTGGAAAATTTTAAGCAGAAAATATTAAGGATCATCTTAGAGGAACATGGTTGAAAATATTTCTGTACTGATTGGCTAGATTGAACTAGATGAAGTTCTTCAGCAAGTATTTACTAAGCGCATACTGTGTTCTAGGTGCAAGGTACAAGGAATACTGTACTGAACCAATCTGTGCACTGGTGTATAAGGTACATTTCAATTCTAAGAACTGGTGATTAAATGGAGCAAGTCCATTTAATACCATGCGACACAAAAAATAAGAATGTTCAGCATTCTGGACCAGGTTTTCATCCCAAATTGCAGTGATGTCTAACTTCATTAACTGCATATTCTTGACCTTGAATATTGGAATTACTTTTTATGGTGAGCCACAGCTACGATTTACAAAGGATGGGAGAAGGAGAATTAAGTTCATGTCTTGTGGAAAACAACTGTGAGAATTAAAATAAAGAACCATTCCAGTGATTCAGACCAACACTTTTTAGTAACCACTAATTACGCTATTAAATAAAGCTCATCTGATTTTGTTTCCACTGAGTGCTTCCAAAGAGTTCGAATATGTGAGAACAGAGAGAAGAAAAATTCTAATTCCCTTTTCCTGGGATGTTGTCAGCAGTAAAAGACTCCATTTAGAAGCAATTGCTTTAAAAATTTTTAACTTTGGTGTTCTAAAACTGTGTACTTGTGACGAAAGAATGAAATCAGACTTGCAGTTCTTTCTGTTGGGAGAGGCAGAGGCAGAATGGATCATGAAGGAATGGAAGGATTGTGAGGGAAAAGGCCAGAGATGATTCTGACCTTAAAGAGCACAAAATGAACCCCTTGCTGATATTTAATTTCTCTGTGCAATTTGTTATTTTATTATTTTCTTGCTGGCCTATTCAGAATCACTGGTGAGACTCATCCACTGTTATTGAATACATTCCCACCATCACTGACCTTGGAGCATGCTGCCTAGCGATAGCTATGTGAGAAGCAGCTTACAGGTGAATTAGTGCCACAGTGCACGGCCTCTGCCCTTGGGACATTCGGTTTGGGATCCACGTTGCAGTCACTGCTGTCTCTGTCCCCCACTACTTTACCACCTGCAGCCTATGCCCTTGTCCTCCTCTTGTACATCAGCAAGAGTTTTGTGCGTGGGATGAGTATTGTTGTATCTTAAGATAAGGAATATCAGATCAGACTAGTCCACAAGATGCAGAAAAAGTAAGAACATGGAAAGAGACTGAGGACACAATTGGAAGAGAAGATAATGGAGTGAGATTTTGGAGGAGGTGGGAGGGGTGAAACAAATGCTTATTCATCTGAAAAGTCATTTTAAGACTGAGTTCCAGAGGGCTGCTAAAAATGCTCAGGATTCTCTACCTTGGCAACTGTTCAAATGTGCAACTCCTCTCTATCTGTTTCTTTTCATCAAACTAATTTAGTAAAATAACAATAATTCGAGAGAAATTTACCATTCATCTTTTAAAATAGAGCTATTCAGAATACAAATCTAAACTACACTTGCTTCAGTGCTTTGAAAATGTTTGGGTTCTCATTAATTTTGACCTGAGTTGATTAGTATATTTAAGAGCCATATTATATAAATGTAGTTTTATAAATTCCTATGTAATAGAATAAGCATGACAAAAAATTTATTAACAATTTAGGTATATCCAAGTGGTTAAATATCTAAATACAATATGTATCAAGGTAACCATCTAGATAGACCTGAATACTAAAAAGAAAAAAAAAATGTAGAATAGTAGCTTTCAAATTAATGGTGAAGGTATAGGATGCTGACTTCTGTGGCTGTCAGAATTTTAAGATTCACTGTCTCATTCTATTGTTTTTCAAATCAATTACATGACCTAACTGAGGAAATGTGACATTAACTAGGCATTTGAGAGTGACTAACTTGTTATGTGTGTCTTTGTACTTCAAAAAAACCCTTTGTATTATGAGAAGCTTCTAACACGTACAAATAAGAGGATAGTATATAGTGTCACGTTCCCATTGCCCACCTTTAACAATCTTGTTTCAGCTACACCCCTACCCATCATTCCCCCCTGCAAACTATCTTGAAGCAATGCACAAATATAATTTTCTTTCATCTGTGTCTATGCATTACAATGTTAACTATTATTACCAGTGCTTACTTCCTAGAATTGACTTGTCAGGAGTTTGTTCTACCACCATTTCTAAATTCAATTAGTAACTTTTACCTTTAGTAACTGATTGTGGCAAAGGTGCAGTTATGCACCATAGGTGACTAGGCAGCCATCCAGGGATCAAAAGTTCTTTATATTCATTCTCTCTCTCCATTCTTTATCTTCCCAAACCACATGTTTCCTAAGCCAAGGTTATTCTAGCAAATCCCACCTCTCTGACACCAACTGAAATGGGAAAAACAGGGTTTTTTTCTTTATATTCTCACTCTACATTCACCACACTTCACTTCTGGCCGCCAATTGTGTAGGGATCTTTTCACACGAAGCAATTCCCTACTTCTCTGCAGACACTGACTGGGTATTCTACAAATTAACCCAATTTTAACACTATCTACCTGGAAATAGCTTCAGAGCCCACAGGTTAAGGGCTCAGTCCCACAAATAAGATGGAACCCACTTCAGATGTGCCAATCGCAGCTTGTCACCTGCCTTTCCGGCTGACCAGAATCAGAGGTTCATATGACCTCCTGCTGGGTTCAGTCATTTGCTAAAGCAGCTTATAGAACTCAGGAAAACAGTTTAGGAGTCAAATTTTTAACTAGAAGCAGTATATAAAACTAGATTATCAGATTATTACAAAGGATATATTGAAAGATAGAAATGAACAGCCAGATGAAGAGATATATAGGGAGCGGTCCAGAAGAGTCCCAAGCACAGGACCTCCTGTCCCTGTGAAGCTTCCGAGTGTGCTGCCCTCATGGCATATGGATGTGTTCTTATTCACCACCCAGAAGCTCTCTGACCTTCATTCCTTTGGGTTTTTATGGAAACTTTATTGTAACATGATTGATTAAATCATTAGCCATTGGTGATCAACTCAACCTTAAGCTCCTCTCCCCTCCCTGAAGGTGAGCTCTGGGGCTGGAAATTCCAACTGTCTAATCACGTGGTTGGTTCTCTTGGCAACCAGACCCCATCCTGTGGTTATCTGGAGGCTTTCCAAAAATCACCTCATTAACATAAATTCATGTATGGTTGAAAGGGGCTTGTTATGAATAATACAAGGTGCTTCTTTCACTTTTATCATTCTGGAGCTGTTTCAGGAACCAAGGGCAAAAAATCAAATATTATAACAATGAGATACTACCATAACTCCAATAGCTTAGGAAATTTCAAGGGTTTTAGGGGCTGTGAACCAAGAACTGTGGATGAAAACCAGAACATATACTTCTTATATCACAATATCACACAACCCTATGCAATAAATATTATCTTCACATTTCAGATGGGGAAACAAATATAAAGAGAGGAAGGGATTTCCCTAGAGAGAAATATACATTAAATTGAAATGAAGTCAAATTAAATCATTTTGTGAATGTAAAATAGAGGTGAAGCATAAATGACACTTGATATTTTAATTAAATTCAGAATTTAGGTCTGAGAATGAAAGATTAAAGATTCCTGTCTGAATTAAATCTTAAGACTTATTTGGTGGACATAGTTGATCAATATTAGTATTGATTTTTTTGATACATTTGCATTTCCATTGTAATTACACTTTAATCAGAAGGAGCCTTTGCAGGACTTGGGAGCTAGAGGCTAAAGATTTCCAAGCATCAAGCCAGGACTAGCAGGGCTGCTAGTTTAACAGAATGTTACACTGCATTGCACAGGATATCTTTCTTCACCAGAATTTTTTCTAGTAGGTATTTACATGAGTAGCCACTTATTTTATTGAGGGTTGGTTTCTTATGTGACTCTAATTTTTTAAGAGGGAAGGTAAAAAGAGAACGCAGAGTAAGCAAAGTTGGGATAAGCATTTCTTAACTTGTCACTTACTTAAGAATAAATATGTCCTAATATCATTTATGTTACAAAGAAGCTGGACCAGCACCAAGCAGGGAAGGTACATGATGAGCCTGGAACATTCTGTGCAGGCAAATAAGGCAAAACCCACCCAAACCACTGGAGCACATCAAAAGATTTGGCAACTGTACTTTGGTGATGTAAGACAATTTTCTTGTCCTGAGTAACTTCACTCTGAAATATTTGGGGGCATTAGTATTAAGGAGTATGATGGTTAATTTTGTGTGTCAACTTGGAAGTGATTTTGGATAAGTTCTTTTAAATGGATGGACTTTGAGTAAGCAGATTGCTTACAATGTGGGTGGGCCTCATGCAATCAGTTGAAAGTCTGAATAGAACAAAAAGACTAGCATCCCCCAAGCAAAAGGAGATTATCCAGCAGATGGCTTCAGAGTGGAATTGCACCTTTGGCTCTCCTGGACCTCAAGCCTGCTGACCCATGCCAAAGGCTTGGACTTACCAGCCTCCATAATCATGTGAGGATCAAAACGGGATTTTGATCTTGATATCTTTTTTAGATTGTTCACTGTTAACATATAGAAATTTCATTAATTTTTGTATTTCATATTCTGCAACTTTACTGAATTTGTTTATCAGTTCTGATAGTTTTTTGGTGGAGACTTTAGGCTTTTTCAAATATAAGATCATACCATCTGCAAACAAGGATAAATTGACTTTTTCCTTTCCAATTTGGATGCCTATTTCTTCTTTCTCTTGTCTGATTGCTCTAGCTAGGACTTCCAATACTATGTTGAATAAAAGTGGTGAAAGTGGACATCCTTGTCATGTTCCAGATCTTAGAGGAAAGTCTTATTCAAAATTTTTATTCAGTATGATACTAGCAGTGGGTCTGTCAAATATGGCCTTTATTATGTTGAAGTATCAAATGGTTTTTTAGAATCAATTGGAATTATCATATGGTTTTTGCCTTTATGTTGATCTTAGGTGTCACACTGATTGATTTTTGTATGTTAAATCAACCTTGCATCCCTGGGATAAATCCTACTTGGTTATGATGAATGATCTTTTAAATATATTGTTGAATTCAGCTTGCTACTATTTTGTTCAGGATTTTTGCATCAATATTCATCAAGGATATAGGTCTGCAGTTTTGTTTTTTTATGTATGTGCGTGTGTGTGTGTGGTGTTTTTTTTTTTCTTTTTTGGTCTGGTTTTGGAATCTGCAATACTGGCCTCCTAGAATGAAGTTGGATGTAGTCTGTCTTCCTACAGACTAGTTTGAGTAGGATTGGTATCAGTTCTTCCTTAAATGTTTAGTAGAATTCAGCAGTGAAGTCATTGAGTCATGGGTTTTTCTTGGCTGGGAGACATTTTATTATGGCTTTGATCTCATTACTTGTTATTGGTCTGTTCAGATTTTAGGTTTCTTCATGGTTCAACATTGGTAGGTTGTATGTGTCTAGGTATTTATCCATTTCAGCTAGGTTTTTCAATTTATTTGGTTTATAGTTGCTCATGGTAACCTCTAATGATCCTGGGGATTTGTGAGGTATTGGTTGTATTGGAAGTAAATCACTCCTCAGCAAATGAAAAGATCATAATCAAACAGTCTCTCAGACCACAGTGCAAATTAGAACTCAGGATTAAGAAACTCACTGAAAACCGCACAACTACATGGAAACTGAACAACCTGCTCCTGAATGACTACTGGGTAAATAATGAAATGAAGGCAGAGATAAAGATGTTCTTTGAAACCAGTGAGAATGAAGACACATTGTACCAGAATCTCTGGGACACATTTAAAGCAGTATCTAGAGGGAAATTTATAGCACCAAATGCCCACATGAGAAGTGAGAAAAGATCTAAAATCAACACCCTAACGTCATGATTTAAAGAACTAGAGGCGCAAGATCAAACAAATTCAAAAGCTAGCAGAAGACAAGAAATAACTAAGATCAGAGCAGAATTGAAGGGGATAGAGACACAAAAATCCCTTCAACAAATCAATGAATCCAGGAGCTAGATTTTTTGAAAATATCAATAAAATAGACCACTAGCCAGACTAATAAAGAAGAAAAGAGAGAAGAATCAAATAGATGCAATAAAAAGCGATAAAGGGGATATCACTACCGATCCCACAGAAATACAAACTACCGTCAGAGGTTACTACAAACACCTCTATGCACATAAACCAGAAAATCTAGACGAAATGGATAAATCCTGGACACTTATACCCTCCCAAGACTAAACCAGGAAGAAGTTGAATCCCTGAATAGATCAATAACAAGGCCTGAAATGGAGGCAGCAATTAATAGCAATTAAATTCTGGGATATATGTGCAGAACGTACAGGTTTGTTACATAGGTATACACATCAACCTATCATCTACATTAGGTATTTCTCCTAACGCTATCCCTCCCCTAGCCCCTCTACTCACTGACAGGCCCAGTGTGTGATGTTCCCCTCCCTGTGTCCATGTGTTCTCCTTGTTCATCTCCTACTTATGGGTGAGAACATGAGGTGTTTGGTTTTCTACTCCTGTGTTAGTTTGCTGAGAATGATGGTTTCCAGCTTCATCCATGTCCTTGCAAAGGACATGAATTCATCCTTTTTTATGGCTGGGCTGCATAGTATTCCATGGTGTATATGTGCCACATTTTCTTATCCAGTCTATCATTGATGGGCATTTGGGTTGGTTCCAAGTCTTTACTATTGTGAATAGTGCCACAATAAACATACGTGTGTATGTGTCTTTATAGTAGAATGATTTATAATCCCGTGGGTATATACCCAGTAATGGGATTGCTGGGTCAAATTATATTTCTGGTTCTAGATGCTTGAGGAATTTAGGTGTTTCAGTAAGAAAATCAAAGGTGGGCTTTGATTTCAGGAACATATGTGGAGAGGGGGTCCAATAAAGCATCCAATGACAGTATCATATTTAATTTGCCAAAACAAGATACAGGTTTTAAATAATGTGAAGCTGTCTTGAGGATATTTTCCCTCTTTATTTACTGTTAGTTTTTCAAAAGCCTCAAAGTCCCACGGAAACATTAATCCAGGCAGAACTGGAACTGTTAAGATTTTATTTTTCAGATTAAAAAAGTCATTTGTTACTAAAATATTTTTTAAATACAGAAATGCCCAAAGAAGAAAAAATTTTTAAAACTCCAAAAATGCATGATTCACAGATTGCCATTGTTAAATTGTGTGCCATTTTGTATGCTATAAAAATACACACACATTTTTATTGAAATCATATTAATCATAGTTTATAGCCTGCTTTTGTCACTAACAAATATATGGAAAACAATGTCAGTGTCAAGTGATACCATTTTAATAACTAAATCTGGAACACATCATCCAATTAACAACAATGACCTAACTTATCAGGCTTCGTTGTGTTTTCCAGTGCAAGGAAGTTACCAGATGGAGCTTTGAGCAAATGAAGGGTATGATGTCATTTATTTAAGTGACACTTACTAATGGCATCCCGTGTGGAGTAGGCACACACCAGCTCTAAAGCCCTTCTCCTGAATCCAGTGCTGGCTTCTCCTAGATACAAGTTCTTGGGAATAAAAATCCATTCAGTTCCTTCACTAATCTAGTAGACAGAATAAACATTTTTATATTTATTTTGAGAGATTTTTAGTTGCTTAATGTATAAAGGTAATGTAGGTCAAACATGGACTTGAAAGTGTTCATATGTCTCCATGCACCCAAGGGCCTAATGAATCTACATGGTTGTAATGTATGTAAGAGGAATAGCTGACTGGTCTACCCAATCTGGGAACCAGGATGGCAACTGTGAAGCCATTCGGGTCTATTTTGTCCTAACAAATAAAGAGATTCTTCATAAAGACTATAAAAGAATAATCTAGTCTAGAGGGACTAGATTATTTCTAGTCTAGAAAATATGAGCCTTAATGGGGATAAATGATACACAGTTAAAGTATAAGATAGGTAGTTATTTAACAACTGGCAGGTAAGCTGAAGTATGGGTCTGATGTTAACTGTTTTGTTTTGTTTGAGACGGAATCCCACTCTGTCACCCAGGCTGGAGTGCAGTGGTGCAATCTTGGATCACTGCAAACCTCTGCCTCCCAGGTTCAAGCGATTCTCCTGCCTCAGCCTCCTGAGTAGCTGGGATTACAGGTGTGCACCACCACGCCCGGCTAATTTTTATATTTTTAGTAGAGACAAGGTTTTACCATGTTGGTCAGGATGGTCTTGAACTCCTGACCTTGTGATCCACCCGCCTCAGCCGGCCAACGTGCTGGGATTACAGGCGTGAGCCACCACGCCCAGCCAGGTCTGATGTTAACTGTTAATTCTCCCTCAATAGGCCATAATGTTCTCTGTCTCTGTTCTAGTCTTCGTCTAGCCTAGCTCTTTCCCTTCTTCTATTACGCCCGATTCTATTCCTCTGACCTCTATTGTACATTTCTTTGTTGTAGATGGATCTGTATGAGCCCGGGACACATTTATGAACAAGAAATGAATCACTTTCTCATATTAGACTTCATTCTCTCTTCAATCCAAAATATGTCTCCCCCCAAGGTTCAGCAAAGTATTTATTTGGTTTTTCAATTTGTGTTCTTTTAAAATTGCTATTGTCCAATGCCAGTGTATCAGATGTTAGGATCCTGGTCCTTTAAAATACTTTCTGTACCAGTGTGGGAGTAAATTAGAATCCTCTAAGATTTTAAAAGAGAACATATTCGTGGTTGGATATTGCCTGGGATACAGTCTCTTATTATTTAAGTGGCTTTTCTTGTAGAGCTGCTTCTCTCTTCTAATACCAGGGCTTCCATTGTAACTTTCTGCTCTGGAGAACAGAGATTGGTCCCACAGTGAACTCTGTAGGCTAACTCTGTACAGGTTCTACATGCACAGGGAAGGCTCTGACTGTGTAAGTTTCAAAACTTCTTTGAATACTCTTAACTTTATATTGCTTGAAAACTTTTGTGAATCTCAAAAAGTGATAAAAATTAGGAAAATCTGTAAGGTTTCAGTTAGCATGGGATAAATCCTGAACATATGTGACATGGAAAATGGCGGATGAAAACTGGTATTTACCCTTGAAAAAAAAACCACCAATAGACCAAAAAAATTCCAAGGTATGCCAGGCATGGTGGCTCACACCTCTAATCTCAGCACTTTCGGAGGCTAAGGCAAGTGGCTCACTTGAGGTCAGTAATTTGAGACCAGCCTAGCCAACATGGTGAGACCCCATTTCTACTGAAAACACAAAAATTAGCTGGGTGTGGTGGTGTGTGCCTGTAGTCCTAGCTACTCAGGAGGTTGAGCCAGGAGAATCGCTTGAACCTGGGAGGCAGAGGCTATAGTGAGCCGAGATCGCGCCACTGCACTCCAGCCTGGGTGACAGAGCAAGACCCTGTCAAAAAAAAAAAAAAAAAAATCCTAAGACCATTCAAACATTTTAAATTCCATTTTAAAGTGTTTCAATATTTCTGAACCCAAAGTTTTTTTATTTCCATAAATCTCTTTGGATTCCTACGTTGTAGGATGTTGCTGGGAACATTGTGTCCCATCTGTGAGCTCCTGTGTGCCGAGCAAATGAACACAGCATGTGACTTTTCCAAGAATGATTCAGAGACCACTTTGGGAAAAGGACGTGCTTTACCAAACCCAAATGAAGATCACATGACTTGTCTACTGTTTCCTCCAAGCCCTCAAATTATAAGAGAACCCAAGTCACTAAACATCAAAGGTAACTTTTTATTAATTAAGCAAAAGACCAGAAAAATAAAATCGCCAGCAGATTTTTAATTAATTCTACTGTAACAATGAACCTACACATGACCCTTTAGGAGTCAAATAAAATAGGAATGTAAACTATGCATTCTAAAATCCATATAAAGTCCAGAATCAGATATTCAGAAGGAATGAGCCACACTATGAATTAAAACAACTCTTAAAAATCCAAGGCAGATCATCTATTTTTGTTTTGAGTTTTAAAAGATTTATCACATGGCAAAAATGAATGATTATTACTTTGGGGGATAGCCAGACTTGAGCTAGGACTTGCAGGACAGAAAAGCTCTTGCTAAGGAGGAGAGACGATCTAAATTAATTTCCATTTTCTTTTCTTTTCTTTTTTTTTTTTTTGAGGTAGAGTGCTTCTCTGTCGCCCAGCCTGGAGTGCAGTTGTGCCATCTCGGCTCACTGCAACCTTCACTTCCTGGGTTCAAGTGATTCTCCTGCCTCAGCCTCCCAAGTCACTGGGACTATAGGTGCCCGCCACAACACCCAGCTAACTTTTGTATTTTTAGTAGAGATGGGGTTTCACCATGTTGGCCAGGCTAGTCTGAACTCCTGACCTCAGGTGATCCACCCGCCTCAGCTCCTCAAAGGGCTGGGATTACAGGCATGAGCCATTGCGCCTGGCCTAATTTCCATTTTCTTAATAACCAATATGCATGAGTCTTATTTTCCACCTCATACATGATTCTCATTCCTTAACTCGTGAGACACATTTTTATACATTTTTCTTAAATTGTAGAGCCCAGAACTGGACAGTTTATTGGTAAACATCTGTTCAGCGTTGAGCTTCCATTTCCATACAGGAAGGCAAACACCTAAATTAAGCAGAAACCTACAAACCAGTGTGAGAAGCCAGCACCCAGAAGCTAGGTGCCCCCAATATCTTTGAATCAAATGTTTGTGGAGGGAAAAATAGAATGTTTCAAAGTATGCATGTATGTGTTTCCATAACAGTTTGGCTAGTCTAAATAAAATATTTTGGTTTTTTTCACCAACTTAAAACTTATATTAAGAAAATTTTTCTGAGAGAATGTAGGTTCTACCAAAAAGAAAATTTTATAATAATTATCCCTTTTTAACATTAAATATCCCAGTTTTCTAGTAATTTTTTTTTTTTTTTTTGAGACAGGATCTCACTCTGTTGCCCAGGCTGGAGTGTAGTGGCACAATCTCAGCTCACTGCAGCCTTGACCCCCCGGCTCAAGGGATCCTCCTACCTCAGCCTCCCGAGTAGCTGGTACTACAGGTGTGCACCACCACATCCATCTAATTTTTATATTTTTTGTAGAGATGGGTTTTCACCATGTTGCCCAGACTGGTCTTAAACTCCTGGCCTCATGTGTTATGCCTGCCTTGGCCTCCCAAAGTGTTGGGATTACAGGCGTGAGCCACTGCAACCAGCTGGTAATTTATAGATATATATCTGAGTTTGTTGTTGTATACCACCTGTGCCTGTGATGGCCCTTGTTCTTACTTAAGTTTTTGCGCATATTCCCGCATGTTTCCGTTTTCTTACCTTTTGTCTCTTTATGAGAAAATACTGATATTATTATAAGAATAGCAATTTTGGAATCAGATCCTGGTACCGAAACTTGCTATGTAAGGGATGCTAGACCCAATCCTTTATTTTATGGATCCCAGTTGGCTTATTTTTTATTTTAATTTGCAAAATGAGGATAAAATAACTTACAGGTTCATTGGAAGGATCAAATGAGTGAACATACATAAAACCCCTAGTGTAGTTTCCCCATATTAGCTACTCAACAAATGAGAGGCTCCTCCTTTTGTATGAGGTAGCACAGACATCTTGATCTAAAACTTAACTGTTATCTAGGCTGTGAGAACACATGCAAATATCCATTTTAAAATACTTATTTTTAAGCCTGGGCATGGTGGTTCACACCTTAATCCCAGCACTTTGGGAGGCTAAGGCAGGTGAATCACTTGAGATCAGGAGTTTGAGACCAGCCAGGCCAATATGGCAAAACCCTGTCTCTACTGAAAATACAAAAATTAGCCAGGTGTGGTGGTATGTGCCTGTGATCCCCGTTACTCAGGAGGCTGAAGCAGAAGAATTGCTTGAGCCTGGGAAGCAGAGGTTGCAGTGAACTGAGATCGTGCCACTGCACTCCAGGCTGGGCAACAGAGCAAGACTCCATCTCAAAAAATAAATAAATAAATAAAATAATTATTTTAATTACATACATATAAACTAAGAATTAAATATAACATAGATTAGACTTCTAATAGTAGGTTCTGAGAAAACTGTAATGTAATTTTAAGTCTCATTTCTCCAGAGCTCATCAAGAATGGAGTCAGTCTGAAAGCCAGATAATAGGAAACCAAATGCGCTTTGTTTCTGATTCTCTGCCTGAGCCCCATCCACAGCCTGATAACACATTCAAAGGCCATAATCAGTCCTCTTACTTCCTTGGCGACCACTTGAAGTTCTAGAAAAAGGCATTTCTTCAGTCGAGGTTTATAGTGAATAGTAACCCATAAAAGTGACTGAAAAGTAGTCTATAAATATATATGCTTGATAAAAATGATTACAAATCAGGAAATATTTATTTATAATATATGAGACTATGGGAAAGACTAATGAGATGTGTTCTTAGCCTTCAAGAAACCTCAGTCTGCTTTAGAAGATTTGCTTTTTGCATTGACCTAATTGCTTTCTGGAAAATGCAAAAACTTTTTTAAAAAATGAGCTAAATTTATGTGAGGAAGAAATGATTATGTTTTCTATACTTAATATGTGCCAGGCACTGGACACATATTATCTCACTTAATGCTCATGGCAATTCTGTGATGTGGATATAAGTATTCTCATTTTGTAGATGAGAAAACTGAGGCTCATATAGGTTAGGTGACTTGGATAAGGTCCATAAAGAGTGGCATTTCCAAGAAGGCAATGCAGACCGATGTCCACACTATTTTCACTACCACTGATGGTAGCAGGGAGAATGGAAGGGAGGAAATCATTGTGAAATATACTTTGAAGAAATAATTTAGAAATTTCTATAATTTCTTGGATATGGATATATTAATATCAATACTTTATTAACAAAACCATATGAAGCCTTGGCTGAATTTTAATGAAATCTTTCGTAAATAAGACAAGGTGGAGGCATCAGGAAATAAAATCCAATTAAGTGTGTTGAAGGAATCAGATTCGTTTTATCTTCCTATTTTAAAAGACTTAGCTTAATAATTTAAATAAGTATATTACTGTGCTTTCATGCAATGTATTTTTACTGTTGGTGTTTTAAATTTAGAAGGCAACACTGTCAAAAAGAAAAAGCATTAGGTTAGAAGATCTGGGTTTGAGTTTTAGCCCCCAAATTACTATGGTTTGTTTGATTGTGGGAAGCTTACATAATCACTTTTAATCTTGTAGGAATATTAATATGTATTCTACCTGATTCAGCCATCTACCCATCCACTTATTCAATTATTTATTCAATATATATTTACTGAGCATCTACTAAGTGCCAGTCACTTTCACTTGAGACATGTTAGAGTTAAACTAGATTCAGACTCTGCCCTGGAGGAGACCAGTATAGAAAGAGAGACAGACATAAATATAAAACAAGAAAGTAAAATGTGGTAGGTGACATAAAGAAAACCTGTCCTGATCATGGTGGACAGAAAGAAGAGGTCACTTTTTCTTGGTGGGAGGTGGAATGGAAGGACATCTCACTGACACCGTGGGAGAGATGTAGGACAGACATCATGAAAAAGGTGACTCTCGAGCTTAGTCTTGGTAAAGTACAAGTAATTTTTTTCCCAGTGAATCTGGGGTGTGATGTTGGGAGGTGTTTTACCCAGAGGAAAACACATAAATAAATACTCACAGGTATGATATGGTAGTCAACAACATCAGCTTGATTTGGCTAAAATGTAGAGTGGGAGGAAGAGGCAACTAGAGATGAGACTGGAGAGGATGATTTGCTGTGCCAAGGAGGTTTAATTTTATCCTGTGAGCATTGGGAAGTAATTAAAAACCCCTACGTTACAGTGAAATGATCAGATTTGCATTTGAGAAAGACTGCTGGCTGTAGAAAATCAATGTGAAAATCCTATGAGAATCAGGAGAGGCCACACATGAAGACCCATTGAAAACTGCAGCTCACTATGTAAATCATTATATAAATGTTTGCTTTTATTCTTAGTTCAATATAAGTCATCATTTGCTTTATTATGGTCCATACGTGATTAGCAAAACATGAAATCTATTTTTTACTGTATATGTTTACTTAAATCTATGAAACAATATAATTTTCTTCACTTAGAAATGAATTGAAATAATAAACTAAGAAAACTCACAAAAATTCCATCTTTTCCAGAGCTCTTATCTCAACAAAACATGTTGCTGGTGAAGATCCCCGAAAAGAATAAATAAAAATATTGGTAATCTTTGAAATTAGCAAGTTGACAAGGATTTACAGAAATGGAACATCATCCACTGTTGGTAGTAATATAAAACGATGCAGCTGCTATGGAAAGTATAGTGGTTCCTTAAAAATTAAAAATAGACTTACCATATGATCTAGCAGTTTTACTTGGGGGCATATATCAAAAGAATTGAAAGCAGGAACTCAAATGGATATTTGAATATCCATGTTCAGAGCAGCATTATTCACAATAACCAGAAGCTGAAAGCAACCCAGGAATACATGGATTAATGAATAGATAATAAAAAGGTGTATATATACAATGAAATATTATTCAGCCTTTAAAGAGAAGGAAATTCTGACACATGCTAGAGCATGGATGACCCTTGAGGACATTATACTAAGTGAAATAAGCCAGTCACAAAAAGACAAATATTGTATGATTACATTTACAAGAGGTACCTAGAGTAGTTACCATCATAGAAACAGAAAGCATAATAGTGGTTGCCAGGAGCTGGTGGAGAGGGAGAAATGGAGAGCTATTGTTAAATTGGTATAGAGTTTCAGTTTCCCAAGATGAAAAGAGTTCTAGAGATTGGTTGCATAAATATATTTTAAACTACTGAACTTAAAAATTGTTAAGATGCTAAACTTTCTGTTATGTATATTTTACCATAGCTTGAAAATACATAGATGATCTTTAATAGATTAAAACATTCATTCAAGGCATGTATGAACAATAAGCATCAATAAGACAGTTTTTGATTTTTTTTTTTTGGTTGGTTGGTTGGTTGATTGTTTTAGAGACAGGATCCTTGAAGCTAGAGTGCAATGGTGTGATCATAGTTCACTGTAACCTCAAACTCCTTGGGTGAAGCAATTCTCCTGCCTCAGCCTCTGGAGTAGCCAGGATTACAGGCATGCCAACACACCTGGCCAATTAGTTTTTGGTAGAGATGGAGTCTTGCTATGTTGCCCAGGTTGGTATCAGACTCTTGGTCTCAAAGATCCTCCTGCCTCAACTTCCCAAAGTGCTAGGATTACAGATGTAACCCACTGAACCTTGCCAAGAGTTAGTTTCTACATCATTGACAGTGTGAAGGGTTTCTTTTCTTTTGGTAGGGAGATAGTGGCTTACAGTCAAAAAAATAATTATTCACTATGTCTCTACTAGAAACTCAATGAAACTAAACTAGTATGCACTTTTGAGACATTAAGATGAGAATCAAGAACTAATACCAATCATACTTCCAAACTCATTTTATGAGGCCAACATTACCTTCATACCAAAGTCAGAGAAGGACATGATAAGAAAAAGAAAATTACAGGCCAATATCCTTGATAAACACAGATGCAAAAGTCCTCAACAAAATACTAGCAAGCCAAATTCAAATTCAACAGCACATCACAGGATAATTTATCAAAAGGATAATTCATCAAGATCAAGTAGGATTAACCCTGGGATGCAAGGAAGGTTCAACATAGGCAAATTAAATATATGTAATGTACTGCATTAAGAGAATAAAGGACAGGAATCACATAATCATCTCAATAGATGGAGGAAAGGCATTTGACAAACTTCAACATCTTATGATGATAAATATTCCCAATACATTAGGTACAGAAGGAATGCATCTTAACACAGTAAAGTCTATATATGACAAGCCCATAACTAACATTGGTGAAAAGTTAAAAAATCAGGAAAGGAAGAAGTGATCTCTGTTTGTGGATGACATGATCTTATACAAAGAAAACCCTAAAAACTCTACAAATAAAAATAATAGAACTAATAAACAAATTCAGTGAAATTGCAGGATAAAAAAATCAACACACAAAAATCAGTAGCATTTCTATACACTAGCAACAAACTACCCCTCCAAATCAAGATAAATAATCTCATTTATGATAGTTATCACAAAAATAAGATACTTTAGGAATAAATTTCACCAAGGGAATGAAAAATCTGTACTCTGAAAGCAGTAAAACATTGATGAACAAAATTGATGAAAACAAATGAAAAGATATCCCATGTTCATGGATTGGAAGAATTAATATGGTTAAAATGACTGTAAAAGACCCAAATAGCAAAGCCATCACAAGCAAAAAGAATAAAGCCAAAGATACCATACCACCAGTTCTGAAAATCAGAACTACACTATATCTCCACTACAAACTAAATGCCAGTACTATGTTCTTTTGGTTACTATATCTTTAGTAGTAGTACAGCTTAACGCTGTAGTAACCAAAACTGGATGATGCTGGCGTGAAAACTCACACATAGTCAAATGGAAGAGAATTAAGAACCCAGAATTTAATCCGCATATCTAGAGCCAACATATTTTTGACAAAGATATCAAGAACACTCATGGGAAAGGAGAGTTTCTTCAATAAATGGTGCTGGGAAAACTGGATATCCATATACAGAAGAATGAAACTAGACCCCCACCTCTCACCCTACACAAAAATCAACTCAAAACGGGTCAAAGGCCTAAATGGAAGAATAAAAACTAGAAGAAAACATAGGGAAAATGCTTCAGAACAATGGTCTGGGAAAGGTTTTATGAATAAGATCTCAAAAGTACAGTTATCAATAAGGTAAATAAACAAATGAAATTATATCAAACTAAAAAGCTCTGCGCAGCAAAGAAATATCAAGAGTGAAAAGACAAGCTACAGAACAGGAGAAAACATTCACAAATTACTCATCTGATAAGGGATTAATATCCAGAATACACAAGGGACTGAAACATCTTAATAGCAAAACAAAAATCTGATTTTAAAATGGGCAAATGATTCACACAGACATTTCTCGAAAGAAGACATGCAGACAGCTAACAAAAGTATGAAAAAATACTCATTATCATTAGTCATCAGGGAAATGCAAATCAAAACCACAATGAGGTATAATCTCACCCCATTTAGGATGGTAATTATCAAAAAGACAAAAAAAAATGCTGAGGAGGATGCAGAGAAAAGGGAACTCTTCTATACCGTTAGTGGGAATGTAAACTAGTATAGCTACTATGAAGAACAGTATGGAGGTTTCTCAAAAAATTACAAACAGAACTACTATATGATCCAGTAAGCCACAACTGGGAATTTATCCAAAGGAAAGGAAGTCATTATATTGACGAGACATCTGTACCCCCATATTTATTGCAGCACTATTCTCAACAGCCAAGATATGGAATCAACATCAGTGTCCAGGAACAGATGAATGGATTTTTAAAAAATAGTATAAGAGAGAGATCCAAGATGGCCGATTAGCAACAGCTAGGATTGTAGCTCCCACTGAAAGCGCAGAGAGGTGAGTGGACGCCACATTTTCAGACCAATTTTCATAGCCCACGGACCTAGAGATTCTTGGCGGAGGAAGCCCCACGGGTCGCCAGCGCCACCCTTTGTGGAGGGGCGCGGCCGTTTTGCAGGCGCCCCGAGGCGGCGGTTCTGAGTCCGGAGTATACGGGACTGAGTGCCCTTTGGTTGGCGTTGGAGCTCCGGGGAGGCAGAGTCTCCCATTCAGCTGATTAAAAAGCGGACTGAAGTGGGGAACCAACTGGGAGATTCCCGGGCAAAAAGCGCCACGAATCTTAACGCCGCTGTTTCAGCCGGGGTAGTGGGTCGCCGCAGGGGAAGGCTGGTACCCGGCCTCCACAAAAAAATAAAAATAAAAACAGCCGTTGGAACTGCTGAAGATTAGAGTTTCACAGCAAGTGCAGCTGAACCCGGGAAGGTCCAGCTCTGTGGGGGAGGAGCATCTGCCGAAGGAAAATTAAGAAATAGAGGAAACTTTACCACAAGCAAGTGGACGTCCACTCAGAGACCTAGTCTGAAGGTCAGCAATTACACAGACGACAGGTGGATAAATCCACGAAGATGGGAAGAAACCAGCGCAGAAAGGCTGAAAACACCCCGAAATTAGAATGCCTCTCCTCCTACAGAGGATTGCAGTGCCTCATCACCAATTGAACAAGGCCTATAGAAAACGAATGTGAGGAATTAACAGAATCAGGCTTCAGAAGGTGGATAATGAGAAACTTCTGTGAGCTAAAAGAACATGTTGTAGCCCAATGCAAGGAAACTAAGAACCTTGAAAAAAGGTTTCACGAAATCTTCATGAGAATGGACAGATTTAAAGAGGAATATAAAGTGAATTAATGGAGCTGAAAAGCACAATACGAGAACTTCGAGAAGTATGCACAAGTTTTAACAGTCGAATTGATCAAGCAGAAGAAAGGATTTCAGAGGTGGAAGACCAACCAAGAAATATGGGACTATGTGAAAAGACCTAATCTACGTTTGATAGGTGTACCTGAATGTGACAAGAGAATGAATCCAAGCTGGAAAATATTTTTCAGGATATTATCCAGGAAAACTTTCCTAACCTACAAGGCAAGACAATACCCAACTCCAGGTAATACAGAGAACACCGCAAAGATATTCCTCAAAAAGAGCAACCCCAAGGCACATAATCATTAGATTCATAGGGTTGAAACGAAGGAGAAAATACTACGGGCGGCCAGAGAGAAGGTCAGGTTACCCACAAGGGGAAGCCTATCAGACTCACAGCTATCTCTCAGCAGAAACCCTACAAGCCAAAGAAGAGTGGGGGCCAATATTCAACATCCTTAAAGAAAAGAACTTTCAACCCAGAATTTCATATCCAGCCAAACTAAGTTTCATAAGTGAAGGAAAAATAAAATTTTTTGCAAACAAGCAAGTACTCAGAGATTTCATTACCACCAGGCCTGCTTTACAAGAGCTTCTGAAGGAGGCACTATGTATAGAGGGGAACAACCAGTATCAGCCACTTCAAAGGACTCATCAGTAAGCTGCATCCAGATCCATCTTACATGCAAGGATATACAGAGACTCAAAACAAAGGGATGGAGGAGATTTGCCAACCAAATGGAGAGAAAAAAAAAAAAGCAGTAGTTGCAATTCTCATCTCTGATAAAATAGACTTTAAAGTAATAGAAACCAAAAGAGATAAGAAGGACATTGTATAATGGTAGAGGGATCAATGTAATGGGAAGAGCTAACGACCCTAAGTCTATGCGCACCCAATATAGGAGCACCCAGATACATAGGGCAACTTCTTGGTGACTTACAAAGAGACTTGGACTCCCACACAATAATAGTGGGAGACTTTAACATTACATTGTCAATATTGGACAAATTATGAGACAGAAGGTCAAGAAGGATACCCGGGACTTGAACTTAAACCTCAAACAAGTAAACTTAATAAACATTTACAGAACTCTCTACTCCAAATCCACAAAATATACATTTTTTTTAGTAACACATCACATTTATCCTAAAAGTGACCACATGGTTGGGAGGTAAATCACTCCCTAGCAATTGCATAGCATTTCATAGGTTTAAATGAAATATTGGTTGGCTGGCTGTTTGTTATTTTCCTCCCTTATTCCTTCCTGTCTCCCATTATATAACACAATTATTAGTATAAAAAAGCTTTTAATATCCATTTGTAGACTGTATACTAGCCTGGGCAATAGAGTAAGATTCCCGTTCTCTCTCCCCCTTTTTTTTTCTTTCTTTCTCTTTATTTTCTTCCTTCTTTCTCTTTTCTCTTTTCTCTTTCCTAAAAAAGACAAAAAAAAAAAAGAATAGTACTACAGAAATTCCAGAATTATAATCAAGGGACCCAATTCAAATTCATGTGTTCTGATCTCTGGGCGACAACACGATCCTTGTAGATGCCCTACTATTGCTTTACAAGGGATGTTCCAAATATTTTCTAATATCTAGTTCCCAGCCCTACTCTTGTTCCTCTTACTTTAAAAAAAAAAAAAGAAAAAAAAAAAAAAAAAAAAAGCAATAGGCCAGGTGCGGTGGCTCATGCCTGTAACCCCAGCACTTTGGGAGGCCAAGATGGGCAGATCACTTGAGGTCAGGAGTTTAAGTCTAGCCTGGCTAACATGGCAAAACCCCGTCTCTACTAAAAAATACAAAACTTAGCCAGGCATGGTGGCAGGCATCTGTAATCCCCAGCTACCCAGGAGGCTGAGGCAGGAGCATTGCTTGAGCTCAGGAGGTGGAGGTTGCAGTGAGCCAAGATCGTCCCACTGCACTCCAGCCTGGGCAACAGAGCAAGACTCCATCTCAGAAAAAAACAAAAAAGCAACAGAACCACACACGGGTAAGAGAAAGGTAGACAGTTCAATCTCTTGAGCCTTTATCAAGTGCCTATCATGCTCAAAGCAAGAAGCTATGCACTAAAAATAAAAAATGAAAAAGTAAGTGAAGGCCAAGTTAAAAGAGATTTTAGGGAGTGAAGTAGGTTGCTTGTTATTTAACGATACGCCCGGCCTCCCCCACTCGTCCATCCGAGGAGTACCTCTCCCTGCTCTGTCAGTGTAAAAAAAAAAAAAAAAAAAAAAAAGAAAAAAAAAAAGTAGTATATATACACCCATGGAATACTATTTAGCCATAAAAAAGAGTGAAATCCTGTTATTTGTGGCAACATGGTTGGAATTGGAGGACACTATGTTAAGTTAAATAAGCAAGGAACAGAAAGTTAAACACTGCAGGTTCTCACTTGGATGTGGAAACAAAAACATTGATCTCATAGAAGTAAAAAGTAGGACAGAGAATACTAGGGGCTGGAAAGGGTAGGGGAAAGGAGGGGATAATTGAGAGAGATTTGTTAAAGGATCCAAAATTATAGCTAGATAGGAGAAATAAGTGTTCTATACCACTGTAGGATGACTGTAGGTAACAATAATATATTTATATAGTTTCAAATAGCTAGAAGTAGGGTATTAAATCTTCCCAACACAAATAAATGATGAATGTTTGAGATGATAGCTATGCTAATTACCCTAATTGGATTGCTATACATTATGCTGAAAATCACCATGTACTCCATGAATATGTACAATTATTATTTGTCAATTAAATAGAAGTGAAAAAAAGTAAAAATGTATATAATTTTTTAAATTGCTGAAATGTCCATACTGCTCAAATTAATATACAGATTCAATGCAATTTCTATCAAAATTCCAACGACATTTTTATAGAAATAGAAAAAAATCCTTAAATTTATGTGAAACCACAAAAGACTCTAAATAGCCAAAGCAGTCTTGGGCAAAAAGAACAGAGGGAGGTATCACACTACCTGCTTTGAAAATCTACTAATTACAGTAACAAAAAAAGCATGGTACTAGCATAATAACAGACACATACACAAATGGAATAGAATAAAGAGCACAAATAAATCCACACATTTAAGGTCCGTTGATTCTCAACGAGGATGCCATGAACACACAATGGGAAAAGAACAGTCTTCAATAAATGGTGTGCTTGGAAAACTGGATATTCATATGCAGAAGAATGGAATTAGATCATCATCTCACACCATATAAAAAACTCAATGCAAAATGAATTAAAGACTTAAAAGTAGGACTTGAAACTACAAAACTCCTAGAAGAAAACATAGAGGGAAAGGCACATATCATTGGTCTAGGCAAAGACTTTTTGCATATGACTCCAAAAGCATGGCAACAAAAGCAAAAATAGACAAATGAGATTATATCACTCTAAAAAGCTTCCGTACCACAAAGGAAACAATCATCAGAGTAAAAAGAGACAACCTATGGAATGGGAGAATATATTTGCAAACCATATATCTGCTAAGAGGTTAGTGTCTAAACATATGTAAGGAACTCAAACAACTCAATAGTAAGAAAACAAATAGCCCAATTTAAAAATGGTTGAAGAACCTGAATAGACATTTCTCGAAAGAAGACATACATATTGTGTAACATGAAGACTACAGTTAACAATACATTGTGTTCTTGAAAAATGCTGAGAGTGGATATAAAATGTTCTCACCACAGACATAGGAATGCTTTTACACTGTCAACCATCGTGGAAGACAGTGTAGCAATTCCTCAAGGATCTAGAACCAGAAATACCATTTGACCCAGCAATCCTATTATTGGGTATGTCCCCAAAGGATTATAAATCATTCTACTATAAAGGTACATACACATGCATGTTTATTGCAGCACTATTTACAATAGGAAAGACTTGGATCCAACCCAAATGCCCATCGATGATAGACTGAATAAAGAAAATTGGCACATATACACCATGGGATACTATGCAGCCATATAAAAGATGAGTTCATGCCCTTTGTAGAGACATGGATGCAGCGGGAAGCCATCATTCTCAGCAAACTAACACAGGAACAGAAAACCAAACAATGCATTTTCTCACTCATAAGTAGCAGTTGAGCAATGACAGCATGGGACATCACACACCAGGGCCTGTCAGGGAGTGGGGGGCTAGGGGAGGGAGAGCATTAGGACCAATACCTAATGCATGCAGGGCTTAAAACCTAGATGACGGGCTGATAGGTACAGCAAACCACCATGGCACATGTATACCTATGTAACAAACCTGCACATTCTGCACACGTATCCCAGAAAAGATTTAGTTGTAAGAATGTCCTATATTTTTTATTATAAAAAAGTGTTCTCACCACAAAAATGACAACCATGTGAAGTAATGCATATGTTAATTAACTAGATTTAGTCATTCCACAATTTATATATACTTCAAAACATCATGTTGTGCACAATACATATATATAATTTATCAATTTAAAAATAAAAATAAATATTTATTTTGGGGTATGATAAAGCAAATGTCTTCATAATATGCTATTACTGAAATTTAAGGACTATTATTTTTCAAGAACAATTTTTAAATTAAAATTCTTTCTACAAAAAAAAAGACATACAAATGGTAAATAGGCATATTTTAAAAGTGTTCAACATCACTAATCATCAGAGAAATGCAAATTAAAACCACAATGGGGTATTATCTCACACTTGTTAGAATGGCTATTATCAAAAACATGAAAGATAACAAATGTTGGCAAGGATGAGGAGAAAAAAGAACCCTCGTACACTCTCGATGGGAATGTAAGCTAGTACAACCATTATGAAAAATAGTATGGAGGTTCCTCAAAAAATTAAAATAGAACTAATATGTGATTCAGCCATCCTACTTCTGCATATATATCCAAAGGAAATAAAATCAGTATGTCAAAGAGATATGCGCACTCCCATGTTCACTGCACCATTATTCACAATAGCTATGACATGTAAACAACCTAAAGATCTATCAGCCTATCAGCAGATGAATGAATAAAGAAAATGTAGTACATATACAAACTGGAATACTACTCAGCCTTAAATAAGAAGGAATTCTCATTGTGACAACATGGATGAATCTGGAGAACATTATGTTAAGTGACATTAGCCAGACACAAAAAGATTTAAACATTGCATGATCTGGCCTGGCATGGTGGCTCACACGTGTAATCCCAGCACTTTGGGAGTCCAAGGTGGGTGAATCATGAGGTCAGGAGTTCGAGACCAGCCTGGCCAACATGGTGAAACCCCGTCTCTACTAAAAATACAAAAATCAGCTGGGTGTGGTGGTGCGTGCCTGTAGTCCCAGTTACTCAGGAGGCTGAGGCAGGAGGATCACTTGAACTCAGGAGGTGGAGGTTGCAGCCAGCTGAGATTGTGCCACTGCACTCCAGCCTGGTAACAGAGTGTGATGTATATGTTAAATAGCTTGATTTAGCCATTCTACAGTGTGTGTGTGTGTGTGTGTGTGTGTGTATCACGCTGTGTGCCACAAATAATATATTTAGTTGTCAATTTAGAAAATGTTTAACAAATAATAATCAGTTTTCTATATTAAGTATAGAAGCTTAACAAATAAAAATCAAATAATGTCATATATTATACATTTAATGGCAGCTAAAAATAAGCAGAAATACTACAAATCTAATAAATTCAAGAACAGAAATTTAGGAGGAAGATATGAAAATGAAATTACTCATAGGATTATATATTACAAGGCAAATCAAACTGTTGTATAGGTCAAGTTAATCTTTTTTTCAGTATATTGAAGTAGGATTTGCCCCATCAACTAAGTCTTGTAGGTCTACCTTGCTTTTTTGGCTATGTTCAACAAGACACTTAGAGAGGAATTATTTCCAACCCATTAGCATGGTGCTTTTCAAACCTGAGTGTAAGAATCACCTGGGGAATCTGTGAAAATTGCAGATCCCAAGGCATCATCTCCTTCTGCCAGCTTCTAATTCAGTAAGTCTGGGGTAAAGCCAAGTAGTCTGCAGTTTAGCACACATACAAGGGTCTTTTAATGCTTCAGGTTCACAGACCATACTTTGAGATAAATTGTATTGTAGATGATCAAGTAAAAACAATCTATCCCACAAATATCCTGAATTTTAAGACACAGTTGATAAACAATCAAGTCTAATTGGAAGATTCTTTAGCATCAAAAGGTAAACTCATGTTATGTCATGTTTATCCTTTGAACAAGATCTCCATGGATTTGATCAGGATCCTCAGGTCAGACTTGGGGTCCAAGATGGCTGTGACTGTGACATGTACCTACAGGCTCCCAGCAAGGAAGAGTGTCACCCATCGCTTCTTCTGTTGGAAACTTCTCTGCTCTCCTCAAACCCACAGTGGATCATTGTAGGAGATTTAAATTAGCTTGGGCATACCCATTTGTGTGCTCTGACATGTAACCAAAGGAGATAGAGAAAAGGTAGGGTTCAATGAATCATGGAATTACAGAACTAGAAGTTGATGCTTGAGGATCTAATCCTCTAAATGTACAGATGAGTAAACAGGCAGCAAAATAAATAAATAAAAACATAAGCAACTTACTAAAAACCACATTTGTGTAGTTTCCCTATACTCTACTTCAGATGATAGCCTGACCTTTAATTCTTCCATAATGATGGATTGCTTCATCCATCCTTCCATACACCAGGAAAAATCAAACGAATTAAATGCATCTTTTCTATCTACTGAATGGCAAAGGGATTCTTGGAGGGAGACAGCAGGCAATTTGGGATCTGCAATCTTCCTTATAATTATATCATTAAAAAATTTTAATCTGTCCTCTCTATTGAGATGTCTTCACTGGTATGAATAATGACATATGCAAACTTACTGACTAGAATTTCACATGTTATGGAAATACTGACTCAAAGTTGAAGAAAACTCATTGATCTTTTTGGTGACATAATTTGTTTTTAGTTGCTCCTAGATTTTTATGTTGTATCTACCAGTATAAAAAGAAATAATTGACATAAGTAGTACTGATTTGATAAATAACTAGCAATTATGCCAATAGTTTAATAACAGTATGACAGATAGGAAGAAAAGCAGCAGCTCTTCTATATACTGTTTGAGGACCAGAAAGTGAAATCTATGCACTTTACTATAACTGAATGCATAGATCCCAATGAAAACGGCATAGGTGTCAATAAAATGAGAAATTAATTGATTCCTAGATTCAAGGCCAGGTGTTTCTTGTAAGCTACCTCAAACCATTTTGTGAAACATATCAAGGCATAGATAATTGCACGCACATGCAGCACATTCATATACATACATATAAACTATTTTTCTCTTTCAGTTTACCATAATTCATTCAATTTATTCAACAAATATTTAACTGCGTGCCTACCAAGTGCCAGGCACTCGTGTGAGTAACAGCAGCAAACAAGACATCCCGAGACTTGTGAAGCTCATAATCTAGAGGGGAAGAAGACAGACCATAAGCAAGAAAGCACACAGATATACAAGGTAATTTTAGAAAGTAATAAGAGCTCTGAAGAGTTGGACCAAGATATGAAAGAGAGACTGGGTAAAAGCTCATTTTGATGGGAAGGCCTCAATGAAGAAGGGGTACATGACCCTGAGATGGGAACAATGAGAAGAAGCCTGAGAGGGTAAAGCACTGTGGGAAGAAGAAGGAGCATCTGAGCAGGGCAAATAGCAAGGACAAGGTTAGTCAGGAGGTAGGAACAAGCTCAGCCCTAACTATCGTGAGTGGGCGAAGTGAGCAAGAAGGGGATGGTATGAGCTGAGGTTGCCAAGGTCGGCAGATGTCAAGTCATGCTGGGCTTTAGGGGTTATTCTAATGATGCACAGCAATACATTTATAGCCCAGGTCGCTGTTCTCCCCTTTGCCACTTTCTTTGGTGGGAAACATGGAATGGAATAGCCAGCTGCCCACCCAAACAAAACAGAGGCCTGTCAAGCTCTGGAAGGCATGGAAGAGGCGACTGTGCCCCCCACTCCCATTTTGCCTTCTTGGATGTGGCTCCCCCTGGGGTTCTCTTGCTTTGATTCCCATCACCCCCATTCTGCCCAAGTCCCTGAAGAATGGTGGTCCATACATGGACAAAGAAATACTGCTGTTCTTGTTTCTCCTTGGCGTGTATGAGATAAGCAAGCATTTTTAAAGGAGAAATTTAGTAAATACAAAGGGAGAAGTAGATTTCCAAAATACAGATTCCTGAACATAAGATTCATTCATCCCCATATTACCCAGCCTCAATGGATTGGTGCAGATCCTCAAATATCCTGATGAGCTTTCTTCCGACCCAAGTCTCACCTGTTATTTGACATTGGATCTTGGAGACCCATCCTGTTTCCTGACTGTGGGAGATGATATTCCTGTCTAGTCTATCATTCTGAGACAAGTTTGCAAAATAATAGAATTAAAATTTAATTCAACCTGCTCTCCTTATGAATGAAAAAAAAATACATACTCTCCCAAGAAGCTCTTTCTTTATTGCCTATCCAAACCCTTTTCATTCATTAAGATCCAGTTCACATTCTATCTGATCACTCTGGGTTATAGTATTGTCTTTCGCTAAATAGCTATGTACTTACCATTTATATAAGCCAACAGAGCATTTATTTACATATGGGTGTATTCCCAAATTGTGGCAGCAAAGACATAAACTTTTCAAGTTTGTGAAGTTTATGGCAGCAAAGCCATAAACTTCTCAAGTTGAAATGTAGATGTGTATTTGTTGGATTGAATGTTATTCTTCAGTTATTTTTTTAAAAAAAACATGGACTGCATTTGTATCTTAAATAAATTAAACAAAAAGATATATTTCTTAATTAGACAATCTAGCATAATTTTGGGCACAAGAGTATGTAACTAACATTTTTATTAAATTTAATTAGGAGATGGGGGTTGCACTAATATACTAATATTTATTTGTGCCAAGCAATGTTCTCAGTGCTTTGCATAAATATTTTTATTTAATTAAGTGGAATAAAATGTGAGTCACATGTAAACATTATTGTACATTTAGGATGTACAAATAAGATGAATTATTTTTATCAACTTAAAAATGTCAGTAAATCTAATTCAGCTACCCAAGAAACCATTTCTCAGAATCCCAAATTTCTGTCTGGACCCACCTCATCATAATGAAAATATTAAACTTAAAATATTCAATACACTATAACATTGCTAAGCATATTTTCCAACAATTTATAGTGATAATCATGTTTTTAAAATATGATTACAAAAAGTATTGAAATTGTCCTAAAACTATTTTCATTTTATGCATTTGAATTATGCCATTAAGTCATAAGTTCCTCCAAAACAATTACTTTATCTCGCTTTCCTTGGTATCTTCCCTGAGAACTCAAGAGTATCTTTGTTTATATTAGATTCACATGACTGTCCAAATATGTAATTGTGAATGCCAGAAATGTTTTTCAGATTAGGGCAAATCATTACTGGGAAAAAATTACTACTTTTCTACTAAAATAGTCACTGGAATTTTTTTTTCTAAAAATACTCAATATGAAATGTGGTCGAATTATTTAATGTTGGAACCACAGCTTTAACTCAAATATTGTTGGCATCAGTGAGTGCCTGTGTCACTACATAAAGGAAAAAAATAGATAGCCCTTATTATAAATGTAATATTAAAAAGATTTTAGAAAGATATAAATTTAAAAGAGGTCACTTATAGTATATTTAGTGATATATTTCGCGATATAATGAAATATAAATGTGTATTTGTTGGATTGAATGCTATTCTTCAGTTTTTTTAAAAAAAACCATGGACTACATTTATATCTTAAGCAAATTAAACAAAAAGATATATTTTCTTAGTTAGACAGTCTAGCACATAGTTTCACTCAATAAATATAACCTTTCCTATCACATGATCACATGGCTCTCAACATTTCCAATGGTGAGATTTAATGAGTGATAGGGATAAGTTAGTTATACGTTAGTCTTTCATAACAGTCTCAATCAACACTTATTTTAAATGTTTACTCATGCAGATATTCATTCGTAAAACATTTTTGTCTGGTATGTACCAAGGACTGAAGAATTGCATGTTTTCTACAATACATACAGGATGTGCATATGTATCAGTACCTAATGTACTATATTCTAAAATTTAAATATTATCTCATGCTTTCAGCAGGGAGTAATTTTTAAATTATGTGTATATCATGCTTCTATTTACAATTCTAACTTTAAGTAATAAAGAGAGGCAGATTTACCAAAAAACAGTGAATCTGAAACTTTAGAGTCTTTCACTTGAACAGGCCCCTGCAAGGTCTAAGAGGAGTTCCAGCAACAGAGTCGCAGGGATTTAAAGTTTTTGTCAAATTTGAAAAAGCAAGCATTTTAACTACATTTATTGAAGAGCTTTCCCTTCCCACTACTACTTTTCCTCTATCACATTTTCCATTTTGTTGGTGGCCTTGGCATGACCAGAGCTATTTTGAAAATCCAGCTTAGGGGAAGTTGAACTGGAGACATTTAGCTTGAATTTAGTGGGATCTATTGATGCAGTCATCAGTCAATTCTCTGTATTATTAGGTTACTTCTGGCCTCCCAGGATAAAATTTCCTCCATGAACAATCCAAGTGCCCACTCTATAATTTATCTGCTATCATAATTCAAAGATGAAAGGCGTGGGCTATATTGTGTAATAAATGTAGAGACAAACAGCACTTTGAAATAAGCAGAGCCAGATGCTAGTCTATGAAGAATTCTTTCAATTATCAGACAGGTAAAATTGTAAGTTGAAGATTTCATCTCATTATCTACTATTCAAAATGGAATTTCTATTTTGTTAGAGACATGCTTGATATTGCAACGTATACAAATGTAAACACATTGTATTTTTTTAAGTGGGAATCCTAAAATAAAAATGTTCAGAATTTCTATGAATGGAGGGTATAAATTTGCAGTGACCCTATAAACAGTGTTTCTGTAAGCAAACTTGAATATCTATGGTCCCAACATATCCGATCACATCTTGGCATATCTGACACGTCTTGCAGTGTGGCAGTTCCAGAGGAAATGGGTTCCAAATTCTTTTTCTTAAAAAGTGATCACAAATTATATAAGGTTTGTGCTCCGCAAAACCTGGATCTGTCCCTAGATTATCCTGACCCAGTGAATTATAAAATCATAACATCCTAGAGATGGTATAGACTTTAAATACCATGTAGTCTGGTGGAGTTTTTTCACATATTTTCTTTTTAAGTTACATGATCCTTTTTTTTTCTTCAAATAAAGGCCTATGTTAGTTTCTATTGCACTTCCTAGGAAGTACAATACAAGTTGATATTATGAAAAAAGTGGAGAGTAATAAACTCTGGAGTTATGTATATAAGATGTATAGTTGTTTCTATTTAATAAGAGAAGAACATATGCAAAGAATAAGTACACCAAATAGTCCTAGAAATAAATAAGAATTGCACCAAAAAAAGAAAGGATTGTCCAGCATGGGTAATCAGGAATCATAAGAAAAGGAATCCAAAACTATGTTTCCTAATGATAAGTTAACCACATGTCCTAAAGACAAAAATTAAATATGTGTCTTCAAGCTCTCATAGCTAGGGGTTGAAACTTATATACTACCAAACTAACTATAATAAAACTCTTGGCCAGGCACCATGGCTCAGGCCTGTAATCTCAGCACTTTGAGAAGCCGAGGTGAGTAAATCACTTGATCTCAGGAGTTCAAGACCAGCCTGGGCAACATGGCAAAACCCTGTCTCTACAAAAAATACAAAAATTAGCCAAGCATGGTGGTGTGTCCCTGTAGTGCCAACTACTAGTGGGGCTGGGGTGGGGAGGATTGCTTAAGCCCAGGAAGCGGAGGCTGCAGTGAGCCACAATCACGCCACTGCACTCCAGCCTAGGTGACAGAGTGACACCCTGTCTTAAAAAAAAAAAAATCTAATACACAATGTACATAGTTTTATGTAATTTTACTCTTATTTAATTTTTTAAAAGATAATGTAGCCACATCGTTCAAATTTCAATTATAAAATATTAAAAGGTATAGATAATATTACATTTTATGCTTTTTTAATATATATATACTTTATTGCACTTTAGGTTCTGGGGTACAGGTGAAGAACATGTAGGATTGTTGCATAGGGACATACGTGGCAATGTGGTTTGCTGTCTCCATCCCCATCACCTATGTCTGGCATTTTTCCCCATGTTATCCCTCCCCAAGTCCCTACCCCCAGCAGTCCCTCCCGAGTCCCCCTCAACAGACCCCAGTGTGTGATGTTCCCCTCCCCTGTGTCCATGTGTTCTCATTGTTCAACACTCGCCTATCAGTGAGAACATGTGGTGTTTGATTTTCTGTTCTTGTGTCAGTTTGCTGAGAATGATGGTTTCCAGGTTCATCCACGTCCCTACAAAGAACATGAACTCATCATTTTTTATGGCTGCATAGTATACCATGGTGTATATGTGACACATATTCCCTGTCCAGTCTACATCAATGGGCATTTGGGTTGGTTCCAGGTCTTTGCTATTGTAAACAGTGCCACAATAAACATACGTGTGCATGTGTCTTTATAATAGAATGATTTATAATCCTTTGGATATATACCCTGTAATGGGATTGCTGGGTCAAATGGAATTTCTATTTCTAGGTCCTTGAGGAATCGCCACACTGTCTTCCACAATGGTTGAACTAATTTACACTCCCACCAACAGTATAAAAGTATTCCTATTTCTTCACATCCTCTCCAGCATCTGTTGTCTCCAGATTTTTTAATGATCGCCATTCTAACTGGCATGAGATGGTATCTCAATGTGGTTTTGATGTGCATTTCTCTAATGACCAGTGATGATGAGCATTTTTTCATATGTTTGTTTGCCTCATATATGTCTTCTTTTGAAAAGTGTCTGTTCATATCCTTTGCCTACTTTTAAATGGGTTTGTTTGTTTTTCTTGTAAATCTGTTTTAGTTCTTTATAGATTCTGGATATTACATTTTATGTTTTTAGAAACATCCCTCCTTCTCACTCGTACCCCATCTGCTCAGTTATGCGTCTCTCAGAAGCCCCTCCCAGTCCAGGTAACCACCCGATCAGTGTGTTATGTCTTCTTACAGTTTCTTCATGCATAATAAAGAAAATAATGAATTATTAGTCCCTCTTTCTAAACAAATTTTATTCTCTTCCCAGGTTTTAAAAATTAAAACATAATTAGTATACTATAAAATTAACTCTTTTGAGGTGTACAATTAAGTGGTTTTTATTATATTCATAAAGATGTATAGCCATCATCACTATCTAATTAAAGAACATTTTCATCACTCCAACAATAACGTCCATGCCTCCTGGCTATCACCCCCCCTGCCCTCTGCTCCCTCATCTCACTCTCCCTAAGCAATCATTAATCTACTTCTGTCTCTACAGGTTTGTCTATTCTGGACATTTCATGTAAATTGAATCATACAGTAGGTGGTCTTTGTGACTGGCTTCTTTCACTTAGCACAGTGTTTTCAAGGTTCATCCATGTTGTAGCATGTATCAGCACTTCATTCCTCTCTACGGTTGAATATCCCCATTGTATAGACATACACCACACTTGATCTATTCATTAATTGACAGTTGTTGTTTCCAAGTTTTTGGCTATTATGAATAATACTGCTATGAACACTCGTGTACACATTTTTGTGTAAACAGGTATTTTCGATTGCCTTGGGATGCATCTAGGAGTGTGATTGCTGGGTCATACAGTAAATCTACATGTAATTATTTTGCAAAACTGCCAGACTCTTTTTGAAAGTGGCTATATCATTCTACCTTCCCACCAGCAACATATGTGTACTCCAATTTCTCCACGTCCTCACCAACAGTTTGTTATTGTTCATCTTTTTAAATTATTTCCCTTTTTAATACAAAAGGAAGGAAGCATACCATGCACACTGCTGTGAAACATGCTCTTTCACATAACATCTTAGGGAGCTTTTCCTATCTGGCAAACAGAAAGGACCTGTTTCTGGGAAGCAACCTCAGCTGGTACAGAGGAAGAAGATGTGAGGGGAACCCTGAATGCACACATGTGCACACATGCACACACACACAAACACACGTAAATATAATATAGTATATAATATATAGTATATATTATATAAACGTGTATGTACTATATAAATATAATATAGTTGACATTAACGTAATATAGTATATACTATACAAATGTGTATATAACTTATATACTATATAGCATACTATAATATATATATATATATACACACTATATATACATACGATTTCATTTATCCACAGTTTTCTGTATCACAAACACTCACACAGAGGCCCCTAAAGGCTCCGAGAGCATCATCAACAAACTACTTACATGCTGTAATCACAGCACTTTTGGAGACCAAGGCAGGCGGATCACTTGAGGTCAGGAATTCAGGGCCATCCTGGTCAACATGGTGAAAACCCATCTCTACTAAAAATACAAAAATTAGCACAGGTGGCTCATGCCTGTGATCCCAGCTACTCAGGAGGCTGAGACAAAAGAATCACTTGAACCCGGGAGGCAAACGTTGCAGTGAGCTGAGATCATGCAACTGCACTCCAGCCTGGATGACAGAGCGAGACTCCATCTCAAAAAAACTTTTAAAAAGCTACTTATCTGGTTCATCCCTCACTTAATGCACAAGGAAACCAAGCCCAGCGAGGCCATGTGACCTTCCTAGGTAGACTGGTTCATTGAGGCTATTGTTATAATGTATTGTAAACTAGGTGCCTTAAACAACAGACATTTATTACCTCAGGGTTCTGGAGGCTAGAAGTCCAAAATCCAGGTATCAGCAGGGTTGTGAGAGAAAATCTCTCTTCTGATGGTTGCGAGAGAAAATCTGTTGCAGGCCTCTTCCCTGGCTTCTGGGCAATCTTTGGAGTTCCTCGGCTTCCAGTAGCATCACTCTGATCCCTGCCTTCAGGTTCACATGGCTGTCTCCTTGTGTGGATCTCTGTGTCCAAATTTCCCCTTTTTATAAAGACACCCATTGTATTGGACTAGGATGCACCCAAATGCCCTCATTTTAACTTGATTCCCTCTGTAGAGGCCCTGTTTTTAAATATAGTCATGTTCTGAGGTATTGGGGGCTGGGACTGCAACATATGAATTTTGGAGGAAAACAAAATTCATCAACCCGTAACACCAGAGTTATTGCCACTAGCAATGCTGTCTAGATTTCCCAGCTATCCTTGAATTTTGTAAGTGTCTTTCATACCAAGGATCCAAGCTTATAAACCATTTTCATGAGTAACACATCTAATTAAAGACAAATCCTTTAATTCAGCAAGAAAACAACTGAGATTTGATGTCAATTCAAAAAGCTAGTCAATCTATTGTAACCCATTTTGTGGGTATTAATGCAGGATAAATCTTCATGCACACTGTGGGTAGAGGGTCAGGAAATACGGGGTCGAGCCTTGACTAAAAACTCATTTGCTGTGGGGGTCATTTACCTTCTGGATTGCTGCTGCCTCTTGTGGAAGAATTCATAAGATTTCTAAATTCCAGATGATCCTCTGATTCCTATTCTATCTGGTGATGCTCTGTTTTGTGCTATTTTCTTCTATCTCCACACACAAATATGGGCAACAGAGAGATAGATGACATATACAAGCAAGTATACATTTAATACTTATTCATAGCCTTCTAGATTCTTAGAAATAGAAGGCTTTCACTGACTGTCCTTATTTAACACAGAAATGGAAGCCTAGGGGGTTAAGTGACTTAGTCCTAAGACACACACATCATTCCTTGCTTGAATAACTTCAAATAGAGCCATGATCCTTAAACTAGGTCCACAGACCCAGGGGTCTTCATGGATGAATTTTAGGGGTTTATATACCTCCTGAGAGTTAGTACACAGAAATTGGTATGAATGTACATGTATACATTTTAATTTTTTTCTGTTGGAATGAGTCCCTAGCTTTCATCAAAGTCTTGAAGGGATCTATTTTTGTTCTGATAAATCCTCAGGTCACAGCACAATGCCTAGTATATAAGGCATACTTAGGAAACATCAGTTGACTTATATTGTCAAGTTCTCAATCAAGGAAAAGATAATAACTACTGAAACAGGGTAAAAGAGAATACAGTCATTCCCTGGAAAATAATCCTCACTAGTTCCCATCCCCAGAATGCTCTACCTATACAGTCTTTCATCATCCTGCTGTTTCAAGTCCTGGATGAATTATACAATGCTGTGCTTGTCTACTAAACCAATAGAGAAAGATGTTTAAAATCACTATTTTATCTCCTTCAGGAAATCAGCTATCTTTTAAATTTCACTTTACTATCCTATTTAATTAATAAGGGTTTAAAGGTAGTTAATAAGTTATAATTAATTTAGAAAATGACTGTTTTGTCCTTATTAAAGTAACTCAAATTTTAAATGCTTGTAATTTTCATTAGTTCAATTAAATAAGACATCCCATTCCAATTAAACCTAAGCTAACTTACTTTACTGTTAGTCCAGGGAAAATCTCTGATCCGCAGCACGTGTGATAGAATAATTATTAAAACTGTTACTTTGATAGCTTGATTATTTCTGTAGAGAAAAAAAATGTGACTTTGAAAAAGGCAGGGAAATGCCTAGGGTCCAAGACAGGTGTTATCACAAGCAGAGAGCAGCAGCCCCGTAGAGTAGGTGCTCAATACATATGTGATGAAGGAATGAATAAAAAAGAAGTAGCTGGCCAGGCATGGTGGCTCACACCTGTAATCCCAGCACTTTGAGAGACTGAGTCAGGCAGATCACCTGAGGTCAGGAGTTTGAGAGCAGCTTGGCCAACATGGTGAAACCTGGTTGCTACTAAAAACACAAAAAATTAGCCGGGTATGGTGGTGCATACCTGTAATCCCAGCTACTCAGGAGGCTGAGGCATAAGAATCACATGAACCCAGGAGGCAGAGGTTGCAGTGAGCTGAGATCGTGCCACTGCACTCCAGCCTGGGTGACAAAGTGAGACTGTGTCTCAGAGAGAAAAAAAAAAAAAAGTAACCAATGCTTCTAAGAGAACAGAAAACTCTTTGAGCAGGAAACTATCCACCTTAGGAACAGCTGATAGGACATCCATCAGTGGAGGGTGATATAATGGTGAGATCCTTGTCTAAAAGATCATGTGTTTTCGTGACCCACTAAGGAATGGTGCCATACTATCAATTATCAATATGGATATCAAATATAAGTGTCTGTCTGTACTTATTAAACATTTCCTTTTGACAATTTTTTACTAAGGACATGTTAATATGGAAGAAGCCCAGAGGTCCTGGGGCAGGACCTTAAGACACAAAAAGTATGATACCCTACAAGAAGCAAGCCAGGCCATTTGTGCCATAGATGTGTGTGATAATGAATTATGTTTAAAAAATAAAATCTTATTTGGAAATAATATATATTGTTAAGAAGTATTTACAGATAATTATTAACTTTACCAATGGAGATTAAAAGTTCTCTTCCTTACAGGACTGGGTCTTACTCATGTTTATGCCCAAATCCCAGCAAAGATTAGCTGCAAATGATTGTGAATATAAATTAAGTTTAATCAAGAACATTATGAAGTATAATCAAGGAAGATCCTATGAAGTTTTGCCATTTATCTTGTCTAGTTTGTTCAACTGCCTTATATTACAGGGAAGGAGTGGCTTTTCTATCCTACAAACCTCCTGGAAGAGTAATTATCAGTTAGACATCTAGGAACCATCCAAGACTTAAATGAACACAGGAGTTTTGAATGCTCCCTTGGTGAGCATCAAAATAAAAAGGATCTTTCTATCTCATTACTCTGTACTCCTTTGAGCAACAATCCTCAATATTTAGATAGTAAAGAACCTAAGATCTAGATGTTCAATGAGACATCAAATTTATTCCATTTATATCACCTGGGGCTGAGGTTTCTTTGTGTTGAGTGTTGTTTTTCTAGAAGCTGAGAATGATGTCTTGGGAGAAACTGTGGATGCTTTCAGAAGAGTAGATATTTTGTTGTTACAGATTTTATTTTAAACTTATTCACATTATTATTAGATGTGAATAGATGAAATTTATTAGATGAAATACTAGGCACTTCTTAAAATGGAGTTGTAGAAGGATGGTTAATGAAAAGGAAATACATATTCTAAGCTTTTTCCTGATTTTTATGGTCCATTGAAATTATTTCATGTAAATAAAAAAAATAAGTATGTGACAGATACAGGCCCACTAGTGGTCCATTCCAACTTGGAAATAAATTTCAATATTTGTGTAGCATCATTTCACAGAAACATTCTTACTTTCTAAATTTCTCCCAGGTACATCAACAGTTCCTCTTGGTGGAAGACCAGTGTGGAAATGTTTCAGGGTGGAAGAATCTGTCATTACCCAGGAATGTACAGATATTTTCTCATAGTTCATCTGAGCAATTACTAGACAATGGGCCTAAAAAAAAGCCTGAATTGAGTACCAAAGAAACCTGGAGTTCTTTAATGCATCATCTTCTATATTGACATGTAAAGATTCTTTAACTTAAAATTCCAAAGAGGAGCTGAAATTACTACTGATTAGTTATACTATTGAGTCATCTAATATGTCAATGGGTAATCTATGGTCAGGTTCAACTAGCTTCTAGTTCTAGAGATTATCATAAATATGGAGGCATTATAGAAGACATATAATCTTTGGCTGTCGCTCTCAGCCAGACTTTTAGCTGAAAAAGTGAATGCTTCTATTACATACTTACAGATGTGATGAATACAAGGAAATTATCAGAGATAATGGTTGTTCCAGCCCTGAAAGAAAACGAGGGATTCAAGATGCAATGAAAAAATTCCAGATGCACTGAAAAAACTCCTGACCTCAGGTGATGTGCCTGCCGCAGTCTCTCAAAGTGCTGGGATTACAGGTGTGAGCCACCGTGCCTGGCCAGCTACTTCTTTTTAATTCATTGCTTCATCACATATGTATTTTTTTTTATTCATACAAAACACTCAGTGAGACTATTATGCACTAGGTCTAAGATAAAACGAGCGAGGCAGGGACAGTCCTTCACTGTGGAGTGGATGTATTTATCCACTCACAAGTTATTCTTGAGCACCTTCTATGCGCCAGCATTGTAAATTTGGGGTGAAAGGGTCATAGCCCATAGTGCTAGTCTTGAAAAGCAACAATGTGTTCTATTTGTGCTCTACTTGGAGATATTGAGGAAACACACTATTTAAAAAGCTGGGGGAGACCATTACAGGAAATCATGTAAGCAAATGCGCAGTGATACAGGCAGAATAATTTGAGGTAGGATTGTGAAATAGATGACATTTGATTACAGTGCTCTGCTTCTGTTTTTATATGTGTATTTCCTTTCTCTGCATGTCTCTGAGGCTCCCCCAGCCCCTTCTTGAGGTCTCCCCCTTGACATTTAACATCCATGTCTTCACAGTGAATTCAAGTCCAAATAACTAATTTGATAAACTAATCTCTACTAAACTGCCATGGAAAATAATTTAGGGATAGTCTCCTAAATAAAAAGTATGATTTTTGACTTCAGCCTTGTAGAGACACCTGGAATACAACCATCATGCCTCATATTCTAATTATGCTGTTAATTTATGTACAAACATTAGTGCAAGGTACTGTGTATTAAGCACTAAGGCGGTGTGTAAAGAAGTAAGACGCTAGCTCTGTCTATCAGGGGTCTCATCAGTTAGTAAGGGGGAGAGATCAATATAGAAGCAACTTTGTTCAAAGCAGTTAATAGCATGGGGGGGAATAGGCACAGTGCTAAGAGAGGGCCGAGCGTTCTCCTGTGCCAGCTGTCATTGTGCACACCTGAGGTGCTCATTTGATCTTACTGGGTGTTTGTAGCTAAACCTGTTGTCACATTTCTCTAATGAAACCAAGCCCTAGGCAGGCAAGTGGAGAAGTGAAGGGTGACCCCAGTACTAACAGAGAAGCAGGGCAATTAGTGAGATCCCCAAGGGAAAGATAACTTCTAGAAAGAGAAGGCAGGGCTCTGAGGTCCAGCCATTCCCGTTCACATGAAAAATCTCTCTTCTTTCATTAGCTTGGAGGGTCTAGGTCCAATTTTTCCAAAGAGTTAGCTTTTCTTAAATTCATACATAGCTTTTCAGAGATAGAAGGGGGTCTGACAAAAGGTTACTGTCCCAGCCTATCAGGTCCAAAGACTTTTGAAGCAGTTTTGTCTTTGTGGTTTAACCCAGCAGTGATGAATACTGGTAATTCCAGGTCAAGTTGGGGGAAGATAGTGCCTTGGCAGGGCACACTTATCTATGTAAGTGTAACTTGAGAGCCAGTCCCCTAATTACCTCTCAAGTTACACTCAGCTTGGAGGCTTATGCCGGGAAGATAGGTCATGAAACTTATCTACAGGCGCCAAGTGCATCCTCAGGTCTCCTGGATCCTTCCCTTCTTGTATTTTCATTCCTGTGACATTAGATTAGACTTTTCACTCTCTCTAGATTACAACAATATTCCCTGTTTCCAATAAATCTGATGGCACTGCATCCTTTCTTAGCAGTCACTAGAATAATCCTTAAACACAATTACACTGTGTTCATTACATATTGATAAGGGTAGTTTTCTTCTAATGTCTTTTGGAGGCTGAGCCTAAAGTATTGAAAGCTTCCACCTACCTCATCTCGCTTAAGTTAATTTCTTTATCCCTCTGTGCTACACACACTCTCCTCGCCAAACCAGAACCACAATTTAGGGTCATCTTCTGAAGCATGTTGTTACACTATCTGTGCTATTTACTTCTCCAGGTGCTTTATCCAGATAAGTTACCCCAAAGCTGGCTTTGCACCTGTTATTCCAGGAAACCTCTAATCACTGACTCTAACTTGATTTTCCACATCTGGAGTCCACACTTCTAGTATTAATACTGATTTGCTTGGGAACCTGCTTGTTTTGATTTATTCACTCCAAATGTGTTATTTTGTTGTTTCATGTCACATTGTAACTTCCTAAGGAGTTTCAAAGCCTGGAAATCAGAAGCTGTGTCCTCCAGTGTGTTTGGTTTGTTTTTGTGCTCTCTGCGTCCGTCTCCCCAGTCTCTAAGACAGTACATTTTGAGCTATGTATTTCTATCAATTAGCAGATCATGAAATCAGTTTAGTAAGTCTCCTACTAACATCTCTAAATGAAATAGCATTGAACCTAAAAGAACCAAAAACATGAGAATGAGAGATGCATGGTAAGGGCAAGTATCTTTCTGAAACTCTGTCACAGGAGTGTGCATCAGGCTATAACATAAAATATATTTCATACTATGAACTGTGGTCAAAAAAGCTTGAGAAACGTGGCTAAGGATGAAACATCTGCCTGAAGCAAGAGAGTTACCTAGTGCAAATTTATTTGGGTCCCCTAGCATTTGCTCCCAGATTCCTGGTTTTAGTTTGGCTTTTGGTGCCATCCAGTTGGCTCCAAGCATTACCCAGGTGACCTCTCAACGTTAGATCCTGCTTGCCCCTTGGATTGCAGGCTGACCTCGGCATGCTGCTGTTCATGCTGACCCCTATACACCTTGGTCTTGAAACTTTCTGTCCCATAATATATTTTTTTTATTTTTTGAGACAGAGTATCACTCTGTCGCCCAGGCTAGAGTACAGTCGCACAATCTTGACTCACTGCAACATCAGCCTCCCAGGTTCAAGCGGTTCTCCTGCGTCAGCCTCCCAAGTAGCTGGGATTACAGGCATGTGTCACCATGCCCAGCTAATTTTTGTATTTTTAGTAGAGACAGAGTTTCGCCATGTTGGCCAGGCTGGTCTCAAGCTCCTGACCTCAGGTGATCAGCTTGCCTTGGCCTCCCAAAGTGCTGGGATTACAGGCAAAAGCCGCTGCACCCGGCCTCTGCCCCCACATTATACCAGATGCAACCTTGCTCCAAGCAAAAGCCCAGACGTGATGATGAGAAAACTCCTGATATACATAAATGCAGACACTTGGCTCTTTCTGGGAAGACAGTACAATATTCTCTTTCTATGTTAAAGTGTTGGGAGCCTGGTACCTAATTTTATTATACAATGGGAAGAATAGACTCCAGGAAATTAACATTTGTTGGAGCTTCCTGAGAGTAAAACTCTTAATAATTCACGGAGGAGTACTTAAACTCATGATCTTAAATTAGTAACTTAGTTGAATTTTGAAAATAGAGCAGCAAAAATTCAGCATTCTTGAAGAAATAAGCCCGGTGAGAAAATATTCTAATTACTAGTTACATCTGAGATGATACAATTTTTTTTTTACTTTCCTAATGCAAACGATTTGCTTGAAAATGGCCTAGAAGGGACTTTCCTCTACAATAATTTTGCTTAAAATATAGAAATTAGTTAGTGATTTGGAGGAAATCTGTAGCTTTTCTTGTTGCCGTGGTAACAATCTGCATTTCCACATATTTGTACCGTCGTAATGGTCCATGTATAGTTTGCTCTGGAGCCATAAATGACTATGTTGGAGCCATCAAGTGCTCTCGTAACATTTGAAAAATGATAATTATATGCTTATCTTATTTGCTGCCATTTAGCCAATGTAGAGGAAACAACATACAAATGAGATTTCTTTTGCAGAAGCAGCTGTAACTTAATGAAAAGTGGTTCATTTTATTAGACAGTAATATAACGTACTAAGTACACACAAGCTAGAGGTTCCTTCAGAAAAACTGAGGGATATCCTGTCTCCCCAGCATAATTAGATGAATGGCCTTATAGTCTTGGCACCGAAGTCTTCAGAACTTGAAGAAGACTCAGAGAAGAGCTAGCAAGGTATCTATGGAGTGGGAAAGAAAGTCCTTTGATGAAAAATACTAGCACAATCGAGATTACACTGTTGCCTAATTTCTGGAGACAGACAAGAGTAATGAGTGGGTGATTTCATGAGAACATGGATAGGTCAGGGCTGAATTATTAACACTAAAACTCTGGTGAAGGTTTGAAGCTGGTCTCTGAGTGCTTCCTGGTCCATAAGCCACAGCTTTGCCCTGGGTCGGGTCCAGGTGAGCAGGCACTGTCTTGCATGTGGGACATGACTAGTGTTTAATAAATATTTGTAACACTTGGCTTCATCTAATATTCCTATATTTATTTTTCTTTCATTTGCATTCCTCATTTATATGACATTTTCTTCTATAGAATTCCTTTATGGAACAAGGAGGGTTATAAATTAAATGTTGTTGAAGAGTAAAAGAAGAACATAAAAAGGGAGAGCCATAAAGAACTTATAAACAAAGATGCTACATATAGGGCTTGAAGGATGGAAAAATCACCTATCGATGGAGGAATCAGGAGGGGGTTTCATGGAAGAGGTGATCTTTGATATGATTATAATCAGGAGGTAGTAGTGTGACTGGCAGAGAGGATTCGGAAAGATGAAGACAGCCAGGTCTTCCAATTCATTAAAATAACTTTTTACTCAAATATTTATTGATTCTAAAAAAGAACCTTAAAGTACAAAATATAATAATATAACCTGTAGTATCAGCATAAGGAACACTGAACCAGGAAGTCTATTTTTAATTTGGGCCAAGAAGAGAATAATGAGAGATTCCTGTTGAGAGAGGAAAACAAATTTATCGTAATTTAGGAGTCATTCTCCAGCCTCTTCTTTCTTAAATTTTAAAACATTTTTTGCATGTCTCTTAATACAGAGTAGGTGTATATATTTATGGGGAGCATAAGATATTTTGATACAGGTATGTAATGTGTAATAATCACATCACGGTAATGGGGTATCCATCATCTCAAGTATTTGTCCTTTGTGTTACAAACAGTCCAATAATGCTCCTTTAGTTATTTTTAAATGTACAATTAAATTATTTTTGACTATAGCCACCCTCTTGTGCTAGCAAATACTAGATCTTATTCATTCTTTCGAACTACTTTTTGTACACATTAACGGTCCTCACTTCCCCCACCTCCATCTTTCCAAGCTTCTGGTAACCATGCCTCTACTCTATCTTTACAAGTTCCGTTGTTTGGATTTTTAGACCCCACAAATAAGTAACAACCTGTGAAGTTTGTATGTCTGTGTCTGACTTATTTCACTTAACATAATGACCTCCAGTTCCATCCACGTTGTTGCAAATGACTGGATCTCATTCTTTTTTATGGCTGAACAGTACTCCATTGTGTATATGTACCACATTTTCTTTATCCATTCATCTCTTAGGGAAAATTTAGGTTGTTTCCAAATCTTAGCTATTGCGAATATTGCTGTAATAAACATGGGAATGAGGGAATGTATTCTCCTCCCGGGTCCCAAAGGGGCATAGTTTCAAAGTCAAGAACTTCCCAGTGCGATAACCCCACCCACGTCTCCATACGGGATCTTAGAGGTCTTTAACTTTCGAACACGTGGGAAAAAAATCAAACATCAATCACTTCAGCGGAAGTTTAAAGTAACTCCTTTCATACGACGGAAAATTTGAATGGGGGTGCTAAGATCTCCCAGGTTAAAAGACCCCTTCTCCCACATCTGGGCAGACTCCATATCTGGATCCCCCTCTCGCGACACGTGAGAACTGCTCTCTCTCTATTTTCTTTCTCCATTTTCTCTCTCTCTGCCTAAATAAATCACTTCCTGCTAAACTCTTTGGGGTCCAATATTTACTTACAAGCCCACCACACCCGGTGGGGTCCTCTCCCCCATTCTTGGGTGAGTGAAGGACCAAGAGCCTGGAAGAACACATCCTAGCAGGGGGAGCTGAGCCTCCCCCACACCTTGGTACCTGGTCTCAGGAGTGCAGTATCTCTTCAATATACATATTTCCTTTCTTTGGGGTGTATACCTAGCATTGGGATTCCTGGATCATATGGTAGCTCTATTTTTTAGTTTTCTGAGGAAGCTCCAAACTGTTCTCCATAGTGGTTGTACTAATTTAGTTTCCCAGCAACAGTGTACAATGGTTCCCATTTCTCCACATCCTCACCAGCATTTGTTATTGTCCAGGCTATCATTTTAGTTCTTTAAAAGTGGCTGTACTTCTCTTGTTCATTCCATGATCAAAGTCAAAATGCATTACTTCCTAGTCTATTAATCCCTACTCTTAGTCCAACAGAACCCACTAATCATTCCCTTACATCTCACATGCACCTCCACCTGCCTGCTCTAGCCTCACCTGAAAAAAATGAACATCGCCAGGGCATCCTCTAAGACCACAGGAGACTAAGGCTGTATCATGGGACAGTCTCCTGGGCTTCATAGCACAATCTGGCCCTCCAAGATTCTCCTTCACCCTAGGGAGATCTAACACATGATCACCCCCACTATGACCATGCTGGACTCAAGAGGGTGAAGTTTCAAGGACACCCAGATCCTTTTACATCTGAACCACATGGACTGAATCTTTGAAAGAAGCTGGGGTTTCCTCATGGCCTGTCCAGACTCCTTGGTGAATTCTGGTGTCCAAAGGACCTTTCATTTGCTCTAATGGCTGCCATCCAGTAACAACAACCTTCTCTATAGAGAGGCACCACTCAATTCTTACCCATAAGGGTACAGCCTAACCCCACAGCCTATCAAGACAGGGACACCTCACAAGCCTAAATCTTCCGTTTGCACTGAGAAAGCTGGAGGCAGTTACCACCACTCCCATCTCTGTGGCTGAATGCTTGACTGATGCTGTATTTCCCAGGATCCTCTCTGGTCTCCCACAAGCACTAGAGCCCTGCCTAAAACAGTTTCAGTTCACTGGAGCTCTAATTCCCACATCCAGAACACAATAGTCCTATTTCTCAAGGCTCTATCTTGCTTCCAGGACTCCTTCCAGATACACCATCTATGCATCCCTCTGAATCCAAAAAGTCCTTGCTTCCCAGCCTTGCCCTATCTGCTGAGTGAGAGAATTTGAATACTGATGCCAGATTGGGATGGACTAAAGCAATGTTTTCCAAATTTTTCTAGTCATAAAAAGTCATCAGGGCACTCATTAAAAATACAGCATCCTAAGCTCTCTCCTAAAGGTTCTGCTGCAGGAGACGTGGAGCAGGGCCTGGCCATGTATTTTTAGCAAATGCCCAAGATGGTTGCTAGGACTTTTTGATATTTAGAGACACACTAGATTAAAGTTTGCTATACCTTCTTTGACCTGGTGATTTGGGCTTCTGTCCCTAAAAGGGCTCAATCATTTTCTCCCAATTAATTGCCTGTTGCTTCAACCTCAACCACTTCAATCCTGCCCCTTCTTTTCTGTTTCCCCCGCATGTCTTACATCCAACATCACCCTTACTGTGACACTCCTTTTACACAGAAAGATTTCCCTAAGATTCTGTTACTAATCTTGTAGGGAACTAGCCTCACCTTCCTGTCCCTTGGATCTGTTCCCTTGGACAGTGTGGCTGGCCCATATCAGAATGGAGTTTTCCACACTCCATGGACATGGTGATTTTAATCTGTGGGCCTTCCTGAGAGGGCACCAGCTGTTTATATTCATTAGTTTATTTTGGTCTTTGCTGGTAACTTCCTTTTTGCTGGATAGCCTATAATGTAACCAGCCTATTTATGGTAATTCTAACACTTCAAAACAATATATAAATACAGTCTCTATCATACTGTTAAGCATATACCTATATCCTCTAATAATTTTTCCTAGTGGTGTAATGTTTACAAGATTTGTCTCTTCCATTTAACCACAGACCTAGTAATTATAATAACCACTTATTTAGCATCTTTATATAAGCCATTTTATAAACATATATAATACAGTAAAATTTTTAATTTTCATTGTATTTCTTTTCTCCTTGAGAATAAGAGTCCAAACTCTCAACTTGTTTCTTATCCTTCCTTATTTCCCACAGCACTAAAATGCAAAGACACAAAGTAGGCAGTCAATAACTGATTACAACATTAGTTTATAAAATAAATGAGGCATGTAAGGTATACAACTGAATGATAGTGAGAACTCATAATCAACCTCAAAGACTAGAATGCTTGGAAATCACTTGTTAGATGAATGTAATATATCAGGCATGAAATGTCAAAAGAGAAGAAAGGTCTGCATTTTTGGACGCATAGGACATCCTAGACATTAAAGAGGGCCACATCACCCTGGCAATAAAATGATACGCAATCAATTGGGACACAATAAAAGCTTGGCCATCAATACTGCCTCTGGCAAATTTCAGGCAAAAGGAAGAAAACGAGAAATAAAAATGAAATCCTAAGTCCTCCAAGCAATAGAACAGACCTCCTCTTTGCCAATGGACCCCAGAGAAACCTCAAAACTGAGTTATCAGCCATGACGGCATGGGAGGTTGCAACCTCATTATAACCCATCCCTCACTTTTTCCTAAGGGTTAAACAGAAACCAGCCCTTTGGAAAGACTCACTCCACCACTGATATCACCACCTGATGCTACCTCTCCCTTCTGTGGTTTCTACCAAATAACCAGCCAGCATTCCTCCCTGGTAAGAGACTCTGGAGGATGCACAGTAAGGGTTTTTCATGTCCTCTGCTTCAACTTTTGACCTTAGAGGGCTGAAAACACCCTGGGATCATGCTAACTCCACCATTTTTTGAATATGCGACCCATGAAGGGGCATGAAGCTTATTGAGGTATGTGCATATTTCTCCTTTCATAAATATTCATGACTCCTTCTATAGTTTACTGAATTTGTATGTTTGGCCACCCCTTTCAGCATAACTTCCTGTTCCTTTTGCCCCTCCCTCAAAGACTCTGTTTCTAGCCCCTGGCTGGAGGCTATGCCTCCCAGCTTGTCAGAATGGCCACCCTGTAAGATGCAACCTTATATAAGAAATAAAGCTCTCCTTTCCAAAAAGAAATAGAGCTACATATTAATCTTAACCTACTTGACAAACGGAAAATAAAATAAAACAAATAGAAATAAAATAAAACAACTCTTCTGCCTGAAAATACTGAATGTTCAGATTGACAGAAATCTAAAACATGGTGTTTTTCATGTTTACGTTAAGTGTAGATCCTATGGAGATGTGATTGGCTGATTTAGGGTTTGTAAAGCTAAGAAATACAGGGAGAAGTTTGTTCTGTTTCCTGGGAATTCTGATCCTAGAGGTGCTTCTTAGAAATCATGATAGTCTTCTCTGAAAATGCTTCATTTTGAATCAGTTGCATTCAGAAAAATTGATAATTCTAACAGGAAGAGGGTAGGATGGCTGTGAATTAGTGAGGAATGGTCACTAAGCATCCAGTACATTCCAAGCTCTGTGCTCAGTGCTTTGTGCATATTCTCTCTGCTGACGTCCAACAGCACCTTGCATATCAGAAAACTGAAGTTCTAGGAAGTAATATGCTTTGTCCCAGGTCACTGAGTGGCAGAGTCAGGACTCTGACCTAGGTCAGTCTGACTCTAGAGACAAAGTCATTTTCCCAACATCCAGTTACCAACCCAACTCAACCAAAGGCTACTGAGCACCTGTGCCAGGCACTGTTCTAGCACTGGGGACATGGCAGTGATCACAGACAGAATCCCTGCCTTTGAGGAGTCTATATTCTAGGGATTCCCAGATTACCATTTGGGATATTTAAAATATTTAAGATCATTTAAGATATCTTTAAGGTATCTGGAGAGACACACCAAGAAAGGCATGATGAAGCTATCGGAATCCTAAATCAACAGGAAGCCACACCCAGAGATTCTTTACAATTATTTTTCTAAAACCAAGGTAATTTTTTTCTTTATTTCAAAATGAATGAAAGGCAGATAAAGTATGCAGGCATGGAATGACATTAGAAATGGCCTGATTAATGTCTCATAAATGTTAACTTTGTGATTCATCTGCTACCAGTACTATTACTACTGCTACTCCACAATACCAACATTGCATTAAATATCCATAGATACCAGGGCCCACTCTGATATTTGTTTCTTGTGTCATATTTAATGAAAGAAGTCATGTTCTCTATTCTACACAGACACTCCATGTAGCTGCAATTACAGGTCTTATTCGGGTCTTCCCTTGACCTTAAAACTTCTAAAGGCTTTGGAGAAGAGTTTAGAGTGGCCCAAAGTATAAAGAAAACTGAATTTAGCAAGCAATTCCCAAGACTGCCCAAACCTCATTTATATAATTGCCAATGCAGAATCATTCTTAAATCTTGCACAGAAACCTTATTTTGCCCTCACATTTTTTTTTCTAAGTATAGAATAAAAATCAATTAGGGATAATTGTCTTCAGATTTGGTATGATACTGATCTACAGATTTGAATAAGCATCAATCCTGAAACAGCTTTGGGAAAACCTACCTTGACCCTGTAGTACTAGGAGATCTTGCACTGGAATGAGAAAATTAGCAATTATGCATGCTCTCTTATATTGTCAACATTCTGACCAAGGCGAGCATTATTGAAAACATTACCAACCTGGAAGTGCCTTTATTCATATGTAGTTGATGTTTGTTGCTTTTAAAAATCTAGACACTTTCTTGCCATGCAAAGGAATAATTCAGACATTTAAATGCTGAGACTCTTGCCTTCAGTACTGAAGTATAAATAAAGAGAACTTCTCTGCTCTGCTCTCCCCACCTACCTCTGCAAGGCAGATTCGTCCAACACCCCATCCTCTCTTCAGAAATATGTATGAGTGCACACAGAGCAAAGACCAGATTTATGACTATAAACGGAAGTTGCTGACCTGGTTTTGGGTTTTGTGAGGATAAAGAGAGCGATTATATTAGGCACAAGGAATAGAAGACAGTGAAAAGAGAGAGAACCAGAGAGCTTTCATATATTAAAAGGAGCAGAGGAGAGTGATGGAAACTGGACCAATAGGAGGGAAACAGGAAACTAACACTAAAAGGAAATATATTGAGGAAACTGTGACCAGAAAATTGCTATAGATTATTGTCAATCTTCCTTTTTTCCCAAAGCATTTGGTGTTACTGCCTTATACAAATTCTCTAAGAGTTCACATTCTGGCATTTAAAATTTTCTTTAAAAAAGAAAACCTTTCATATACCTAATTACTTCTTTCCATTGATTTGTTAAAATTTGATCTTTATGTTTGAAATAATTTCCACAAGAAATTGGAAAAATAGTATGGAGAAGATACCCTTCACTTCCCCCAACAGTATTATTACACATCCCTAGAGGACATTGTCAAAACCAGGAAACGGATGTTGTTCAGTATTATTACCTCAGATACAGACCTTATTCATATTCCAGTGTTTTCTTCTTTTTTTTGGTCTATAGTTTTATCAAGTTTTATCACATGTGATGTGTGGAGGCAGTTAGTCAAGAGGAAATCAGTGTGTTGGATGAACCCTGAGGATGAAGGTGAACCAACAGCAGCAACCAAAACTTGGAGAAAGGGCCAGAGTGTGCTTGGTGAGGCAAGTTTGGATGCAGAAAACTGGACTCCTCCCATGAACTTTTCACAGCATTCCACAACATTTCACAGACACACAGTGGGGACCGATGGCTCCAATGGAGCCAGCTTCAGCCCTAAGGAACTTCGAGGAGGACATGTAAACATATAGATTTTTTGATACAACCGTGTATTGCAATTCTCTTGAGTTTTTAAAATGTATACTTTATGTCCAAGAAAATGAAAAATAAACAGCAATCTCCAATTTTCCTCCTAAATGTCATCTTTTGAATACAAATATTGTATGTATTTATATAGTAAAAATATTTTCAAATAAAGGGTGGTCAGCCATGTATCTTTTCCACCTTTGATGGAAGGTCTAGGAAATGTAATTTTAAAAATTAAAGACTGAAGTTTATTTGGTATTTCAGAGCACCATCTGGTGGATTAATGAACAATAACAGTCCAAAACGAAAACAAATCTTAAAACTGGCTCTGAAATAAGAAGAACTGGGACCCTCATGAAGCTCACCCCTTTTGTTCTTTTCCTTTGCCTTTAGTTCTCTTTCTCCCTTTTCTCTCCCTCTTTCTCTCACTCTTTTCACTTCCTACCTAGTCATTTCCTCCTTCCTGTTTTGTTTATACCTTAAAGCTTGTCCACATCATCTACTGGTATTGATGAGTCCTCAGAGTGGCAAAGGAGCTCACTTACATATGCCTGGTTTAATAAAATCTAGAAGGTCTCTAAATTTCAAGAAGAAAGGTAAACTTAAAGCTGCAAAATTCCGTTGTCTTGCATAGACTGAATCTTTCTACCCAGGGATGGGACTGTATTTTCCCAAGGTGGAGTTTTTAATTGTTTGTATGTCTATTGTACACACAAACATTCATTCTAATAGAACCCCTCTTTCCTATTTTATTTGCAAATAATGCCTAAAGTTGATGAATTTTCAGTGTTTTTGCCTGTTGTTCTGAGTAAGCGGCTCAATAGCTTTTGAAAGAGAGGCAAGTTGGTTCAGTGCAACATTCTTAAAGGTATCTAATCTCATGTGACCCACAGGTAATGTGAATGAAAGGAACAGGAAAGATACAAGACACTAGGAAGTGGAGAGACTGAGGACCTGAAGACCTCATGGCTTGTCAATGGAGGCATGCATTATTCTGATTCAGCTGCTTCTTTTAGTTTTTTTAAAGAGAAGCCAAAAGGCTTGATTTTTATTTTTATGAAGATCCTTAAGTGTTTAAATGTTAGCAAATTTTCAAAACATACCTGCAGGCCAGAAATGGCCCATGGGCCAGCCTCTGATTTAAAGCGTCGGAAACATCAAAAAAGTAGCATGCATGATCAAGTGGGTTTCATCCCAGGGATGCAGGGATGCTTTAACACATGCAAGTCAATAAACGTGATACATCACATAAGCAGAATTACAAACAAAAACCATACTATCACCCAATACATACAGAAAAAAAAAAAACACAATAAAATCCAGCAGCCCTTTATGAGAAAAACCTTCAACAAACTAGGCATAGAAGGGACTTATTTCAGAATAATAAAAGCTATATATGACAAACCCACAGCCAACATTATACTGAATGGGGGAAAAGTTGAAAGCATTCCACACTGAGAGCTGGAACAAGACAAGATGCCCATTTTCACCACTTCTATTTAACATAGTACTAAAAGTCCTAGCCAGAGCAATCAGGTAAGAGAAAGAAATAAAGTGTATCCAAATTGGAAAAGAGGAAGTTCAGCTATCACTGTTTGCCTGTTGTTCAATGATATACCTAGAAAACCCTAAAGACTCCTCAAAAAGACTCTCAGATTTGATCAACAAATTCAGTAGTCTCAAGTTACAAAATCAGTGTACACAAATCAGTAGCACTGCTATATACTAACAATGACCAAGCTGAGAATCAAATCAAGAACTCAAAATTAGCCAGGCATGGTGGCATGTGCCTGTAATCCCAGTTATTTGGGAGGCTGAGGCAGGAGAATAGCTTGAACCCGGGAGGCAGAGGTTGCAGTGAGCTGAGATTGCACCACCGCACTTCAGCCTGGGTGACAGAGAGAGACTCCATCTCCAAAACAAAACAGAAAACCCCAAAAAACTCAATTCCTTTTATAACAGCTGCAAGAAAAGCAGCTTTGCACAAGAAAAGTGAAATACCTAGGAATACACTTAGTCAAAGAGGTTAACGATCTCTACAAGAAGAACTATAAAACACTGCTGAAAGAAATCACAGACAAAACAAACAAATGGAAAAACATCCCATGCTCTTGGATTGGAAGAATCAATATTGTGAAAATGACCATACTGTCCAAAGTAATCTACAGATTTGATGCAATTCCTATCAAATTATCAACATCATTTTTTTCACAGAATTAGAAAAGACATCCTAAAATTGGTATGCAACCAAAAAAGAGCCCACATAGCAAAAGCAATCCTTAGAAAAAGGAACAAATCTGGAGGCATCACATTACCAAACTTCAAATTATACTCCAAGGCTATAGTTACCAAAACAACCTGATGGTGGTATAAAAATAGGCACACAGACCAATGGAACAGAATAGAGAACACAGCAATAAAGCCAAATACTTATTACCAACTGATCTTCCACAAAGTAAACAAAACATAAATTGAGAAAAGAACATCCTATTCAACAAATAATGCTGGGATAATTGCCTAGCCACATGTAGGAGAATGAAACTGGATCCCCATTTCTCAATTTGATCTCACAAAAATCAACTCAAGATGGATGAAAGACTTAATCTAAACCTGAAACCATAAACATTCCAGAAGATAACATTGGAAAAACTCTTGGGGACATTGGTCTAGGCAAAGAATTCATGGCTAAAACCTCAAAAGCAAATGCAACAAAACAAAAATAAATAAAGGGGGACCTAATTAAACTAAAAGGCTTCTGCACAGTAAATGAAATAATTACAAAGTAAATGGACAACCCACAGAACGGGAGAAAATATTGCAAACTATGCATCTGGAAAGGGACTAGTATCCAGAACCTACAAGGAACTCAAAGAAATCAGTAAGAAAAAAAAAAATAATCCATTCAAAAGTAGACAAATGATATGAACAGACATTTCTCAAAAGAAGATATACAAATGGCCAAGAAACATATGAAAAAATGCTTAACATCACTAATCATCAGGGAAATGCAAATTAAAACCACAATGATATATCACCTTAATCATGCAAGAATGACCATTATTAAAAAGTCAAAAAACAATAGATGTTGGCATGGATGTGGTGAAGGGAACCCTTGTACATAGCTGGTAGAAATGTAAATCAGTACAATCTCTATGGAAAACAGTGTGGAGATTCCTTAAAGAACTAGAAGTAGATTTACCATTCAATCCAGCAATCCCACTACTGAATATCTACCCAAAGAACAAGAAGTCATATGAAAAAGACACATGTATACATATGTTTATTGTAGTACAATTCCCAATTGCAAAGAGATGAAACCAACCTAAGTGTTCATTGACCGATGAGTGAACAAAGAAAATGTGGTATATATATATCACCCATGGAATACTCCTCATCCATAAAAAGGAGCAAAATAATGTCTTCTGCAGCAACTAGTAATCGTGTCTGTAATCCCAGTTGGCTAGAGGCCATTTTTCTAAGTGAAGTAACTCAATAATAGAAAACTAAATACCATATGTTCTTGCTTATAAGTGGGAGATAAGCTGTGAGTATTCAAAGGCATACAGAATGATGTAATGAACTTTGGAGATTCAGTAGGAGGAGGGTGGGAGTGGAGTGAGGGATAAAAAAAACTACACGTGGGTACAATGTACACTACTTGGGTGACAGGTGTACTAAAATCTCAGAATTCACTACTATATAATTCATCCATGTAACCAAAAACCACTTGTATCTCAAAAGTTATTAAAATAAAAACATATTTAAAAAATAATTAAGTGGTAGGAATACAGACTTAACTCATTGGATGACATGAGTAAAGAATAAGTCTGAGGCTAAAATCTGCTCTGTTCTCTGAACAAATGACTTTTATTATTCTCAAGTATCTCTATCACCTTTCAAACTCTGAATCCACATTCTACCCCTATTATTGACATAATCACATCACAGGATCATAGAAAATTGAGATATCCTGGCAGTGACCCTTAATTCATGTCAATGACATTTGCCTTGAAATAATCTGAGATTCAGATTTTGGCTCCAATGAGGAGCAGCTGAGCAAAGCTAAGAAAAGCAACTATGGAGTTTATAGGCTTCAGATTTGTACTGGATTTCCAAACAAATTAATTCATATTTAAGTTTAAAATATATATTTGAACTCTAGTTTTGACCATTTATAAAACCGACTCATTATACACCCTAGTGGGGTAACCAGAGCAGTTTACTGCTAATGGATTTAGGAAAGATGTTGATGGAAGTAACATATTTGAAAAGAAAAAATAAATTTCCTTACTCACACTTCTCTGGGAAACAGTACATGGGGTTTTGTGTTTCTACTTTTTGTTTGGCATGAAAAACTCATAGAGTGTGATGTTTTAGTATCAAATTTCATGGCAAAAATGATTTGAAAGGAATGAAGAAATTAGGAATATTTTGTTATTATAAACTACTTGCACCACCCATGAAGTGGTGTAGTGTTGAGAGAGTGGGCTTGGATTAGTTGTAAACGTACATTGCAAACTCTAGGGCAACCACTAAAAATGAGTTTAAAAGTATGTAATTGATATGCTAAGAAAGGAGAGAAAATGGAATCATATAACACACTCAATTAAAAACCACAAAAGGCAGAAAAAGTTTGGAGAACAAAAATAGAAACTAAGATCAAGGGCAACAAATAGGAAACTGTAACAAATACGGTAGACATTAGTCTAATTCTATCAATAACCAATCTAAATGTCAACAGTCTAAATACAGCAATTAAAAGATAAAGATTGTCAGAGCAGATCAAAGATCAAGACCCAACTATATGTTATCTACAAGAGACCCCCTTTAAATATAAAGACAGATATAGATTAAAAGTAGTAGGTGCTGGGATAATTGGCAGCCACATGTAGAAAAATGAAACTGTATCCTTATCTCTCACTTTATACAAAAATTAACTCAAGATGGATCAAAGACTTAAATTTAAGACCTGACACCATAAAAACTCTAAAAGACAACATTGGAAAAACTCTTCTAGACATTGGCCTGGGCTAAGAGATCATGACTAAGAACCGAAAAGTAAATGCAACATAAACAATGGATGGGACTTAATTAAACTAAAAAGCTTCTGCACAGCAAAATAAATAATCAGCAGAGTAAACAGACAAGTCACAGAGTGGGAGAAAATCTTCACAATCTATACATCCAACAAGAACTAATATCCAGAATCTACAAGGAACTCAAACAAATCAACAAGAAAAAAATAATCTCATCAAAAAGTAGGCTAAGGACATTAATAGACAATCTCAAAAAAAAAAAGAAATACAAATGACCAACAAACATATGAAAAAATGCTCAACATCATTAATGATCAGGGAAACACCAATCAAAACCACAGTGTGATACTACCTACCTTATTCCTACAAAAATGACCATAATCAAAAAATCAAAAAATAATAGATATTGGCATGGATGTGGTAAAAAGGGAACACTTTTACACTGCTGGTGGGAAAATAAACTAGTACAACCACTACGGAAAACAGGATGGAGATTCTCTAAAGAACTAAAAGTAGATTTACCATTTGACCCAGCAATCCCACTACTGGGTATCTACCCAGAGGAAAATAAGTCATATGAAAGATACTTGTACACGTATTTATAGAAGCACAGTTCACAATTATAAAAATATGGAACTAGCATAAATGCCCATCAACAAACGAATGGATTTTAAAAACGTGATATATATTACACACACCATGGAATACTACTCAGCCATAAAAAGTAATAAAATAATGGCATCTTCAGCAACCTGGATGGAGTTGGAGACCATTATTCTAAGGGAAGTAACTCAGGAATGGAAAACCAAACATTGCACATTCTCACTTATAAGTGGGGAGCTAAGCCATTAGGATGCAAAGGCATAAGAATGACATAATGGACTTTGGGGACTTGGATGGGGAAGGATGGGAGGGGAGTGAGGAATAAGAAACTACACATTGGGTGCAGTATATACTGCTCAGGTGATGGGTGCACCAAAATCTTCGAAATCACACCTAAATAGCTTATCTATGTAACCAAACACTACCTGGTCCCCTCAAATTATTGAAATAATAATAATAATAAATAGTTCATCATTAGCTCCTTGAAGCATTTCTCTTTATCTCTTACCTCTTGGGACAGTATTTGGCACAGACTCAGTGTTTGGTGAATGCTTATTGAATGAGTGGATGAATGAATAGAAAAACCACCTGTCTTTTCTAATTCTGAAAATTATCTGGTTGAGACCATAGCATTTTGACATAGATTGCAATTACTTATTTTTCTCTTCATGTTGCCCACCCATCCTGTAAGGAACATGGCTGTGCTTTGATGAAGAATAGGCCGAGGTAAATATCCGAGTGACTCTGCGTTTAGAGCACAGACGTATAACTCCACTTGTTATCACAGCCATGTAGCCATAACATGGGAAGTCTCATCATTTGGCTCTAAGCCACTATTGTCTGTAAAAGGTATAATTGCCCTGCTAACATTGCACAGGCGCTGGTGCCCAGAGAAAGAGAGAGTCAAAGCTGTCCATTTTTCAGACAGATAGAGGGGAGCCAGGGCACAGCACAGCTTGGCTTGTGCCCAGAGAGAGAAAGAGTTAAGCTGCTGACCCTGAGGGGCAGCCAGCCACACAGCCGTGTGTGGGAGCCAGCTGCTGAGAGGAGCTGCAGAGCTGGACCAGACAGCTGAGACAAGGAGGACGGTGTGAGAGAGCTAGTGTGAGTAAGCTGCTGCTGAGCGAGCTGCTGATGAAACCACATCTCACCTGCTCACAGCCCCCTGAGTGTTCTTTCAGCTATCTGCTCATCCGCCTACTTCCCTTGAACCTCAGCATGGGCTGGAAACTGACCCCAAGCAAGACGTTTGACATAGGGATGAACTTGACACATCTCTTCCACCAGGCACAACATTTTGCAACTTCTCTGCCTCTTCTCACTCCAGAAAGCATTTACCTGGAATCTAGTCTGGAGCCACAAACTCTAGAGCCCACCAAAAAAAAAAAAAAAAAGAAAAGAAAGAAAGAAAGAAAGAAAGAAAATAAATGGGTAGAGAAAGACATATCATGCTAAGGCTAATGAAAACAGGAGTAGTTATATTAACTCCAGACAAAGCAGAACTTCACAGAGAGGGAAATTATCAGGAATAGAAGGGGTCATTATACTGGGTCAAAAATCAAGGAAGACATAACAATCCTTAATGTGTATGTGTATAACAACAGTGTCAAAACATGAAGCGAAAATGGATAGAACCTCAAGGAAAAGTACTTGAATCCACTATTATAGTTGGAGACTTTAACACCCTTCTATTAGAAATGAACAGCTCCAGCAGGCAGATGAACATAAACTCAACTGTATGTAATTGTATATCAACTGGATATCATTGATATGTGCTCCCCATTTTGAGATGTATTCACTAATTGAGTAATACATTTTTGTGGTGTGTCTTTCCTTTTAGATTTCAAACTTCTTACTGGCAGAAGTATTCTGCATTTCTCATTCTTTCCTTTCTCTGGGCTTTTATTCCCCGTATAAAAGTCCAGGCTGTAAAAGTGAGGCATGAGCAGAAACGAGCTCTCAGAATACTGCTCTAACAAGCAAACATAAAGGAAATAAAAAATAAATTAAGCTGCTTTTAAGCTCTATGGCCCTCAGCTGCTTGGCTATGTAGTGCTGGACCCCCTATTACCTCCCATGGGATGGTGCCAGGTTCAAGAGGCTGAAGAGAGACCAGCCAGTGAAGGAAACATAGGGCTTATTTGGGGGAAACTTACAGAGTGGCCCAGTAGTGGTGGGCTGGACAAAAAGAACCACAACTGCTTCTGAAATGCATGCAGTTTATATAGCATTTTCACTTAGCACTCTCCCCTTATCAACCTCTGAATGATAACCCTCATTTCTTAAGTTATTGCTGTCAGGTGCACCTGCCATACCAGGTATGCCTAAGTTACTGCTGTCAGGTGTGTCTACCATACAGTGATGATTATCCTTGATTTTCAAAATGCTTCCAGTACTTGTCTCATAGTCTAGTTAATTCATGCACTTATTCTTGGATAGTGTAATATATGGCCCATCTGATATCAGCTGTGGTAAATACAGGACTCATGTAAATTAAATACATGAAGATGTACTGACCACATCAAATGCATTTGTGTCATGAAGCTAACAGTGTTAAGAACACACATTTGCATGTGCATGCACACATACACACAGTGCTCGGTCACAGATGCTACTAATTTCTGACAAGTGATTGCACTGCCTGATTCAGTGATCCTCCAAGAATAGACCAAGCAGTAGGAAAGAATAGAAGACCCAGAAACAGATGCAAACTCATAGGGTTTATATAACAATTTTAGAATTTTTAACTTGTGCTATTCATTCAACAACTATTGAATAGGAACCAAATGTCAGGCACTGTTCTAGGTATCCTGAATAAAATAAAGATCCAAAAATTTTTTTATTTTGTTTAATCTACAGCAGCTCAATGAGAAATGTACTATTATGTTCATTTTATCGATGGACAGGTAGAGGTAAATTTACATGACCAAATAAATATAACCAACAAGTGATAACCATGCAGTTCAGATTCTAGCCTGTATATCTTCAAAGCCTATGTGTTTTCACCACACCCTGTTGCCTTCCACCACAGTAAACATTTAGAAGGGATTAGCTTAAATTTCAAATAAAAAATTTCAAATGACCCTGTCAATGACTTTTCTTTTAAAACCGTAAGAACTGTCCATAGGAAATGCATACCTTAGAAAGCTTCATGTTTCTTGATATTGTTCTTGTATTCTGTGTGCAAGAATATGTAAAAATCCTAAAAGGCAATGTAAAAATAGTGAATCTCTTTCCTTCTGTCCACACATGCACACACACACACAAGACTACACACACATATATACACATATGAAGCAACCCTGTAAAGTCATTCACCCTATTCTTCTCTGGCCAAGTCACATGATTTCAAAAAATCTCATATATCTCCCTTGGTGTAAAAATTTGCTAGAAAAATTGTTCATCATTTATTTTGTGAAATAATTTTAATGGTAGTAATATTTTATGTTAATATTACAATATTACTTAAATTAAGTAATTTCTTTTTACTTAAAAATAAACTAAATGCATGACAGTTTCAGATAGCTTCGATTATTAAAAAACAGATTTTTAAAAATAAATAGGCTTTTTCTTGATTTCTAAATTGAATAATTTCCTTATAAAGTGGTGACATTAATGGTCCTTCAAACAAGCTATTCTATTTCCTACAGTGTATTTTTCAACAAGTAATACTACACAAAAAGATACTGGAGTAAAAATGTATAAAATGATTTTTAAAAGATGATAGTTTTACCATATCCCCTAACACCAATATAAAACCAAATTTGAATAGTAAAGGTAAATAAAACGAAATAAATGCACTGTATTGCGTTAATTGCACACTCTGATGTATATAAGTCAGCTAAAGACCAAACTCCCGCAAAAGACCAAAGCATAATATGTGGAGAAAAAGGAAAGATATAACAATGGGTTAAAAAGGCAGTTTCTCCCCCTGTTCAAGAGAAACCAATGATTTTTTTTTCTTGCTTTTTCTTGTTTCAACTCTGGTTGTTGACATTAGCATTTATATTTTACAAGTGAACGTTAATTTCCAAAACATCCTAAGACTTCAGGGCTTAGCTGTACATCAGTCAGGATCATTTGATACTCTGCAGTATTGAACAACCTGAAAAGTCTCAGCAGCTTAAAACAACACTTATTTCTCCCTCATGTGCACATCTACCATGGGTCACCAATGAGCTTCGCTTGCTCTTGGAAGTCACCAGGAAACTCAAGCTGACAGAGGTTCCATCCTAACAAACCCAGAGGCAGAGCATAGCTAACCACATGCTGGCTCTTCAAGCTTCTGCCCAGAAATGACACATATCACTTCCACTCACATGGGGTTTCATATTTTTTGTTTTGTTCTTAAGTTTATATTTACTTATTTTAATTGACAAAACATGTTTTAAAATGTGTATGCATTTAGAATTGTGAAATGGCCCTGCTTACATATCATGGGCCAAAACAAGTCACATGACCATGCCTGCCATCCACAGGAGGGCGGATGAACAACTCTTCCCCCAAGGAGAGGTACTGAAAGCTAGTAAGTGATAGAGTCTTCCAAAAGTTTTAAGATTACCTTACAGCTGAAACTATAGTTTACCAAATAGGCTCATTCACATCATCTCACTGGGTCCTGATAACATCCATGTGATGCTAGGGGCAGGAAGGGTGCGGGCAGGTAGCAACAGTGGGCGCCGCAGAATATTTAAGCAGAACTAACTAATCAGCGTTAAATGCTTCGGCTATTCCTGGCCTTCGACATCATTCAGTTGGTCTGGCAGCAAAGAATAGGGCAAAGTCATACCAATTGTAGAAGGAAATCACACCTGCTTCTAAATTGCGCTCATGTCTGTCAGTTTCATCCACTCTGGGTCCTGCCTTTGGAGTGTTCCCCATTCCTCCTCCTCTCTCACATCCCCCAGCAATGGAGAGGGAGGGGCCAGAGGGGGAGATGACTGACAGGACAGGGCCACAGTGAGACATATTGAGACCCACCAGGGGTCATCTGCTCTGAGGTCATAGAGCTATGCTGCAGTGCAGCTGCATCCCTGGATAGTGATAGAAATATATAAGAACACAGGGCACCTGCTCCAGGTCAACCCCTGTTGAATAAATAACAGCACTGTGTAACAGGTAATGGTGAGCATGTGCTTCTTCTTTTTTTTTTTTTTTTTGAGAGGGAGTCTGCCTCTGTTGCCCAGGCAGAAGTGCAGTGGCACAATCTTGGCTGACTGCAAGCTCCGCCTCCTGGGTTCAAGCAATTCTCTTGCCTTAGCCTCCTGAGTAACAGGGATTACAGGCACGTGCCACCATGTCTGGCTAGTTTTCTCTTATTTTTAGTACAGACGGGATTTCACCATGTTGGCCAGGCTGATCTCGAACTTCTGCCCTCAAGTGATCTGCCCACCTTGGCCTCCCAAAGTGTTGGGATTACAGGTGTGAGCCACCGCGCCTGGCCAGAGCATGTGCTTCTCAGTTGATAAAACTTAGCAAGGTTCAAGGGTGCTGGGCCTTTTGATCTCCAACAGGGGCCCAAGGTTACAATGGCTCACCTATTGTTCCCAACCCAGCTGTCAACCCAGCTTGCTGTCTCTGCCACAGTGGTGGGTAAATTCCTCTCACCATAGTCATCATAATCACAGCATCCTTCCCTCCTAGAGCAGTTGAAATGCAGACGGTAGCAGTTTGTCAGCTGAGTCTCTCTGTTCCTTCCTGGATGACTGTCACCATCCTGAAGCACCAGGTGCTGTGCTGCACTCCCTAAGGGAGTCCACAACACTACAGTGGGTCCCAGAGCCTCTTGCCTGGACCCTCCACCTGTCTGCTCTAGGCAGTGGAGCACAGTGGGTAAGCACGCAGGTGCAGCCATCAGACACACCTGCGCTCCAACCTGACTCCATCACTTGCCAGGTGCTCGTCTTTCAACAACTCTTTACTCTTCCATTAACTCCATCTTAGAGTGGAAATGATAATAATAGTAGTTACTGCCCAGGCTTATTTTAAGGGTTAAATGAGTTCTGGTGTGTAAAGCATTTACCCACCACTGCAGCAGAAACAGAAAGCTGGGTTGACAGCTGGGTTGGGAACAACATGTGAGCCATCGTAACCTTGGGCCCCTGTTGGAGACCAAACGACCCAACACCCTCGAAAGCCCTAAGTTTCATCATCTCTGCTTCCTCCCAGGGGGGGAGTGACAGCTAGCGTCTTATGATGTCTGACCTGCAGAAATCACCCAGTGGTGCTGGCTGTCACAGTGTTAGTTGTCATGACAATTATGATGTGCTTCCCAGCTGCATAGAAGACCATACAGCTCCCCACTCCTGCCTTGGGCCTGGGCCTTCAGGACCCTACTGTAAAGCCCCACCTTATTCCATGGAAACTGACTCTTGCGCTTCCCCCTAACCCAGCAGAGCAAGGAAGCCACATGCCTTCCCTCCAAGGCCCCAGAATGCTCTCGTCTTGTTCTCTCAGAAGCAAAGAGTACAATGACTTGAATTCTCCCCATCAGTCCCTTCCATTCCCAAACTTGAGGCTGAAGTGTCTCCTGAATCAAACCCCTGACCACACCTGCACTTTCTATTTGTCCTTCCATCTTTGCAAATCTTGCTCCTCCAGGGTCACCAAACATTCCACAAGTTGCCTGCCATGCACTACGCAAATTAACACTCATTGATCACAGAATATGTTGTAATGTGAATAAAGAGAAACAAAATTAGCTTTAAAATGCTTAGAAAATGACATCTATTAAATTTAGAGGCTCACAAAATCCAAGGCATCTCAACTCCCAAATTCTAAAGTCTCATTATACTGGTTTCTTCCTCATGGTGTTCTGCCTATTGCCCACGATTCCTATCCAGCAAATGTAGAGCAAATTAATTTGTTTTTCATCTTTGGCAGGTTTCATGGTATTTAGGAGAAAATAAAAGTGTTTTATTGATTCGACAGTGAATCTGAAAGGCTTTCAGATCTGTCCTGAAGTCAATGAGTGCTCTAAGGGTATAGATCATCAAAAATAAAATAAAATAAAGGGCTTAAAAATATGAAGAAAGAAAAGGAATAGCTGTCATATCACTGGAGGTCCTCTGGAAAGCAAACTTTAATGCTAAAACTGTCAATAAATTGATTGCATTGAGTAAAGTTGTGCAAACAGCCCTAGGGTGGGAAGGCATTTGCTGTCTGCAAGGAACAGAAGAAGGCCCCCTACACACCTATAGCATGGTGAGTGAAGAGGTAACCAGTGTGAGATGTCAGAGAATGATGTGGTACATTAAGTTATTAGCCCCAATCTGCCATACACACACACACACACATTCGTGTCCTTTGACATGTAACTGACATGTAACTTTGCAGCACCTCCCATGAAAGAGAGAGTACATTTCCTGCCCTTGGACTTCAGGTTTGCCATGAAATTTTCTTTGGTCAATGAGATATTAATGGATGTGACACAAGAATTGTGCTCAAATACAAATACCTCTTGTGCTCTGCCATTGCCATTTGGTGTCTGGTTCCAAGAGGTGAATGAGAGACAAGGAGCAGACTGTCCCCAAGTCACCCTGCCACGTTAAGCAAAGCTGCTCAGTCCATAGAGTCTGCATCAGCCAGTCCCCACTCAACTTGCAGGCTTGTGAGCAAACCTGCTTCAATCGGCAGAACTGCCCTGGCTGCCTGGAAGCCCCATGAAAAAAGAGCTGTTTTATACCAGAGTTTTCAGTGCGTTTGTTACTCAGTAGTACTGTGGCAACAGCTAATCAGTACTAATGGTGACACTTTCGACTTTTGACTTGTGCAGGATTACAGTGCCACTTACTGAAATTAAGAAGTTCCAACAGAAAAGCAGTTTGGGGGAGAAAACTAGAGTTCTCTTTTGGCTGCGTTGACTATGAGGTGCTAATCTAACAGACAGTTGGGGGGGGAATATTCTCTTGTTGTCTTGGAGTGGCCAGCAAGACTTGCACTGAAAAGAAAAGGTCCTTGGGACCCCACATTCTAAAGATAGCCACCAATGAACCACCAGCATTGTGACCAGAGATGATCCCCACAGGGCTTACTAAGAGGAGCCAGAACTCATCCACCACCTTCCAACTCCCTTCCTCCTTCCTGAAGTCATAAGAGAATGACTAGACAGACTGGGAAGTTGGCCTTGTGGAATAGCAGTGATGGTGGAGAGATATTCCTTCTGGGGAGGAGGTGCTTTTCCTAGCTTAAGGCAAGTAAGTGATGGGAGGCGCCAAGAGAAACTCACGATAGAACAGCATCACTTTGAGCTGCCTTTGCAAGAAGGATACCAATCTTTTGTTCCCTGGCTGAGTGCTTGCTGCTGGCACATTAGGAGACACTGGTGGAGCAGAGTGTGGCAAATGAGATCTGAGGACAGCTTGACATCCGCCCCTGAAGTCTGCAGTCTTCTAGAGACTGGTGTCCACTTACGATCTAGAGTTTTCTTAAGCCAGGTGATCTCCTGGTATAGCCTGTATCCAAAGGACATAAAAAGGCTTTGGCACCAAGGGCTGAGGGAGAAAATGGGGTTCTTCCAACCCTTCCAGGTTCTTCAAGTGCTCAGAGCGTGTGGAGGAGGACCATAGAGGTTCTTTCAACTCTTGGTGGAGAAGCAGGTAAGTGAACAGAAGGGCGGGAGCCATGCGTTGCCTACTCAGCAAGATACCCAACTCTCTGAGAGGTATCAGTGACAGGGCAAAGAAGCTGCCGTAGACAAGCACCACTACATCAGGAGAAGTGGCCAAGGAAGGCTGTTCCCTTAATGAAACCTTTCACTCCTCTATGCCTCATCTCTGCCTCCTCCCAAGGGAGAGTGAGAGCTAGCATCTCAAGCCAGATCACAACCTCTCTGGACTCAAAGCAGCCAGGACAACAGCTTTAGACTTCACTGGAAGGAAGAGAGAGGCCTAGAATTAAGAAGCTATATTTAAGGATTGAAGTTTTAGATTGGCCTGGATTAAGTTTTAATAACTGAAGATGATTGGATAATTATGGAATTGGGCCAGGATCATGTTAAGGGAGCCACCAACCAGCAAAAGGAGACCAGCCAACACAACAAAAATCGGTAAAATAAATAAAACCATTTTGTATTTCTGTCTTGATGACAGGAGACCCAACAAACTCCAGTTACACCTACTAGACATTCAGGTAGAAACATATCAATTTGGGTATATAAATCTAGAGCCCAGAAGGAAGATTAGGAATGGAAAGACAGATTTGGAAATGATAGGAATAGAGATGGACCCTGCTGATGGTTGAAACCATGGGACTAGATGAGAACTAGTTGAGAAAATCCAACTAGTGACAAGCCCTAGGACACTCCACAGTGACACACCAAGCAAGAGTGGAGTCAGCAAATCACAGTGGGAAGCAGGCCTTGTGAAGTGAAACACAGTATGATGTGTCCCAGAAGCAAGAGAAGAAAATGTTTTCTGAAGAAGAGAATAGACAACTGTGATGGTATGTGGAGATGGGGCCTTTGGAAGGTGATTTGGTCATCAGGGTGGAGCCCTCACGATGGGATTAGTGCCCTTATAAAAGGACACATGAGTGCTTGCTTCCTCTCTCTCTGGTCTCTGCCTTGTGAGGACACAGTAAGAAGTCACCATTTGCAAGCTAGGAAGCGGGCCATGAGAAATCGATCAGCCGGCACCTTGCTGTTGGACTTCCACTCTCCAGAACCGTGAGAAATAAGGTTTTGCTGTTTAAGCCATCCAGTCTATGGTATTACAGCAACCCAGACAGACTAAGACAACTGAAGCAAAGACAGAGATGTCTAGAAATAAAAGACAAATCTAGAAACTACCATGGTTTTTGGTCACTCAGCAGTCGCTGGTGACTTGACAGAGGCCACCTCACCAAAGCGGTGGGAGCAGAGGTGCAGGTGGACTGAACTGAGGAGAGACCAAGAAGGGAGGGTGTGGAGACCACCGATGACTCTTTCAGGAAGCTCTGTTGTCAAGAGGAGCAGAGCAAGAGTGGTAGCTACGGGGCTGGGGATGGAGAGTATGGAAGGTTTTGTCTGCATCTGTTGAAAAAAATGAAATCTCTTGGGTATGTCTGCATGCTGAAGGGAAGGATCTAGGAGAGAGGGAGAGGCTGACTGTGGGACACAGTCGCCCCAACAGCAGGCAACACTCTGTTCTGAGCTTTTCTCAGAAACCTGCTCCTTTAACCTTTACAAGAACTCTGTGAAGGAGACAGCATTAACTCCACATTTTACAAATGGGACAACTGAGGCACAGAGGAGTGATGTAATTTTCCTAAACTCATCTACTTGAATTGGCTGCCAAGGCAAACTACTACAGGAGCTGTGTTCCTGAGAAGTGACAGAGGATGGGACCAGGGCATGTGAGGAGAGGCTGGCATTCAACGGGCTCAGGGATACCTCCTTCACAGATGGAGACTATGGTTACAGATGGAGGGAAGCTATGTAATGGAGCTGGGATGGAATGAGAGGGGCTCCTGCTTTCTCGTTTGTCTTTACTAAGCACTGTATAAGGCAAGACCATCAGATCAAAGCAAGGAGAGAGATTTAGGAGAGAAGACAAGAAGTGAAATTATCGCTTTGAGGAATGATAATACTAACGTATTAAGGAAATAAAGTACAGTGATGGTGCATGGCCACACACCATGCAGACAGACCAGCTAGCATGCTTGAGAGATATTTCCTCCATATTATTCAGCTGTTCAGGTTCCCAGTTTACACAGGTTAGAGAGAAAGAGAGGAGGGAGAGAGGAGGAGGGTAAGGATATTTGTAGAAGTATCGTTATAGTGAAAGACCAAGGGATCTAAGCTGGATATGGAAAGAACCAACCACAGGAGTGGAAACCATGACAGTAAAGAGACGGCGGGGTGAGGGGTGTCCGTGGAGGAGAGGTCCCAATGGAGCTGAGGCACTGTTGGAATGGGAGAACCAGAGCACATAAGCCGGAAGTTGGAAGAGCCTGGTTGGGAGGTGAATGCTTCAGCAGAGATCTGGGAAGTAGTCCAGTTATTGTAAAGATCAACGTTAGACCATGTTCCTCTGCAGGAACACGGATGGAGCTGGAGGCCATTATCCTTAGCAAACTAACGCAGGAACAGAAAACCAAATACTGCACGTTCTCACTTATAAGTAGGCGCTAAATAGTGAGAACTTATGGACACGAAAATGGAAACACTAGGACCTTCTGAGGGAGGAGGTTTGGAGGAGGGAGAGGATCAGAAAAAAAGAAAGTGTCAGGTACTATGCTTAGTACCCAGGTGACAAAATATCTGTACACCACACCTCTGATTTATGAGTTTTAACTACAAACCAAACCTGCACATATACCCCTGAACATAAAAGTTAAACTATTTTTTAAAAATTTTAATATGTTATCTATATACACCAATGAGGTATTACTAAGTGAAGAAAGAGAGACAGTGTGGGAGTACATTAGAAGAGGGGAGAGAGAGAGAAGAGAGAGAGAGAGAGAGAGATTGACAGATAGATGATAGATAGAAGATAGACGATATATGATTGATTGATTGATTGATTGATAGATAGATAGATAGATGAGGTCTTGTTTTTTCAGGGGTTACTCTCCAGGGTAAAAACATTGAGTGTTCTATTTTTAAGTTTCCTCCAACTTTATATCTTTTTTTTTTTTTACAGTGTCCAATTGTAGCACAGAGGAATAGGGGATCAATAAATAAGGTTTGTATTTATCATGGCCAACAGAGAATCTCTAAGCTTAACCAAAAGGTTGTATCGATGTATTGGATGAATCCTGTTTGTCATTTAAGCTTGTCTGGAAACTCACTATCGCATGGATTTTTGTGCTTCCTTTGTGCCTAACATTTTCTGTTTCTCAGGTAAAACTACATTTGCAGCAGAATGTCCTGTCTTCAAACCAGACTGTTGTTTGCAGCACTGGTGACCAAGTGATCCTTGTAGAAATCAATCAGTGTGAGTTAATCATCAAGATGGCTCATGTCTGACTGAAGAAGGAGATGCATTTCTTTTCTGGGGTGAGCAGGGATGCTCAGAAGAGGGACAACAGGAGATGAATGGGATGGGATGGAGTCTGTGCCCTTCACAGTCCAAGGCTCTGGTCCTGAATCATAATGGAGAGAAGGTTTAACCATATGACTGCAGGGTGTGGAGAAGAAGCCTACTCCATCCCGCAACAGAACAAAAGACCACAGTGTAGAATTGACACTGCCCGGGGGCATTCTCCCCGGCAGCCAAAGGAGCTTAGCGAGGAGGCAAGAGCAGAAAATTTTGAGTGGACAAGTTTCTAAATACAATCAAACACTACTTTAGGGATGCCTGAAATAAGAAGGGAGTTTCCACGGAGAGAATGGGGAGACAAGAGCTACCATTATTTGGGCATCAATGTTAACACAGCTGCGTCTGTAGCCAAGGCATGGAGGGGGTTCTATGGGGTTCACTATCAAGCAAGGTTATCAGGTATTCTTTAGCCTGTCCAAGAGTATGGTCCATATCTCCTTTCTTGCTGGGAGATTCCTTATTTCCATATTTCTGGCCTCTTAAAAAGCTGTTGTTTACTGTATTTATAGGACTACATTCCAATTTAGGTCAGAACTTCTTTAGCTAATCCTGAAGGCTGTCAAAATACTTGGTTTCTCCACGCTAATATCAGAAAAACTCATGGAATCTTCAATTTATCTTTGAGTTTTGATCTAATTTTATATGACAAATTTCCACTTGATAGTGCGATTTTTTAAAACCGTCCTCTTTGGGCATTTAATCAAACACTGATCATATAAGGGTTCATTTTTCAAAGAATGGACCCATGAACTGAGAATCCTTGAAAATGGACTTGATTTTCAGTTAAATGGCTGGCCATTCTGAAATAAGAATAGTGGGGCTTTTTAAAAATGGAGGTTTAATGACATCTGTCACATGTCTGCATTCAAGTGCTGGGCTGAAACTTTAAGCAAAACTAAGTCTTTAAGAATGTGCCATAAGCTCTATTGGAAAGAACATAAATAATGGAAGCCAGAGCCTGGAAAATGGCAAGCTGGCTCAGCCTCCTGCAGTATCATTCATTAGATCCAACTCCAAAAGCTAGAAGCCATAAAAATGCATGCAGGATTTCTTTTTAAGCATTAACACACCACTACTTTAAATGTTGTTTCTGACTGAGAAATTTCTCTCTGCAGGTACTTTTTACCCCTGTAACCTCAGCAAACTGCCAGGGCCTCAGGAGACTAAACAAATTGCCAACTTAAAAATTCATTATAGCATCTGCTCCCTTTCCAAGACATAAAATGTACTCTTTAATATTTGTTCTTCTGAGTCTGAGACCTTAATCTTCATGGCTTCGTGTGCTCATATGACACCATCTCTTGTCCAGTGCTTTTAAAAACCCATCATATCGAAAAGTCCTAAAATGAGAAGTGAAAATGCCGCTAGTCGGCACATTAACGCCCCTGAAATTAGCAGTATCAATAGTGATGACAAAAGTGATATCCATGCACTAGATTCCTGGGAAGGAAGTGCGCTAAACTACACAGTTTGCAGTGACCACCCAATGTTAGCAAATGCATGATAAAATCCAGGGGCATGAACTCGCTGTTAGAAGTCCATGAACAGAAGAAATTCAATTTCATACAGCTACGAAGATAACATAAAGTATGTAATATAAAAGTGTGATGTTCAGACACCATTTTGAAAACATAAAGACTAGCCATCTAGTCTTTGCATAAAGACTAGCAAAGGCTCAGCTTTAGTACAGAGGAAGCAGGTGTCTGCTTACCTTATCACATCTCAAAGACTTATAAAAAGGGCCCATGAACTCAAGATGGCTATAACTCAAATAGGCGTAGTCAAGACTTCTGCACTCCCAAATGGGCACATAGAAAAAGAAGGAAATGAATGCCCAGAATGAAGGAAACTGACACTGCCAATAAGCAAAGAGAGATTCCTGAAAAACTGATAAAGAGAAAAAATAGAAGTTATCGACATTATTTTATTTTAAAATAATCCCTTAGGGTATAGGTCATGATTAAGAACCAGATTTTCTTTCTCAGAAAACTTGGGGCTGAATTCCTAAGTGAATTCAGTTCAAAGTACTTGTCTAAAATTCAGTCTGTGGCAAATATAGTAGAAATGAGTTAAAGGATGAAGGAATTGAAAGGCCTAAAGAAAAAAATTCATAGATTATTTATGGAAAATGTTTCCATTCTAAAGAAATACAGTACTTTTTTGAATGCAGTAAGAGAACAGAGGCAAAGAGAACAATCTGTTAGACAGAGTTACAAGAAAAGCCCCCCAAACTCCAAGAGTTTAGCCAATAATCATAACTCACTATGAATTAAATCAGAAATAAGCAAAGTCACTTCAAAGGGACAGAATGGCTAAGAGTATGATCTGATTATAACTTAACCTTGATGATAGTGGTATATCTCATGAGAGAATGTGTCACTCAGAAGAGTAACTGGCCTCAAAACACAGGACATGGGGACTTAGAAAGAGTTAGCAATCAGTATCCAGCACTGGTGAGACACTGAATCTGGAAATACAGTTGGTTCACTGTCAAGGTGCACTTAGCTACCATGCTTGATTTCTACCAGGTAGCCCCCTTGGCCTGGATAAAAGATCCCTTAAAACCACTTACATGACTTTGCTTCAATTCTGTCCTCACTTAGCAACCCTCCAACTGTTAATTCAGCCTCTCAGTCACCCTGATACTGGAAGGGTTCATTAGATGATAAAAATGAATATTTTAGTGACTGGAAAAGATATTCTCCATAGAAATTAATCAGTCAACAATCACATTTATACACCACTCACTCATAAGTTAATATGAACCTGTTTCTCCCCTTGTCTCAGGAGGCATTCTGTGAGACATTGGCACAGAAACTTCCGGAACTGCAAATTTAATACCCAACCCAGATGACAGGAATTCCACCACCCAATGAGTCAGCTTGGCAGCCAGTTAGCTAGTCCCCTTAAGTGGCTCTACCTGCTCATGTTATAAAAAAAGAAACATGTGGCAGAGCACAGTGGCTCACATCTGTAATCCCAGCCCTTTGGGAGGTAGAGGCAGGCAGATCACTTGAGGTCAAGAGTTCGAGACCAGCCTGGCCAACATCGTGATACCCTGTCTCTACTAAAAATATAGAAAATTAGCTGGACGGGGTGGTGTCCACCTGCAGTTGTAGCTACTCTGGGGGCTGAAGCACAAGAATTGCTTGAACCTGGGCAACAGAGGTTGCAGTGATCTGAGATTTCGCCATTGCACTCCAGCCTGGGTGACAGAATAATACTTTGCCTCAACAAAAAAAAAAAAAAAGAAAAGAAAACAAAAAGAAAAGAAACATGTAAGAATACATGATTCACTTCGTATCCTGTGAGTTTAGTACTAAATGATTACATGAGTCAGAAATCAACGATATAATTGATAACTAGTATTAAATTCATCAGATTGTGCAAGGGGAGATACTATATCTCTCTTTTTTCTTGTGGCCTGTCATACAATGTCTGACATTTTAGGAACTCATGAAGTATTTTTCAAATAAACAAAATTTTAAAAAAGGAAAGGAGATGAAGAAGAAATAATCCAGTTTCTTTCCAGAAGATTAAACTACTGATGAGACATTATGGCCTTTCACATGACTATTACATCAAGTGGTTTCCTTGCTTTTGAGGAGTTATTCATAAAATTTTTGGAGGATAGAGAGAACTATGAAAATAAAGCAATCATGTAATTGGATCTTTCCTTACGGTACAAGGGTATGAAGGTGTAAGTGTTCCTGCTTCAATATAAACATAAATTAAGGTTATCTTAAAATCATTTCCTCTTTATATTTACTATCCTGCCTGAAGAAAAAGATATCTGAAAGTCCACTGTGTTTGTCTATTATATAACTCAGGGATACACAGTCAACAGAGCTAAGTTTCAACAAAATTATAATGTTGAAGAAATAAAGCGAGACTAATAACCCATAAAAAGGTGATAAACAGCTACCTTAATGTTTTCCTTATGCTCTCTGAGGGAAGAGTTGAGATAAGCCACGGTAGATCAGGACATTCAAACCCTTGTCATGGAGACTCAGTAAGCCTTTTGCACACACTGTAGACACCGCTGTGTCATCTTGAATTATGCAGGGTGGAAGTATTATGAGCTCCCTAACATCTAAGCTAGTCCTATGCTGTTATAAGGTCAGAGACCAGGGTCCATAAAGAGACTTATTAAAATTTAGTGAGGACATCATGCTAAGTGAAATAAGCCCCATCACAAAAGGGCAAATCCTGTATGATTCTACTTGTATGATGTACTTAGAGGAGTCAAATTCATAGAGAAAGAATGCATAATAGAGGTTACCAGGGGCTTAGGGAAGGGAAAATGAGGGGTTAACGGGTGCAGATGTCATTTGGAATGACAAGTTCTGGAGATGGATGGTGTTGATGGCTGCACAACATGAATATACTTAATACCACTGAACTGTACACTTAAGATGGTTAAAATCATCAATTTTATGTTATGTATATTTTACCACAATTTCAAAAAATATAGTGAGCAAAAAAATCTTGTGAAGGCACCATTTGAGCAGGGTGAAATCAGCCACCCAGATGCAGCAACCTCTTCTTCCCACTCAGATGCCTGGCATATTAAAATGCTCTGAGAATTAGTCTTCCATTATGACCCTTAAGCATAGTTAGAATGTCCCTCTCTTACTGGAAATAAATGATTCTAAGAACTCAAGCATCTGCTGCTAATAGCCATTGCCTTCATTTACCGAGGGGCGAGCTTGCACCAGCACGGATCTCTTTACATAAGCCATGTCTTTGGAATGAGATTCCACACCCTTGTGTTCTTGCCCTGGCTTGACTCTGCCTCAGTTTTCTCCAGCTCTATGTCCAATTGCTGCATTTCCATAGAATGTGCCCCTCCAGTTCTACACACAGACACACACACACACACACACGCACCCCCCTACCCCTTTTCTTGTATATGTGGTTCCCTCCTCCTTACATTTAGTCAATTCTGGTGCATCCGGCAGGCTTCAGTTCAAGGCTTCAGCTTCTTTTGATTAACATCCTGATCACTGGCAGAATCAGTGTTCCTCAAACCTGGCTCCACATTAGAATAACCTAAGGCAGCTTAAAAATTACTGATCCCTGGCTACACTTCCAGAACTTGATTTAACTGGTCTGTGACCAGGGCATTGTTTGTTTAAAAAACAAAAATGAAAAACTTCTCTATGGGATCTTATTCAACAACAGAGGCAGAGAACCACCGGCCTAAACTGGGTTATCTTCCCCCCTCACCACCTGACGCCTCTCATGCTTCTCCCTATCTTAGCCTGCATCTTGTTTCACTATAATCACTTGTTAGTTTAGGCCTACCCTTTGAGGCTGAAGTTTACCATGATGTTCACAGGGCCAGGAACAGCGCCCAACACACTGTAAGGGCTCAACTACTGTGAACAAATGTGAACCAGAAAGAGCCAATCCTTCAAGATGGATCCCAAATGGCTAACTGGGCCGAAATTTAAAACACAGTCAAGCAGCCCTTTGCTGACTAGAGGTCACACACACACTTTAAGTTCCCTGAAAACCCACACCTCTGCTCAACTTTGGGACTTTCAGAGCTCACCTGAACCAACGAATTAGGACTCAGCTGTATCAGCTAATCAGAACTAACAGCATTTTAACCCTTAATTTGCATAAATGGATCTGATTGGGAACATGGGCAGGAACTTTTGCTATAAAATCCAAATCCTCCCTTCGTTCTCTGGAACACACCTTTGTTTTACACCAGGCTGCATCTCTCCAGTTTGCACTGGAATAAAATCTCTCCTCCAAATCCCTTTTCAAATAACTTTTGTTTATATTACCTGGAGTTGCTTTCTTGAATTAATTTTGTACCCACTAAATGAGGCTCAGAGAGGCTAAGTCTTTTACCCAAAGTCACACAGCAAGTGAGCAGCAAAGGACTAGAATTTAGCTCTCTCCGACTACAAAATTCTGTTCACTACACCACACTGCCTTCTGACTTCTTGAATAAGTTGTTCATAATGAAATGAGTTAGTTATTCCTACTGAACAAGTTTGAAATAAAGACAAAACCAGAAGTATGCTGTGAATAACTAGATGACACATATCCAAAGATCACTTAATTTCCTAAGTACTCAAGGACAAGCATTTGTAAAATCTGGACCTCAGATGAACAATCAGCAACATACTCCTGAACAGGCTTAATCACCACTCTCAGAGGGACATTCATTTCTCAGTGCTTAGAACTCTTTTTTCTAACACTCTAGATCCATTAAAACCTGAAATGGTTTTGACGTATCAAGTTTCTGAGCAAACGACAAACAAAACAAAACCAGGAAGAGAAAATTGCGACTTGCAATGGCCACCGTAACTTTCTTAGGAAACCACACCAGTACTGCTGATAGACCTTCACTCCATTTCAGATAGGACCTGTAATGCATGCGTTCAAAATACAAAACTAGGACTTCAAGCTTCCTGTGGCCACTCAGTCTCTGCCACAGTACCGGTTTTCCCACAAAGGCAGACATTGCTGAGACTGTCCCACTGCCTGGCTACAGCAGAGCGCACACCATGGTTCTACATGCACCAGCATGAAGCTCTTTCCAAAATACAGGCAGTTGTTGACTTCTGAGGTTTGCTAATGTCCTGGGATGAACTTCCACCACTGAGATTTCCCTGACTGCTCAGGAGAGGAGCTTGGCTGCCAAGTGCCAGGTGGCAAAGAAGTGCCAACTGCTTACTTCTCAATACCCGACCCCAGCTTTTATTATGGAAAGTTTTTAAGCATATACAATAGTAAGTAAATGCTTCTACCCACTATGGAACCAGACAGTAAGCACAGAGTGTACGAGTCTGATTAAGACAGTGAGTCAGGGCCAGGTGGCTCGGGCCCGTAATACCAGCACTTTGGGAGGCTGAAGTGGGCAGATCCTTTGAGCCCAGGGGTTCAAGACCAGCCTGGGTAACACGGTGAAACCCCATCTCTACAAAAAATACAAATATTACTCAGCATAGTAGTGTGCACCTGTAGTCCCAGCTACTCGGGAGGCTGAGGTGGGAGGATTGCCTGAGTGTGGGAGGTACAGGCTGCAGTGAGCCGTGACTGTGCTACTGCACTTCAGCCTGGGTGTCAGAGTGAGATCCTGTCTCAAAAAAACAAAAAATATGATGAATCAGGCTATAAACCTAGGTTTGCACAGTGTTCTAGTGGCGTATTTGTCAGATGGGCCACTATACAGTAGGTCTTGGCACAAATGAATAAAGATATCTTTTTTTTATTATCCTGGATGTTTCACAGCCATTTCTCTAAGCTTGCCAGTGTAATCTTTTGGAACTCTATGGAGAGGCCTATAGCTTTCATTGCACCACTTGCTGAGAGTAACTTAACAGACAGGAAACCATAGTGGTTAGGAGTAGAATCTTTGGTCAGGTATTCTGGATGTGAGTCCCAGTTCCACCACTTATTGATCTTGGGAACCCTGAACAACTTGTTTTAACATCTCTTAGCTTCCTTTCCTTTGTCTGTGAAAGGTAAAAAGAAAAGTAGCTAATAGGGTTATTGTGAGAATTAAATGAGATAATACAAGCAAAATACTTAGAACAACCCAGTTTTTTTTTAAGTGTTCTATAAATGGCAGTAGTGGACACTGTGAGTTACAGCTGTGTTCATTCCCATCATCTTTTCCTACTTGGTTTTTATTAAAGGCCTCTGCTGTAGCAGCCATTCCCGAGAGGGGGGAGTCCCATGGTGTCTCATGACCATAGCCACCTCACTTACATTTCTCGCTCTAATATTCAAAGAGCCTACAGGTGGCTGAGTGAGTTGTATAATCAAAGTAGCTCTGATTTCAGAAGATGGTAAAGTCACTCTGGCCTGAAATTGTATGGAAGGCTTGGTGCAAGAGATGAAACTTTTAAAGTTAATTTAATTTACTTACATTTTATCCCAATCCCTAGTATTTGTTGAATTCATTAAAAATGCTCCTCATACAATGGTGAAAATAAACAGGTTAGAGTCAGAGAGAGGGGAGAATACAGACAGGGAAATGGAAAGCTAGCCACAGTATTTCACCAAATTGTGTCCCAGGCAATCTTGGGCTGGCTTGATGTGGGCAAATCAGGTTGCAAATGTCCTCTTACCAAAGCAAAGAAGGAAAATATAATCAATTGCAAAACTCGTATATGTCCATATACATCTCACATGCCAGGACCGTTCTAAACACTTCATCTGTATTAGCTCACTTATTGGTCACTGTTAACACTCTATCAGTTGGTATTGTTGTTGTTGCTGTTTTTATGAATGGGAAACTGAGGCCCAGAAGGTGAAATAAGTGGCCCTGTGTTCACTGTGGCTGCACTGAAATTTGAACCCTGGTAGCCTGGGTTCAAGGCCCATGCTTTTAAGGACTAGGCAATACTGTTCTGATAGACACTATGGCACAGATAACGGCAAACCAGCAGTGTAGAGGAAGCATTTGTTATCACTGAGATCTGAGTCCCCCATAAAGACAAAACAGGTCAACAGAGTATACTAGTTTCCAGATTTGAAGATTTCCCAGATCAATTAAAATATTTTTTAAGTGGTGGGGGGTAGAGGAACATTATGTACAATTGATAATTTCTTTTTTGTTTGTACGTGCCAAGTAAAAATATTAAAATAACTACCAGGGTTGGGAAAACTGGCTAGCCATATGCAGAAAACTGAACAGAAAACCAAACACCGCATGTTCTCACTCATAAGTGGGAGTTGAACAATGAAAACACATGGACACAGAGAGGAGAACAGCACACACTGGGGCCTGTCAGGGGCTGGGGGACTAGAGGAGGGATAGCATTAGGAGAAACACCTAATGTAGACAACGAGTTGATGGATGCAGCAAACCACCATGGCACGTGTATACCTATGTAACAAACCTGCACGTTCTGCACATGTACCCCAGAACCTAAAGTATAAAAAAATAAAAGCTACTAGGGAGCGTCAACATAGCTCCTCACAAAATAAATGACCTTGGCTAGGCACGATGGCTCACGCCTGTAATCCCAGTACTTTGAGAGGCTGAGATGGGTGGATCATCTGAGGTCAGGAGTTCGAGATCAGCCTTGCCAACATTGTGAAACCCAGTCTCTATTAAAAATACAAAAAAATCAGCTGGGCGTCGTGGTGGGCACCTGTAATCCCAGCTACTTGGGAGGCTGAGGCAGGAGAATCACTCGAACATGGGAGGTGGAGGTTGCAGTGAGCCAAGATCGTGCTATTGCACTCCAGCCTGGGCAACAGAGTGAGACTCTGTCTTAAAAAACACACGTACATACATACATACATAATTTTAATCACTGAAATATATACACACGTACATACAAACACACACACACATACACAAACAGCGTAATCTAAAAACTGAAGGATTTTGCTTTAAAAATGTGAATAAATTCAGCTTTGTGAAAAATGTGCACATATACTGTCTGTATCATTCTCATTTTACCTATTTGGTGAAGACCAGTCAGAGAAACTCAGTGGTGCCTTTGAGAATTGCTGACAGCCTTCCCGGGGATTACCTCTGTGACCTCAAAACACCAAGGGCCTGCGGCAGAACAGAGGGCTCCATCCTTCTCCTGGCTGGATCCCCAGAGGGTCTCCAAATTAGTTTCTTAAGAACCAGATGATGTGATCAGATCAGAAAACACAGAAGGTCTGCAAAAAGCAGCGTGAGAGGGAGCCCTTGGTTCACAATTTTCACAGAAGGTATACACGGTACTCGAAATATGAACACCTCCCTGCCATAGCTGAGATACACCACAGTGACACTTAGTGTGAGGACATCATTTCAGCCTTGAATGAAAGCTATGACTGTTACTTTTAAAAGGACATGAAATGCAAAAAGAAAATACTAGATTAACACCAGGAACATTATTAGATCTTCCTGATGCTAACAGATTGGCAGCATTTTTCTATTTTGTTTGGTAAAAAATTTGAATTGCTTAAAAATTTATTCTGAAACTCACTGGGTGCTTTCAGAGGTGAAGTGAGCAACCCCAGTGTTTAGAGAGTTGTATTTTCAATACCCACTGTTCCTCTATTTCCATTAGAATGCAATTATCCTGCTTGGGGAAAAATAAAGGTCACTGGGTTAATGGAGCTCACCTTTCTTTTTTAGTCCATAAATAATAAATCAAATATAATATTTAAAAAGAAAACCACATCCTATGTATCACTGTATTTCTGATGTTTTTTTCATGGGACATTTGAGTATATGGCGCTTACTCTGGCCATAATAGTTGCAGTCCAGCAAGTTCTTGAAGCACTGGTTCAGTAAAGAAGAACATAGCATGCATCTATTAAGTTCATAGTCATAGATGGTAAAATGTTCCAGAAATTTCTCATGACTTTTTCAAATCAGATTACTGTACATTCTACTCTGAATTTGAGGAGCATGTCACAGAATGATTTACATACAGAAAATCTCATGAGCTTCATCTGATAAGTATTGACAAAAGTGTCCATTTTAAAAATTGTAATCAAATACAGATTCAAGTACATTCCTGTGCTTCCATCATGGCCTACTGAGAGTAGAGAGTAGTCAGTACTTATGACCACATTAATGCTAATAAATGTCTCGAGGCAAGATTCTGCTGCTACTAGGTTCCCTAATGAAAAACACATTTTCCTGCCAGTTAAATAGCTGAATAGGGCTCTTAGCTCAAAGGAGTCTAATCAATGCTTTCACTTCAGTTTCCCAAGGGATCAACTAAGCAATCCCTTCAGTACCTGGCACATCAAGATTTATAAGGCAGAGTAGGAAGGCATGACCTAAATAGCTTCAGAAAACCATTTGTCATGAGTAATAAAAAAACATCTTAGAGTCGCTGCTGTTAGATCACCATTACCCTCAAACTAAGGCTGCATGTCTCACGAGATTTAGCTGATAAATATTTTTAAATAAAAAGGGAATTATAGTACACCCCCTGAGCCTGCTATAAAAATTGTTAAACGCTTGTAGTTACTCCCCCAAAATCATAAAAATGAAAAACTCTGCTTTCCACTTGACACAGTCTTGTGCAACAAAAATCATTGTGATTGTCAAACAACAGAGTCACAGACAGCTCCTGCCACATTAAGTGTTCCAGCAGCATCATAGCATGGCCCTGGGAAGAGGTATTTTAATTTCTAATTATAAACCTACCAATGAAATAGTCAACCGTTTTCCTAAACAACACAGCACTTATAGTCAATTGACTTTTTTTTTTTTGAGGCATAGTTTTGCTCTCATTACCCAGGCTGGAGTGCAGTGGCACGATCTCGGCTCACCACAACCTCAGCCTCCTGGGTTCAAGCAATTCTCCTGTCTCAGCCTTCCGAGTAGCTGGGACTACAGGAGCATGCCACCATGCCCAGCTAATTTTTTTGTATTTTTAGTAGAGATGGGGTTTCACCATGTTGACCAGGATGGTCTCGATCTCTTGACCTCATGATCCACCGGACTCAGCCTCCCAAAGTGCTGGGATTATAGGCATGAGCCACCACGCCCGGCCAACAATTTTTTTTTTTAATTGCATTTTAGGTTTGGGGGTACATGTGAAGAACATGGAAGATTGTTGCATAGGTACACACATGGCAGTGTGCAAGGACTTCATGACCAAAACACCAAAAGCAGTGGCAACAAAAGCCAAAATAGACAAATGGGACCTAATCAAACTCCACAGCTTCTGCACAGCAAAAGAAACAGTCATTAGAGTGAATCGGCAACCAACAGAATGGGAAAAAATTTTGCAGTCTACCCATCTGACAAAGGGCTGATAACCAGAATCTACAAAGAACTGAAACAGATTTACAAGAAAAAACAAACAAGCCCATTCAAAAGTGGGCGAAGGATATGAACAGACACTTTACAAAAGAAGACATACGTGAAGCCAACAAACATATGGAAAAATGCTCATCATCACTGGTCATTAGAGAAATGCAAATCAAAACTACATTGAGATACCATCTCACGCCAGTTAGAATGGCGATCATTAAAAAAATCTGGAGACAACAGATGCTGGAGAGGATGTGGAGAAATAGGAACAATTTTTTAAAATTTGACAAACATGTTTGCCATCATCAGCATCATTATTCTTTACTATAATTAACAACAACAATTAATAGTAATAATACCATTTATTCAGTTTTGTTCTGCCAGGTACTAACCTAACAGATTTACGTGGATCATCCTGAAAACATCTTATGGTCTGTGGCAATCTGTTCTTAAACTAAGGTTACTGGTCTACCAGCACAAAGCATCAAGAGCTAACATTATTTATGCCATAGACAAAATTTTTGTTACTATTCATTCTCAATGTGAATATTTTGGGCTTTGTACATTCTACTCTGAATTTGAGAAGCATGTCACAGAATGATTTATATACAGAAAATCTCATGAGCTTCATCTGATAAGTATTGACAAAAGTGTCCATTTTAAAAATTCTAATCAAATAAAGATTCACTACATTCCTGTGCTTCCATCATGGCCTACTGAGTAGAGAGTAGACAGTACTTATGACCACACTAATACTAATAAACGTCTCGAGGCAAGATTCTGCTGCTACTAGGTTGCCTAATGAAAAACACAAAGACTTCCTGCCAGTTAAATAGCTGAATAGGGCTCTCAGCTAGGTTTCCCAAAAAGGTTTTCTTAAAATATTAAATGTTTTTAGGAATATTATCAGATACTTACTTCTTTACTTATTACCAGAAGTTTTACATCTGTTTCACGTAAAATTGAAGTTGGCTGACTGGCATTAGTTGAAAGGCAGATTTCCTGAAAAATAAAAGCAAATGCATCTCTTCTAGAATTATTTCAGCTTTGACATTATTCTTACAATAAACTCTAGGAAATGGAATTATAAGTATGCATTATTTTAAGCAAATATTTTTTTAAAAATAAATCTTGAGCTTACAGAATTAAGAAATGTGAACTGGTTTGGATCTTACTTTCAAATAATTTATCAGCCTTGGCAGCATTAGTTTGGGCAAACTATTGCACTAAAACAGAACTTCAGGTTGAATGATTCTTGGCTATGGAATGCTTTATGTGTTAAAACAGAAGCATGATCTGCAAGAATACATAATACTGTATCCTACCTACATTCAGCACTCTGTTACTGAGGAAAGGGGGTGCTTTGTTCTGAAGATGACAAGCCTGAAGGGAGAAGCTGACAGAGATCCACAATGCTCACTGAGGGGGGATAGTGTTAGTGTGACCACACACAAAATTATAACACTTTTTATGATTATAAAATTGTTGGCAGGCTGAGGCAGGAGGATTACTTGAGGCCAGGAGTTCGAGACCAGCCCAGGTAGCACACCAAAACCCCATCTCTATAAAAAAAAATTTTAAATAGTGGGCGCAGTAGCTCATGCCTGTAATCACAGCACTTTGGGAGGTTGAGGCAGGCTGATCACCTGAGGTCAGGAGTTCAACACCAGCTTGGCCAACATGGTAAAACCCCATCTCTACTAAAAGTAGAAAAATTAACAGTATGGTGGCGTGTGCCTGTAATCCCAGTTACTCAGGAGGTTGAGGCTGGAGAATTGCTTAAACCCAGGAGGCAGAGGTTGCAGTGAGCCAAGATTGCACCACTGCACTCCAGCCTGGGTGACAGAGCAAGACTGTCTGAAAAATCAACCAAACAAATAAACAAACAAAAACCAAGTATGGTGGCATATGCCTGTAGTCAGCTACCTGGGAGGCTGAGGTGGGAAGATTGCTTGAACCCAGGAGTGCGAGGCTGCAGTAAGCTATGATTGCACCACTGCACTTTAGCCTGGGGAACACAGCAAGACCCTGTCTCTAAAAAAATAAATAAGTAAATAAATAAATAAAGTTTAAAAAGATGTGGCAATGAAGACTCAAGATACGGTATCTTAGAGAAAGGAGCATGCTGTGACTTCAAAGTTAAAATTGAGAAACACCAGTCCAGATGATCTCCAAGTTCCTTTCCTTTAATTAAAAAACCAATGAGATAAGTTCCATCAATATCTAGTTTATTGAGAGTTTTTAGCATAAAGGGCTGTTGAATTTTGTTGAAGGCCTTCTCTGCATCTGTTGAGATAATCATGTGGTTTTTGTCTTTGGTTCTGTTTATGTGGTGAATTACATTTATAGACTTGCGTATGTTGAACAAGACTTGCATCCCTGGGATGAAGCCTACTTGATCGTAATGGATAAGCTTTTTGATGTGTTGTGGCAATCGGTTTGCCAGTATTTTATTGAAGACTTTTGCGTCTATGTTCATCATGGATATTGGCCTGAAGTTTTCTTTTTTTGTTACATCTCTGCCGGGTTTGGGTATCAGGATGATGTTGGTCTCATAAAATGATTTGGGAAGGATTCCTTGTTTTTGGATTGTTTGAAATAGTTTCAGAAGGCATGGTACCAGCTCCTCTTTGTATGTCCGGTAGAATTCAGCTGTGAACCCATCTGTACCTGGGCTTTTCTTGCTTGGTGGGCTATTAATTGCTGCCTCAACTTCAGCCCTTGTTATTGGTCTATTCAGGGTTTCGACTTCTTCCTGGTTTAGGCTTGGGAGGGTACAAGTGTCCAGGAATTTATCCATTTCTTCCAGGTTTACTGGTTTACGTGCATAGAGTTGTTAATAGTAATCTCTGATGGTAGTTTGTATTTCTGTAGAGTCAGTGGTGATATCCCCTTTATCGTTTTTTATTGCATCTATTTGATTCTTCTCTCTTTTCTATTAATCTGACTAGTGGTCTATTTTGTTGATCTTTTCAAAAAACCAGCTCCTGGATTTACTGATTATTTGAAGGGTTTTTTTTTGTGTCTCTATCTCCTTTAGTTCTTCTCTGATCTTGGTTATCTCCTGTCTTCTACTAACTTTTGAGTTTTTTAAAATCGTGCTCCTCTAGCTCTTTCAATTTTAATGATAGGGTGTCGATTTTAGATCCTTCCTTGCTTCTCATGTGGGCCTTTATTACTATAAAGTTCCCTCTAGACACTGCTTTAAATGTGTCCCAGAGATTCTGGTAGGTTGTGTCTTTATTCTCATTGGTTTCAAAGAACATCTTTATTTCTGCCTTCATTTCATTGTTTATCCAGTTGACATTCAGGAACAGATTGTTCAGTTTCCATGAAGTTGTGCGGTTCTGAGTTAGTTTCTTAATCCTGAGTTCTAATTTGATTGCACTGTGGTCTGAGAGACTGTTTGTTATGATTTCCGTTCTTTTGCATTTGCTGAGGAGTGACTTACTTCCAATTATGTGGCCAATTATAGAGTAGGTGCAATGAGGTGCTCAGAAGAATGTGTAGTCTATGGATTTTGGGTGGAAAGTTCTGTAGATGTCTATTAGGTTTGCTTGGTCCAGATCTGAGTTCAAGTCCTGGATATCCTTGTTAATTTTCTGTCTCGCTGATCTGTCTAATATTGACAGTGGAGTATTAAAGTATCCCACTATTATTGTGTGGGACTCTAAGTCTCTTTGTAGGTCGCTATAAACTTGCTTTATGTATCTGGGTGCTCCTGTATTGGGTGGGTATATATTTAGGATAGTTAGCTCTTCTTGTTGCATTGATCCTTTTACCATTATATAATGTCCTTCTTTGTCTCTTTTGATCTTTGTTCGTTTAAAGTCTGTTTTATCAGAGACTAGGATTGCAACTCCTGCTTTTTTTTTTGCTCTCCATTTGCTTGGTAAATCTTCCTCCATCCCTTTATTTTGAGCCTATGTGTGTCCTTGCACATGAGATGGGTTTCCTGAATACAGCACACCAATGGGTTTTGACTTTTTATCCAATTTGCCAGTCTGTGTCTTTTGATTGGGGCATTTAGCCCATTTACACTTAAGGTTAATATTGTTATGTGTGAGTTTCATCCTGCCATTTTGATGCTAGCTGGTTGTTTTGCCCGTTAGTTGAGGCACTTTCTTCATTGTGTCGATGGTATTTACCTTTATTGGTATGTTTTTGGAGTGGCTGGTATTGGTTGTTCCTTTCTGTTTGGTGCTTCTTTCAGGAGCTCTTGTAAGGCAGGCCTCGTGGTGACAAAATCTCTCAGCAATTGCTTGTTCATAAAGGATTTTATTTCTCCTTCACTTATGAAGCTTAGGTTGGCTGGATATGAAATTCTAGGTTGAAAGTTCTTTTCTTTAAGGATGTTGAATATTGGTCCCCACTCTCTTCTGGCTTGGAGGGTTTCTGCTGAGGGATCCACTGTGAGTGTGATGGGCTTCCCTTTGTGGGTAACCTGACCTCTCTCTCTGGCTGCTCTTAGCATTTTTTCCTTCATTTCAACCCTGGTGAATGTGACAATTATGTGCCTTGGGGTTGCTCTTCTTGAGGAATATCTTGGTGGTGTTCTCTGTATTTCCTGGACTTGAATGTTGGCACGCCTTGCTAGGTTGGGGACGTTCTCCTGGATAATATCCTGAGGCGTATTTTCCAGCTTGGATTCATTCTCTCCATCACATTCTGGTACACCTATCAAATGTAGATTAGGTCTTTTCACATAAGCTATTTACGACAAACCCACAGCCAGTATAATACTGAATGGGCAAAAACTGGAAGCATTCCCTTTGAAATCTGGCACTAGACAAGGATGCCCTCTCTCAACACTCCTATTCAATAGTATTGGAAGTTCTACCCAGAGCAATCAGGTAAGAAAAAGAAATAAAGGGTATTCAATTAGGAAAGCAGGAAGTCAAATTGTCTCTCTTTGCAGAAGACATGATTGTATAGTTAGAAGACCCCATCGTCTCAGCCCAAAATCTCCTGAAACTGACAAGCAACTTCAGCAATGTCTCAGGATACAAAATCAATGTGCAGAAATCACAGGCATTCCTGTACACCAATAACGGACTAAAGAGAGCCAAATCAAGAGAGAACTGCCATTCACAATTGCTACAAAGAGAATAAAATACCTAGGAATACAACTAACAAAGGAGGTAAAGGACCTCTTCAAGGAGAACTACAAACCACTGCTCAACGAAATAAGAGAGGACACAAACAGATGGAGAAACATTCCATGCTCATGATTAGGAAGAATCAATATTATGAAAATGGCCATACTGCCCAAAGTAATTTATAGATTCAGTGCTATCCCTATCAAGCTACCTATGACTCTCTTCACAGAACTGGAAAAAACCACCGTAAACTTCATATGGAACCAAAGAGAGCCCGCATAGCCAAGACAATCCTAAGCAAAAAGAACAAAGCTGGAGGCATCACGCCACCTGACTTCAAACTATACTACAAGGCTACAATAATCGAAAGAGCATGGTACTGGTACCAAAACAGAGATACAGACCAATGGAACAGAACAGAGGCCTTGGAGTCAATGCCACACAACTACAAACATCTGATCTTTGACAAACCTGACAAAAACAAGCAATGGGGGAAAGGATTCCCTGTTTAATCAATGGTGTTGGGAAAACTGGCTAGCCAAGTGCAGAAAGCAGAAACTGGACCCCTTTCTGACATGTTACACTAAAATTAACTCCAGATGGATTAAACACTTAAACATAAGACCTAACTCCATAAAAACCCTAGAAGAAAACCTAGACAAAACCATTCAGGACATAGGCATAGGCAAGGACTTTATGACTAAAACACCAAAAGCATTGGCAACAAAAGCCAAAATAGTCAAATAGGAGCTAAATTAAACTCCAGAGCTTCTGTACAGCAAAAGAAACAGTCATTAGAGTGAATCGGCAACCAACAGAATGGGAAATAATTTTTGCAATCTACCCATCTGACAAAGGACTAATATCCAGAATCTACAAAGAACTAAAACAGATTTACAAGAAAAAAACAAACAAACCCATTCAAAAGTGGGCAAAGGACATGAACACACACTTTTCAAAAGAAGACATATATGAGGCCAACAAACATATGAAAAAATGCTCATCATCACTGGTCATTAGAGAAATGCAAATCAAAACCACATTGAGATACCACCTCACGCCAGTTAGAATGACGGTCATTAAAAAATCTGGAGACAACAGATGCTGGAGAGAATGTGAAGAAACAGGAACACTTTTACACTGTTGGGAGTGTAAATTAGTTCAAGCATTGTGGAAGACAGTATGGCGATTCCTCAAGGATCTAGAAATAGAAATTCTATTTGACCCAGCAATCCCATTACTGGGTATATATTCAAAGGATTATAAATCATTCTATTATAGAGACATATGCACATGTATATTCATTGCGGCACTGTTTACAATAGCAAAGACCTGGAACCAACCCAAATGCCCATCGATGATAGACTGGACAAGGAAAATGTGGCACATATACACCATGGAATACTATGCAGCCATAAAAAACAATGAGTTTGTGTCCTTTGCAGGGACATGAACCTGGAAACCATCATTCTCAGCAAACTGATACAAGAACAGAAAATCAAACACTGCATGCTGTCTCACTCATAGGTGGATATTGAACAATGAGAACACATGGACACAGGGAGGGGGAGCATCACACACTGAGGTTTGTTGCTGGGGAATAGGGGAGGGACAGTGGGGGGGGTAGGGAGGTTGGAGAGGGATAACATGGGGAGAAATGCTGGATATAGGTGATGGGGGGATGGAGGCAGCAAACCACATTGCCATGTATATACCTATGCAACAATCCTGCATGATCTGCACGTGTATCCCAGAACCTAAAGTGCAATAAAAATATATATTTAAAAAATAAAGAAAGAAAGAAAAAACAATGGCTTGATTTGGTATCACACAATTGAGGCAGCAAGGTGGAGTGAACAAGCACTAAAATCAGTATTCTGCTCTTATTTCTGCCACTCATTAGCTGTGTGAACAGGAGCGATTCAGTTAACTGCTCTGGTTCTCCATGTATGAAGGTGTAAAGTCAAAAGGTTTGTTTAGCTAACCGCTGGGGCTCCATCTCATGCTAACAATTGCTGATCCTGGGCAGAATCTTGGAATCCATAGAGGATCAGAAGGTCCTGAGGGGGCCTCCTGAGCGCCTCCAGCACTATAATGTCTGCCCTGTCACAGGCTGGCCAGCTCTCTAATAATGCTTTATCACAAAAATTGAGCTCAATCTCTCAAAACATTTCCCACCCACCATTAATAATATATAATTAATGTAACAATGGGAATATTGCGGAAAAAAAATGAGATTTGATTTTTTTTCTCTTGACATGGAGACTTGCTCTGTTACCCAGGCTGGCATGCAAAAAATGGTATGATCTTGGCTCACTGTAACCTCTGCCTCCCGGTTTCAAGAGAGTCTCTTGCCTCAGCCTCTCGAGTAGCTGGGATTGCAGACATGGGCCACGACACCCGGCTAATTTCTGTATTTTTAGTGGAGATGGGGTTTTACCATGTTGGCCAGGCTTGTCTCGATCTCCTGACCTCAGGTGACCCACCCACCTTGGTCTCCCAAAGTGCTGGGATTATAGGCATGAGCCACTGCACCCAGTTGGGTTTGATTTTTTTTTTTTAATTGCTAGAAATACATGATTTTTTTTCTCCTTTGCCCTTCATATTGAATTTGTTACCAATAAAATATCTGGAATCCATCTCCTATTTGACATCTCGATGGCTAGTGCTTGGTTCCAGGTCCACTGATGAGTTTCCCAACTGCTCTCCAATTCTATTTTGTCTTCCCTTTGCTAAGAGCACCCCCACATCACCACAGTCATCTATTTAGAAGTTAATCTGATCCATCTCCTCCCTATGCAAAAACCCTCAATGAGTTCTGCTGCCTGTACACTTAAGTCCAGACTGTTTAGCATAGTTTCTAATACCCTATCTCACCTTAAGTGACACTTCCAGAATCAACCTCAGCAAATGTTCCCATCTCCCAAGACCTTGTTACGTTGGGGTGTTTGGATTTGAGGGTCACCAAATCCTATCTGACCATGACTCAATATAGAAATGAAATGTTTTATTATTTATACACAAGCTGCTTTCTTAGCCTAAATCTTATGGTTTTATAAAATCTTTTACAAGAATATAATTTTTTGTAAAGAATCAAAAAGAGCTCCTTGAATCAATAACTATTTGGGGTATGCATATTTTACTTGTTAATACCACCCTACCTTCAAGGCTACATGGTTTATAACTCATTCATTTAGCTGGTCAATCTTTCATATAACAATAATTTGTAAATCTTATTTTGTGTCCTATATGTTGACAAACTACATATTAGGTTGTATGTTGGCTCTACACTACTAGGTAAAAGTGTGTTTTTTTTCTAAGTATTTCAATTACTGAGACATTTGATACTTGAGGACAACACTATATATAGCACATTATGTTAATTATTTTCATGAAATATCATACAGATTACATAATTTAATGATGATGAAAGACTGAGAAATTGAGACAATATTTACCCTTATGAAGTCACCTTCTTCAAACTCAAAATCTCAGAGTTGGAATTTTTGTTTGTGCTTGTATTGCTTGAGATGACCGTTAAATGTCCAGCAAGAATCCAGTAGCACTCAAGGGGTAAGTGTCCTTGTCTTAGAATCAGACTTTCACCTTCATACCTGGAAAGAAAGAACATCAGAAACATTTATCTTGCAAAATGGTTACGATAAAGTCATTGGTGACAAACAAAAGAAAACACAAAACCCTGTCATCTTCATCTGTAAAGAAATTTACTCTTTGTTAAGAAGCAAGTATTGTCCTCTTCTAGTACAGACCTTGAGGGCAGGGATTCCAGCCACCTTATCCACCACGGTAGCATCATACCTAGAATGGTGTTTGGCCCAGAAAGCAGGCACTCGATATACATAAATTGAGTGCATTTATGAATTGGCAAAAGGAAGTGTTGCACAACTACGGAATAGAAGGTCTCCACACACAGTTCTTAGATGAGTCCTGCAATTTCACAAAATATAGGCACATTTTTAATTGCTACTGTTGAGTTCATGATGTAAGGCAAGAGTTTTGGTTTTCTAGAGGATAAATTTGGTATTGGTTTGCACACCTTTTATCAAGACTCTTTTTAAGTACTATATTCAGCAACAGTTTTGTAAATCTGCCAGTTCTCCTATTTGTAAGCATTTAACCAGAGGATGGTTGTTCCCCCACCTTTGGTTTATAAAAATAACCTATCCCTGGCAGTAATGCATGCCAAACTAAAATGAGTATTAAAAGATCACCTCAGACATTTGATTAAAAACACAGGATTCCTTTGCACCTTGGAAATTCTGATTAGGTAGCTCTGGGGTGGAGCCCAGGAATGCGTACTCCTAAAAGGCTCTCCAGATTATTTTGATGAGGACCATAGTATGAGAAATGCTCTGTTTGAGGGTAAGAATGAACATTATTGATTTCGTTTGATTTTTCTTATATGAGCATTACTTTTGCATGAAGACTGGAACAGATCATGTTGAAATATTGAAACATTGGGAAGTCTGCATAATTTCAGATTTTCAGATAGTAATTATATTACCCAGAATCCTTGCTTCCTAGAATAGTAATGATAGTTTCTATATTCCAAATTAAGCAGAGAGAAATGTTAGTGAGAAAAAATATGGCAATATTATATAGTAAAGATACTATCTTTCCTGTGTTATCAGTGAGAAGGCCTGAAATCTAGCACTTGACCTGCTATGAATTAATTAAATGATTCTGAGAAGGTTAAGCATGGTGGCTCACACCTGTAATCCCAGCACTTTGGGAGGCTGAGGGAGGAGGATCACTTGAGCCCGTGAGTTCAAGACCAGCCCAGGCAACATAGTGAGACTCTGTCTCTACAAAAAATACAAAAATTAGCCAGGTGGGGTGGCACATACCGGTAGTCCCAGCCACTCGGGAGGTTAAGGTGGGAGGGCCACTTGAGCCCAGGAGGCAGAGGCTGCAGTGAGCCAAGATCACACCACTGCCCTCCAGTCTAGGTGACAGAGTAAGACTCTGTCTCAAAAAGAAATAAATGATCTTGAGAAAAATCACTGATCCTCCACTTCCAATTCTTCACTTATAAAATGGAAAAAAACCTGTACCTATATATTTCTCAAAAATGTTGTAGGAGAAAAAATACAGAACACGTAACAATTACTCGAATTCTTCAAAATGAAGACATTTTACAAATAAAGTGTTGGGATTTTTCACTATTTCACTATGTTTGATGGTATGAAGGAAACTTAGAAGCAGGAAAACTCCCACTAAAATAACTCCGTGAGCTAACAAGTTAGCCTTCCACAGTTCCATTCATGCTGACAGAAGGCACTAGACCCCTGAGCTAGAGACAAAGGACATTCTTAGCGCAGCAGAACAGTAATGAGAGTACCAGCATAGTTGCATCAGCTCCTCAAGTCCCAAATCCCACAGGGCAATAGGGAGGGCCCAGTAAAGCTTGCAAATGCAGTGAGGCGAGTCACAGGAGACGAACCCAAGCTTAGGGAACGTGTTGCTTTTAAGCAAGCCTATTCTTTGTCTGGAAAAAGCCCAGGTGCAGTGTAAAAACTGCAATGCACCATCATCTCAGGATTATCAGGCATGTGAGCAATCCAGAGAAGTGACCCAGGTAAAACAGTCAAAATCCTGCGATGTTGGCAGACACCTTAAGTCATGGAAGAGCCCAAGAGGACCCTGGTGGACAGTAACTCAACATACAGGGCATAACAATGAAAATGAATAAAATCTTTTTTAAAGGCTATATGGTTACTTAAAGAACTATGATTCTAGTTCCAAAGGAAAAAGATGCGAGGAGGAAATTTTACCATGCTATTTTTATTGTCTTTGCAAAAAGGATCAAAAGATTAAAATGTGGAGGCTACTGACTTTCCATTGTTTATGTTAACAGATTCCAGTTTTTTAAAAACCATGACTTGAAGTCCATACATTTGAAAAAAATTATTAAAAATTGCTGAAGTAACTGCCACATTCTGAAAATATCCTCAAAATAATGGTTGGTTTCTACGAACTAACAAGAAAACAATAGTCCTTTGGACCACTGTGGAATCATGAGGAGGCCAATAAGAAGCATGTGATAGAAAAGGAAGGAGAAGAGGGCATGTGGAAAGGAGAGGTTACAGAGGGAAGAACTGATATGCGGATGACATTTTTTCCAGCAGAAAAAAAATCCTGGTTTTGAAGATTCAGTTGGGTTTAAGGCATCACAGAAAAAGCAGCAGGATTCCACATCCTGTTTCCTCTCTCTTGTATTGTAAAAGTATGGATGAGGGCCAGTCATTCTCAGCCAGGCTTTGAAGTGCGCCATTTGGCTGCCAGATACCCATTACACTAATTGGATCACCAGCCTCATCTATATCTCATTGACACAAGGATTTTAGGGCTGCCCATTTCTTCTGCAGCATTAAATTGCCATACAATAAACCATAAAATATTCACGTGAACCTGTACTCTCCTTTTGTATTATGTGGTAACCCCAAAATGACTTTTCAACAGGCTATTTGAATGATGTGGAGAAATACCAATGCTAAATATGTTTGTCGGGCTTACAACACTAAATTTTACACCTCCGGAGCATTTGAAATGTTTGCAAATGCAATCATTGTCTGCTTTGAGAATTTTTTCTCATTAAGCCTGTAGACACAACTGCTCCAACCTAACAAATCAGAATATGTTTCAGAATAGAAAAAGATTTAATATATTCACATTCAGAAAGAAAAATGTCTACATCAATATACATATGGCTATATACAGTCATGTGCTACATACTGATATTTCAGTCACCAATGGACCACATGCATATACAATGGTGGTCTCATAAGATTATAATGGAGCTTTAAAAATTCCTATTGTTTAGTATTTACTATGCTATACATTTTATTATTTTAGAGTACATTCCTTCTGCATATATATATATATATATATATATATATATATATATTATAAAGTTAACTATAAAACAGCCTCAGGCAGGTTCTTCAGGAGGTATTTCAGAAAAGGCATTGTTATTGCAGGAGATGGCAGCTCCATGCCTATTGTTGCTCCTGAAGATCCTACAGTGGGGCAAGATTTGGAGGTGGAAGGCAGTGATATTGACGATTCTGACCCCTTCTAGGCTTAGGCTAATGTGCGTGTTTGTGTCTTCGTTTTTAACAAAAAAGTTCAAGAAGTTTTACAAAAATTAAATAGAAAGAAATCTTATACAAAAGAATAGAAAGAAAATAAGTTTATACAGTTATACAAGGATTTGTATTTTAAGCTAAGTGTTATTACAAAAGAGTTTAAAAGTTTAAAAATTAAGAAGTGCATAAAGTAAAAATGTTACAGTAAGCTAAGGTTAATTTATTATTGAAGAAAGAGTCTGGCACAGTGGCTCATGGCTATCATCCCAGCTACTTAGCAGGCTAAGGTGGGAGCAGTGCCAGAAGTTCTAGACCAGCCTGGGCAACACAGCAAGACCTAGTCGAAAGAAAGAAAGAGAGAAGGAGAGAAAGAGAGAGAGAGAGGAAGGAGGAAGGGAGGAAGGGAGGGAGAGAGAGAGAAATAAGAAAGACAAAGAGAGAGAAGAGAGAGAAAGAGAAAGAAAGGAAGGAAGGAAAGAAGGAAGGAAGGAAGGAAGGACGGACAAACAAACCTAGTTAGGTGTGGTGGTACACACCTGAAGTCCTACCTAGCTACTCAAGAGGCTGAGGTGAGAAGATCTCTTGGGTCCAGGAGTTTGAGGCTGAAGCAAGCTACTGCTACTGCCCTACAGCCTGGGCAACACAGCAAGATCCCATCTGTAAAAAACATAAAAAAGGAAAAAATTAAATAAATTTAATGTAGCCTAAGTTTACAGTGTTTAAAAGTTTAAAGCAGAGTACACTAATATCCTAGGCCTTAACATTCACTCACTACTCATTCAGTGACTCACCCAGAGCAACATCCAGTTCTGTAAGCTCCACTCATAGTAAGTACCCTATAGGTGTGCCATCTTTAATTTTTTATACTGTATTTTCACTGTGTCTTTTCTATGTTTAGATATATAAATAATAACACTGTGTTATAATTGCCTATGGTATTCAGTAAAGTAACTTGCTGCACAGGTTTTTGGCCTAGAAGCAATAGGCTATACCATATAGCCTAGGGATGTAGTAGGCTATACTGTCTAGGTTTGTGTAAGTCCACTCTATGATGTTTGCACAATGACAAAATCACCTAATGACACATTTCTTAAAACATATCCCCATTATTAAGCAACACAACTATATGTAAATTTTATACTGAAATCTAAGAAAGTCTATGAATACCACTTGTAGATATATCAGTTTATTTTTGTTTTTTATTTTCCATTTAAAACAGCAAATTTGAATGAATATTAATGTTCATTTTTATTGAAAGAACTGGTGCTTACTGAAAGTAACTCTTCACTAAAACTTTTGGATATCTACAATTTTTAAAATGAGACTTCATGTTAATGCTACACCATTAAACTTTTTCCAAAAGAATCACATACACAACAGGTCTTCTGTTAGACAGTTCTGAATTTCAGACAACAGAATTCACTCTGATTGGTTTAAGACAGAAAAAGGATTTAATTCAGGTAGCAGATTGCTTACAGAATCTTTGGAAAGGTTTGTAGAATGGTTTCTAGTCCAAACTTTGAGCAGCAACTCTGGTGAAGATGCTAGGCAGACCTCAGAACCACAATATTTCCACCGTAGTTAGGAAGGTGGGTGGGTGGGGGCACCACGTCTGACCAAAGAATCACATGATTTTTGCCAATATCTGCACCAGAAAAATTAATGCCCCATGTCCTTCCTTTTCCCCCACACATATTGATCTCAAATCAAAATGTCATGAAGAGCTAATTGTAAGAATCTAAATCATTATACATTAAAAAGAAAAGGTAGGCTCAGAAAGGTAGCTTTTTGTTTGTTTTCTCTTTTGTTTTGTTTGGATTCTACATTGAGATTATGGTGTTTACACTATGAAAAACTATAAAATAGAGAGAAGATCCAAGATGGCTGATTAGGAGAAGTTAAGGATTGCAGTTCCCAGTGAAAGCATGGAGGGTGAGTGGATGCCGCATTTCCAGATGGATTTTTATTACCCACAGACCAAGAGATTCCCAGGCGGAGGAGCCCCACGCGTCGCCAGAGCTGCTGTTTTGACCGGCGCCACTGTTTTAGCCGGCGTGGCTGTTTTGGCCAGTGCAGCGGTTCTCCACACAAAATACATGGGTCCAGGCACCATTTTAGCTGGCAATTGGAGCTCCTGGGAGACAGAGTCACCCATTCAACTGATAAAAAAGGGGACTGAAACAGGGAGCCAGGCCAGGAGATTCCTGGGCAAAAAAGCGCCACGAATCTCAGCGTGGCTGTTTCAGCCGGTGCAGTGGGTCGCCGCACGGGAAATCACACAGATCCCGGCGCCTTTTCAACAGGCAACTGGAACACCTGGGAGACAGAGTTGCCCATTCAACTTAAAAAAAAAAAAAAGGGGGGCTCTGAGGCAGGGAGCCAGGTGATCAGGCTTGGCTGGTCCCACCCCTACAAAAAACAGCAATCCAAAACGCTCTGGATTGAGAGTTTCACAGCAAGCACAGCTGAACTCAGGAGGGTCCAGCTCTGTCGGGGAAGGGCATCTGCCATTACCAAGGCACTCCACCACTAGGGAGGTAGTCCGCCATTGCTGAGGCAGCCCCGCCATTACCGAGAGAGACTGCCATTATAGAGGTGGGCCACCATTGCTGAGGCAGTTCTAACTACACCCATATAAACAGGACTACAGGGGAAGTTCACAGCAGCTGGGCAGAGCCCACAGCAGCTCAGCAAAGCCTCTGCAGGCAGACAGTGACTAGGCTGCCTCCTCGCGGGGGCAGGGCAGCCCTGAAAAAAGGAAGCAGCAAAACCAAAACTCATAAATAAAGCGCTAACTCCCTGGGACAGAGCACCTGGGGAAAAAAAAAAAAGGGGGGGGGTTATGAGTTCTGTTGCAGCAGACTTAAACATACCTTCCCACCAGCTCTGAATGAACAATGGAGCTCACAGCTCAGCACTTGAGCTCCTATAAAGGACAGACTGTCTCCTCAAGCAGCTCCCTGACCCCCATATATCCAAAGAGTCACCTCATAAAGGAGAGCTCAGACTGACATCAGGCAGGTATCCTTCTGGGACAAAGATAGCAGAAGAAGAAACTGGCAGCAACCCTTACTGTTCTGCAGCCGCTGCAGGTGATCCCCAGGCAAACAGGGCCTGGAGTGGACCTCAGCAGTCCTATAGCAGAGGGGCCAGACTGTTAGAAGGAAAACTAAGAAACAGAAAGAAATAACTTCATCATCAACAAACTGGACATCCACTCAGAGACCCAATCTGAAAGTCAACAACTACAAAGATGACAGGTGAATAAATCCACAAAGATGGGAAGAAACCAGCGCAAAAAGGATTAAAACACCTGAAACCAGAAGGCCTCTCCTCCGACAAGGGATCACAACTCCTCACAAGCAAGGGAAGAAGGCTGGATGGAGAACGAGTGTGATGAATTGACAGAATCAGGCTTCAAAAGGTGGGTAATAAGGAACTTCTGTGAGCTAAAAGAACATGTTCTAACCCAATGCAAAGAAACTAAGAACTTTGAAAAAATATTAGACAAAATGCTAACAAGAATAAACAACTCAGAGAGGAATATAGGTGAATTGATGGAGCTGAAAAACGCAACACGAGAACTTCACAAAGCATACACAAGTTTCAACAGCCAAATTGACCAAGCAAAAGAAAGGATATCAGAGGTCGAAGATCAACTCAGTGTAATAAAACGAGAAGGCAAGATTAGAGATAAAAGGGTAAAAGGGAATGAACAAAGTCTCCAAGAAATATGGGACTATGTGAAAAGACATAATCTACGTTTGATAGGTGTACCTGAATGTGACAGAGAGAATGAATCCAAGCTGGAAAATACTCTTCAGGATATTATCCAGGAAAACTTCCCCCAACCTAGCAAGGCAGGCCAATATTCAAGTCCAGGAAATACAGAGAACACCACCAAGATATTCCTCAAGAAGAGCAACCCCAAGGCACATAATCATCAGATTCACCAGGGTTGAAATGAAGGAGAAAATGCTAAGGGCAGCCAGAGAGAAATGTCGGGTTACCCACAAAGGGAAGCCCATCAGACTCACAGCAGATCTCTCAGCAGAAACCCTACAAGCCAGAAGAGGAGTGGGGGCCAATATTCAACATCCTTAAAGAAAAGAACTTTCAACCCAGAATTTCATATCCAGCCAAACTAAGCTTCATAAGTGAAGGAAAAATAAAATCCTTTACGAACAAGCAAGTACTCAGAGATTTCATCACCACCAGGCCTGCTTTACAAGAGCTCCTGAAAGAGGCACTAAACATAGAAAGGAACAACCAGTACCAGCCACTCCAAAAACATACCACATGGTAAAGAGCATCAACACAATGAAGAATCTGCATCAACTAACGGGCAAAACAGCCAGCTAGCATCAAAATGGCAGGATCAAATTCACACATAACAATATTAACCTTAAATGTAAATGGGCTAAATGCCCCAATCAAAAGACACAGACTGGCAAATTGGATAAAAAGCCAAAACCCATCAGTGTGCTGTATCCAGGAAACCCATCTCACGTGCAAGGATACACAAGGGCTCAAAATAAAGGGATGGAGGAAGATTTAACAAGCAAATGGAGAGCAAAAAAAATGCAGGAGTTGCAATTCTCGTCTCTGATAAAATAGATTTTAAAACAACAAAGATCAAAAGAGACAAAGAAGGACATTACATAATGGTAAAATGATCAATGCAACAAGAAGAGCTGACGATCCTAAATATATATGCACCCAATACAGGAGCACCCAGATACATAAAGCAAGTTGTTAATGACTTACAAGGAGACTTAGACTCCCACACAATAATAGTGGGAGATTTGAACACCCCATTGTCAATATTAGACAGATCAACAAGACAGAAAATTACAAGGATATCCAGGACTTGAACTCAGACCTGGACCAAGCAAACCTAATAGACATTTACAGAACTCTCCACCCCAAATCCACAGAATATACATTCTTCTCATCACCACATCACACCTACTCTAAAACTGACCACATAATTGGAAGTAAATCACTCCTCAGCAAATGCAAAAGAACAGAAATCATAACAAACAGTCTCTCAGACCACAGTGCAATCAAGTTAGAACTCAGAATTCAGAAACTAACTCAGAACCGCACAGCTTCATGGAAACTGAACAACTGGCTCTTGAATGTTGACTGGATAAACAATGAAATGAAGGCAGAAATAAAGATGTTCTTCAAAACCAATGAGAACTAAGACACAACATATCAGAATCTCTGGGACACATTTAAAGCAGTGTCTAGAGGAAACTCTATAGCAATAAATGCCCACATGAGATGCAAGGGGAGATCTAAAATCGACACCCTATCATCAAAATTGAAAGAGCTAGAGGAGCAAGATAAAAAAACTCAAAACCTAGCAGAAGACAAGAAATAACTAAGATCAGAGCAGAACTGAAGGAGATAGAGACACAAAAAACCCTTCAAAAAATCAATAAATCCAGGAGCTGTTTTTTAAAAAAATCAACAAAATAGACAAACCACTAGCCAGATTAATAAAAAGAAAAGAGAGAATAATCAAATAGATGCAATAAAAAATGATAAAGGGGATATCACCACAGATTCCACAGAAATACAAACCATCATCAGAGATTATTACAAACAACTCTATGCACATAAACTAGTAAACCTGGAAGAAATGGATAAATTCCCGGACACTTGCATCCTCCCAAGCCTAAACCAGGACAAAGTCGAAACCCTGAATAGACCAATAACAAGGGCATGAAGTTGAGGCAGCAATTAAGAGCCTACCACCCAAAAAAAGCCCAGGTCCAGATGGGTTCACAGCCGAACTCTACCAGACATACAAAGAGGAGCTGGTACCATTCCTTCTGAAACTATTCCAAACAATCCAAAAGAGGGAATCCTTCACAAATCATTTTATGAGACCAACATCATCCTGATACCAAAACCCGGCAGAGACTCAGCAAAAAAAGAAAACTTCAGGCCAATATCCATGATGAACATAGATGCAAAAATCTTCAATAAAATACTGGCAAACCGATTGCAACAGCACATCAAAAAGCTTATCCACCATGATCAAGTAGGCTTCATCCTGGGATGCAAGGCTGGTTCAACATATGCAAGTCTATAAACATAATTCACCACATAAACAGAACCAAAGACAAAAACCACATGATTATCTCAATAGATGCAGAGAAGGCCTTTGACAAAATTTAACAGCCCTTTATGCTAAAAACCCTCAATAAACTAGGTATTGATGGAACGTATCTCAAAATAATAAAAGCTATTTACGACAAACCAACAGCCAATATCATACTGAATGGGCAAAAACTGGAAGCATTCCCTTTGAAATCTGGCACTAGACAAGGATGCCCTCTCTCACCACTCCTATTCAATATAGTATTGGAAGTTCTAGCCAGAGCAATCAGGTGAGAAAAAGAAATAAAGTGTATTCAAATACGAAAGGAGGAAGTCAAATTGTCTCTATTTGCAGATGACATGATTGTATATCTAGAAGACCCCATCGTCTCAGCCCAAAATCTCCTGAAACTGATAAGCAACTTCAGCAAAGTCTCAGGATACAAAATCAATGTGCCAAAATCACAAGCATTCCTATACACCAATAACAGACTTAAGGAGAGCCAAATTAAGAACAAACTGCCATTCACAATTGCTACAAAGAGAATAAAATACCTAGGAATACAACTAACAAGGAACGTAAAGGACCTCTTCAAGGTGAACTACAAACCACTGCTCAACGAAATAAAAGAGGACACAAACAGATAGAGAAACATTCCATGCTCATGGTTAGGAGAATCAATATTATGAAAATGGCTATACTGCCCAAAGTAATTTACAGATTCAACGCTATCCCCCATCAAGCTACCAATGACCTTCTTCACAGAACTGGAAAAAACCACCTTAAACTTCATATGGAACCAAAAGAGAGCCCGCATAGCCAAGTCAATTCTAAGCAAAAAGAACAAAGCAGGAGGGGCATCACACTACTGGACTTTAGACTACACTACAAGTCTACAGTAATCAAAACAGCATGGTACTGGTACCAAAAACAGAGATATAGACCAATGGAACAGAACAGAGGCCTCAGAGGCAATGCCACACATCTACAAACATCTGATCTTTGACAAACCGGACAAAAACAAGCAATGGGGAAAGGAGTCCCTGTTTAATCAATGGTGTTGGGGAAAACTGGCTAGCCATGTGCAGAAAACAGAAACTGGACCCCCTTCCTGACATCTTACACTAAAATTAACTCCAGATGGATTAAACACTTAAACATAAGACCTAACACCATAAAAACTCTAGAAGAAAACCTAGGCAAAACCATTCAGGACATAGGCGTAGGCAAGGACTTCATGACCAAAACACTAAAAGCATTGGCAACAAAAGCCAAAATAGTCAAATGGGACCTAATCAAACTCCACAGCCTCTGCACAGCAAAAAAAACAGTCATTAGAGTGAACCAGCAACCAACAGAATGGGAAATAATTTTTGCAATCTACCCATCTGACAAAGGACTAATATCCAGAATCTACAAAGAACTAAAACAGATTTACAAGAAAAAAACAAATAAGCCCATTCAAAATTGGCCAAGGGTATGAACACACACTTTTCAAAAGAAGACATATATGAGGCCAACAAACATATGAAAAAATGCTCATCATCACTGGTCGTTAGAGAAATGCAAATCAAAACCACATTGAGAAAGCATCACACGCCAGTTAGAATGGCGATCATTAAAAAATCTGGAGACAACAGATGCTGGAGAGGATGTGCAGAAATAGGAACACTTTTACACTGTTGGTGGGAGTGCAAATTAGTTCAAGCATTGTGGAAGACAGTGTGGTGATTCCTCAAGGACCTAGAAATAGAAATTCCATTTGACCCAGCAATCCCATTACCGCGTATATACCCAAAGGATTATAAATTGTTCTACCATAAGGACACATGTACACCCCAAATGCCTATCGATGATAGACTGGACAGGGAAAGTGTGGCACATATACACCATAGAATACTATGCAGCCATAAAAAAAGATGAGTTCGTGTCCTTTATAGGGACATGGATGAACCTGGAAACCATAACTCTCAGTGAACTGACACAAGAACAGAAAATCAAACACCACATGTTCTCACTCATAGGTGGGTGTTGAACAATGAGAACACATGGACACAGGGAGGGGAGCATCACACACTAGGGGTCTGTCAGGGGAAATAGGGGAGGGACAGCAGGGGGTGGGGAGTTGGGGGAGAGAGAGCATGGGGGAGAAATGCCAGATATAGGTGATGAGGAGGAAGGCAGCAAATCACACTGCCATGTCTGTACCTATGCAACAGTCTTGCATTGTTCTTCACATGTACCCCAAAACCTAAAATGCAATAAAAAAATAATAAAATAAAAAATAAAATTAAATAAAAAAATAAAAACTATAAAATTATTAAAATGTGTTAAAAATATTTGAGACAACCAAAAATTAAAGTGTTAACTGCATTTTATTTATCATAAAATGCAAAGTCTTCACCGAATACATTTTGTGTGTTTTTCACATTCTAGATAAATAAGTGGATTGTTATAGCAGTCTAATCACTTTTTTATTGTTTTGATACTTTGCTTATAATAAGTTTGGTCATCATTCTATTCTTCCTTCCTACCTTCCTTCCTACCTTCCTTCCTTCCTTCCTTCCTTTATTTTCTTTCCTTTTTTTCTTTATAGGGCCTTACTCTATCACTCAGGCTGGAGTGTAGTAATGTAATCTTGGCTGACTGCAGCCTTGACCTCCCATGCTTAAGTGATCTACCCCAGCCTCCCAAGTAGCTAGGACTACATACATGCACCACCACACCTAATTAACTTTTGTATTTTTTGTAGAGATGGAGTTCCACCATCTTGCCCAGGCTGGTCTTGAACCCCTGCACTAAAGCAATCCTCCTGCCTTAGCCTCCCAAATTGCTGGGATTAGAGGCATGAGTCAGTATGTCTGGCCCATTATTCTAGTTTAAATTCTACTTCCTTCAGACTGGTTTGAAAACTCACCATTATATTACAGAGTTCAAAGAACAAACCCCAAATTATTACATATTTCTTTTGGTCAATATTTATTTGTAATGTGTCCTTTGTCTTTGAAGTTTTGTTAAACTCTATTCACTATCTGCAACTGCCTTTCTTAGACGACTGCCAAGACCCAAATGGAACATTTTTGTGTTACTTACTCTTGATAGATTGTAGTTTGGCAAAGTTGGAGTTGCACTGTACTTGGCAAACTGAAAAATGACCTATTCTTCAGCCATACTTTAAGCTTCAAAAAAAAATAAAGAAAATAAAGAAATAATAGCTTATAGAAAGGCTAAAGGAAAATGATTATAATGCTTTGCTATTATCCCAAATTCCTTCAATATTTCTGATAACCAAATCAAGAATAGTTTGTATGTGTTCTCCAAAGTCTAATCATTTTTTATGTGATAGATGCCAGGAAGTAAAATCTTCTGTATACAGATTCATGAGAATTTGGTATGATCCTAATAAAGCAAAACTTCTCCTATGTAAGGGAAGGAGACATCAGATACAGTAGGGAGCATTCATGAACTTCCGCGATGCTGGGTCAACTACCTCCATGAAGAAAGTGGTAAGGAATCTTTCAGAATCTAGGTTTCCCAGCAAAACAGGGTAAACCAAGGACCAGAAAAATAAAATCTGATGGTGTTCAGGAGTCCTTACACTGGAAGACATTAGAGGTTAGATTTAAACATGCCTTTTTTCCTCTTCCAAAGTATTAGGTGTTGAAATGTATTAACATTGCATCTGCCTGCTATTTTTGAGAAGGAACAGTCTTACAAGAAATGCCTAAAGGAGTTCTTTAAGCAGAAATAAAGGATTGACAATTACTTTCATGAATACATATTACAGTAAACACTCACTGGTAGGCTTAATATATAGGCAAATCCAGAATAACGTAATGGTGGTATGTAAATCATACACATCCCTAGTATGAAGGTTAAAAGTAACAATGATTAAACAATAACTAAAGCAGCTGGACACGGTGGCTCACATCTATAATCCTAGGACTTTGGTAGGCCAAGGCAGGCAGATTGCTTGAGCTCAGGAGTTTGAGACCAGCCTGGCCAACATGGTGAAACCCCATCTCTACTAAAAATACAAAAATTAGCCAGGCATAGTGGCTCATGCCTGTAGTCCTGGCTACTTGGGAGACTGAGGCACAAGAATCACTTGAATATGGGAGGCAGAGATTACAGTGAGCCGAGATCATGCCACTATACTCCAGTCTGGGTGACAGAGCAAGACTCTGTTTCCAAATAAAAAATTAAAAAAAAAAACAAAACGAAAGCTATAATAAGTTGTTAAGAAATATACAGTTCAAAAAGATATAAACTATGACATCAAAAACACAAAATTGCAGGGGGAGAGTAAAAAGAAATCTAGATTTTTTTATGTGACAGAAGTTAAGTTGTTATCAGCTTAAAATAGTAGACTATAACTTTGAAAGTTTTTATGGAAGCCTCATGGTAACCACAAAACAATAATCTACAGCAGATATTCAAATGATAAAGATAAAAGAACCAAAGTTTAGCATTAAGAAAAATCATCAAATCATAAAGATGGATGACAAGAAAGGAAGAAAGAAACAAAGGAGCTATAAGGCAACCAGAACACAAATAACAAAATAGCAGTAGTAAGTCTTTACCTGTAAATAATACTCTTAAATGTAAATGGGTTAAATTCTCCTATCAAAAGATAGAGTGCCTGACTAGATTTCTTTTTTAAAAAAAGAACCAACTGTATGCTGCCTACAAAAGACCCACTAAGCTTTAAGGTGAAAGTGACAGGCTAGAGGAGGATACTCCATGCAAATAGTAACCCATAGAGAGCAGTGGTAGCTATACTTATATCTGATAAAATAGACTTCAAGTCAAAAACTGTTGCAAGAGATAACAAAGGTCATTACTTAATGATAAAGTGGTCAATTCATCAAGAAGACACAACCATTGTAAATATGTATGTATTTAACATTGGAGCACCTAAATACATAAATCAAATATTAATGGACCTGAAGAGAGAAATAAATAGCAATACAATAATAGTCAGAGACCTCAATATTCTACTTTCAACAATTAATAGATCAACCAGACAGCAAATTAAAATGTAAATACTGGGCTTGAATTAACAGTTTTGACCAAATGGACCTAATAAACTTATACAGAATATTCCATCCAACAGCAGCAGAATACACATTTTTCTATAGTGCACATGGAACATTACACAGGATAAACTATAAGTTAGACTACAAAACAAGTCTTAACAAATTTGAGACCACTGAAATCATATCTAGTATCATTTCAGACCATAAGGATATCAAACTAAAAGTCAATAACAAGAGAATCTTAGAAAAGTTATAAACACATGGAAATGAAGCAACATACTCCTAAAAAACCAGTGGGTCAAAGAAGAAATCAAAAGGAAAATGTAAAAATAGCTTGAGATAAATGACAATGGAAACACAATATACCAAGACCCATGGAATGCATCAAAGTCAGTTCTAGGAGGAATGTTTATATTGGCAAACTCCTACATTAAAAATGAAGAAATCCCTAGAATAAATAATTTAATATTATGCCTCAAGGAATAAGAAAATGATGAATAAACTAAACATAAAATTATCATGAGAAAGGAAATAATAATCAGAACAGAAATAAATCAAATAGAGAACAGAAAACTGTAGAAAGAACTAATAAAATTAAGTGTTGGTTTCTTGAAAAAATAAAATTTGCAAACCCTTGGCTAGTCTAGCTGAGAAAAAAGAGAAGATTCAAATAAATTAAATTAAAATGAAGAAATAACAGATAACTCCAAAGTAAAAATGATGAGAAAGGACTATTATGAACATTTAAATGCTAACAAATTAGATAATCTAGAGGAAATGGAAAAAATTCTAGAAAAATATAATCTACCAAGATTGAAAAAGAAAGTCTGAACAGACCAATAACAAATAATTAGATTGACGGAGTAATTTTAAAACCTCCCCTAAAGAAAAGCCCAGAACCAGATGGCTTCACAGCTGAATTCTACCAAAAATTCAAAGCATTAATAGCAATACTCTTAAGTTCTTTTGAAGAACAATGCTAGAGGGAATACTTCCAAATACATTTTATGAGACCAGCATCATCCCAATACTTAAGCCAGTCAAACACATCATCATAAGAAAAGAAAACTACAGACCGATTTCTCTGATGAACATTGATATAAAAATCCTCAGTAAAATATTACTAAACCAAAACTAACAAACATCAAAAAGACTATACATCGTAATCATGCAGGATTTATCCCCGACACGCAAGACTGGTTTAACATATGCAAACCAATAAATGTGATACATTCCATTAACAGAATAAAAGATAACAACCACAGGATCATCTCAAATAACTCAGAAAAAGCATTCAACAAAGTCCAACGTCCTTTCTTGATAAAAACTCTCAAAAGTTTAGGTATAAGGAAAGTTCCTCAACATAATAATGATCATTTTTTTAAAAACCCACAGCTAACATTATAATCAGTGAGATAACTAAAAGCTTTTTCACTAAGATCCAGTACAAGGCAAGGATGGCTCACTCTTGCCACTTCTCATTCAACATAGTGCTGGAAGTACTAGCAAGAACAATCAGACAAAGAAAAAGAAATGAAATAAAAGGCATCCAAATCAAAAAGGAAGAAGTCAAATTATCTGCATCTGCAGATGACATGATTCTTTATGTTTAAGAGCCCACCAAAAAAATTGTTACAACTAATAAAATGAATTCAGTAAAAGTTGCAGGACATAAAATCAACATGCAAAAATCAGTTGCATTTTTATACACAAATAACAACATAACTGAAAAAGAAATCAAGAAAGTTATCCAATTTATGCTAACATTAAAAATATTAAAACACTTAGGAATAAATTTAACCAAGAGGCAAAAGATCTGTATATTGAAACTATAAAAAGTTGATTAAAGAAACTGAAGAAAACACAAATAAATGGAAAGATGTCTTGTGCTCATGGATTGGAAGAATTACTATTGTTTAAATGTCCATATTACCCAATGCACTATACAGATCTAATGCAGTCCCTATTGAAATCTCAATGATATTCTTCACAGAAATAGAAAAAAAATCCTAAAATTTTTACTGAACCATAAAACACCCAAAATAGCTGAAACAAATTTTGAGAAAGAAAAACAAAGTTGGAGGCATGACACTTCTGCTTTATAATTATATTACAAAGTTACAGTAGTCAAAACAGTATGGTACTGGCATAAAAACAGACACATAGACCAGTGGAATACAACAGAGAGTCCAGAAAAAAAATCTAAACATATATACGATCAATTAAACTTTGACAAGCACACGAGGAGGACACAATAAGAAGAGATAAGTCTCAACAAATAGTGCTTGGAAAATTGGATTTCCACAAGCAAAATAATGAAATTGGACTCTAATACTATCCACAAAAATCAATTCAAAATGGATAAAAGACCCATATGTAAGGCCAGAAACTATAAGACTTCTAGAAGAGAACATAGAAGAAAAGCTCCTGGACATTGGCCGTCGCATAGATTTTTTTGGATATCACACCAAAACCTCAGGCCACAAAAGCAAAAATAAATTAACAGGATTACATCAAACTAAAAAGCTTCTGCACAGCAAAGGAAACAATCAACAAAATGAAACAGCAGCTTATAGATTAGGAAAAAGTATTTGTAAGCTATATATCTCATAGGAGTTACTATCCAAAATTTATAAAGAACTCATACAACTCAATAGTGAAAAAAGAAATAACCTGATTTTTTAAATGGGCAAAGTTCTCAATAGCCATTTCTCCAAAGAAGACATAAAAATGTCCAACAGGTATATGAAAATGTGCTCAACATTATTAATCATCAGCGAAATACAAATCAAAACCACTATGAGATACCACCTCACACATGGCTATTACCAACAAGTCAAAAGATAGCAAATGTTAGTGAGGGTGTGGAGAAAAGGTGGGGATGTAGACTGGTACAGCCATTGTGGAAAACATGATGGAAGCACCTAAAGAAATTCAAAATAGAGCTACTATATGACCCGGCAATCCCTCTTCTGGGTCTATACCCAAAGGAAGTGAAACCACCACCCTGTAAAGATATCTGCACTCCCATGTTCATTATAGCACTATTCGCAATAGCCAAGATATGGAAACAATCTAAATATCCATTGATGATTGAATAAAGGAACTGTGGGCTATGATATGATATGACATGATATGTTCATTGTAGCATTATCTGCAATAGCCAAGATATGGCCTTAAATGTCCCTTGACAGAGGAATGGATAAAGAAACTGTGGTGTGTGTGTGTGTGTGTGTGTGTGTGTGTGCACGCGCAATGGAATATGATTCAGCTCTAAAACAATGAAATCTTGCCATTTGCCATAACATGGATGAGCCTGGAGGACACTATGCTAAGTAAAATAAGCCAGGCACAGAAAGAAAAATATTGTATGATTTCACTTACATGTAGAATCTTTTTAAAAATCCAATATACAGAGACATAGAATAAAATTGTGGTTACCAGGAGTATGGGGGTCCAGGGGAGGAAATGGGGAAGTGCAGGTCAGAAGACACAAAGTAGGAGGTGTGTAGGATGAACAAATCTAGAGCTCTAATGTACAGCATGAAGACTATAGTTAATAAAATTGTACTATGTACAGGTTTCATGCTAGATGAGTAGGTTTTAGCTACTCTTGCCACTAAAACAAAAAAAATGGGTAAGTATAAGAGATGATGAATATGTTAATTTGCTTCACTATAGTAACCTTTTTTTTTGAGACAGGGTTTTACTCTGTCATCTAGGTTGGAGTGCAGTGGTATGACATAGCACACTGTAGCCTTGAATTTCTGGGTTCAAGTGATCCTCCCACCTCAGCCTCCTGAGTAGCTGGGACTATACCTGTGTGCCACCACACCCAGCTAATTTGGGAAACTTTTTGAGAACAGTTGGCATCTCACTATGTTGGCTAGGCTAGTCTAATTCCTGGCCTCAAGCAATCTTCCTGCCTTGGCCTTCTAAATTGCTAGTATTACAGGCATGAGCTGCCAAGCCCAGCCTATAGTAACCTTTTTACTATATATGTACCTTATAACATTGTGTTGTATATCTTAATACCTTAAATATACACAATAAATTTTATTTTATTTTATTATTATTATTGTTATTTTTGAGACGGAGTCTCGCTCTGTCACCAGACTGGAGTGCAGTGGCACAATCTCAACTCACTGCAACCTCTGCCTCCTGGGTTCAAGCAATTCTCCTGCTTCAGCCTCCTGAGTAGCTGAGACTACAGGTGTAGGCCGCCACGCCCAGCTAATTCTCGTATTTTTAGTACAAACGGGGTTTACCATGTTGGCCAGGATGGTTTTGATCTCTTGACCTCGTGATCCACCCGCCTCGGCCTTCCAAACTGCTGGGATTACAGGTGTGAGCCACTGCCCCCAGCCACAGTATATTTATATTTAAAAAATATACAAAAGATTAATGCAGAGGGGGATCAATGATCTAAATAGAAGAGTTAAAACCATTAAAGCAGAAAACAAATCTTTATGACCTTGGATTTCATAACAGATTCTTAGCTATCACACCAAGAGCACAAACAGCAAAAGAAAAAATAAACTGGACTTCATCAAATTACTTTTTGCTCAAAGAACATCCTCAAGAAGGTGAAGAGACACCTACAAAATGGGAGAAAATATTTGCAAATCATATATCTGATAATATCCAGAATATGTAAGGAACTCTTACAATTCGATAATAATAAGGCAAACAACCCAATTTAAAAATGGGCAAATAACTCGAATAGGTATTTCTCCAAATATATATGAATGGCCAATAGGTATTAAACCAATGCTCAATATCATTAGCCATTTAGGAATTACAAATCAAAATCACAATGAGATAACACTTCACACCTACTAGAACAGCCATAATAAAAAGAAAAGAAAAATAACAAGTGTTACAAGAATGTGAGAATCTGTGGGCATTGCTGGTGGGAATGTCTGGTGTAGCTGCTGTGAAAAACAGTTTGGCAGTTACTTAAAAAAGCAATTGATTACATGACTCATCAATTCCACTCCTAAGTATATACCCAAAGGAACTGAAAACATGTACTCAAACAACATTTGTACACCAATGCTCGCTGTAGCATTATTCACCATAGCCAAAAGGTGGAAACAATCCAAATGTCCATCAACAGATAAATGGATAAACAAAATGTAGTTTGCACATACTGTGGAATATTATGCAGCCTTTAAAAAGAATAAAGTTATAATACATGCTACAACATGGATAAACCCTAAAACATTATGCTAAGTTAAATAAGCCAGCCACAAAAGAAAAACTATTGTAAGATTCCCCTTATATATCTAGAAAAGGCAAATTCATAGAGACAGAAAGTCTATTAGAATCTATCAGGGTCTGGGTAAAGTGGGTAATGGAGAGTTATTACTTAGTGGTCACAAGAATTTCTGCATGGGGTGACAGAAAAGATTTGGAAACAGATAGTGGTTATTGTTGTGCAATGGTGTTGTATGTGTAATTAATCCCACTGAATTGTACACTTAAATGGTTGGAAAGGCATATTTACATTACATATATTTTACCACAATAAAAAAATTTTAAGATATGCTTATAACATGTAGAAACTATTACTTAAGGTTTTAAGCACCCTAAAATTTCAAGTGTTTTTAAACCTAGTAGCCATTGCAAAAAATCGTTATCTAGCAGGTCAGAAAATGAAGGCAGCAGTGCAAAGGAATTTGGAGGACAATGAAAGAGTTCTGTACACGGATACATGACGGTGTGTTTGTCAAGACCTATAGAAGTAAAGCTGAACAAACAAAGAAATTATAGATAATGATAGTCAGGTTTGTATCTATGGGAGAAATAAATTACAAACAAGTAAAAGGAAAATTCTAGAATAATCCCTGTGCCAATGGACTCGAGTTAGCGATATCATTATGAACTAATATTTATTTAATTTGTATGCAGATAAATATACAGAAATAAATATAGACACATAGAGTGGTATACACACAATCATTTGCTAGCTCTATAAGCTGAGAAGGGATGTAAGCAATGACCACTTACTTGCAATGGGGAATCCTAGGGGCCAGATTTTGGGTTCTAAATGCCATTCTCCAATAAAAGGAACCATGTTTCTTAAAGAAATGGCTGATTCTTGGGCTGGGACATGGGAATTGGAAGAGGTTCATCTTGCCATGACAGAGTACAAGTTAGTGCTAAAAAGAAAACTGCAAAAAGATGGGAGAACTCCTAATAATTTGAGCAATACAATAAATAAGAACAGTAATGAATTGTAACCCAAAGAGTAAAATAATTATCTGTAAATCAATAAATATCCATGAGTCCACCCACATACAACAGAAGGAAGGAAAGAGGAGGAGGGAGAGGGGAGAGAGGAAGGGAAGGAGAGAGGAAGAAAAGAAGATAGGGAGGGAAGAGGAAGGAAGGAAGGAGGGAGGGAGGGAGGGAGGGAAGGAGGGGAAGGTGACGATTTTCCCTAACAGAAAAATTCCAATTAATACATGGAGAAGGAATGTGGAAAATAGAATGTCACCATAAGGGTGCCACAGTTATAACTGCTGCAGGCAAGACCCACTGACAAATGCTAAAATTAGTGAGCAAAACTTTAAAGAGGCGCAGGATATTCACATTGCTTCAAAATATGTGCCATCAAATATTTATTAATAACTGTGGTAGTTTTAACATGACTACAAATCCTTAAACACTCTCCCTCCAGGAAGTGAAGCTTAATACCCCTGGATTGGACTTAATAACTCCAAGGTCTGGGCTTAGTAACTCACTTCCAAACGACAAAGTACGGAAAGGGGAAATGGTAACTTTACAGTGCACAGACCTGGCAGACAGCCTAAACCAAGTGAGCAATGCCAACATCACTACTAATAACACATAGTGACTTTCAGTACCCCAAAGTCCATAACCTTAGTCTAACCGTAAGAAAACATCAGACAAAACCAAACCGAAGGACACTCTACAAAACATCTAACCACTACTCTTCTAAAGTGTCAAGGTAATGAATGACAAAGAAAAACTGATGAACTGTCATAGAATGAAGGGGACTAAAGAGACATGATGACTAAAGGCAGTGTAGTACCCTAACCTGAATCCTGGAACAGAAAAAAGACATCAGTGGTAATACGGGGGAAATCTAAATAGTCTGTAATTTAGTCAATAGTATTTGTTGAGCCAATCTGAATTTCTTCATTTTGATTATTGCACCATCGCTATATGAGATATTAACATTATTGGAAGCCAGATAAAAGGTATATGGGGACTGTCTGTACTATCTTTCCAAGTCTCTGTAAGCCTAAAATTATCAAAATAAAGAGTTTACAATTTTTTTAGCCTCAGCTGAATGCAAGAATTATACTCAGCAACTTGAAGTGGAAGGGGTTTCAAACCCTGGTGACCGAAGTTGAAAATTAAAACAATTCAGCAGTAACCACTTACTCCTTATTACTACTCACCAGGGTAATTTGAATGTCCAAGTTTCCCAAACTAAAATCTACCAGGAAATTGGCCAGGGGAGCTTTCTTGGTTGTTGCTCTGCAAGCCGGCCCTATTCCTTCTTCTTGTTTTTTTTTTTTTTTTCGCATATTCTTCATTTTTCATTTTTTTTAAATTATACGTTAAGTTCTGAGGTACATGGGCAGAACATCCAGGTTGTTACATAGGTATACACATGCCATGGTGGTTTGCTGCATCCGTCACTCCATCACCTACATTAGGTATTTCTCCTAATGCTATCCCTCCCCCTAGTCCCTGACCCCCGACAGGCCCTGGTGTGGTGGTGTCCCCCTCCCTGTGTCCATGTGTTCTCATTGTTCAACACCCCTTATGAGTGAGAACATGCGGTGTTTGGTTTTCTGTTCTTGTGTCAGTTTGCTGAGAATGATGGTTTAAGCTGGCCCAGCTGCAGGCCCTGCAGTGGACTAGGGGAGATTCAGCTTCCAGATCAACCCCTTTCTCCTGCTATCCCTGCATCATGGATGTAGTTTAGCCCTCGTGGATACTTTGGATGTTGGGGATGGCAGATGCAATTAGTGATAATGAGTACTTTGTAGAAAGGTGAAAAGCGTAAAGAATGTACAGCTGATCCCTCAACAACACAAGTTTGAATTGCGTGGTTCCACCTACATATGGATTTCCTTCTGCCTCTGCTACTCTTGAGACAAGACCAACCCCTCCTCTTTTCCTCCTTCTCAGCCTACTCAACGTGATGACAACAAGGATGAAGACGTTTATGATGATCCACTTCCACTCAATGAATAGTAAACAGATTTTCTCTTCCTTATGATTTTCTCAATTACATTTCTTTTCTCTAGCTTATTCTATGGCAAGAATACACTGTAACATACATACAAGAATACATATATAACATACGACATACACATATAAGAATACATATAACATACAAAGTAAGTGCTAATCAACTATGTTATTGGTAAGGCTTATCGTCAACAGTAGGCTATTAGTAGTTTGGGGGGGAGTCAAAAGTTGTATGTGGATTTTCAACTGCACAGGGAGTTGACATCCCAAACCCCTACATTGTTCAAGGGTCAACTGCAGTAATCCTCAGCTCTGTCCTTTCTCCTTAGTGAAAATGCATGCAGCATTGAGGTAAGCATCTACCTCAAGGACAATGCAGAGGAAACTCTGGCTGACAGAAATTTTATTCCCTGAACTGACAACTACTCTTATCTGACTAAACACAAACTGTCCATCCCTGCCAGTATCTTTTTGACAATATCCAGAATAGGGATTTCCAACCTGTCACCTCTGGAGCTTTTTGAAGAAGTAAAAGAGGGTTGGGGGATGAGTGGGATTTTGAATTTTGAATATTTCCAAATGTCTAATGAGATCATTTATTTACCTGCGATAAAGCCACTCAGAACAACATGTAAATTTTATTTGCTTCAGCTGGAATCACATCCACTCAGCATGGGAATATGGGCTATTTTTATTATATTTTTATTTATAAAAAATAACTGATCAAAAGTGTTTATTGATAGGAAGATACGTCTTAAATTTTTAAAAGAGGGAGATAAATGGACTGTTAATGAATGGCTTTTGTTCAGGAGGCAGAAGGCTTTGAAAACACAGGGTTCGTGGGGCAGCAATAAACTAGTGCACTACTGTGTAAGACACCCTGCCTTTGGCTCTTGACTCTGAAAGTCCCGACCCCTACCCCATCATCAGCATCCTCACCCCCCAGCACTTCTTCCTACTCCGGAAAGCCTTTTCCGATGTATCTTTTCCTGTAAGTTAGAAGTGTTTGGTGATTTAATGTCATCTTAATTGATTTATGCATATACAAGAAAGCTATAAACCTCAAAACATGCATATGATTCATAAAGACTTGAGTAAATATAGTGCCTATTTTTACATCTTCAGGATTACAATTTGCTGTTTAAAATATTCTATAAGAAAGATGAACTGAATTTAAATCATGTTTATTTATACTCCTTTTTCCAAGTTGCAGATTCACTGTAATGAAGTCTGCCTATGCCCACACATGAATTTCAGCTCATAGTAACAAGGCTTTAAATGGCTGTGGTATTTAGTAATGTTAGATCCCTCTGGGCTAAAGGAAGTTGGTGAATTCAAGGTAATGTCATAAGCACAGAAAACACTGACTTTTAGAAATGTCTGGTGCCAAAGGATGATGAAAATACTTGTAATATGGCACCTTATTCTTGGGATATTCTGAAACACTTTATATCTTAAAATGTTTAAAAATCAATACTGCTTTTTACTTTATAGCTGGTTTACAAAACATAGTACACATCCTTTGGAAGCTAAAAAACAACAAATCTAAATCCAATTTACCCAAGCATATAAAAATTTTCACAGAAGCAGAAAAGGTTCACTTAATCTTTTAGGAATAGAAATCTATATCTGTATAATGGAACACGGAAGTCTGCTAGGTAAGTGTACAAGTTCATAATGATTGCTGCCCCATGAATCCTAGAACAAAAGTCATTCATTAATAGTTTATTTATCTCTCTCTTTTTAAAATTAAACATATATCTTCCTATCAATCAGTACTTTTGATCAGTTATCAAATAAATTATATTCAAAATTAATTATCTATCTCAAACACATACCACAAAAAAATACACATATCAGGAACTCAAGAATAAAAATTTCTTTAATCAATGTACGAAATACACGAAAGGAAAGAACTGCTTCACTAGACCAAAGAAAACAGAAATATCCCAACCACCTTTATTTAATCCCATTTTGTTATCTAAAACATTAAAACTAAAGGAAGGATTAAGAGAGTAGAAATGTAAGAAAAATAATTCGGCATAATGTTGTTTATAGTGTGATGTGGTTTCTCTCTGTTTCTTGACCCAAATCTCATCTCAAGTTGTAATCCCCACATGTCAAGGGAGGGAGATGATTGGATCACGGGGGCAGCTCCCCCATGCAGTTCTCATAATACTGAGTGAGTTCTCATGAGATCTGATGGTTGTATAAGCAGCGTCTGGTATTTCCCCTGCTTGCACTTCTCTCACTTGCCGCCTTGTGAAGACGGTGCCTGCTTCCCCCTACACCTTCTGCTATGATTGTTAAGTTCCTGAGGCCTCCCTCGCCATGCAGAACTGTGAGTCAATTAAACCTCTTTCCTTTACAAATTACCCAGTCTCAGCTATTTCTTTATAGCAATGTGAAAACGCACTAATACAAAAAGCTAGTCTGTATTTGCTTAAAATAATAAAAGAAAAGCATAATTGGATAATATTTGAATAATCATATATCAAAAAAATCCTTTTTTAGTATCTCTGAGATTTTCTTGGCTTCTTAGATTAGGTTGAGTGAACAACAATGTCTTCAGCTTTTCAAAATCTTTGCTCTATAAAACAAAATGTATTTATATTGAATGCATCCCACTTGTCCCCATGGACACAATTTCTTCTAAAAATTTGGAAAGGATATATAGCCTGGGGAACATGAGGCGTTATGTTGAGTTTTGCACACAGATTTTGTTGAAATGACTATAAGAAACAGATTTACTTAATACAATTGAAGCACCAAGCATGGAATTCACTGGTCATGTTATAGATAGATAAGTTTAATTATAACTAAGCCAATAGGACCATTATAATAAATTGAGTTGTTTGCATAATGAAATGCTATTTCTTGAGTTATGATTATGATTTACCCCATGAATATAGCTTATCTCAGACCAACTAAGCCGAATAGGGTTCACATTTACCAAATAGATTCCATGTACCTATAAAAAAGGGTTAATAGTAGTTATTTTCTTTTTATATAAGGAATTCAGTTTGAAAATAGTATTAGCAACTACAGGCTATGCCATAAGGTGAAACTCAACTCAGTTCGGTTGTGTTTATTTATCCCAATTACGCATTATCTTTAACTATTTATTCTGGGTCTTAGGTATCAACAATAAAAAAAATTATTTCCATGCTATATCTTGCTATCAACTTACTCTTCACATCACATATGTGATGATTAAAAATCTGAATACAGGCCAGGCACGGTGTCTAACACCTGTAATCCCAGCACTTTGGGAGGTCCAGGCAGGTAGAATACTGAGGTTAGGAGTTCAAGACCAGCCTGGCCTTGAACTCCGTTTCTACAAAACCCCGTTTCTACAAAACTACAAAAATTAGCCGGGCATAATTGGTGGGTACCTGTAATCCTAGCTACTTGGAAGGCTGAAGCAGGAGAATTACTTGAACCCAGGAGTTGGAAGTTGCAGTGAGCATGCCATTGCACTCCAGCCTGAGCGACAGATCGAGACCTCATCTCAAAAAATAAAAATAAAAAATTTTAAAAATCTGAATACAGATCTAAGATACTTCTAGACCTATTCTGATAACTATTTTCTCTTAATAGTAAAAATAATAATAATTTATTGAGCATTTAGTATGTTAGACACTATTCCTAGCACTTTATATGTATTTAATTAACTCATGAAGGCAGTTTCCATTTTTTGGTTTTCTGTATAAGGAAGAAACGCTCCTCTTTTTTAATATGCCTATGAATGACATACATGCAATATTCTGACTTAATCCTTCTGGTTTTTTGTAGCTATTTGTAAAAAGGGAATGAAGGACAGCAGTACCATATAGCCTACCAAAGAAATATAGCAAAGATGACACAACATACAATCCTGTACTGCTTGTCTACGCAGGGAATTATCAATACATCATAAGGTGTGAAGCAAATTAACACTCCCATTGTAGCTGGAATTGTTCTAGTAGGATCTAATACCATTCACATGAGCTCATTAAAAATGAACTTTTGCCCAGTCTAACCCTAATGAGTCCAATCTACTCAAATAAATGCCAGCAAGCAGCAGAAAATTATTATTGATGTAATAAATAACAATGTAACTGTACCAAATAAAAATAACAGAGAAAAGCAAATTGTTTTATTTGATGTCAATATATTCCCCAAATATATATATCAAGAAATTTAACCATATTAAGCATAATGAACTATAATTTTCAGAATTAAGTTTTAATCTGTGAAGGAATGCATATATATAAATTCAAATTATGTTAACATTAAATATGTTAAATTTCAAACTAGTCTACAAAAACACGTAACTAGGAAAATAGCTAATGCATTCATGTGCATAGAAAGAATGGAGGAAAATATACCAAAATGTTAAAATTAATTATCTGTCATCTAGGAAGTGAAATTTTTTAGCCATTTTTATTCTCTTCTTGATAACCTTTCTATAATTTCCAAGTTTCCTATGCTAAACCCGTATTACTTTTATTTTTAATTTTTAAACATAGCTACAATTTTGTCTGATTATAAAAATAATACATTTACATTTCAAAGTGATTGTTGAAATTCTACCAATCATAATCACTGTTATATTTTGATGCATTCTAGATCTGTCTCTAATTCTGTGTCTCTGTCTGTGTGTGTGTCTATATAGTGAAAGAGATGGAGAAAGGGAGTTGTTTATATATGTATATACATGTGAGTATGAGTATATATTCACACACACACATACACATTTGTACAAATATAGAAACATAATTTTATAGAAATAAAATTATACTATTCTGTTTTGTAGCCTGATTTTTTTTCTCAATGGTATATTGATTTTTTTCCTGCATGTATATCATTATTTCTAATAGCTGCATCTTATTCCATTACATGATACATCAAAATATATTTAACCCGGTCACTGCTCAGCATCCAGTATAAATATCAATTCAAGTTAAGGTTCAACACCCATCTTATGTACTCGAACCATGGTCTACACCATTAGCACCACACTCAATTAATGTTTAGCTGACTTTCTTCTTTCCTAAACTATAAAGTATATGAGAGGACAGGGATCATCTATCTCTGGTTAACTATTATAGCCCAGTACCTACTATGGTGCCCAGCAGGGGTAGGTAACCTATAAATCATTGTTGAAATATAAATTATTTCCTTCTTAAAAACCATAAACAGTAAAATGAACATTCTTGAACACACAAATTTGTAAACCTATCCAATTATCCTCATGAGGTAAATTTCTAAAATTGTAATTACAGAAAAAAATGGCATGGGCTTTTTGAACTTTAATACATATTTTAAATTGCTCTCCAAATCCCTGTAGGAATTTCCATCCTCACCATCAGTGAATGAGTATGTCCATTTTACCATAGCCTTAAAACACTGAGCCTTGTTATCCCTTTTAAAAACCTTTCCAAATGTAGTATCTTATTACTATTCAGCATTTTGTCATTACAAAAACATTGTAATATATTAGAGATTTTGCTATTCTTAAAACTAGATTGGGATGCAAATAAAAAATACTAACCAAATTATATTTGGAAAAGTTGCTCATGCTAAATAATGGTCCATTCACCGGATGCTTCTTTATATTCAAGTAAAAAAGTGCCCATTCTTCTGTGCGACTCTTTACAATGTACCTAAAGATTATATAAATTTAAAATATAAACACATAGAAAAAATATAGAAGTACCTACTTGATGGAGAAAATCTGCACGAAAACAAGCTAACACTGAAAAACTTTATGGTATAGATTCAAAAAACAAGGAGAAATTGTCAGTTTACTGCCGAGGAAGTTACGCGTTGCTCTGACAAAGGAAGCTGGAAGATGCGGTGTTGTGCTGCTCTCGAATTGCATTTCCAATGCTCTGCTGTCTCCGTCCACAGGGATGCTAAACAGTACCCCACACTCAGTATGTCCAAAGCAAAACTCATGTTCTTCCTCTTTTCCTCAACAACACTTAGAAAATTTTAGATCCAGGCTATGATATTATGTCTAAGAGTTGTGCCGGCCAATACAGAAAAGTAGTTAATATAAACTGAGATGTTCTGTAAATGTAAAAAACACTCGCTGGATTTTGAAGACTTAATATGAAAAAAATGTAAAATACCTCATCAATAATTTTTACATGGATAACCTGTGGAAATGACCATTGTTACTAGCGGAAGGTATCTGAGTTACCAGCGGCAACTACCTCAATTCCTGCCTCCTCAGAAGGTATTCGACTGAGTGGCATTAGGCAAGAAAAAAGACCCAGGCAAGTTTCAGAGCAGGAGTGGAAGTTTATTTATAGGGCTTTAGAACAGGAAAGAAAGGAAAGGAAAGTACACTTGGAAGAGAGCCAAGTGGGCACCAAGGTCAAGGGCCCCGTTTAACAGTGATCATAGGGCTTTATAGGCTCACCTCTTTCCCATGATTCATTCTCCCCTTAGGGTGGGCTGCCAGGATGCTCAGTGCCTTCTTTACCCTTGGGAAGGGGGCAGGTGCAATGTGTTTAGGAAGTTGTATGCTCATCTGAGGCTTTCTTCCCTTTTCCAGTGGAGTGTCCCCGAAAGGTCGTACTTCGCCATTTTGTCTCTTAAGGCGCATGCCCAGGAAGTTGCTTCTTCCTGGCATCTGCCTTCAATTAACACTTCAGTGTTAACGGCTGTGGATCATCAGGAGCTTGTCTCACCTTAGCACCTGGTGCCAGGTTGTCAAATTATCATTTTTAGAGAGGCAGTGTGATAATTGTTGAACCATCACCTGATATCCCCCAGTGGCTTGGGGAGAAGAGCCCTCTCCTGCCCCACTCATGCCTGTCTAACTACCTGTAACAACCACGTTTTTGAGACATTAGGTTAAAAAAAAATTATTCAAAATAACTTTACCTGTTTCTCTTTTCCCTTTTTTTAATGTGGCTAACAGAAAATTTAAAATTATATATGTGGCTCATGTTTATGACCTGCATTATATTTGTATTGGACACCAATGGTCTAGACCAGTGAGATCAAGGGCTAGGTTATGAAGCTAACCATCAGGTTGGATGTTATGCCCTAATAATCCTGCAGAAAGGAATGAGAAAGTGAGAATAAAAAGGATAAAGGGAAATCCTGTGAATTTGGCTCGGACTTTGAGAGTCAGTGAAGGGATCTTCCAGGCATAGGAGACAGGGTAGAAGCTGAAGAGAACTTATAAACCCAAAGATAGAAAACTATGTTTTGCAGGCCAGATTATCTGGATCTATGGCTCTCACTGTGTTATCTCTCTGATGTTGTTGCCGGAGCCTTTAGCAGTGCCTCAAGACATTCTAATCGTGTCTGAGCTGGACTACTAGGTAGCAAACTTGAGCTAGAGTTAAGGTTAAAAGGAGAAGGTATGGAAGCGAAAGCAACTCCATTTTGGATGCTGTTGACTTAATAGCCCCAGTTCTGGGAATGCCTCTAAGATTTATATTTTATCTACCATTCCTTGTGTATTACCTGCCCTTAGATCAAACAACCTTGACCATAAATCCTACTTATTAGGTAGACTCATATAGCATTCCTGCCTTTCCCTGAGGAGTCAACTTTAATTGTTCTACACATTCCTTCCCTATGGTCTGGGGGGTAATGGGGTTAACAATGGGTAACCCATCATCTCATCTTACGCCACCTGAGGCACAAACATGGCTTCTGTTCATAAGTCCCTATTAAATGTTTCTTTCTAAGAAACTGGATTTGTCAACTTCTTTTTTTGGCTTCTATGCTTCCTCAGACTCTGGGGATCATTTTGCATAGATCTGCCCACCATGGAAAGATGGCATGTCTCCCATAATCAGGAGTGACCCATAAGAGAGCCAAGAGGATGATGAAATTGAAGGACAGAAATCAACTGCCCCACCCACCAGGAAAATCCTTTTCCACTGCCAACCTTGAAGTTATGGGTTTGGGTCAGGGGTTCTGTTTGTATGTTTTTATTTTGGTTGTGCAGTTCACAGATGGCATCATTCTCTAAGGACCTCCTTTAAAGGAGGTAAAAAGACTCCTTTAAAGACTGTAAAACCCCAGTCTACCCCCAATCTTAAAGTTCCCCTGAACCCAATCTGAAGGTGCCACATGCTTTGGAATCTGTATCCTGGAATCTGTCCTGTTATCACCAAGTCCCTCCTTGTATCCATCTCCCTTCCCAGTGAGCAGATAGCAGCCTAGCCCCAGTTACTTCCACTTCCCTCCTGGTCTTATCCCATGGAAATCACCGCATGCTGAACTACTTGGTAACAAAAGCTAATGATCTCTAAGGTCTTTTTCAATCTATTGTTACCATAACAAAAAGCATATCAGTGGTTGCCCGGGGCCAGTATGGGAGTTATTACAATAACTTTGGGAGTAATGGGTACGTCATTATTTTGATTGTGGTGATGGTTTATGGGCATATATATGTATATAAATGTATCAGAATGTATACTTTACATATGTCAACTATACCTTCACAAAGCTGTTAAAAAAAAACATTAACATGTTTCCTTCTCATAATCAATTTTACCAAACAAGAAATCAATAATGAAATGCTTATGTATAACCCACTCTTGCTATCTGTGTCTCTGGTAGGAATAGAGTTCTCTTGGCCAAACAGCATCTCAAAGGGAAGTTATTCTATCATCTGCTTTACACACATAAAGCAATATTTTAGGAGCATACCTTCCACAATGTATCTCAATGTGCTCCTCAGAAGAGAAAGTCATCTAAAATACATTTGAAACTACTGGATTGGTGGGTTGTCTTTCCATATAAAGAAATATCTCTAGAGAATAAAGAATAAAACGCTGAAAACTTTCAGCACCCAGTATAGCAGAGTTATTGTCTTAGGTCAGGTTTCACAGAAGCAGAGCCTAAGTGGAGAATTCTTGTGCAAGTGATTTGAAGCTCTTGAGTGAACACTCTCAGGAAGTGCAACAAGCAGGACAGGAAATGGAAGAAGCCAGGCAAAGATGCAGAGCCAGCTGCAGTCCAGCCCCTGCCTGGTCCCACAGGAAGCAGTAGAGAATGAATGACTCCACAACGGTGTTTCCCATAAGGCAGCAAGGTTGGCTCTAGTACCCCCTGGTCAGTCATCCTTTAGCTATTGACCGCACCTGAAAGCCTTGAGGTGTAACCTCCTAGGCATCTCCCAGCAGGCAGGTTCCATCAGCAAGGACAATTCTTGAGAGAGGGTGCAGCTGTGAGCTGTTGGCAACCTATCTGGTAGCACTTGGAGAATGGGGATATGATTTGTCCTCACTAAACTCATGTTGAAATTTGATCCCCAGTGTGGCAGTTTTGGGAGGTGAGGCCTGGTGGGAGGTGTTTGGATCGTGGGATCCCAAGAATGGCTTGCTGCCCTTCTTGTGGTTGTGAGCAAGTGCTCGCTGTGCCGACTGCATTAGTTCTCGCAAGAATGGATTGGTTCTTGAGAGTGTGGGTTGTTATAAAGTGAGGACATCCCTTGTGTTTTGTCTCTGTTTGCATTTGTCCGCTGCCCCTTTGACCTCTCTTGCCATGTTATGATGCAGCATGAAAGCCCTCACCAGAAGCCAGGATCATGTCTTTGAACCTCCCAGCCTGCAGAACTGTGAGCTAAATAAACCTCTTTCTTTATAAATTGCCCAGTCTCAAGTATTCTGTTATAGCAACGCAAAATGGACTAAGACATCATATAATCTTAGAAAAGTTACTTAACTCTGTATTTCCGTTTCCTTATCTGTAAAATGGGGCTTATGAGAGCAGTTGCTTCATAGGCTTGTCAAAACTAAATAAAATAAAGCACTCAGAATAGTACTTTATATTAAGCTGTATATGTAATTTACTTAAAGTCATGCAAAGCACATAATGATCAACAACTGTTATAAATTTTATTGTCGTTGCTGTTATCCTGTCCTCAGAGATGCCCACACCAGGTGTCTTGTGGCTCAAGTGCTATCCAGGTGCTCTACACAGCTGAACACCCAGGAGTGAGATTTTTGTCTCAATATTGAACTTAAGGGTAATCTAAAGATTCCCACATCTGGGTGACTGTCTAAATAGATACATGCACATGTCCTTTAATCTGACATTTCTCCAAGCTCAAAATCAAACAAGTGTAGAGCCAGGCCAGGTAGCTCATGCCTGTAATCCCAGCAATATGAGAGGATTGCTTGAGCCCAGGAGTTAGAGGCTGCCGTGAGCTATGATTACACCACTGCACTTGGCCCTATCTCTTAAAAAAACTTTAAAAAAAATTAAACAGGGGTAGTCTTTCTCGATTCCTCAAGGACCTAGAAATAGAAATTCCATTTGATCCAGCAATCCCATTACTGGGTATATATCCAAAAGACTATAAATCGTTCTACTATAAGGACACATGCACACGAATGTTCATTGCAGCACAGTTTACAATAGCAAAGACCTGGAACCAACCCAAATGCCCATCGATGATAGACTGGACAGGGAAAATGTGGCACATATACACCATGGAATATTATGCAGCCATCAAAAACGATGAGTTCGTGTCCTTTGTAGGGACATGGATGAAGCTGGAAACCATCATTCTCAGCAAACTGACACAAGAACAGAAAATCAAACACCGCATGTTCTCACTCATAGGCGGGTGTTGAACAATGGGAACACATGGACACAGGGGAGGGGGAGTATCACACACTGGGGTGTGTCGGGGGGAGAAAGGGGAGGGATAGTGGGGGGGTGGGGAGTTGGGGAGGGATAGCATGGGGAGAAGATGCCAGATATAGGTGATGGGGAGGAAGGCAGCAAATCACACTGCCATGCTGCCATGTGTGTACCTATGCAACAATCTTCCATGTTCTTCACATGTACCCCCAAACCTAAAATGCAATAAAAAAAAAAATGGAAATGAAGAATTGGAGAGCAAAAAAAAAAAAAAAAAAAAGTGGGGGTGGGTGCTATTTCAACACTGGCTGCTTTTACATACGTGGAGACCCTCAATAGGCAGATTCTGCTTCTAGTCTGTGATAGGAAAAACAAAGAAAAATAAAACCCTTCTTTTTCCTATGCCTCTAGCCCCCACTCATGAAACCAGAGTTTCCCCTCAGGCAACAGTGTCCCCACAAACACCCCAAGTATAATTTTGCACAAAGTTATACTTGCAGCAACACTTCGAGAGTCCCAGTGGCCAATTCTCTGATTCTTGCATCCTCCAGAAGCAAATATGAAAAACTTGAGACTCTCCCCACAGTTCTGTCTCTTAGTTTGGGGGAAACAAACTGGCATCTCTGACCCACACCTGACTAGAGAAGGTGGGGATGGGTGAGTGGTGAGTGGCACAGCTCTCAGGGAGAGGGAAGGCGGCTCCAGGAGGGGGCGGGCCTCGCCGCGAAGGCAGGTTCAGCTTCGGTTCACCAATTGCAAGCAGTCCCCGCGGGAGACTGGGAGAGCCCTGGCGGCTGCAGGCCGATACCTGGGCGGATGCTACCTTTTCCTGCACAGGATCAGTCCACAGACTTGCACCAGCACCCCGGCGGCCCGCCGCAACCTTCCCCCGGGCTGGCGCGGCCTCCCGGAACCCGCAGGGCTTGGGGCCAGGGCCTTTGGCCATCCACGCCCTTGCGCTTCGCATTCCCTGGGGATGCTGCGGGCTCTCTCTAGCCCGGGAGGCGACCGGAGGGCGGGGTGCCGGGGAGGACACACTCCTAGCCCAGCCTCTCGGATTGACCCTTTGGATTTTTCTCTTCCATACCGGCTTATCCGAGTGGACCCCCCCAGCCCACACCCCGCAGTGATCTGCGGATAGGGGAAGAGAGAGGGGCGCTAGCGGTGGTACTGCAGCTGGAATCGACCATGCGTGCTTGGAGGTGGGGGGGATTTGAACTTTTATTTTATATGAAATTAATAAGGACAAATTGAGGAGGTCGAACATAACATCTTCATTCATTCTTAAAAGAAGGCATGACTTTAAAATAAATGTAGCGAGGCGAGAGAGACCCTCGGGGTTGCGTTGCCTTAGGTGCAAGTTTGAGAAGTGCTGTTAGGTACACAGGTGCTTCTTTGTAAATTCGGGTTCCTGACGCTAGACCCCGCGGTGACCCCTGCGTCTGGGTCTAGGACACGCCCTCCGGCTGCGATCCACCTTGATCCCCCCACAGTGGAGGTGCGGAAGGGGGATCGCAGACCTTCACCGGGGTCAAACTCATTTACCGAGAAACGTGTAGTCTGCATCTGGGCTCTCCTGGAGAAAACAGAGAGGCCAGGGGCATAAAAAGCCATTTGCAGAACGTTAGACAGCTAGGCAGTGAAAGCAGAAGTCTCTTCTAGGCTGTAGGAATAACCGCACTGATGGCTCAAGGGGCCCTAGAACAGTTCCTTCTGTTAGGTCGATTCATTAAGTCATTGCTGTTTTGGTGGGTCAACATAACAGAATAGGCCTAGTTGCTTTAAATTTCCTGGGAAGTGAAGTTAAATACACTTTAGTCATCTGTAAGTACTTTCAATGCCATCAGCAACAGCCGTGTAATGAACTGTTCATTAAGAAATTTAATGTCATCTATAATTTTCACCTTTTTGTTCCATTAGAAAGGCCTCAGAACTGAATTATGCCAGAAATACATGAAAATATACATGATTTTATTAGGAGATTTACCTAAAGTACGTGGTTTATAAGGAAACTAATCTAAAACAGTAAATCTATGAAAGCCGCTGTTGCCTTTATAACTCAGCTTAATTAAAAAAAAAAAGTCATGAACACAATCAAGATTTTTTTTAACTGGGGAAGAATAGAAGGATGGGTATACGGATGCCCAAATGTCAAGATTTAAGCTGATTCTGAATCTGATATAAATAATGATCATGAATTTAAGAACTATCTAGCCTTAAACATACACTGATTTTTCTTATGTGAAATCAGCTCAGATAAAAATTAATAAAATTTTAAAACTGTTGGAACCCCAGAAAACACTTTAAGCCTTGACAAAGATGTCACTGATCTGAGTCACATATGGTTACAACTTCTGTGCTCAGATTATAAACTCCTGTTCTTGTTTTTTTGTTTGTTTGTTTTTGTTCTGTACAATGACTAGAGAATTAAACAGCATCAGGGACAAAATCTCTTGCCTTAATTCGTGACCCTTGTTATATAGATTAACTTCTCTCTTGTTGTCCTGCTTTGCTTAGACCAGATGACAGAAAATTAGGACTGAGTTTTCTGTTGGACCCTCTGTTTTAAAAAAGTGTTAAATGTATCCTTCCCAGAAAAGAACGTTGGACATAACCAATCAAATTGCTGTAACTATTTGCCAATCTTGTATGAATAATGTTGCAATTGTGCTAAAAACTCCTCTGTCTCTGCCAATATAAGTGAAACCTTAACTTGCCTGCTTGTGAATGCTTACTCCATTCCTTTGGAGTTGGTGTTCAGGTGGTCCATTCTCACACTTTGCACTTGAATAAACTCTTTAAATTAGATTCTCACCTTTTTGATTATTTTAGATTGACAGCTCTAATCAATTAGATCACTCCCCTACATACTATAATAGACTCCACCCCCCTGCCCCCCAGAGGCTGTTCCCTGTGTCAGTGAATGGCACCAACTTGTCAATTTGTCCAAGACAGAGACCCGGGAATCATTTTTTATCCCTCCCCCATTCCGGTGACTCTCAAATTCATTCTCTCCGTGGCTACCAGAATGATCTTTATAGAATACAGATTTGTACACATGTCACTCCTTTGCTAAAACCCCTTAAATGATTCCCCATTGACCAGAGGATAGTTCTAACTCCCTCATTAGATCTTACAGCTCCTTCTAGTTCAGGTCCTCACCTCCACCCCTTCCACCTGCTTCTTGGCTCTTTTTACCTTCTTCACTTCCCACCATCCCTGCTTCCCAATGGCACTCGGTGTTAAATTGCTCTAATTTCCCCAAGATACAGGATGTCCCTTTCTTTGATCACTGAACCTGAAACATTCTTCAGTTCTTTCTTCCCTGACAAGCTCCTACTGCTCCATCGGGTCTCTGATTAGATGATTTCCTGCAGGGAGCTTCTCAGATTCCCTGCCTCAGGTTCTTATAACCCCACCGGCCCTTATCACACAGTATTATAATTACTTTTTCCTCTGTTTCACCACTAAATCAAGCTGCTGACCTGTGCCCAAAGGGAAGTTGCATTTGGAAAGAGCCCAAGCTTTCAACTCAGAGAGACCTTGAATCTAAATCCAGGTCTTGCATTTACAAATTATGTGCACTTCAGCAAGTTTCTTAACCTGGCTGTCTGCATCTCAGTTTCCTATCTATAAAGAAAGAGGATCATAGTGAAAATTAATAAGACAATGTGTGTAAAGCATTTTGCAGGTAGCCAGGCACTTAGTAAATGCTCAAGTAAATAGTAGTTACAATTGGTAACACTTCTGCCCTAAAGCTCCTCCCAGACTGAACTCCTCCCAAGACAGTGGACAGATCTTTTTTTTTCTTAGATGGAGTCTCGCTCTGTCGCCAGGCTGGAGTGCAATGGTGCAATCTCGACTCACTGCAACCTCCGCCTCCCAGGTTCAAGTGATTCTCCTGCTTCAGCTGAGACTACAGGCGCACACCACCACACCTGGTTAATTTTTGTATTTTTAGTAGAGACAGAGTTTCACCATATTGGCCAGGATGGTCTCAATCTCTTGACTTTGTGATCCGCCCGCCTCGGCCTCCCAAAATACTGGGATTACAGGAGCGAGCCACCACACCCGGCCATGGGCAGCTCTTATTACACCAACTAGAGACAGATGAAGAAGAAAACTATTATTTTTCCTAACCCAAAAAAGATTTATATTAGCTGTATATGCTCACAGAGATCATTTGACGGGTCTGTTTCATGCCTGTTTATCTATCTGAACATGATTCATGCCATCAGTGTAATCAAAGAATATCCTGAAAGTATTTGAACAAAATATAGCATTTTGAAATGATATGTTCCTTTCTTATTATTTGTTGAAAGAAGTGTGATTTTAAAACATTAAAATGTTTGAAATTTATCTTAAAGCTAAGGGACCATAAATAACTTAAAACAGCAAACCCTCACTTGTAGCCAAGTTCCTTGACATTTTCCTTTAGCATCCTTTTTACCAGCAAAGATAAGTTGTAAAACAAATTGTTAGGAATTTCACCACACTTTCTGCCACCACCTACTATAATAGTGGTAGAACTAAGCAAGTGAGCAGCTAGTATAAGAAGGCAGGCCCCAGGAATCAAGAAAATCTGTATCTTGTACAATATAGCCTTAGATAATTGAGATTACGGTTTTGTTTGGTCGAGTTGTTTGATTGTTTTTGTTTTACAATTTATCATACACATTTTAGACCCACAGATTATTAGAACTAGAAAATATATAGCATTCTGGGGAAAAGGAAAAGTTTGAGCACATACATATTTAGGTTCACTACCTCCAAATTCCACAAAAATGATAGTAAAAAAGAATGTTGTAAAACACATGAGATAAGCATGGGAGAGGAAACTTCACAATGAAACGCTGTAAGCTGGAAAACAGTGGATGAGAGGCAACTTACTCAGACAGCTGATTTAGACCTCAATCCTAAACCTGTAGGGAAAAGCTAAAAAAGCAATCCAGTTTCACTACAGAATCCAGGAAGTCTCTGGAGTAGGTAGCACCAGGTACCTCTGAAAGTAGGGGCAAAACTAGGGCTAGTGAAAGATTGGGTTGGTTTGTTTAAGAAGCAATTGGAACTTCTGATCACTCTTTCTCACTCAGGGTAGCCAATCAAATGGCTCTCCAACACCCCATCCAAACACTGGAGGTTTACTCGCTGCAGATAGAAAACAGAGTTTCTAGACTAGGAGTTATTCGGCACAGTTGAGGGCGTATTGTGCTAAACACAGATGTAGTAACAGAATATTGGGATGCTGAATGTTGAGAAGACACCTCATCCCTCCCCAGTCTCTCTCTTCAGCTCCAGAATGAAGAAAGCCAGAGCTGTAGATGTTAAGCAGGAAATTTAAAAATACTTCTCTAGGGAACATGAGTAGTCCTAATTAATATATATTAAGGATACCCACAAAATGGCCCTGGCAAATCACCCTCCAGGAATCCCATAGTCAACAAGCTTAGAGGTCTTAAATATGAGCAAATGGCCAAAGATCACCAGATATTATCTGAGGGAAAGCTATGGCATGAAAGATACTAAAACAAAGGAATAGAGGGGAAAAGCAAATTAAAGAAATAGAGACCACTGTAGGAAGAATAAGGCCTTATATGACTATAATTAATGTATTTATAGGAAAAGTTATTTTATTCATAAAACAATAATAGGATGTTCTCTTTAAAAAAGAAATATTCTGGAAATTAAAAGTTCTTGGAAATCGCATGTATAACAGCAGAAATAAAAACTCAACAGAAGAGTTGGAAGTTAAAGTTAAGAAAATCTTCCAAAAGTAGAAAGCAAAAATAAATAGAGTGCTGCTTTGGCAACATGTATATTAAAATTTGAATGATATGGAGAAGATTAGGGTAGCCCTTTGCAAGTATGACACACAAATTCATAAAGCATTCCTTTAAAAAAACAGAAAATAACAAGTGTTGGAAAGATTGTGGGGAAGGGGGAACCCTTGTGCACTGTTGATAGGAATGTAAAACCATGCAACCACTATGGAAAACAGTATGGCAGTTCCTCAGTAAATTAAACATAATTACTATATGATCTGGTAATTCCACTTCTGGGTATATTCTCAAAAGAATTAAAAGCAGAGACCCAAATAGATATTTGTACACTCATTTTTATAGCAGCTTTATTCACAATAGTCAAAAGGTAGAAGTAACCCAAATTTCCACTCACAGATGGGTAAACAAAATGTGACATATACATATAATGGAATTTATTCAGCCTTAACAAGGAAATCCTCACACAGGCTACAACATGGATAAACCTCAAAGACATTATTTGAGGTTTATTCACCAAGTGAATTAAGTCAGTCACAAAAGGACTAATGTTTTATGATTCCACTCACATGAGGTACCTAGAGTAGTTAAATACAGTAAGACAGAAAGTATAACAGTGGCTACTAGAGGCTGGGAGCAGAGGTTAGTGAGGAGTTATTGTTTAGTAGGTACAGAGTTTCAGTTTGGAATGATGAAAACGTTGAGATGGATAGTGGTGATGTCTGCGTGACAATGTGAATGTGCTTAATTCCACTGAATTGTACACTGAAAATTGTAAAACTTATGTATATTTTACTACAATACAAAAAAAACTGGCACTTTAGGCATGTAACTTAAGAGATACAGAGGCAAATATTAAAAGAAATAACTCAGAGTTGTAAGTGTTTTATTCCAAGGATGTGAAAATGTCAGAGGAAGGGCTGCTGTTTTTCAAAGAAGCTTTGTGAAACTATAACTATTTATCTTTTTAAATTATGTGCATGTAAAATTGTATTCACAATTTTACAAATAACACTAATAATGAACTTGGGCTAAGGCTGAGCATGATGGCTCATGCCTGTAATCCCAGCACTTTGGGAGGCCAAGGTGGGTGGATTGCTTGAGCCCAGGAGTTTGAGATCAGCCTGGGCAACATAGCAAAACTCTGTCTCCACAAAAAGTAAGAAAGTTAGCCAGGTGTAGTGGCATGCACCTGTAGTCCCAACTACCAGGGAGGCTGAAGTGGGAGGATCACCTGAGCCTGAGGAGGTTGAGGCTGCAGTGAGCAGTGATGGCGTCACTGCACTCCAGTCTGAGCAACACAGAGCAACCCTGTCTCAAAAATAAATAAATAAACTTAAGATACTTTTAATTCCCTCAATTTCATAGATAACCAAATCATGTTCCGCAGGGAATGCTTATGAGGGGAAAACAAAAACAAAAACAAATCATGGAGAGAGCAGGACCTTTGGCCAAATAATCTAAAATAGCAAGTGGCAGAGTAAAGACTTGAAGCTATATGTTCTGAATCAAAGTTCAGCATCTTACCAGCACAACACATTGCAGTCTGTAAGAGCATATTCCCTAGTCCCCTAAAATAAACTTTTCTGGGCGTCCTGCCTTAAACCTTCTTAAATTACTTTTCTTTGTATTTTATAAAATGTCTAATAATACTGCAGAGTTTTCCATTTTGCCTAGCATTATTCATTAATACCTAATGACGTTTTTCCAATCCAAATACACTTTTGAAATAATACTTTTTCTGACTTTTTTCTCTGTCTTCATAATTAAAATTGAATGGGATTTGGGGTGTTTGTGTTTAGTGTTTCTCCCTAAATGGTTGGAGAGACTTTGCTATTGCTGAATAAGATACTGTCCTTTATTTCTTTTTTCTTCTCTTTTATTTTTTATTTTTTGAAACAGATTTTCACTTTGCCACCCAGGCTGGAGTGCAGTGGCACCGTCTTGGTTCACTGCAACCTTTGCCTCCTGGGTTCAAGTGATTCTCCTGCCTCAGCCTCTTGAGTCTCTGGGATTACAGGTGTGCACCACCACACCTAGCTAATTTTTGTATTTTTAGTAGAGATGTGGTTTGACCATGTTGGCCAGGCTGGTCTCAAACTCCTGACCTCAAATGAGGTGCCTGCCTCAGCCTCCCAAAATGCTGGGATTACAGGCATGAGCCACCACACCTGGCCAGTCCTTTATTTCTTGTGTGGGATATTTTGTACTGAGTCCAAAAAGCTACCCACGGTCACCTTTATCACAACAGAAAGCATTGCCAGTTCAATTCAACTCAAGTCACTAGTCTAATATTAATTTTAATGTCAATTTTTTCCATTAGAAATATGATATATTTATAAAGAACATTTAGACTAAGGAATGATATATAATTTACCATGCTTCAGACTTTACAATGAATCCCTTATGTGCACAGCAGTTCCAACAGTAATCCATTAGCTATCAGTTGAATATATACTAATGGACATCTATGAAATATTTTTTAAAGAACTGTGAGGACCTGTCATAAGCATATCCTCCAACACTGACAAATGCTTTTTCCCAGAATAATGTGATTGATAAGTTATCAGTGTGAAAACTCTAAATAAGATCTATTATGCTTGTAGGATACCATCCCTTATCAAAATGGTGTAGATTACTGTGTATGGTTTCTCATCTTATGTGACTGTCTCAACCAGCTTGTGTGCTTCTTGAGGGCAAGGTAATACATGACTAGACACATACATTCTCTTTAAGCATCTGTAATAAGTAATGAATCAGAGTATGGAATCATGGAAAGTTACAGCTGAAATGTGGCTTAGGGACCCATGGGTCTACCGACCTCTTTTCAAAGTAAAGGAAATGCTAATGGATATTTGAATGTATATTTATGTGGAACATTTCATATGCATTTACTCACTGCAGCCCCTCTAAGTAGGTACTGTTATTACTCCATATTAAAGATATTGAAAAGAAGATCAGAGAGGTCGAGTAACATACCCAAGGTCACACAGCTGGTCGTGCTTACACCTGGACGATAGCCAAGGTGATTGGAGTCTCCAGAGCCTGTGCTTTGCTAAAATCTAGAGATAGATGTTAGCTCATTTACATGTGATCATATGGCCGACTGCTGACAGAGGCAGGCCTAGAATTCAGATTGGTTGGCTGCCCAGAGCGAAGCTTATCTTGGGATCCACTGGTGCATATTTTAAGTTAAAAATAAATTTCTGTGTAGGGATGCTCTTGGCTATAATTTCTCATTTTTATATAGCAAAATTTGAAAAGACTACATGTAAATTACTCCTGCAAAATTGTCTCTGTGTAACGTATATCTCAGAGCTGAAAAAAGTTAGCTTTGATTTGCTTCCATTTCTTAAATAAGGAAACAAGCTCAGAGAGATGAAGAGACAAACCCAAGACCATTCCACAGCTAAGGGAAGGTGAGCACCTGGGACCAGGTCACCTGCTTCCTGCGGCAGGGCTGCCTCCCCCCACATTCTGGTTCCATGTGTCAATGGAGTCTTCTATTGCCCATGCTGTATAAATCCATACTCCAGATACATCCTTCTGGAACTTTCCATTTCCCTAATTACTTCCATCTGTATTTCCAGTCTCTGATTTACTCCTTATCTACTACTGTCTATAATATAAGACTCAATTTATGCACATCCTCAGATTAGTTCTCTACCACCTGCCCCCCTGCCACTTGCTCAGTGGAAAACCCTGGTCACTGCCACTGTCGCCTCTCCACTCAATACTGTTCATTCCACGAGGGGAGGCCAGAGGCTGCATGGCCTCCCGTGGGCCGCACAAGAGAGCAGCCATAATTGCTCCAGCATCAAATCCAACTTACAGACTCTCTGAGACTCTGTGCTATGTAGCGTGGGATGTGGATTTCCCATCAGGTGTCCCAAGCAGTCAAATAACACGACAAAATTGGGCAAACTTTGACCAAGGTGAGATATAAGATAGGAGAGAACCAACAGATAAGTTTCTTTCATTTTCTTTCTTTTCCATGGACAGCTTCAAGGCACAATGATTTCATATAGCCTATCTGGAGACATCCCTGTGACTGAAATATCAGCTGCATTTTCTTTTGAAGCTTTTTCTAGTGCAGTAACGTTCCACTCCTCTCTCTATATGGCCCCTCACTCTTGCTACCCTGGGGTTGCACTCCTCAATAAAACAATGGCAGGAACACTTTACCCTACTCCTATCATGAAAGCTTCATAGCGATGGGTGAGTTTTGGAGGAATAAAATTCAAATTCAAAATATCTTTGGCTGGGCACAGTGGCTCACGACTGTAATCCCAGCACTTTGGGAGGCCTAGGCAGGTGGATCACTTGAGGTCAGGAGTTCAAGACCAGCCTGGCCAACGTGGTAAAACCCCATCTCTACTAAAAATACAAAAATTAGCTGGGTGTGGTGGTGGGCACCTGTAATCCCAACTACTTTGGTGACTGAGGCAAGAGAATCGCTTGAACCCAGGAGGCGGAGGTTGCAGTGAGCCGAGATCATCCCACTGCACTCCAGCCTGGCAACAGAGCAAGACTCTCAAAAAAAAAAAAAAATCCTTTCACAAACTTAATTGGCAATTGTCATAGGTGAGCTTTCTTTTCTGAGATGTCCTCAGTCCTGTCAAGGAGGAGAAGGGACGCACAGAGGGCGGCAAGGAAGAGGTCAAGGAATCTGTACTACTCATCATGGATCTTCATTTCTTTCCTCCACTTTAAAACACTTCAGCTCTCAGCAGATATTTGTTGGACCTAGGAGAGGAGGTACTCAAGTGAGGAGAGGTCCTGGATGTGTATATTCTTCTAGGATATCTAGAATATCTAAGCAATTACTTAGAGTGTGGAATCTTTGGGTTGCTGTTAAATTCAATGCTGAGGGCCAGGTGCTTCCTCCCCTTTAAAAGCAAGGTGTTGCTACCCACTCCAATTCTGGAGGAGGGAAGAGGTTTCACTGATGGGAAGGAAGAAAGGCTCTGGAAAGCAGCTGGCAGCCCTGGAAGGTGCCAGCAGCACACAGCTCTGGGTGTCCAGCTATGGAGCGGGCCTGGGCAGGACTCAGGCAACCAGGCATCTGGTTTGGGCACTCTGGTCAGGCTATAACTGCTCCTATCTACTGAGCATTTTTTACAGTAAGCACTACTTTAAATGCTTTACAAGAGTTAACTTATGTAGTCCAAACTGTAAGGTAGGTAATATTATGATCTACATTTTATAACTAAGGAATCTAAGACAAGGTAGTATAGAAAGGTTCAGTAACTTGCCCAAGCTCACTCAACTTGAAAGGGGCAAAGCCAGGATTCAAATCCAGTCAAACTGACTCCAGAATCTACTCTCTTAGCCAGTAATACTGTCAGGGAAGCTGCAGAAAGCCCAGCCCATGGCAGTGGGGACAGAGCAAAGCCTTCTTCTGTGGTCATTGTTAAACTATGGTCTCTCGGTTTCGATCAAATCCTCTATACCTGACTTTGTGATGCTGGTGCTAGGACTCTGCCAGCCACATTTCGGCTTTGACAGTTGGCTTGTCTTTAGCCTTGCCAGTGGGGGCTCCGGGGGAAACTTGCAAGGCTGGAAGAGGTACCTAGAAGGGGCCTGTCTGCTTTCTGTGGGCTTCTCGTTCCTCTCTGGATTCCTGCTCCGGTAAGCAATACCCTAGCGATTCTTCTCCACCCTGCAGGGGCAGTGCCTTCCTGTAGCAGCAGCTAAATCCAGTTTACAGTTTTTCCAGCATTTCTACAACCACCTTAATCACATTCTCATCAGGTACACCCGGCACTAACTGGCTAAAGGTCTCTCCTTAGTGGTTAGGGTCCCAGTCCTCAGGCCCCCTCCTCTGAACTCAGAAACGCCAGTTCAGCTGAACAGACCTCCTCCTCAGAGACCTGAGTTTCAACTCCATGGGGCCTCTACTCTAAATTTCTACGTTTTCATCATTTCAATCTCTTTTCCTTGTTTCCTCAGTCCTGGGGATGGTAGACACTTCCTGCTATTGCTACCTCCATGATACAGAGTTCTTCTTTTGCCTTTGCAGATAAACAGTCCTCATACCTAGTCGACAATTACTCATAATGAATTTTCTAAGTCAAAATAACTGGTTGTGTTTTCTTCTGCTTGGCTAGACCCTAACAAATATACCCGTCTTATGGTTAATTCTCGTACTTGAATTTGCATCAGAGTTTAATAATTTATCAATAGCTCGTGAGATATTGCCAAAGTTGGGGGAAGGTATGTGTGGAATAAACCCAGCCAGTAAAAATTCTGGGAAAACAAACAGATTCAGATCAATGTACAATGTGACATCCTCAAGAAAATAATGCTAAATTCCTCACACCTGCCAATGTTTTACCTTATGCAGCAATGATATTCTGTCTTCACCTTTTATTAAATCAATACTGGAGACAGATTCAAGTATCTGTTGTCAATAAAGGTCACGATAGTCTTATGGAATTTGAGAGGATTTCAAAAACGTATATATAACGGAGAGCAGGATCTTGCCCTGTGACAGACTTCTCAATGATACATTTATCTTCCTACCACATAGGAATTACTCAGCTAGACTAGCTATTTTTGTAATGATGGGTAGTGGGAAATACTCTAGAGTAGGTAGCAAAGTACTTGGGTTCTAATCCCAGCTATGCCATTTCATATTAACTTGGTGCTCTTGAGAAAAGCACTAACTTCTCTGAATCTCAGTTTCTCTATTTCAAATGAAGTTATTAATACTACTTATTCTGCCTCTTTTACAGGCTTACCCAATTCGCTAAATATTTATTCATCATCCATAGGCAAGATGTGTGGTAGGTATCCAAGGATTTAGATAGAAAAGTAAAATACAGGCTGGGCATGGTGGTTCATGCCTGTAATCCCAGCACTTTGAGAGGGTGAGGTGGGCTGATTACTTGAGGCCAGGAGTTTGAGACCAGCCTAGACGACATGACAAAACCCTGTCCCTACTAAAAATACAAAAAATTAGCTGAGCATGGTGGTGCATGCCTGTAATCCCAGCTACTCAGGAGGCTGAGGCATGAGAATTGCTTGAACACAGGAGGCAGAGGTTGCGGTGAGCCAAGATGGTGCCACTACACTCCAGCGTGGGCGACAGAATGAGACTGTCTGCCAAAAAAAAAAAAAAAAAGAAAGATAGTAAGAAGAAAAGTAAAATACAGTCCCTGCCCTAAAGAAGTTTACAATCCAATATTTCTCTATGCATTCAACACTTATGAAACACTATCTGCCAGGCACTGTGCTAGGAGCTGGGAATACAATGATGCCTAAAGTATGATTCCTTTATTCAAGAAGATGACAGTCTGTACAGCAGTAAGATAAGGGTGCAGATAACTAGAACAGGAGGCAGCATGTAAAATAACGAGATGGAACTAATCAGTTAAAGAAATAGAGGACATGCACTGAGTTGAGAGGGTCAGGAGAGGCTTTGTGGATCTGGTGTCATTTGAACTGGCTATAGACAAAAACTTAATAAAGGAAAGACAAAGGGAATAACTGAAAAAAAAAAATGAGCTTCATGAAAGCCTAGAGGCGATGCATGGTGGCTCATATGTGTAATCCCAGCACTTTGGGAGGCTGAGGTGGGAGGATCACTTGAAGCCAGCAGTTCAAGACGAGCCTGGGCAACATAGTGAGACCCTTTCTCTATAATTTTTTTTTAATTAGCTGGACATGGTGACATGCACCTCTGTAGTCCTAGCTATTCAGAAGGCTGAGGCAGGAGGATCACTTGAGCCCAGGAGTTTGAGGTTACGGTGAGCCAAGATTGTGCCACTGTTTTCCAGCTTGGGCAACAGAGCAAGACTCCATCTCAAAAAGAAAAAGAAAGAAAGAAAAAAGCCTGAAGTGGAGTGGAGTTAGTGGAAATTAGAAAGAAGAAATGTATATAACTGATACTAGATGAACAGTGCTCAAAAATACATATTGGGCAATTATAATAACAAATGAGTTACTGATGAAGATGTAGTAATGGATAAGGCAGACATGGTCTGTTTTCAAGAAGCTCTTGATGAGTTGAGACTGGGAAAAAGTTTTAAAGTTCCTTAGTATGGTCTGTTTTAAAATATAGTGTACTGATAGAAAATTTGAGGTTCCATAAGGGCCAACAGACTGGGAGACTGTTGTCATAGAAAAGATGGCTTCTACTTTGGGAGACCGAGGCAGGTGGATCACGAGGTAAGGAGTTCGAGACCAGCCTGGACAACATATCAAAACCCCATCTCTACTAAAAATACAAAAAATTAGACAAGCATGGTGGCGCACACCTGTAATTCCAGCTACACAGGAGGCTGAGACAGGAGAATTGGTTGAACCTGGGAGGTGGAGGTTGCAGTGAGCCGAAATCGCACAACTGCACCAAAAAAAAAAGAAAAAAGAAAAGAAAATATGGCTTCATTTTACTCACAGATCCCAGGAGGAAGGGACACGTTATGCCACACAATGGAGTCAGGGAGACACAGGGAAGCACCAGGGTTGGTCAGGAGGCAGAGGGAGGGAGAAATTGTGGACAAGAGCTTTTATTATGGTTTCCACAGGCAGGAACAGATGATGCAGGGTAATCAGGTTTAGGATTGGCTAGTTTGAATAATTTCAGCGGGCTCTGGAGCATAGAGACTGGTCTAATTGTCCAGCACTTGACTCTGGGGTGATTGGGGCAGGTGGCCCGGAATGGGAGATGAAGAAGGTGGAGGAGTATGGAATCTGGATTGGTTGGTTTGCAGATGAAAGTTACACTCACAGTTGAGGTGTTTACCATCCCTACAAATTAGCTAACTCTGGGAGGGGACATTCCTTCAGGGCCAGCAAGGCCCCAGATGTCAAAGCATCAGGTTACAGAAAATACAAGGCATAGTAAACACAGACTCCTTAAAAATAGGGGAGCGTATTCAGCTTTGTATCTCTAGCACTCACCATAATACTTTGCACCTGAGAAGGAGAGAAAGCACTTAGTGTTGGATGGTCAGATGAATAAATCCCCCTCTTTGACTCTAACTCTGTTAGAGTTTGACAGCTCTGACACGTCCTTCAGTTCTCAGCCAGATGGTCACTTTCTTAGGGAGGCCCTCTCTGATTCCTTAGAAAAAGCAAGTTACGACTGTGGTGGACGCGTTGATGCATGGCCCCAATCCCCCCTTCCGTGAAGGGGGGCTGACAGACAGCCTCCTTCAGACAGTAGGTTATGCAAAAAGGCTAAGAAGCAATCCCTTTAAAAATTAAAGGTACTTTTAAAACAAAAAAATGAAAGGTGAATGAGTGGTTATTTCCTTTGTGGCAAGGCTGCTTTATATCATAATAAGTATTCTTTCAACTTCGAGAGACAGCAATCCAACTCAAACTTACTTAAGAAAACAAAAAAGAGTGTATTGGTTTGTATGACTGGAGAGCTATCTTCAGGCATGGCTGGATCCAAGGAGTCAAATGATGACATCAGAAATATCTCCATCCTCATTTATCTCACATCTATTTCTCTCTCTGAGCATGACCTCATCTTTTTCTTTTTTTAACTGAAAATAGCCTCCCGCTCTATCACTGGGGACAATGGCATCAAGCGGCTCCTATTTACCTTATACTTACAGCTCTCGATCCAGTAAGAAGAGAAAGATCATCATTTTTTTCACAGAACCTGTATAAAATTTCAGAGGACATTTATATCAGTCAGGATCCAGTCTGGACACAGAAATCACACTGGTTATTTGAACAGGAAAAATTTAACAAAACAATTTTTAGCCAGAGCAGTAGAAGATGGTTCAGTAAAATTTAACATCCCCTGCAACTTTTTAAAATAAGTGACTAAAACACCACACACACAAGGACACTGTTGAGTCCAGAAATAGCAGGTGCGAAGAGCAGCTACTAATTGTAGGTTCTGGATGAATTAACAATAAAGGAACCCAGGACTAAAAGAGCCCTCTCCCCTTGAAGGATGAGGCTGAGACCACTTTGAAAATGATGCAGCTAATGCAGGAACCAGAATAAGCCTGCTAGTTACGGTCAGTCAATTTACCATAGGGCACAGACCACAGCCAGTCTATAGAAGCAGCTTGCAATTGAAGGAGGGTGTGGACAGGTGGCAGCTGGTCTGGAGAAGAGCCCACCACTGCCTGAGGGTGTGGCTGAGCAAAGCTGCTGCAAAGTGGCTGCAGATGGGAAACACATGGCCCGAGGATACAGCTAGAGCTCCCCTGTTGCAACCCCTGGGCTCCCACCTAATTAATAATAATAATGTTATTACATATTTAATATGCAACGTATTATATACATGTATATAATAATAATATAGGACCAGGACCCGGAAGGGAAGATTCTTCTGCTGCTATTGCCTTGCAGGGACACTGCATTGTTCTCGATTGATGCAGTTTAACATTCCACTAGCAAGTATAGGAGAAATGTTTACAGGGCTGAGTTCTAAGGTCACAAAGCAGGGAAAAGAAGGGTGGGTTTGAAGCTGGGAGATGGTAAGTCAGACACAACCCTGCTTGGGTCATATCCACAGCCCTGAACCAATCACTGTGACTAGGTGAAGAAGGACTCTGATTAGCTGAAGTCCAGGCCAGATTCATGCGCAAGCAAGGGGCGGGAGGAACAGCTCCACCTCTACATGTGGAATGGCTTCTTCATAGAAAAGATGGATTCTTCTACTAGAGAAAAGGAAAGAATGAAAGAATGCTAGGCAGAGGAAAACAATAGATATCCATTGTATGTTATATGTTGACTTTAAAAATGTCTGGTTCTATTTGAGGTTGTTAGTATAAGAAAGGGAAAATTAAAACCTTTCTTTAAGACCAATGGAACTGCGTTCATTCTTTCATTTAAGCATCTATGATGAGAGGAATGCATCCTTATCAGTCCTGAACTCCCGGCAACTTCGTGGATGTAGCAAAATTAAAAGGTCTGGCTGGGCATGGTGGTTCATGCCTATAATCCTAGCAGTTTGGGAGACCAAGGCAGGAGGATCACTTGAGCTTAAGAGTTCAAGATCAGCCTGGGAAACATGGCAAACCCCATCTCTACACAAAAACACAAAAATTAGCCAGGTAGCATGTGCCTATATTCCCAGCTACTCTGGAGGCTGAGGTGGGAGGATCACCTGAGTCCAGGAAGGTCAAGGCTGCAGTGAGCCACAATCAGGCAACAGAGTGAAACGCTGTACCCAAAAAAAAGGAAGGAAGGAAGGAAGGACGGAAGGAAGGAAGGAAGGAAGGGAGGGAGGGAGGGAGGAAGGAGGAAGGGGAAAGAGGGAGGGAAGGAGGGAGAGGGGGGAGGGGAGGGGAGGAGGGGGGATTAAAAATGAAAGAAAAGACAGTCAAACAAAAGGTTAAGATAAGAAAATGGTACCTTTATTTAATGATTAAAATGTCCAGAGAAATATGTGTACAATTTTTTTGGCAACCTTTTTTTCTTTTCTTCAACGTTTAAGTTCAGGGGTACATGCGCAGGATGTGCAGGTTCGTTACATAGGTAAACTTGTGTCATGGTGGTTTGCTGCACAGATCATCCCATCACGAGGTATTAAGCCTAGCATCCATTAGCTATTCTTCCTGATGCTCCACCCAGCCCCCACTCCCCCACTCCCCCACTCCCAACAGACCCCAGTGTGTGTTGTTCCCCTCCATGTGTCCGTGTGTTCTCATCATTCAGCTCCCACTGATAAGTGAGAACATGTGGTGTTTGGCTTTCTGTTCCTGTGTTAGTTTGCTGAAGATAATGGCTTCCAGCTAGATCCATGTCCCAGCAAAGGACATGATCTCATTCCTTTTTATGGATGCATAGTATTCCATGGTGTATATGTACCACATTTTCTTTATCCAGTCTATTATTGAGGGCATTTAGGTTGATTCCATGTCTTTACTACTGTGAATAGTACTGCAATGAACATGCACGTGCATGTATCTTTATAATAGAATGATGTATATTCCTCTGGGTATATACGCAGTAATGGAATTGCTGGGTCAAATGGTATTTTTGCCTCTAGGTCTTTGAGGAATCACCACACTGTTTTCCACAACGGTTACACTAATTTACACTCCCACCAACAGTGTAAAAGCATTCCTTTTTCCCCCACAACCTCACCAGCATCTGTGGTTTTTTGACTTTTTAATTAATAGCCATTCTGACTGGTGTGAGATAGTATCTCATTGTGGTTTTGATTTGCATTTCTCTAATGATCAGTGATGTTGAACTTCTTTTCATATGCCTGTTGGTAGCATGTATGTCTTCTTTTGAGAAGTGTCTGTTCATGTCCTTTGCCCACTTTTTAATGAGTTTGTTTTTTTCTTGTAAATTTGTTTAAATTCCCTGTAGATTCTGGATATTTGACCTTTGTTAGACGAATAGATTGCAAGAATTTTCTCCCATTCTGTAGGTTGTTTCTGATGATTGCTTCTTTTGCTGTGCAGAAGCTCTTTAGTTTAATTAGATCCCATTTGTCAATTTTTGCTTTTGGTGTTTTTGTCATGAAATCTTTTCCCAATGTGTGCAATTTTTTAGCAAAGTTTTTCACTACTACTCATGATCAAATCAGAACAAACCAGTAGGTATAGTAGTTAAGAGCACAAACTATAGCATAATACTGCCTACATTCAAATCAGCTCTATTAAAATGTGACATTGGACAGGATGTAAATGGCAACTTGTGTCTAAGTTTTCTCATATGTAAAATTTGAACAATAATGCCTATTTCATGGGACAGTTTAGAAGATTAAATAACATCTGTAAATCTCTTAGAACAGTGTCTGGCAAGCAGTTAGCACTATATGACTGCAAGGATCATGATGAATTGGCTGTTATAGCTATTATTATTATGAATTGGTTATTATTAGTTGGATATCAAGTAATATAATTTTCACTCCATTAGCTAATTTGAAATCCCCTTATCTCCAAAATTAGGAAAAAAACTTATTTTAAAAATATCTAACTGCTATATATATGTTAGCACCCACAGAACAAGACATTCTATAGGAATAATTTTATTCTTTTCATTACCTTATAATATTGAAGTGGCATCTTCATAAACAAAAATCATATTTCATAGAACCCAAAAACAAAAAAAACCTTATTCTTGGTATTTTCCTATAGAATATGGAAGAAAATACAAATCTTTATAAGATTTATTTTAATATTCATGGACTTGTATGAAAAGACAATCTTCCTGAAAATGTATTCATGTATATATTTTGTTAGAAGAATGTGTTTTTTTAAATGGGGTATTTTTAGGATTTCTTTTATTTTTCTCATTTAAAGGAAACTGCCTCTGTAAAACCAATGTTTTAAAATCACACCAGAACATTCTGAGCAAGAGATGTACTCCAGCTCTGGCTGAGTCAGAGAAACCCATAATGAGGACTCTGGCACTGACTATGAACCTCTGAGGCCTTCCTACTGTGACACATTCTGCAATATTAGTGATAAACTGATGTCTGAGGTATCAGGCATCTCAGCAAGTCCTCATCATTGAGTGTTACAATGCCAGGGAAGAGTGGTGGCAAAAAGAAGCAACTACGTTTCTTTTCCTTTCAGAGATAGGGCTGGTTCTTTATTAATGCTTACAGCAGAGGTGTGGGATTATAAATATCCATAACCAAATGGAAACAAGAGAAAACACCTCACAAAGTATATCCACTTGAAACCCACCCCAAATCATCATAACATGCACAAACAGGCACACACACATACACACACTCACATGCATATACACACACTCACAAAATGTTCCTAAACTACAGTCACAAAAGAAGTATGAGATTAATTAAAAATTATATGATACAACAATAGAATTTTTGTATGTAATAGAAGATTAAATATTTGGATAACAACACCGTCCTGATTCTTACAAATAAATTTAAGCAATGCAATATGGAAATGGCATTTTCCAATCTGGTATATAATCACACATAAAAAGACATCAAGTTCAGGACTATATTAATAGAAAAGTTTTAGTTACAGCAACGTTTTATTCCTAAACATTGATTTAATAATAGCTTTAGCTCCTGAGCTTGTGATTTCAATGTTACTTAAGACACTATTACCAAGAGTGGAAGCAACAAATGTGGATCAGAGATGTATTATTTTTCTTGTCAGGCTTTAAGGAGGGCTATCATGTTTCCATAAAAAGCTTTGTTTCCTGAAGACAACCCACGGAGTGGGAGAAAATCTTCACAACCTATACATCTGACAAAGGACTAATATCCAGAATCTACAAGGAACTTAAACAAATCAGCAAGAAAAAAAACAAACAATCACATCAAAAAGTGGGCTAAGGACATGAATAGACAATTCTCAAAAAAAGATACACAAACGGCCAACAAACATGACAAAATGCTCAGCATCACTAATGATCAGAGAAACACAAATCAAAACCACAGTGCGATACCACCTTACTCCTGCAAGAATGGCCATAATCAAAAAATCAAAAAACAACAGATGTTGGCATAGATGTGCTGAAAGGGGAACACTTTTACACTGCTGGCGTGAATGTAAACCAGTACAACCACTATGGAAAACAGTGTGGAGATTCCTTAAAGAACTAAAAGTAGAACTACCATTTGATCCAGCAATCCCACTTCTGAGTTTCTACCCAGAGGGAAAGAAGTCATTACAGGAAAAAGCCTCTTGCACATGCATGTTTATAGCAGCACAAGTCACAGTTGCAAAAATATGGAACCAGCCTAAATTTTCATCAGTCAACAAGTGGATAAAAAAATCATATATATATCATATATATATGAATACTACTCAGCCATATAAAGGAACAAAATACTGTCATTCGCAGCAACGTGGATGGAATTGCAGACCATTGTTCTAAGTGCAGTAACTCAAGAATGGAAAGCCAAACAGTGTATGGTCTCACTCATTGGTGGGAGCTAAGCTATGATGATGCAAAGGCATAAGAATGAGACAGTGGACTTCAGGGACTCAGGAAAATGATGGGAGGGGAGTGAGGGATAAAAGACTACACACTGGGTACAGTACAGTGTACACTGCTCGGCTGATGGGTGCACCAAAATCTCAGAAATCATCACCAAAGAACTTATTAATGTAACCAAACACCACCTGTTCCCCAGAAACCTACTGAAATAAAATAATAATAATAATAATTTTTTAAAAAAACCTGTTTCCTCATAGGCAAAATGTGAACAATGATATCTACCTCTTAGCTTTGTTGGAAGATTAAATGGAACAATGTATATTTCAAGGGCCAACAGACAGAGCCTGGGCATTGATTGGTGCTGGTAAATAGTATTTCCCCTCCTGTCCTGTAGGTCACTCAAGGACTTAGTGATGTAAGGCAATACATAACCACTTAAGCCAAAAAAGCTTTGGAATGCGGGTCTAAAAGAAGACGTGGAAGTTGGGCGCAGCCTCTGTTTGCATAATGCTTTCTACTATCTCCTCATGCACCTGCAGAGCAACCCTGAGAAGAACTTTGGTTTAGCAAACTCCCAACAAGGCCAACTCTGTAATTCCAGAACACCAATTAACTACCTTAGCTATGAACTCTGTACAGATCTATCATTCCAATAATTTGTGAATGTGCAAAGGGGATTCATATTATCATTTGCTCATATGATGATCCTGTTACTTACGTACCAGTAGGGGACTTCCAGTTCTCTTAAGCAAATAAATAATTCTATGGTTGCAAAAAATGTGAAAATTCTAAAGACTAAGTCGCAAAGTGATTAATGCAAGATTCCAAAACTGAAAATTAAATGAAAGACCATTCTTTCTCTCTGAAATCAAAATTAATAAGGATAAAACAGATGTGGACTATTTTTAGACTTAAAAATTATAGTTGACTCCTTTAACTGTGGATATTTTAAAACCCAGTCTTCAGTTTCTCAATTAACACAAAGTTTAATCTATAGCTCTTATATGGAAGGAGGTCTTTCCTTCTGAGTAACTAGCCTTCTTCTATACCATCAGAGCTACAAACATATAAACTGAGGCCTCCCCAACCATGTTTCATCACTTAATTAGATGATGAACTAGCTGAGCCTCACTAGTGCAACAATAGGTATTAAAAAGTCGTTCCAGGCCAGGCGTCGTGGCTCATGCCTGTAATCCCAGCACTTTGGGAGGCCAAGGCAGGTGGATCACAAGGTCAGGAGTTCAAGACCAGCCTGGCCAAGATGGTGAATTCTGGTCTCTACTAAAAACACAAAAAAATTAGCCAGGCACATGTAATCCCAGCTATTAGAGAGGCTAAGGCAGGAGAATTACTTGAACCCGGGAGGTGGAGGTTGCAGTGACCCAAGATGGCGCCACTGCACTCCAGCCTATATGACAGAGCGAGACTCCATCTCAGGGCGGCGGGGGGCGGGGGGGGGGGGGGTTATTCCTTGTAGGAAATACATTTGGGAGACATTGGGGTTCTTAAAATGAATCTTTACAGAAACATGCCATTTTGCCACAGTTTCCTCTTTATCCCCACTGACAATTCTATGGCATTTCAGAAATAAATTAACGGAATAGAATAATCTTTAGTGATGAGGAAAAAATATTTTAATAGCTCTATTAAATAGCTTACTGAACCTTTTTTGGATATATTTGTTACTTTCAATAACCTCTTCTTTTGATGTTAGTTTTCGAAGATCTGATATTGTATTCCTCTTAATTAACAAAGAAATCAAGGTCTCTAAAAATTGTCCTTATTTTCATTTTTGGTGGTTGTCTTTGTACCCCTTTTAAGGTTGAATCCTTTGAATTATTTAACTTAGGTAATGTTTTGATAGATTGTGGAAATATTTAGAACCTTAAGAAAGACATTTATTAGCATTTTAACATGACTTTTTTACTTATCCCTTTGACTCTTATGGTTTGGGTCTGTGTCTCCAGCAAATCTCATGTAAAATTGTAATCCCCATGTGTTGAAGTTGGGGCCTGGTGGGAGGTGATTGGATCATGAGGCTGGCTTCTAATGATTTAGCACTATCTCCCTAGTGCTGTCTCATGATAGAGTTCTCACGAGATCTGATTGTTTGAAAGTGTGCGGCACCTCTCCCTTGCTGCTCTCTCCTTTCTCACTGACATGTAAGATGTGCCTTGTTCCCCTTTGCCTTTCACCATGATTGTAAGTTTCATGAGACCTCCCCAACCATGCAGAACTGTGACTCAGTTAAACCTCTTTTATTTGTAAATTACCCTTTCTCAGATAGTTCTTTACAGCAGTGTGAAAATGAACTAGTATGACTGTCAAACAAATCAATATAAGAATATTCAAACCAATGGCATATAGTTTCTGAACCCACTAATTGATAGCACACATTTCATTTTTGAACTACAAAGTCACTATGTCAGTTTCTGAATGCTTATTTCGACATTACTTAAGACAATACTGGAATACATAGACATTCTTTTCTTAAGAACTTAAAGAGAAAGTTGCAGTAGTTTCTCCAAAAGCGCATCTGAGACTGTCACAACTAAAGACCATTCCCCCTCCGTCTGTAAGGATATAGCACTGCGAAATCAGCTATGCAAAGGATTTCTGAAAAGTCATTACAAGATGTTTTGATTTACTTATTTGTTCTTTAGTAAATATTTACAAATAAATTAATAAATGAATGCAAGAATGCCCATTATATGTAAGACACTACAGCCCACATATCTTGGATATATAGTAAGAGAAAAAGCATGGCTCCTGCCCTCATGAAACTTGTAGTCTAGCAGGTAAGAAAACATGATACAAAGAATCATGAAAATAATTATCTAATTACAATTTCAATAACAATGTTTTAATGAGTTGCCGGGTCCTATGGTTTTTTTCTCCATATGAAGATGAAAACATCTAGGAAATACTTTTTTAAGTATAAAACCTGAAAAATAGTTTCTCCTCAAAAACCTGTCTCTTATGATGGGAGGCCATTTACTCATTCCCTAGATGGAAGTAGAAAGCAGTTGTGTCATATTGACTCCACTTTCCATCTTTCACATTCAATTGTGTGCCACTGCTTACTGATTTTATTATCAGATGTATTTTATATTCATCCTCCTTTCTCCATTTCCATATCCAAACCATAGTACTAGTTGATATGGTTTGGATTTCTGTTCCCGCCCAAATCTCCTGTTGAACTGTAGTCCCTAATGAAGGAGAAGGGACCTGGTGGGAAGTGATTGGATCATAAGGGCAGATTTCAACCTTGCTCTTCTCATGATAGTGAATTCTCATGAGATCTGGTTGTTTAAAAATGTCTTATACGGCCGGGCGTGGTGGCTCAAGCCTTAATCCCAGCACTTTGGGAGGCTGAGGTGGGCGGATCACAAGGTCAAGAGATTGAGACCATCCTGGCCAAACTGGTGAAACCCCGTCTCTACTAAAAATACAAAAAAATTAGCTGGGCGTGGCGCATGTGCCTGTAGTCCCAGCTACCTGGGAGGCTGAGGCAGGAGAATTGCTTGAATCCGGGAGGCAGAGGTTGCAGTGAGCTGAGATCGCGCCACTGCACTCCAGCCTGGCGCCTGGCAACAAAGCGAGACTCTGTCTCAAAAAAAAAAAAGTATTATACTTCTTCCTTCTCTCTCTTTCTCCTGCTCCAGCCATGTAAGACTGTGGCTGCTTCCTCTTCACCTTCTGCTATGATTGTAAGTTTCCTGAGGCCTCCCCAGCCATGCTTCCTGTACAGCCTGTGTAACTGTGACTTGATTAAACCTCTTCTCTTTATAAATTACCCAGTCTCAGGTATTTCTTTATAGCAAGGTGAGAATAAACTAACACACTACTCCTCTGGTCATCTTGCTCAAATTGTTTTCATAGATTCACAGAATCACAGACAAAATAGGAGGATATTAAAGGTAGGAAAAGATCCTAGAGAACATTCTTCAGATAAGGAAACCAAGGCTCAGAAAGGCAAACGTCTCACCCAGGACTCCAGAATTCAGCCTAGCTATAGGCATGTCATAGTTTTCTTTAGAGCAGACATGGTAGACACTGTCGGTTGTCTGCTCATAGTCACTCCCATTCCTTTCTTCTTTGTAAGAAAATCCCACCTCCCACGATAGCAGCCAAAAAGGACAAATACCATTATGCATCACTTAACGATGGGGATACGTTCTGAGAAATGCAACATTAGGCAATTTTGTCATTGCGCCCACATAATAGAGAGTACTTACACAAACACATAGTCTTCTACACACCTAGGTGAGCTATATGGTATAGCCTATGGCTTCTAGGCTACAAACCTGTGCAGCATGTACCATACTGAAGAGTGTGGGCTACAACTGCCCACGCTCTTCAGTATGGTACATGCTGCACCATCCTGTATGCAGTCTATTGTTGACTGAAATCTTGTTATGCAGCATATGACTACAGTTGCTTTCCTAGGGATGGCCATATGATCCATTTATGGCCACTGAGATGTAAACCAAAGTCTCCTTGATGGTTTTTGAAAAGGATTTTGCTTCCTCATCAAAAGAAACAAAAAAGAGCCACCTCTTCTTCTTTCTGTCTTTGGATCTGAACTATACTGCCTCAGGACAAAAAAGCCAGCATCTAAGGAGGGTAGATCAGAAGAATGGAAACGTTTGGGATCCTTATCTATGAGCCTTGAGCTAACTCTTGGGACTGCTACCCGCAGACCTTCTAGTACATGAGATTATTTATATCGTTATGTCCTATATTCTGTTACTTGCAGCTAAGTGCACACTGGATGTACTATTGCTTCATTTCTTCATTTTCTATCTACCTCATTGAGCTCCATAGAGCAAGGAATTGGCCTATTTTTTTTCATTGCCATATCCCCCAATTCTTAGAACAGAGCCTGGTACATAGTCAATTCTTAATAAATGTCTGTTGAATGAATAAATGAATGAATGAATGTCAATAACCTTAACTGACTCTCTACTTCTGTAGAATAAAGTCTAAAGGCTTAGCCGGTATTTAAGGTCCTTCATGATCTGGCCCCAATGTATCTTTCCAGCTTAATCTTTTACCTTCACATACCCTACAACTCAGGAAGGCTTGGTTATTTCCTGTCCTCCCAAATATCCTGCCTTAGTCCATTTGTGCAGCTATTACAAAATGCCACAGACTGGGTCCTTTATAAGAAATAGAAATGTATTTCTTACAGTTCTCCAGGCCGGCACGTCCAAGATCAAGGCACTGACAGGTTCAGCTGTCTGGGGAGGGCTGCCTTCTCCAGGGGGGGAGGTATGTTGTGTCTTTACATAGCAGAAGGCAGAAGTACAAGCCAGCCAAACCAGTGTGAAGCCTCTTTTATGAGGGCCTTAGTCCCATTCAGGATGGAGGAGCCCTCATGGCCTACTCACTTCGTAAGGACTGTACCTTTCAATACTATCACACTGACAACACCTGAGTTTTGGAGAGGACTCGTTCAAGCCAGAGCACAGCACTCATGCTTTTTTGATGCAGGACTTTGGCTCCCTGGACTGGCATATGCTCCTTCTTTTACACCTCTCTATTTTTCTCTCATTCTTCAAGCTCCAGATCTTCTCTCAGAGCACTTTCTCCAATACCTTCAAGGTATAAATACTTTTCTATTCTGCGTTTCCTTCTCCTTTGTGCCTTTATCACTTTTACACATGTATGATAACTGTTTGGTGTACTCATCTCTATTCAATTACAAGTTCCTTGAGGCTGAGAAATCCACCATCCCTAAGAAAAATACAGTGATTTACCCTAGTGAGGTGACTAATACATTTTTGTGAGTGGAGACATAAATCATATTCAAGTGGGCCCACTTAAAATTTCCATTTTAAAAATAATTTAGACCCAGGAATTGGTGCAAGCTGTCATGGAAGCAAAGATCTGAATGTATTAAAGAAGGGGAGGAAGGGAGAGAAAGAGACTTGTTGGAAGTGTTAGGAGCAAGCACAGATGCCTTTTCTCTTGCCGATGACAGCGAAGTTCTTAATGGAAGATGATCCCAATCAATACAGCCAGACAGCTGATTTATATAATGGCATCAAACTGAAATCGTGGTCTTTGCATAGTGTTGTGAAAGGGGAAAAGACTACCAAGACTGGAATAGCCAGGGCACTCCACAAGTAGATCTGTGAGTATCAGTTGGTGGTCGTAAATATGTTTCCCCACCAGCAAGCCACAGAAGAGCTCCAGAGAGCAGCCTGCCTGAGGCTGGACGCGGAAGACTGACGGTGGGGCTAGTGAGGCTGCTGTATTTTGGCTGCCGCCGCGGCTGCTACCACTGGGCAGATACCGCAGTGAGGGGTCTGACCGCGCTGAGTGCTCTCGGGAACCTGGGCTCTGGCTAGGAATGAGAAGTTAAGAGAGGGAGGGCAGGGAGGTGGGCAGGACTCACCAAGGAGCTGCAAACCCAAACGAGAAGTCTAGGAAGCAAAAAGAGAGGAAAGAGTGAGCTTGAGCCAAGACATCAGGCCAAGTGGAACTGGAGGAAATGTCATCATTGGTAAAGGAGGACTTGGAGAAGAAACTGTTTAAGCCACTCTCGCAGAATCTGTACGAGTTTATTGAAATAGAGTTCTCCGTCCAGGACAGGTATTACCTCTGTGTGTCAGGTAATCTGTTCTTTCTGTTATCATTTCAAAAAGCAAGTCACCCAAAGATGCTCGGATGATAGAGGGAATTTTTGTGTATTTATTTTCTTATACAGCACGTGTACCTTCTGATTAGAACTTAACTATGCCACGTTTAAGAATTTGGATGCTACAGAATTTTTTTTAAGTGTTAAAAATGAAAGAACAAAACATTGTATTAGAATACTTTGGTTAATTGTGGAGAAATGAAACTGATATGTACTTCTCCTGATTTGATTATTTTGTCTCCAAACGTTTGTTTAATTTATTTGCATGGTATGCAATTTTATTGTATAAGAGCTCATTTTTTAAAAATGCAACAGAGAGCTCTCTGCATATTTTTAAATACATTGGAGAATTGAGTTATAGAGCACCATTTGCAACCAGTCTGGACAATTGTCATTCTCCCTTTTCATCCTAGGAAAAAAACAAAGCCTTACATTTTCTTCTGAGGGTTTTAGACTTCCTGGTGGTTTATTTGAAGAGAGAAATTATATTTTAAAACTTCTTTCTCTTGTAAGAAGTGTGTCTACAAAAACAATACCTTAATGGTAGAAACTAGTTCATGAAAATGGAACTTTAAGGATAAGAGGATGTCTTCCAAACTATTTAATGAAAAGATTTTTCCTTCATGTTTCTAAAATTCATGAAAATTGTCCAAAGCTAGGAATAGACTTTTGCACTTAATTATGATTTGCCTAACCTGTGATTTCTGTGTTGAATTTAGACAGGAATGCTCATACCATTATTGAACATAATATATAGTACTCCCTTTTCTTGGTCCATGCTTTTTAATAATTTTCAGGGGCTTAGGAGAAAAGAACTTGGAAACTTTATGTTCATTGTGGACTTACCTATCTAAGGCACACAGCTATTTTCAGAAAACAACTTCTTATAATTCCCTTTCTGATAATTGACTTAGAAGGCCTTTTCAAAGGTGTCAAGAGGGAGTGTTGTAAAGGAAGTAAAATGTCTTTAAAGAAAGTGCCAAGGGCCGGGCGCGGTGGCTCACGCCTGTAATCCAAGCACTTTGGAGGCCAAGGCGGGCGGATCACCTGAGGTCGGGAGTTCAAGAAAGTGCCAAGAATTTTTTAAAATTCTGTCATTTCTAATAAATATAGTAATATTTACCCAATAATAACATTAGTAATATTTATCTGACGCTTTATCTGGCATATTTTGCTATATAACTACAAAGTATAGAGGATATTCTAGCGACACAAAAAAATTAATTAGCTCAGGAAAAGGAAAGAAATTAAATATCAAAAAGGGTCAATTAAAAACAATTTAAGTAAGAAACTATATTGTATCCTAGCTACAAAATCACTGTATCTTAGAATATTTTTACTTAATATATTAGAGAAGATGCTGATTCTAACATTAAAATGTAATAATTTTGTACTTGTTGTAATTTCCACTTTATAAAGCTGATTTCCCATTGTGTAATGTTAGTATACACATATTTTTAAAGAAAAACATGAAAAATGAAATAATCACAATAATTAATTTAAAGATCTAATTTACCAAATATATCTTAGTTTCTCCCTCCAAATTATGTAATTAACTAAACTTGTTCTAGCTAACATAAAAAAGTCTCCTAGATTTAGATGTTGGGAAATAATTCAATAATTCTGTCATGTAAGAAGCAAGGAAAAAACAACATCTTCTCAGAGATGAGGAAGAGAAGACAATATTGTGCTATTTTAGATACAGGTTAACTTTATAAGCCATATCAGTTCGCTAACTTTTCATTACTCTCTTCTATATCACATCTATCAATTTGAGAGCACTTCCTCCAAATGTAACACCTTTTTATGGCAATTAAAAATTCATTTTGCTGGAATGGTAATTTAAAATAAGTCAGCGTGTTGCTTGAATAGTTCTATCTTTGACCATGCTTGACTCAGAAAATTTCCATTGGAATGAATCAAACACATCACATAATTGTTGAGATATGAAACTCTATACTTTGAGTGATGGCAACCTTCAGGGAGTAGAGTCACGTTATGATTTCCTGTTTATACTCTGCAATCTAGCAGTTCTAAATTCACGAGACTCGTGAGTCCAGTGTAGTCAAATTCCATCACGTATTTTTTCAATTAATGAAAATATGTTTAAATATGATTAACCTTTCTATTTTTCTGACAACAGTCTCCCTTTTGCATGGGTCTCACAGCCAAAGGATTGTGATTTACTGTTAAATCTTGATGTTTACCTGGTTGATGTCAAAATTAGATGTCAAAAACTCAATTTCCCTTTCTGGTTTGCTAGGATGTACATGGTGGATTTCATAGGCCCTCAGCCCACTCCCACCTTAGGGTTCTCATGGTCATTTCTCCCTGGAACTAGATTCCCCTTCCTAGAACATTATCACTGAAAGTTAAAAGCAGCATCTTCTTCTAAAGGAGGGAGATCTATTATGTGATGGCACTAGAAAGGAATAAGTCACACGTGCAATGATGAGAGTGCACATGAATTAAAGAAATTCTGAAGGACTTGACATAGCATATTAAAGCATTAGCCAAAACCGGATGCAAAGTAACAGGGCATCATGGAACAGACATTCACACACTTGGAATCAGGCAAACTTGGTGTGAAACCCAATGCTGCTTTGCCACCCACCAGCTATGAAATTTGGGGCAAGATAATTAGCCTCTCTGGCCTCAGTGGTCACATCTCTGAAACAGAAATAAAAACATTTATATCTGCCCACAGTGCTCCCCTGTTAAATTCTTACTAGGATAAAACCAAATGTGATACATTATATTCTAAATAAATAAAATTAAATTAAGGTTATAATTTTAAGATATACAGAAAAAATAATTTACTATTAAAAACATGCTGAAATATATGTGTATATATGTATATACTATAAATATATAGTTATAGTAAAAAAGAAATAGTAAACATGTATATATTTAAAATACAATGAAGAATTTGTATATTGTATATTATGTTAATTTAAAAATGTATGTATATTCAGATGTTGATTATTTTTCAGTACTCTCATACCTCTAGAAAAACATCTTCCATTGATAGATATTAATCTGAAAATAAATGGCATTTGCTAGAATTATAAAAATAATATGCATAAATTGTCTACACATATCATTTTTTTTAAGCCAGACCAGAACTTCTCTGTGAACCAAAGAATCTAATAATTTTGTCAAATCATTTACAGTAAGAATGTTAACAATAAGATTGTTAACTAAGAATAAGTTAATGAGAAAAGGAGGCTGCTAAAAGCAATTTTAAAGACTTCATTTGGGACCACTGCTGCTACATTGCGAATTCCCAGTTATCTTAACAACAGAGAGCACAAACTAAAGAATTCCTTTCTTTAAGTCATCATTTCAGGAGATAATAGTATTGTATGGAGCAGATTAGCTTTTTAGGTGTAAATTGAGAACGAATTATCCTAATACATAGTGTTTTGTAAGAATTCAACATGTACTAATGCTTTAAAAGTTTTTGTATAACTAAAGATGTTATTAGCAGTAGTAGAATAACAATTATGTAGGCCATAATATATCCAACCAGCTATGCATACGTTCTGAACACAGAGCCAAACGTAGTGTATGCGTATATTCTGTTTTGCTTTTCAAGTTGCGGGTTTACTCAAGCTTTTTTTTTTTTTTTTTTTTTTGAGATGGAGTCTTGCTCTATTGCCCAGGCTGCAGTGCAGTAATGCGATCTCGGCTCACTGTAATCTCCACCTCCTGGGTTCAAGCGATTCTCCTGTCAAGGCTGTTTTGATACATAATAATTTAACATCTTCCCTTTCATGACCTATAATACTTCCTTTAATAAATATGAATAGATTTGGTTCTGCAACAATACAGAAATCTTGTGCTCAAAAAGAGAACACACTTCAAGAAATTCTAATTTTACAGTATTTATTGTCCTCTATGTTAAAAAATTGTGAAAAGAAGAAATATAGAATTGATTTCCAAGAGATACATTTAAAAAAAAAATACATATATCATAAAATTCACAAAACAATTAGTTACAATCAGAATTGTCAAATGTGGAACAGACCTTGAATATTAAAGTAGATGTTATACTTTAAAATTCTTGCTCTTTATCTTCTAAAGGTAGAAAAAAACACTTTATTATTTTTGTTCAAGACTCTTTCTCTCTGGAGTACAGTGGCCTGATCTTGGCTCACTGCAATGTCAACCTCCAGGACTCAGGTGATTCTCCCACCTCAGCCTCTTGAGTAGCTGGGACTATAGTCATGCACCACTACACCTGGCTAATCTTTTAGTCTTTTTTGTAGAGACGAGGTGTTGCTATATTGCCCAGGCTGGTCTCGAACTCCTGGCCTCAAGCTATCCTGCCTCGGCCTCCCAAAGTGCTGGGATTACAGGCATGAGCTACCTCACCCAGCCCTATGAGGAATTTAAATAAAATATTCTGACTCTCCAAATCAAGATAATCGTAGGTGAAGTTTACAGTATGGAAATGATGACGCTCCCATTTGAGTCCTCTTGTTACCTTGCATTTATTGTGACTTAGTGTTTAGTTCTAAAAGAACCGGTAGCTTGGATTTTAGTGTTGGGATATTATCATTTTCTCTAAAATCAACAGCCCACATCACCAATATCAGTTGGTAACTCATCTAACTCAGTTAGATTTTCCCAGTGGCTAATCTATTACCTGGGAAATCTAAATGTGGAAATCAAGATAATCTGCCAATTCTAAACTCTAAGCCATTTCTATCATTTGTAGAGTGAATAGGAACTTTATTTCAGAACTTTGAAGGGGGAAAATAACATTTTTCAT